>JAHLJT010002406.1:198000256-198600256 GCA_031308135.1 Acheta domesticus
CGAATCGAACTTAAGGAGCTCTGCAGGACAATATAAAGAGAATATTTCACGCTCGCCTATCACCATGCACTTGCACTCATTCTCGTTGTAGCTGCACTGTCGACAGGTTGAGAATGAAAAGTGTGAAAGAATGAATGAAATGAAAAGAATTGAAAGTGAATAAAAATAATCTTCTTGTAGTAACTATGTAAAAATACTTAAGTTTCCTGAATAATACAAAATGCCTGATCTAATCCTTTCAGTTTTATATGCCAGAAACATGCCTGGTTTCATAATTTTGTAATCTATTTTAGATGACTAAATCATCACTTTTTTGTGCCTAAATTCCGGGATCTCCAATTAACTAGGAACCCAAACGGAGAGAATGTCATCCACAGAAAGAATAACCACAAGACACGAAATCCGCAAATGAGCTTAATGTGGCTTTCAATACAAAATACTAGTATATCAGTAATACGCTACCAATAGAATTCCAATTATTTGAATCAAACTTTGTTGAATTAAGAAGACCATATCTACTGTGAGTTATGAGAACTAAAAGGACGTAATACCACTGGTGGTCTTAGTGATAGTGAGGAATTTTATTTTAATACTATCGGGTGTCACATTCTTATCACTTCACTGATTTTATTGAAATGAAATTTATTCATAAGGAACAACCCCAGAAAGCGAAAAGAGCGCCTTCTATAAAAAGTCAATATTAGTCACTGAAGTTTTTGAAAATGGAAATATCGATGGACAAATAATTAATTTAATCATAAGTATTTGTACATTTCGGAAGTGTCTTTTCATAAATTTGCATGTATTGTCTTTTTAAAATATCTTGTTTGAAATTTATGAACACGCCTTCTCCCGTTTAATTGAAAAGAAATTTACTAAGCCCGAAAAAAAAAACGCAGAACGCCCGCTACATTCAAAGAGACATGCGTGCGACATCACAGTGATAAAAAAGCCGCAAATGAAAATAAAGTGGCTTTCACTGCATAATTCTAGGCATCAGTATTAACAAGAGTATTATTATTTCCATCACACTTCGATTGAATTAAAAAAGAGCACCCATCGCATCAACAGTGAAATATGGGAACGAAAACAGGAGTAAATTCCACGAGCGGTCTTATGTTAGTGAGAATATAATATTAAAACGATCGAGTATCGATTTTTTACAAGCTTTTGACTAAAATGAAATTTATTGCGCTCGAAAAAAAAACCTACAACAAAGAGAACGCCTGCCATATCCAAAGAGACGGGCCTGCGACCACATAAACACACAAAAACCGCAAACGAAAGTAGCTTTCACTGCATAATACTAGTACATCAGTAGTATCAAGAATATTATTATTTGAATCATACTTGGTTGAGGGCATTCTATCAACAGTACAATACAGTATGGAAACGAAAACTGAAGTAAATTCCACGAGCGGTCTTGTATTAGTGAGAATAGAATATTAAACCGATTTAGCATCTAATTGTTTAACAAGCATTTGACTGAAATGATATTTATTGCGCTTGAAGAAAAGAAAACAAAGAAAAAAGCCTAGAGAACGCCTACCATATTCAAAGAGACAGACGCACGGCGAGACAGACGTACAAAAGACAGCAAACGAAAGAAGCTTTCACTGCATAATACTAGTACATCAGTAGTATCAAGAGTATTATTATTTGAATCATACTAGGATTGATCGAGTATCGAATTTCTTAACAAGCATTGACTGAAATGAAATGTATTGCGCTCGAAAAATAAAAAACAACAACAAGGAGAACGCCTGCCATATCCAAAGAGACGGGCCTGCGACCACATAAACACACAAAAGCCGCAAACGAAAGTAGCTTTCACTGCATAATACTAGTACATCAGTAGTATCAAGAATATTATTATTTGAATCATACTTGGTTGAGGGCATCCTATCAACAGTAAAATACAGTATGGGAACGAAAACAGGAGTAAATTCCACGAGCGGTCTTATGAGAGTGAGAATATAATATTAAAACGATCGAATTTCTTAACAAGCATTTGACTGAGATGAAATTTATTGCGCTCGAAAAATAAAAAAAAAACAACAACAACAAAGAGAACGCCTGCTATATCCAAAGAGACGGGCCTGCGACCACATAAACACACAAAAGGCGCAAAACGAGCGTAAAGTGGCTTTCACTGCATAATAACAGCGGCCGGCGGCAGCGCGGCGGGCAGTAGCTCACTTGGCCCGACGCGACCCCGCTGCGGAGGCTGCGCGGCGCGCTGTGCGGCTGTTTTTTTCGTGCGGGCGGGCGGGCGGGCGGGCGGGGGAGGGGAGCGGAGGCGAGGCGTCGGGACGCCAGGCGTCGCCGGCCACGCGCCCCGTCGCCGCGTCGCGAGAGCTGTTGCGGTTTCGCGCGCCGCGGCCGATGGAGAGCGACGCCCGGCACTGCGCTCGCTTCCAAATTCTCGCTCCCGATTCGCACCCGAAAATCACAAAAGGGAAAAAACGGGTTGGAATGGCTCTTGGAAGTATTGTCGTAACCCAGGGGTTGTCAAACTGCGTCGCCGCTCTCAGGGGCGTCGTGGTGATTTATTAAAAATTATCTTTAGATTTGATTTACTTTAATTCTTGTGTCATTTACTGTATTTTGTACTATCATACTATACTCTTGTAATGTACATGATTTATTTGGCTAATTAATAGAACCTAGCAAGTCCTTTACTATTAGCTTATTATATCGCTTACTCATTTCTGTTGAATATTTAGTACGCCTATATTAACACATATTTGAAACTTATTGTTACGAACGGAGCCGGGGGAAGTTTCGTTAGGTTAAGGGAGCCGTGGTACGAAAAAAGTTTGAAAACCCCTTCATAACAGTCGTTTGTCAGATTATTATGAAGATTTTTTTAAATCATAACCAAAATGTAAGAAGGAAAGCGTAGCGAGAGGAATTTTTATAAAATATCATTTGACACGGCGACATGTGTGCAGTGTTAATTTCAGTATCGGGCAATGCCAAACTGAACAGTACTTAAATACTCATTCGAATGTCACAATTAATTCAAAGTTTAGAAACGTAGGTTATTTACGAAATTTTCGACGTCCTTCATCTGCAAGAAAAGAAAGACATGATGGAGACTGCTTGTTTATTCCAATTCAACTACTGTGCTCTGCTTTCTAACTTAAAAAAAATAACGAACAAAATATACCACATCCAAGCGCATGACAAAGTAAATAGAGGCTTGGTCCGGCTATTAATAGGCAAATATTAAAGCAAGAATGACACAGATATATTTCGCCTTAATGACTCATCAGTCACCACGAGTGTATGGCCAGGCGCCGTTTTTTTGGCATTGATGCCGCCCGCCCCTTTTCTGCACGCCAAACACGCCGGGCGCCATCAGCTGCATGCGAGACGCATGACGTACGCCTCGCCATTTCGGGCAGTCGCCGGCCTTAGCCGAAAGATGGAGGGAGAGGCGCCGCGACGCCTTTGAGTTCCGGGAGTTTTGCCGGCCTTTGGGACTTCTGCTCCGGGTGCTCTTCCTGTTTTCCTCCGTCGCCGTCGCCGCCGCCGCCGTCGCCGCCGTCGTCATACGGTGTGACCAGACTGGCGAAAACGTGGCCAAAACCTCCAAAGGCATCGAATTATATTACCAAGTTTTACCTAGGGGTTTTCGAGGTCGCTAATGTCAATTATACACACACTTACACTCACACCTCAATTATACACACACTTGCATGCATTAATACACACGTGCCCGGAATCACTAATCAATGAAATCAGCCAACGCCGCCGCTGAGCAGGGCGTGGAAGAACCGCATTTGCAAGGGGTACAATTCTAAATCGCAGTCGAACTTATGTTCTCGTCTTTGCCTTTCAAAGCGCCATGAGGTGCGTTAAGGCGGCTCCACACATTCGCTATTCGGCGTAACAGCGAGCAATCCGCTCGCCGAATCCCGAGTCGTGTGGATGAGTTGCTTGCTATGTGCCGAGTGACGAACATTCCGGCGCTCGCCCTGCCCATCGCGTGTCGGTCTTTTGGACACATCAAAGGGAGCGAACATTCGCCGAACACATCAGCTGGTCGGGATCGGGCGATCAATGGCTCGCTGCTCGGCGAATGCCGAATGTGTGGAGCCACCTTTAGGTTTAGTACTGTTCCAGGATACAAATATTCAGCTAATCCCTGTCACAACTGTTACTGTACTAGCCAGCGAATTTGCTTCATGTTTTCATGTTCGTGGATTCGCTTCCCATCACATAACATTTTTTTGGTATTTTTTTGGCATAAAAAGCATCGCAAATTATGCATTGCACAGATTCATGGTGCTGATGGTCTGGCGTGACATATGTTTCTATGCATAAAACTCGTGGAATTAACAAAGAATACTCCAAAATACTCGAAAGTCCAAAAATGCTCCAAGTATTATATCTTTCAAGGGTGCGTGTGCTACCGAATGAAAGAAAAAGGAAGTAATGAAAAGCAATTCTCAACCATGAGTGCTGCAAAATGTCTGAAAGGCAACAGAAGCTGAGCGAGAACAAAAGATTCCGGAGAATGAGCTTCATTGTTCAACCTGGGTGGCGTGACCTACAGCCATGTTAATAAGCAAGCGCTAACAAGCCTCTTCATTGGCACACGGAGCGCGCAAGCTAGACTGGCATCTTGCACTCTTGGAATACGAGCAAATAAATATTAATTGATGTACAGTCTTGCCGATAGGTGATGTTGAAGCATTTATCTGAAATATGAAATGAGACCAGTTGAAAAAATAATATTTTTAGAATATAGGGTGACAGAGTGATAGTTATTTTGGGTTTAGGTTGGCAGCTATTTTGGCAAGGTTGTAATGTTCTGATCTTTTTGTTATTACAGTTAAAATATAAAAACAGTTGGGGAATAACAGACTGGATACTGGAAGGAAAGGATAAAAAGGATGAGGAAGAAAAGAAGAATGAGCAGGGGGAGAAGAAGGAGAAGGAGGTGAAAAAGAATAAGGATGAGAAAGATGAGAATAAGAATGAGAAAAAGGAAGAAGAATGACGAGAAGGCAATGCCAATGACAGTATTAACGGCACTGGCTATGGCGTAATAGATGAAGACGATGGTGTAATAGTGAAATAGTGGCTGCGGGAGGCTGTTAAGACCGGTACACACGGTTTTCGTGCAAATTCGACGTATAGAAAACGTGCAGCACGATTTCTGCATGAAAATTTTTGAGCGTGTTCGTAATTTTTCATGCAGAAAGCTTAGTTTGACTGAAGCGCCTGTAGCGGCAAGATCGTTCACCAACGGATTTGTTTACCCGACGCGACGGTAATAGGCCATTTCGATTTTGTGGTTAGGTGTGTCAAGGTGCGATTGTGTGAAGTGATAAAATACCTCTTTCTGTATTCCCACCCTCCTATTTTTCTTCTCTGTGCTCCTCGTGGTTAATTTATAATAAAGATAACACCCAGAACGCCCGAACAGAAATACCGCTAATGAAAATACTCGGATGGCGCAATTCAGTTGTGCCGTGGTAGACCCCCTAGTGGCGTTTTGTGGCGAATCGTACAGAAACATACAGACCGTGTATGCGCGACTTTTGGCTTTGATACTTCTATACTTGGAATTTTATTTCTTGGCGCGTGGGGGCGTGTCATCACGATGGAATATCTCACGGTACTTCGTGTCGTTCTCAGGTTGTGCCGCTAGGAGTCGCATGATCGCCAGCACTGCTCGATACAGTCGCAGTCATCCGCGAGATAGTCTGCTCGATACAGTCGCGAAATACCGTGATATATTCCATCGTGCTGACACACCCCCACGAGCCAAGAAATAAAAACCCAAGTATAGTTTTGAATCTTGAAGTTTCTGTACAGAAACTGTATGAGAATCTGCACGAAAACTGTAGTGTGTATATATGACTTTAACAGCGACCAATCCGCCACACCGCCCAGACGAGCTGCCCCAGCCGACGCGTCGCGTCGCGACGTAGGGGCTCCAGGACAGCGGCTCCTTCCCTGCGAGCGCTGAGACCGCATTGTTTGCAAAGATTCTATCAGAAAATGAAGCCATTCGAGCAGATAGCTGACATAAAGGTCTACCGGTCTTACGAAGAATTTTCGATTAAAAACGTGGCAGATCGATAGAATTTACATCGTACATCTAGCAGAATCGTGCAGAGTTAAATAACTTATTTTTGTTGGAAATGTTAAACACCACACACACACGCACACCTTGTTGAGAGCATTGTGCTAGTGAATATCGTTTTGCTAGTTTTGACCGCTCGGAAAGTAAGTTTTTTTCTGCCAGTTTAACTTGCAGGATGAAATGAAGTCTGTATTCACATTTTCCTGTTGTATTTGACCAAAGATAGATAGTGCGTCACTTCGTCTAGAAACCTGCTTTTACCTCCTTGATCAACTTTTAGAAAGTACCTGCGCCTTCTCAGGTAGCAAGGGGAGAGATTAACGGATCCTGTTCTACGATTTCCTGCAAACTATACCTTCTTTCTCTGGGTCTATTTTGGGCATCTTTGACGATCCCATTCTCACAGTTCTCTCTCGACTGTAAAGAATTTCCGTTTAGAGAGCGCTCAAGCAAACTTTAAATGAAGCAATTCGGAATGCTTCTCAAAACCAAATTGTTGGTGTATTTTGCAATTGCACTTGTCCACATTCGATTACATAAATTTAAGACTGTTTGACAGGGTATAATTTATATCCTGGTACAATGATTCTTACCATGACCGAGCATACTAGAAGCATGCTTCATTTTACTGTAAAAAAATCAGTACATTTTCATCACAGTCATTGTTTCGACACCATCAAACAACAACCCTACAAGCACCTATACTTGACCCCATCATGACGTGATCATTTGCTAGCTTTTTGGTTTGATTTAGTAACAGGAGAGTTCCTTTTGCGCTCAAAATCACAACTGACCCATCGAGGACACAAGTTGCAAATAATGCAACAACATTGTGAATGGCACATCTTACTTTCGATCATACATGTTTAGTTTAGGAACACTACTTTGTTTCATTACATACTTGTCGCCGACATTGTTTTTACTTTTCTATTATTACTACTTAATACCTATAAATCAATTGAAGTAGTAATCATCAATTAATATTTACGTGGCAACTACGTTATGAGCCATGCGATACTCAACTTCGCGGAACTAACGCTACTGGAAATGGTCAGGCACAATATTTTCATATACTAAATTCCTTTGAATTCTCATTCTAAATTCTCTTGATTTCTTCAAGAAAAGCATTTATTCATAGACAGTAGCAATGTCCAAACTCCCCAAAACATGTAAATTTTAATGTTGTGCCATCAGGTTGCATAAACCTATCTGCGGAAATAATATCTTTCTATCATGGTTGTGACAAATTCTGAAGCTACAATGAGATGGAAATAGTAAAACCGCCCTCTGCAGTCACTTTTTAAAATCAGTTCAAGTATATCTTCATCGTATTATGATTCTCTGTTCCTAACTTTGCTGACATTCCTGTGATGAATGGTTTCATACATAGGTTGGGAGCCTGTAAATGTACGGGCGCTACTAAATAAAATGTTTAGCTACAGATCGTGAACTTCGAAAAACGAACTATAAATGCTCTATTCACTTGCGGTGCACATAAAGAAACGATCGTGTTTGTGTAAAGCTCTGTGAAATATAACGGCCTTCTTTCTCTCTGCCATGCGCTGCTTTCCTGCAATGATACTCCCAATTCCCAAAGTACCAACGGATTCCCAACAATTTCTCTACGAGCAACCTGGAGTGGCATGGCGAGCGGCATGATGCCGGTCTGTAGTCACTAGTCAGAGAGATGACTGGCTGGCAATGGACTTGATTTATTTCGTCAATAATATGAAAAGCGAACGTGACGTACGAGGGATGGATGGAATGATTTAAATGATGAGGGAGGAATGGTAGAATGAGAAGGAAAGAAACTCGCAGAAATCCTGCCTTGAGCCCGACACGGCAGGACGCGTTTTGTCCACTACGAATCCCACATGCGCCGCCTGTCTGTTTAAAACCCCAGTGCCAAATGGTATACTGCGATTTTCTTGACTTTGCCCCTGACAGGGATCAGTTGTTGACGGTTTCATCCAATCGGGAGTTTAAACATCACCATGGTGACGTCATTGTGACGACATACAAGCTCCCGATTGGATGGCAGCGAAACAGCTGATTCCTGTCAGGGGCACAGTTAAGAAAATCGCAGTGTAGTGCCAACGTGCAATGGCCGGGCTGCCGCTGGCGCCGTCGAGACGAAGGCAGCCAGCCGAGCGGGGGAGGTGCCAGCTGCGCGCCGTGCGCCGCCGCCGTCACTTCCTGTGGGCCGCCAGCAACCCCCTCCCCCCCGCTGCACCGGTGGCGCCCTTGTGCCCCCCCCCTCCCACGCGGGCGCTGGATCGCCCCCGGCGGCGGCGGCGGCGGCGGCGGCGGCGGCGGCGGCGGCGGCGGCGGCGGCGGCGGCGGCGGCGGCTCGGGCAGAACGCACTCGGCGCGGCGAGCAAGGTAACGCACCGCCTGCCTTGTCGGACAGCGCCGCTTCCCTTCCCCTCCCACTTCAACACCGCCGACGCACAGTGGTCCCGAACTACACGAAAGCACTCACCACTCTCTCACTCCATGGCTAAGTCACTGGCCCATCCAGGGAGGGCATGGGGGCCGTGTCCCCTCCCAAAAGCCCTACAGTTTTCTTTTACTTTCCTTTATTTGGCAAGATTGATTTAAATATTATGTTCGAATTATTTATTTAAACAATGATATTGTATAGTATCATATCTACAGTACATAAATAATATATAATATAATAACAAATATGTTGATTATTTAACAAAATCTACAACGGGGGGAGCCATTCCCCCTCCCCCAAATGATCAGCTGGGTTCGCGCTTGCGTTAAGTCTATCATGACGGAATATTTGTCTCGCTCAGTACCTTGTTATCGCATAGCCTGCATCAAATGACTGGATGAGCAGTGATGTCATAGCATAATTAGTTGCCTCCTAGTGAGACCTAATGGTTCGAGTGGTTCAATGAAATCTTTCTTACACACCGTTGACCACCCCTCACAAAAGAGTAGTATTAAAGTGGATGTGAAATCTACACATGAGATAAGATAAGGCTGGAATAGGAAAATAAAAACGTACTTCTTACTAAATCTTATTGGTTACAGAAAAGGAGTGCAAACTTGCAGAAACGGGTACGATTTCCGAAGGGGGTGACTTTGACTTGTTTTCTAGCCTCTCTGTTCCGTCACTGCTAAAAAAGCATGGACATCAGTCACCAGCACCCACCGTCCTCTCGACAACATGGAGATAATAGAAATTATAGAAACCAAATAAAAACTAATAGCTACGAACTACTGCTGATGTTAAAAGTGACTTTTTTTCTTTCGAATAGGCAACAATGTACTCGCAATTGCAATCATTTTGATCAAACATTCAGATTATTTAACCTTAAATAGCACACTAAAACATTGTTTTTTCACACTCAGCAATCAGTACTTGAAAATGGTAAACCATTTCCCACATACAACGTAAAAATATTTTCAATTTAAAAAATCAACCAATTGCGAATTTCCAATTATTGTATACAATTTAACATTTAATATTAGTATGTATATATACATATATATTTAAATAAATATATATTATAATATTATATATATAATGTTACGATTTTATAAACCATTTTGAAAACACCGTGACTTTAAACCCTCATCTTAATACAGATTCTGTATATTCTCCCAGTAACAAGTACCGTGACAACTCGCAACAAATTTCAGACATTAAATGGTCGCAGATTAAACAATTGAAGAATATCTTATGCTGAGTTTTGTGCGTGACCCTTTTATTTGCGGAGTTGTGATCAGTCGCTGGCATTTGCTTGGATGGGAAAAACAGTGCAGGTTAAACTGACAGCGTTCGTTACATCTCAGTGGGGTTGATCTCAAACCATTAAACACACAGCCTTGCGGGCTCATCGGATGAGCGAATGACGGGAGAAAGCGACTCTTCGCTCCGAGGAGATGTGTCAGCACGGACCTTTCACACCTTGGAATCCGAGGCCGACGATCTCTGATTAGAGTTCTGTTTTATAGTAGACAGCTGTGGTTTATTACATTATCGCCATTAAAAAACGAAATATCAGACGTTGGTTCATAAGAACCGTTTAGTGCATCGTAAAGCTTCTTCGATCAAATTGCGACCAACTTAAGAGCTACAACAAGAAAGGTATAATTTCTAATCATAATTTAATTCCAGCACTGAACATGAGACAGAAAAAAAGTTTAAGCAGATTTTAACAATTATTAAGAAACTACGCCTGATATGCTATTTTCTATTTCGTTTTACATTTTGGCCGACAAGGATATTGAAGAAGGTTTTGGAGTTGGTTGAAAGTTCAATTTCGGAAGTGCTTCGAAAATACACGATGCCAAATGCGTTTGGCCCACTGGGTACGAGCTCAGTCCAGTAGCGGCACCGCCACGCCCCCGCCTCTGCCGCCCCCCCCGCCCCCACCCTCGTTTGGCCCGCCCATGGGCCGTCTCTTCCTCATTCTTGTTTAGCTTTCAGCCTTTACTTTTCCGTACGGAGGAGGGTTTTGATTGCACCTCGTGAACTTCGGAATTCTTCTCGCTCACGCAATTTTTTCATTAATTGACAGATTTTAATGACGCAAAAACAAACAATTTTCACTGAGTATTGTTTTTGTACTAAAATAAAGTCTAACAATCTTCGAATGGTAGATGTGCTTACGTAAAAGGAGACGTTCCAGGATACGAATTATACATTTTACAACAAAGGTAGTATATTTATTTTTTGAATACACAAATAACATTTTATTTCGTTACTCTTATACGAGTATCCTTAACATAATTCTACTCTCGCCTATCTTTTCGAGCAGAAGTATCGTCTGGTACCAATCCTACTGTATTCATCGTCTGTTCTTCCTTGTTCGTCGATGGCTTCATCTCATAAATTCGTTGCATCTGTTGCGTTCGTGCATACATTTTTCTCGCTAGTTATGTTCTTTCTTTGCTGGTTCCTCATTTTAGGTTCCTTTCAGGAGAGGTTTAATATGTTGTATTAAACCTATTTACATTTTTCTATTTACTTTAATTCTATTTACATTTTCGTGCTGTATCTTCTTGAAAGAAGTAGGCCTGTAATGTTTTTCGTAACAGTTTCTGGTCTTTGTTCCTGGTGCCAGATATGAGCACGTATGTCGTAAACCACTGCTATCTCAGCTGTTTTCTGCTTTGTGTAAATTCTCCTCACGGCTCTGATATATGAGAATCATGCTGCGCAGTTTATGCTTCTGGTACACTACCTTGAACATTTTTTAACATTTCGTTACGTTTAAGTTTCTCTTATAATTTTTTACGCAAAAAACGTTTAGTACTTGTTCTACCCATTGCATAACTAGGGCAGAAGACTTCACCCAGAAGTGGCAAGTCCTAAGAGACCGTAATATTGTCCATTAGTTATACTCAGCCGTGATCTCGAAAAAGTTGCAATCATTTTAATGGAAGGAGAATCAAAAAAAATTCCTTATGAGCACAAATAAACATGTTGCAAGAACACGAAGTATGCCGGAAGAAAACTGTCATTATTCAGTGCGTAATCAGGTCTAGAGCATCAATCTAGAAAATTCCCTGGTGTAAGCAAAGAAGTACCTTAGTTAGAAATTCAGGCTTCGTTATCAAAATCCCGATTAATCGATTTACCAATATTAAAATAGATACTATCGATGTACAAATAATATCATTGTCCTAAGTACAGGAAGTGCGCTAACGTCCCTGCGTTCATGTATGTCACTAGATTACTGGTGATAGCAATATGGTAAGTGAACGTAAATAATCGTTTATAGGAGTCAATATACTCGTAATTAATCGTAATAAATTTCTCTTCATGAATGATTGGTGCTTTCCGGCTTCTAATGGTTGCACTGCTAAAAGAGAAAAAAAATGTTTTTGCTCGCCTCTTCTGCGGACCTCGTCAGGGTGTCGGTGGCAAGTATGGCATGTCAGGGAAGAGGGAAGATATGCGTGATCTGTATACTTGGGTCTTTATTTCTTGGCACGTGGGGGCGTGCCTTCACGATGAAATATCACACGGTATTTCTCATCGTTCATAGTCGTGCCGCTGGAAGTCGCATGATCGCGACTGCATCGAGCAGTGCTGGCGATCATGCGACTCCTAGCGGCACGACCGAGAACGACGAGAAAAATCATGAGATATTTCATTCTGAAGAGAAGCCTCCACGCGCCAAGAAATAAAAACCCAAGTATAGTTGGATAACTCGTATGACTTGCAGTCCCTAAGCAAAGTGTTTGTGCCAGACGTATAAAGATATACCGTGTCCCCGTTTCTTCGATCAAAACCCTAAGCCGCTACGCTGAGAATTCATGCGATTCGACTTCTGTTTGAAACTCGTAACGTGGCGATATTCGAGGAGTAGCGCAGTTCAGCATTCGGGCCAATGCGAGCGCGATATGGGCAGCGGTCGTTTCGCTCCACGACCCGCGCTACGAAGTGCTTTAAAGGGCCGTTCGCAATGAAAACATTAACATAGGACATGAGGACGTGAACATAAACATGGACGGAAAATTCATAACGGATGTGAACGTAAACGTAACAGCTATTCATAGATATCGATACTCGTCACAGAAATTCTACATACAATCGAACGAATGTAAAATGGGCGCGATCATGCAGTTTCGAGAATTATTTCGTTTACCCGTAACGCCATGAATGATTCTATGGATCTTTTTATGAGAATTGTGATGATAAATGACGGTTTGTGATATCACCAACAGCAATTGTCTCTAACGAAAACGCTACATGTTCTTTGAACCTTGCTGCAGCACACGATAGTGTGTTGTTCTCAGATTACGTGAACGTGAAAGTCTGCAGTTTGCAAACCTTCATGGCTACATCATGTTCATCATCACGTTTACGTTCACGATAACCGATGTGAATGGTTTCATTGCGTAATACAGAACAAAGCTGTTGCGTTTATATTTAATTTCGTTGGGGAATGAGCTTTAACGGTGGCGCATACATGAGCCTCTTCGTATCTTAGGACGGTCGACTTCAAATCGAGAGAAATCATAAGGAAGTCCCAGATTCAGAAAGCCGAAGTTCATTGACGCAACTGCGTTCCGCTACACGCAACTAATTAGAAACGCGCATAATTAAAAACGTGCGTTAATCTAACTTAGAAGTAAAGTTGATACTTCGTTTCACCAAGTTCTTGGAGACGAACAAAGGCGCAGAAACCTTGCCAATGATTTCACATTGACAGAATGGCGGAGCACTCGAATTATTGACATTCACGATGTTTGCCTCAAGGGCAGCATGAAATTAGAAAGGGAGATCGAGGGTTCAGCGATGACAAATGTTGGGAAACATCACCTTCCCAGGGAAATGTCCCTGTGCATCATCCAATGGTGCAATTTCGCTCGTGCGAAACACTTGGAAAATGGTCTGAGGGAGAATTAAATTACAATCGTTTATTTTTTAATGGAACCAAATTTTTGTTTTAAATAAAAATGGATTTTTTGTCGTACAGAGCATGGGGTTTAATCGTATGACTAATTTAATGTGAGAACGAACGTGTTTGAATCACACTTTTGAAGACACACAAGTCCACGGCATTAGAATACCTTTTAATCGTCTTAACAAAAGCTCATCGGTGATATTGGAGCACATTTAGTGTGCATCGTGGAAACTCGTACATCAACCTATTTCTTTTAAGATAAATTGTTCAAGGAATTGAGCCACGCGATTATTCTTTACCTCAGACAAATTCGCCTATCATGCTAGAATTTCCTCTGTTTTGCTTCTTGAAAATTCGGCTTATGGTATATGGTATGGGTATAGTATGGCTATAATAGGTATAGTTTGTTCAGGTCGGTGAATAATTTTTGCCAGGTGTAAATACATCGTTGAAGTTTTAGTTCGTTTAGCAACGTTGAACAGCACATTGCTTTGCGAAATGTATTCTCACGCGAAACAGAGCCAAGTGTTAATGCTTAGTGCGTGCAGTTGATGGTTATGGAGTTTTCACTAGTGATTTACGTTGTTCCGATATTGTTAAGAATAATATTGAAAGAACTGGTACAAGTCATGTGGAAAAGCAGGTGAGAGTATGTGTGCTTGTGAATTATCAATCGGATGCAAAGGAACATGCCATAAATAACGAATTTCAAAGAGAACGGGTTTACTTTCATCCCGCTTTTAATTAAACTTCCAATGCACTGAATTTTAATCACACAATTATGCATCTAAATAATCCTTTTTTTTAAATTAGGGTTAAAGTGTACTTTTCTTGCATTCTAGCTACATGAATACATTGATATAAAGGCTGTTCCACTCATTGCTATTCGGCGAACAGCGAGCATCCGATCGCCGAATCCCGAGTAGTGTGGATGGGTCGCTTGCTATTTCCCTAGTAGACGAACATTCGGCGCTCGCCCTACCCACCGCATGTCGGTCTTTTGTACACATCAAAGGAAAGCGAACATTTGCCGAACTCATCAGCTGTTCGGGATTGGGCGATCAGTAGCTGGCTGCCCGGCGAATGCCGAATGTGTGGAGCCGCCTTTATGTGAACAATCTCCAGTGACAGACCGGCTTAGGTGGCTAAGGGAATCGATTGTTAATGTAACGTCTCTGACCGGGAGGTCCGAGGGTTTGAGTCCCGACGGCGGCAGGGTTTTTGACCCTTGGGACATAGGTGGGTCGAATTCAGTCGCTGTCTGGAGGAGAATTCTAGCGGCCGGCTGCTCTAATCGGTAGTTATCCATGGTTTCTCCGATCAACACCAGGCGAGTGTCGGAACAGTACCCTAACAAACGAGCCACGGACCGCGCGCGATCTTTCCTTCCTCTTCCTTATCCTATCCTCACTACCTCACTTACACATACTTACACTTACGTGCACTAAACTACCACACTTGTCGGGAGAGGCCAGTAGGGAGCTTACAGCTTGGCCCGGGTGGGGCGGTGCCCCGTTGGTGGGAGATACCTGGTTGAGAAAACCCCGCAAGCGGACTAGGTCGGTGCTGGATCTCGCATCAGCAGGTGAGATCGCTGCCACCTTCCGCAAAAATGTATGCATTACACGTGACGGGGCCGACCTTAGACATTAATGCGCTCGGAATCACTACTCAATCAATCGAATTGCAGAATGACAAAAACATTAGGCAGTACAGCGGCTCCAGCAGAAGATATAGTCAACGTTTGTGAAATCAAAGCGAATAATTTCTACGTGTTCATCACCGACCTGGGAACCCAATTTAGTTTGGCATGAATGGGTGTCACAACAACCGTTTCGCATGACTGAACAGAGCGTGGCCTTTGTGTTTTTTTTTAATTTATTTATTTCTTCTCGTTCTACATGCTTGTCTTTCGAGGAGGTTAAATTATGCAGTACATAGTTATTAACTTTTTGGGAATGGCCATTTATAAGCAGTGGTTTGTATAACTCGGAAGAATGTAATCATAGTGCTAAATTAAATGAAGCTAGGTTGAAGATTGTTTCAGATTGTTCAATTGACAGTAATGGAGGATTACGGTGGTTTGAATCGGTCTTTGGGATACCTGGATTTAATACGTGGGGATGCAGCATTGCGACCTAGGCTGAAGATTAAGGAGCATGGGGAAGTGTGAAGGTTTTGGTAAAAAGTTTGGGCTATTTGTATTATGTGGTCGCTTAGTGAGGGTACTTTTAATTCTCTGCGAATCTGGGTGTTAGAAATGAACCAGGGGGCATTAAAAGTTCTTCTTAGAAATATATTTTGAATGTCTGATAATTTTTGGAGATTGCTAGTCGCAGCACATCCCCAAACTGGGCAAGCATAAGTCATAGTCGGCAGAATTATGGATTTAAATAGTAGCAATCGGCATTCGAATTTCATTGAAGAACGTGCATTGATTAGAGGGCCTTTGTGTGCTAGGACGCTCAGCGGGCGCGCCTGCGGCTGGATGCCACTGCCCCAAATCCGGGCTCGGGTCGGCTGGAGCCAGGGGCCCGTAGCTGCACGCTCGGCGGCGCCAGCGGGCTCCGTCAGGCCTCGTGCGCTCCCTTCCTCCACGCCCCTCCCCCTCCCCCACCCCTTCTCCCTTTCTGCCACTCCGCAGCGGCGTCAACGAGTCGGCAACGCGCGCTGCCACAATTACACAAACATGAGGGGTACCGCAAGGTTCTCCCGGCGGATTTTGAAACATTAAATTAAACGATCTCGGAAAGAAAAGGAAGAAAGGAACCGCTTACTCCTGGGCGTGGCCAGAGTCAAGATGGTGAGGACCCCTTGCTGTGTGTCCCCACCTCATCCTAGAGTTTGCGTAAAAAAACACACGTAATTTATAATTACTCGACTACAGTTACACGAGGGCTACCGGTAATTTCGTTGTCGGATCATTGATTTTCATGATAATGCGACTCGTACAAGAGGTACCAAAGGATGCATGTGGAAGATCTCAAGAGAAAACACCTTACCCCCGGGGGTGGCCTATGTACTGATCATTGTTCTCCCCTAGAAAGATATCTCTTGAAGTAAAGTTTTGTTAAAACCAAAACCAAACCTGATTTTATACTATTACATGTAGTCTCTGATTGTGATATATGACATTTCGTCGGCTATTTTCTCTCTACCACTAATGACCCTCCCAAACAGATTGCAGTTCTATGTGCTCTTGAAAAACCATACATTAAATGATTGCATATATCGATCCCTTCCGTTTGTATATTTTGAAATTCTTGGCCTGGCTCGCATTAACGTTAAACAGTACTTTGCATCAGTTTTGCTGTATCAATTTCATCCTATCATTTTTAAGATGTAAAAATGAGTACAAAACAACGATTAATAAATTTACCTCTGTCACTGAGAACTTGCAGAGTTTTGTAGTATTTTCTTCACATTACATTCATATTCTGTATACTAGGCTATACTACGTATCTGCGAAGCAAGCCCTCACCTTAAACTACAATTGGCAATTTTTTGGTATATTTTTTAAATAGTAACGAAATGTCCAAATTAGGGTTTGTATTGCTTTGTAAGGCGTAGTAGCCTGATTTTCTAATCTTACTGAATTTTCAAATTCTGTTAGTTGGCATTACATGTGGACGTAATCTCAACAAATAAATATTTATTATACTCATCGAAAACAACACGAGAATTGCTATGGTACATATTTTTAGTATTGCTTCTTCATATTTTTCATAGTCTTTGCCATTGATTTTCTAATCTTACTGAATTTTCCAATGCAGTTATGTTGACATTACATGTAGTCGACGCAATCTCAAGAAGTTCAATGTACATTTTACACAAAAGAACACGAAGAATTGCTATTGTGCATGTCTTTCGTATTGCTTCTTCCCGCTGTTTTGGTAAGACTAATGAAAACATCAGAAGGTGCAGTTTATTTCCGAAAGAGATGCAGGCATGCAGTAGTGTTCAAAAAAACCGCATCACCTTGCTCACAGTTGTATTCTCTAATACAATCCTGAAAATACACCACTTGATTTGCAAAAATCGAGTGAGTTATGAAGGTAATGGAATCAGAAACGTCGTATAATCTACATAAAATGTATGATTACCAATTTTTGAGAGGCAAATTGAATTAGGAAAATACAGAATGCACGTTTTCATTTAGGTGATGCGGTTTCTTTGAGCGGTACTGTATCATGGGGAGCTGCATCCGCGGGAGCTTCGTCCTCGCTCGGAAGTGGCCGCAGAGCGCTCTTCCCTCGGCCGCGCGCAGGCCGACGCGCTCACGAGCTCCGCTTCCGCCCGCTCACTGTGGGCCCGCCCCGCACCACAGATGCCACAGCGATAGCGATGTTTTCAAAAAAAATCGATGTGTTTACAGAATCGACATATTAGAGCCGATGTTTTTAACATCGATGTTTACGGCTCAATGTTTTTATATTTTTTTTTAAAATTTTGTTTTTATTTTTAAATTTCCATAATCAAAATTTTGTAAAAGTTAAAATATGAAATAATAGCTTTTGGTACAAATGTTATATTATGTGTTGGATTCAAACGAACGCTACCTTTATCGAGAGGACTATCCTCTCGCCGGAGATGACCTCAGCGTCATGGTATTTCCTAAGTCCTTCCACGTACATGAAGATGCGTTTTTTGTACTGTTTTCACTTAAATCTTCCTTATAAATGATTAAAATACATTGTCAAATTAAATTTGTTGCGCACAAATTTAATGTCAGACGTTAAAAGCTTTCAAACATCGATGTTAAAAACATTTATGGTCTTTATTCGATGTATTATTAATAACGATACTTTAATTATGACCATCGATGTTTGGAAACATCGGTGTTTTGTAGCATCACTTCCCCGCACAATAAGGCCAAAAGCCATCATCTTATTTAAAGGTTTTTTGAGTGGTTGGTTGGATAGATAATAGTTGTTTATGTTACTTGTGGTGAAAGTGACATTTTGTTTTGCGAGTAGGAAATGTTGCGCCGAGAGGCGTGTAGGTCGAATTGTGCAGTCCTATCAGCCAAATAAAATTACGTTTACAACGTGCGAGATACACAATTTTTTAGATAGCCGGGCTTTCATTTTATTTTAATTCCAGTATACGAATCACTTAATGATACATGAAGGTCGGTAGTAGCTGATGCGGCCAGAAGAAATTATTATTTTTTCTTCTTTGTAATTCTAATTTACAGATTATCTGAACACTTGAGCATCGTCTTACATTTAGTATGCACGATCTGAAAGAGACACTTTTTCTAGTGGCTGTCTAAAAAATAGTTTTTTACTACGATAAATGTTCGCCAAATTATGAAAATATTTTTCTTTTTCTTTCTTTTTCATTTTTCTTTCTTTTGCCATTATCTCATCACCAAAAGTATTTCTAAGTTAATAATTTGTAAGTTGTCAGTATAGGTTTTTAGAACACGTATTTACAATCTAGAAATTGACACGGGAAAATGCATTTTATGAAACTGATGTAGATCTTTGACGAATGTTCCAGGGCTTTTAAAAGGGAGAACCAAGTTCAGAAAGATGGACCTTTTAAATCTACATTTACAGACAACATTCAAATATCGCATATTTCAACTTTGTTTATAAATAAAGAGTACTTAGTTTATAGCTTGAAGATAAAAAAATTAAAACAAAACATGTGAAGACACCTCCATCTCTAATGTGAAAAATTTGGAGATTTCATTTAGATGAAAAAATTAAAATAAATTGCCCAAATTCTTAAATATTCGCCATATATTTTTTTGCCGCCATTGCCTTTTCCATTCATTTCTGTCCCTTGCTTTGTTCTTCAGTTTCTCTGTAAAACCTCTTTTCGATCAACTTAATACTAGAAGTAAAAGGAACGTTGACCAAGGAGAGTGATTTACTGCGGTGGCTTTGGTACGTCGCCTTCCTCGTTTCAAAAGGCTTCCCTGAACATGCGATCATGGCATCTTTTCATGCCGGGCACTACATGATTTTCTACATGTACTAGCTAAAATTGAGTACGAAAAGTCACGACGTTCAGGCATAAAAATTGTGTGCAATCTTTTTTATAGACACCTTAAGCGACAAAAATATTTTCATGTCGATTTATAGGCTACTGCGTTTTCAATAAATATTTGTACAGCAAATTTTCGCCTTTTTAATTGAGGCGAAGGCGGCTAGAAATCTGATATGAATTGAATATCGAATTGAATTGATGCCTTGTTTTACATGGCGAGACTCAGGCCATGAGGCCTGCTCTTCCGTCTGACCACGCAAATTTTGCTACGCTCCTGTCACCAACTAGCGGGAAAAAAAGGTTTTACTTAGGCAACGAAACAGACGATTTCAATTTAGCTCAGAGGCTACATTTAGGCTTGAGGATCTTTCACATGCAGTAAATGTACTAACATGGGACAGTCAGCTTTACTTTCCCTCCGAAGGAAGGCGTACGAAGGATTTTTTCGCCCACACCTTCAGCCACAATCCAGAGTTTCAATCGGGTTTGAACCCACGAACTTGGATTTAAAAGTTCGACACGCTAACCGTTCCACCATCGTCCCCGCTAAATGCCGACGCCGATACTATGGTGATGAGTAGAGACCGGATTTTTGTGTAATTACATATTTTTTGTCTTTCTACTTACCACTCTCAAAATTGTAATCTTGGCGAATCATAGCCCTTCTAACAACATATCGAATTTTTTCGTTACATATTTTTACATATTTAGTACTTGTATTATATATTTTACATATTTTGACTGTTTTCACAATATATTTTCTTATTTTATAAAATTTCTTCAATTTAATTCCATATTCTTTTTTAAGAAAAGATGTTTTTTTAAATAGGCATTTTTTCTACATTATTGGGGAAATTTAGGTGTCTAAAATTTCATTGACACCGCATTTTGTGACGAGTAACCATAATTTCCGAGAAAAATTTGCGACCACCAACGTGTAACACTTCTATGAAGATGCTAAGGTGGATGTTTGCTGGTCGTATATCGTCGCCAGGTTGTGCGATGGCTTCTATTGCGATTAACCTGGCTGCTAAACTACGGTCCTGGATTACAATAGATTAAGCTTTTACCACTCACAAGAAAGTTGTATGATGTAAAGGGAGCAGTTTTTCTAAATTTAATTTCTTGTTATGTAAATCGTTTTTAATTAGAGACTTTGATATTACATATTACATCCTATTTACATATTTATTACATATTCGTACTGTTTTCGTTACATATTTATGTACATATTTTGACGTTTAATGCTACATATTTTTCCGGTGTCTAGTGCTGAGGGCCCACTGTCGCCCGCCTCCGCCTCGTGCGTGTTCCCCTCCAACACCGCGTCGCGCGCGGCCGCCGCCGCCTCCTCCTCCTCCTCCTCCTCCTCCTCCTCCTCCTCCTCCTCCTCCTCCTCCTCCTCGTGCGTCCACGCAGCCTCATTAAGATGCCTCCGTGCGCGAGCTGGAGCGGCCCTCCAAAGCGCCGCCACAAAGAGAAGCAACACTCGCTCACGACCACTGGAATTATGTCAACGCGAAGGCTAGCGACTGGACACCGTACTTAACGAATCATAGGCGAAGACCGGATCTTAAAGGTATGCTTGCCCCCCTTTCCAAGAATTTGGGAGAGTAACAAAAAATTAAATAAACGTACATGCTGTGTCTAAGAAATGAAAATCGTACATGTTTTGTTGAAAATTGCGATCTACACAAACTAATCAGAGTGCTATCTGGAAGTTCACAAAAAGGACAAAGTTCAAATGAATGTATGAATCAAAATCTTCATTCGATTGTCAAAATGATCAAAAATCTTCATTCAAATGTTGGGTTAGAAACATACTGGTAGCGGTTCTTTCTAGTGTACAGATTTTTATCTCCAGCTGACATATCAAAATAATTAAAAATTTTCAATTCCTCAAGGGTTATGTTAATAGGAAGTATTTTAGTGTGTAATATCAAAGTTAATATAACAATTATTTTATTGTCAGAGTAAATTGAATGACAGACACTATAAATTACTCTGCTTGTTCTTACTTCCTCGCAGGCATTTCTCCTAACCATTTTTATCGCAGGCATGGAACGACTTCAGCATCTGACTAGAGAAGAATTCTAGAGACTGTTTATATCATCAGGAGTTTTCCGTGTTTTTTTCGATCAAGTCCAGGTGAATGCGGACCGTGCGCGATCTTTCCTTCCTCTTCGTTGGCATATCTTCTTCCCTTACACATACTCTTACTCTTACATGCACTGCACTACCACGTATGTCAGGAGCTTCGAGCTTGGCCCGGCCGGGGAAGTACTCCGCTCAGGGAAATACCCAAAGGGGGAAAACACACGCAAGACATCGTGTAGGTCGTCACCGTATCTCACTTTCTAGCGGAAGAGAAACACCGCCACGACCTGGGTTATAACATTCACTACATTTACGAGATTAATTGCCATAGCAGTTGACACGCCCAGAAACATAAAAAGTCAATCTGAAAGACGG
The DNA here is from genome assembly GCA_031308135.1 of Acheta domesticus. Lineage (NCBI taxonomy): Eukaryota > Metazoa > Arthropoda > Insecta > Orthoptera > Gryllidae > Acheta > Acheta domesticus. The sequence continues at coordinate 198,022,208 of JAHLJT010002406.1, forward strand.
ATACGTCTTCCAGGCGGACGGCTAGCAGGATCTCCTTATTGTAGACCTTCGTATGCTATTGTTTGCGATCACATGAGGCGTCATGTCGGCCTACCACAGGAGTACAATTGTATGGGCGCTTTGCAACGCATACGCGCGCTACTCTACCCGCCCTGTGCTTCCTCGCAGTTCGCTGGCTTACATCACGCAAGGGATTTGTGCTAGCGTTATTATAATCAGTCTCGTATCAATTTTTAATCAGATGACAAATTACCAACACCAACGATTTTACGTTCTTAAAAATAAGGTGTTAGAAGAATGGATACTCAGTCATAGTAATAAACATTTTTTAAAAAATTAACGAAAAGACAAAAACAGATTTTAGTTAATGTGCAAAAGAATATTTTAAGGAATCTTGGTTCAAGAGAGCACTTTCCACTTACTTACAATGTCTATAATATATTTTGTACAATGCATCCAGAATCAACAGCACAATTCAGTACAATTTTATCTTAGAATTCCATAGTACACGCATGAATCTCTCTTCATTGTCATCGTGTTACTTTTATAAAAGTAGTCCTGAGGATGGCCCTTTGCAAAATAGAGGATGGGAATTTGAAATATTGAAAGGCAATTTATGTCATTTTCATAGTTAGTATAACCTGTGCGTGCACATCTTAGGTCAATTACAGCAATTATTATTAACGACTAATCCTCAGCATTATTGAATTCGAGTAAATGGTGGGGGAAGTACCTCTTCTGAAGACACTCTTGAATGCAGAAAACCAGTTCGTTTTATTGTTCGAGTTCTGAACAGCGGAAACTCAACTAGTTCCTTCACTGACAATACTTTCACCAACGAGTTAAAACAAGTTATCCATGATACTGCAAGGGCGAAGTTTGGGAGAGCTAAAGATCTTAAACGACCATTTCCCTTGCAGATGAATCGAATTTCTCATTTTGACTTTCAAAAAAGTTAATGTCACTGGACTGAAACAAAAAGAAGAAGAAGAAGAGAAGCTTCTTAAGAAGCGAGAAAAATGCACGAAGACATTTTATTTGCAATGTCAGTTCCTTTAAAAATATCAAAAGAGGAAAAATGTTGACAAATTTCTTCTCAAAAATATTATCATAAACAATCCAATATTTCAGAGGAAGTTAGATTCAATGGTATATACATGTTTACGCCAAGCCAGAACTAGTCTATCTAACGTTTGGAGGAGGGGCTAAAGGTATTTTTAAAGGTCAGCAGTAAGGCAAAGAACTATATCTGAAAACAAGTGATTTTAAGTGCCCACTATAACGTTCAATCACATTTCGGAGCGATCTAAAAATTCAAAAAATCAAAAATTTCAGAATGAATAACAAATATCAGTAACATTGTAACACTGACGAGGAAATATTTTATAAAATTCTTCGAGAAAAAAATAAGAATTGGGAGAGAAAACAACTTAGATAGGCACAGAAGAATCTGTTCAGTATCTATCAATAGAATTCACAAGCACATTTATTTCACTTATTATAATAAAGACACTGAGTTAACAACGGCCTAAATGTGCAGTTGTTTCAAATAGATTTTTTTTACTCTCACTGACCTCATGACAGAAAAGCCAAACCAATTGTACGATAGTTCACGTCAAGGTAGAATTTTATTACTTTCCTTGCATGGGTACCAGTGAGCCAGTGATGTCACGTTAAAGTGAAATGATGTTTCTGTCGTACGCCTAGACCCATTGAGTTAATGAACTAACACAATTTTACTGAAATGTTCCTACTAATACCCGGGCATGCAGACGTTCCACTGCCCTACCAAGAGAACCGGCTGGTGCTTCCTCTGGGGAACCGGTCTGGACTCTTGGGTCCGCGCTGCCTCCAGGAGAAAAGGCTCCGCAACTAAAGGTTCTACGAATGAGTCGATTCGCTGGTGCTCTTCTACATGGGAACCGGGAGTGGTGGCTCAGTGCATCAACTGATGTCACCGCAGTGCCTCTGACCGCAGTGCCTATGACCTTGTTCCACCCCCAACGGTGGCAGGGTTTTTGACACTAGTTTCTCAGCTAGGTCGAATTCAGTCGCTGTCTGGAAAAGAATTCTAGCGGCCGGCTGCACTGATCGATAGTTTTTCGTGGTTTCTTCCGATTAACACCAGGCAATTGACGGAGGAGTACCCTAACAAACGGGCCACCGACCGCGCGCATTCTTTCCATATCTTCCTTGTCCTATCCTCTCCCCCCGCACGCACACATACACTATCATGCACTATACTACCACACATTCCGGGAGTCCAGTCGGGGGCTTGGAGCTTGTTCCGGCAGGGTCGGTGCCCCGCTGGTGGGCAATACCTGCTTGGGGAAAACCTCGCTAGTTGAAGGTAGGTCAGTGCCCGATTTCGCCATCCAGCGAGGAAAGATCACAGCCACCTCCCGATGATAAAACATACACTACACTGACGGTGCTAATGACCTGAGTATTTGACGCGCCAAGAATCACGAACAATTAATCAATCAATTCAAAATGGTGCTGCTGATGACAGTCTAGGTTAACACGAGTGCTTGTGGCCACAAGCCAGCGCGATGGGTGAAATTGTCGGGAAGGTGTGGGCTCAAGATTTTCTCGCTGTTGGAAATGAGCCGGATCCTGAAGATTTGCGAGTTGTCATTGCAGCGTCTTTCAAAGGTTCTAGTGAAGGAGACCCGACGGTGGCAGATTTTCTACACCAGCTACGCAGCTGGGTCAAATTAAGCCGCCGTTTGGAAGGGAATTCTAGTGGCCCGTTGCTGTGATCGGTAATTTTCGATAGTTTCTGCGATCCATACCAGGTAAATGCCAAAGCAATATCTTAAGAAACGGACTACGAACAGTGCGCGATCTTTCCTTTCTCTTCCTTGCCCAATCCTCATCTTTGTCTTGCGTTCGCTTACACATAGGTGCACCGCAATGCCACACATGCCGCGGGGGCTTGTCGGGAGGGGAATGCTCTCGGAAGCCGACCTGCAGGTCGGCGCCGGATCTCAGCAACACCGTCATCTCCAGGCACAAAATCATTTACTACTCTAACGGGAGCAGGGTTATCTTTCGGTTAGATGGGGACCCGAGACTCTCGAAGATTAGGGGCCCCTAAGTATTGTCCGAAAAATATATTACGTCATTTTGTCATTATTTGTTCTGAAAAGTTAATATACAAATTAAAATATGTGTTAATCCTTAGTTTTATGGCAAGCAAACGAAATGTAAAAAGATTATTAGAGGGATGGGATTAAAATCTCATGAGGGTTCAGATGATTTTATATTGCTTTTTCAACATCCTAATGAAGAACAATAATTTATTATACGTATTGTTTGATAATTTTTTGTCATCAGCGGGGTCCCCTTAATCATGGGGGCCAGAGGCTTGCGCTTCGTCAGCCTGTGCCTAAAGACGGTCATGAATGGAAGTAGTGCAGTTAGAAACATCAGTCAATCAATATCTATAGGACTCTCCCATTTTTGAATATATTCATTACATACATTTTTATTTCAAGCCCCGGGCACAAACACCTTTTTATTTTGCCTTTTTTTTCGCGAAGGGAGATGATGAGTCTGAACTGAAATTTCCCCCTTCACTCAATACTTTCTGGATCCGACTTTGCAAAAGCGTTGCGTGTCTGCTCTGGAAACGATCAGCCCGCACGTCACATCGTTCGCGCACCTTTATCGATGCAGGCTAACGATGAGGAGTGTTATCGGCAGCATTAACCAATGTGTTAGGGAGCGCATGAGATTAATGGATACTGCTCAGAGAAAGATTCCGAAGATTTCTGATAGCGTTGTACTACAATGCCAGGCGCACACCCAGATTTATGTTTTGAAAAGATCCGTTAATCATAATGATTGCACCTCACTCTGAGGAACTCTCTTGATATTACTAGCTAGTACCACTTTAACGAACAATGAACTTTGAATATATCTTATGATAAAGAGAACAACCCACCTTTTGGGGTTCAGCGAAAATCATGGAATGTGAACACTGAAATCTTAATAATGTATTGCGAAATTTTGTTTCAGGTAGATTAACAACAAATAAATTTGTTTAATGATATCATCTAACACTTTTGCAGAAGATACTGTATCAAACATCAGGTATCTCGGAAGTAGAAATGTCTAGTAGCTCTATTTACTTTTTGATACACAATAATAATGAATTCTTAGGAAGGCTGAAATGAAGATAAAAACGTAATAACATATTTACAATCAATCAGCACCTAACTTATCTTTATCCTTTTTGCAACTTCTTACCCAATAGACGTAAAAATGTTTATGTTTTTCTTTAAATCTGTGGAAAACTCAATTGGGAAATTCTTAAATATTGATTGTAATGCTAAGTACTGATTTTATAGTCTAATACACCACATCGAAAGTTTCACCAGAAAATTAATTGCCTATTTCTGAGAGTTACAAGGGTCGTAAAAAAGTTAATCGCCTGTTCAAACATTGATATCTTCATTCAATAATTTCACAGTCGGATAATTATAAAAACAGCAACGTTTCGGAGAACAGTTGTTTCTCCATCATCAGGCCATACAGTGATAAAATTAGATGATAACGATGTGAACAAGAACATAGTCCTATGATGATGTTCGTACATACAGTTTATAGTCATGAGCATAAGTAGTTAAAAGACGTTTACAGATGGTTATTCTAAAAGAGAAAAAAATATAAACCTCAAATTAAAATGTGCAAAAATTTAAAAATTGTGACAAATATTGAATTAAAATACAAATAAAAATGAAAAGTATCTAATTTTAGGGCAAGTGAACAGCAAAGGAGATCCATACTCACGTTTTGATAAAGACATTTTAATTTGCAACAAGCACATTTTAATTTGAGGTTTATATTTTTTTTCTCTTTTAGAATAACCATCTGTAAACGTCTTTTAACTACTTATGCTCATGACTATAAACTGTATGTACGAACATCATCATAGGACTATGTTCTTGTTCACATCGTTATCATCTAATTTTATCACTGTATGGCCTGATGATGGAGAAACAACTGTTCTCCGAAACGTTGCTGTTTTTATAATTATCCGACTGTGAAATTATTGAATAAAGTTATAGTGTTGGTCTGTCTATAAAAATCTCTTGGAACTGTTACTTTATATTCAAATTACTAAAAACAGACAGTCCTAAATACTGATAAGATTGATATCTTCAACTCAGCTATCACAAATCTGCTGTCGAGTATTATAGAGTTTTGTTGAGCATGAAACAGTCACTTCTGATCCTCTGTGCATAGGCGAACTCCAACATTATGATATTATATTGGAAAACGATACTCTCAATATAACCGTGTGTAATCAGTGCCTCAAATCGAATTGTGTCAGAGGCGGAACCAGAAAGCATTTCACAGTGGGTGGTACAACTTCAGTTTGAATCTCTCATAAATGTTATTGATAAAGATTTATGTGGCTCTGGTCGTCAATAGATGTCACTGCATTGATTCTGACCAGGAGGGGGGTGCCCCGACAGTGGCAGGGTTTTCGACACTAGCTCGATAGCTACGTCGAATTCATCCGCTGTCTGGAAGAGAAGTCTACTGGACATCTGCTCTGATCGGTAGTTTTCCGTGGTTTCTCCGATCAACACCAGGCAAATGCCGGAGGAGTACTCAAACAATCGAGCCACGGACCTCGTGCGAACTTTCCTTCCTATTTCCTTGACCTATCCTCGCCCCTTACTTACACCCACTCACACTTACCTGCAGTACACTACCACACATGTCGGGAGACCGGCAGGAAGCTTAAAGCGTGTCCCGGCTGGGGGGAGGTGTGCCCCGTTGATGAGAGATACCTGGTTGGGAAAATCCCGCAAGTCGACGTGTAGGTCGGAGTTGGATTTCACCATCAGGCGGTGGAAAATCACCGCCATCTTACGAGGAAACACCTGCACTACACTTACGAGATTAATGACCTTAGCAGTTTACGCTTGCGGAATCACTAATCAATCAATTGTAATTTAGAAAATGTTTACTGATAATGTTAATATTCCTGTGGTTGTGATGCGCTTCTTATGTGGTAATTGTTTTCTTTACATTGAGTGAAATTAACAGTAGTGTTATCTTTGACGGAGGAGCTGGGGGCCCTGCTCCTCTTGCGGTTACACATTCGACAACTACTTGGGAGTACAGGTCTTTAAATGGCTGGCAGGAGCAAAATAGTTCAAAGAGGAATATGATTGCTGAATACATTACCAAACAGCATTCGTAACATTTCTTTCCGTGGAATTCGTTTGGCTTAAAACTGCACTGTTAAGTATCACCAGAAACGTAATCGCCTATTCAAACATCGATATCTGCGACGCTGCTATCAAAAGCGAAGTCTTTTGAGATCGATATGCATGGCAGCCATTTTGAAACACGATTCCGCAGGAACTAATGCTTTCCATACGTCATCTCGTTTGAGGATGCGCAAATATTGATATTCGCAGCGCCCCAGAGGAAGTGCTCAGCCAATGGATCCACTTCCGGGCCCTCGGGACGAGAGCACACAGCGGCGCGGCCGGAGAAGGGCGACGAGGAGGGCGAACTTTTATGTGAATACTAGGAAATGTCACCATGAAACGCCGTTTTAAATGTTAGGAATATTCGACGAAGTCTCTTCTTCCTGATTTATTGGTGGGAAAAGAGTTTTTATACATTCACCTCTTAAAGGATATGAGAATCCATACCACAATTACATTAAAAAAGTAAATAATTCATGGATTAAACTAAATTAATCAAGACATAAGAAAATAATCAGCCAAGATTCCAATAATCTATATGCAGCCGTTTAAAAACCTGAAACTCGGTAACCAGATCGACAAAAACAAGTGACATCTACCGAAATACTAACTTTGAAAAGAATCGATCTCTGTATTCATTGTAGTGATTTCATATTAATTTATGTCATTACTCAATGACATAAAAAAGTATAATAGGGCTGAACTTTTGTAGTAAATTTTTGTGAAAACGCACAACAATTGCATAATAGATATTTTATTTAGCATCCCCACCAGGCCCCTAGAATGTGAGAACCCAATATAAAAATCCCTCAACCCTACCTGTGGATGGTTCGGACTGTTTACAATCGTTACCTAATCTTAGTGTGTTAGCTCTTTAAGTTTATGAAGACTATTCATTTCGTAAAATTAAAACCAACAGGGTTTAACTCTTCGCTTTTTCTATCAGAGTTTTCTAACCGCTTCTCCCGACAAGCAAAGAAATCAATTAGGTCGTAGGAGTCGTTATTTGTTTCGTGAGGCGGCTGAAAGAAAAGACGTCAGCAAAGCCAAAGGAGAACAGAGAAGAGACGCTACAAGTGACAGTTGGAGCACATGGATCGCAGGGATCTGCGAACAACGGAAGGACGACGAAGAGCAACTGGAGATAGAAAGTAGACATCCTAAGCACGCATGCCTACCGCCGCCTAAACGTTGATGCAGTCACCACAATTCTAATATGGAAGATCAGTTTTCGCCTATACCTCGGAAGAGCAGATAGTATGTCGTTGGTCACTTAGTGAAACGGCTAGCTGACACAACGCGACTAATAAAGTCAATAAGAAATCGAGAGATAAATTACAAGTATTTGATTTATATTTATATTACATAAATAATTGCTTTTTGTATTGAAAAGGATTACTATTCTGAACACTTTTCTGCGATATTCGAAATCCCAATACAATAATCGTAATACAATAAATTATTTATTCGCGTGGTGTGCGCGTCTTGTACTTAACGCAATCACTTTCATCTCATCTAGAGATCCCACGGTTCAAGAAAACGCGCACAGATTGCACTTTCCCCCATAGTACGTTACTCATAGTTTTAATTGCTTGTTAAACGAATAAATCTTGTTAAACTGTAGTAAATGTCGACATGTATAAAAAAATCTGTTCCGGGTACAGTTTTACGTGCACAGACGATCAGCATATTCTGAAGCAAATCAGAACACAACGGATTTTGTTCGTTACTGTTTTTCCTGTTCGTGATTTTACTTGGACGGCTAAACCTCTCAAGAATTCCCAATGCGTTCGGTCCCTTTAATAGTGGTTGACTCCTTTTAGTAGTCCTAGTCGTTCAGGATCACGTGGTGCATGAATGTTTATTGGTCGCACTGTTGCAATGAGCAATGCTATAGTTTCCTCCTAGTACGTGCACCCTTTCACATGCATCTTGAAAGCACTTGGGGGAGCGTCATCCCCAGAAGAGTCCCTGGACAGAGAAAGTAGCGCCGCCGATTTCGATATTTTATAACCAGGTGTCGGAAGAGCACGATGTGTTTGGTAATGAGTATGTGTGTGTGTGTGTGTGTGTGTGTGTGTGTGTGTGTTGGCAACCACCTAAAATCAATATTCATATACTCTATCCCTTCAATGCCATCATTTGTTAAATGAAACTTTTGTGAAGAAACGAAACAAAACATACAACTATTACATAATAGATATTTTATTTAGCATCCCCAGTAGGCCTCTAGGATGTGGTTATTATTATTATTATTATTATTATTATTATTATTAATCTTATATTCATTATACCTTTATTAATGACGAGCTCAGGTCATAGGGCCTGCTCTTCCGCCTAACCACTTGAATACATAATACAGAGTAGTAAAATTTAAAGGGGGTGCGCTGTATATTTACGACTGGGAGTGTACATCCCGGCATGTACCTTAAGCAACTGAGTACACCCAGAAAAAGCTCAATCACTTTTCTAGGGACTCAAATTTCGCGGTGGCGTGGCGAGGAGTGGCGTTGGCCAGCAGCACTGCAGGGCAGATGGAGTGAGCAGCGCCCTCAATCCGCGACGCGGCGTCCTCCGTCACGAACCCTCCTCCCCGCGGCGCGGCGAACCCTGACGCTGGCAGGGTGGGGGAGGGGCAGCGAGGGGCGCGGACGGCTGCAGGCAGCCAGCGCCCTCCCAGCGGCGGAGTGACGCGGGGAGAGGATAGGCAGGACAGGGCCTGGGAAGGATTAGGTGCCGCCGCCGCCGCCCTCGCCGCCCTCGCCGCCCTCGCCGCCCTCGCCGCCCTCGCCGCCCTCGCCGCCCTCGCCGCCCTCGCCGCCCTCGCCTCCGCCGCCGCCACCGCCGCCGCCGCCGCCGCCCTCACAGCGCCGCCGCCGCTACCGCCACCGCCACAGCCATCGCCACTGCCACCGCCACCGCCACCACCACCACCACCATCACCATCATTACCACCATCACCATCACCACCACAATCGCTCACTGAGGAGCCGTGGGGCTGCTGCTAGGGGAGGAGGAGACTCGAGGAAAAGCAGTCCTCGTTTCTCGACGCCCTCACACACTCGGGATATTGTGACATTTATGCTCTTGTTTCCGCGTTACGTTTTTGACCAAAAAACGAGTATATTGATTAATGAATTTGTTTACGTATTTGTGTATTTGTTTGTTATTTACGTATTTATGTAATTATTTGGTTATTGACGTATTTATTTGTTTATTTTTGAATTTATTTAATTTTATGCCACGGGTTGCTACCAGTATGGAAGACCACTTTTTTTCTCATGCACCTCGGAGGAACAGATAGTGTGTCGCTAGCAATAGTGACATGGCGAGTTGATACAATGTAACTAATATAGCGAATAAGATATCGGTGAATAAATTACTGGTATTTGATTTCTATTTCGCATTTATTATATAATTAAAATGTGTTTTGTGTTGTGAAACAAACCGTTGTATTTTAATGTTCAGTGTATTGATAGCACGTAAGCCCAAACTTCCTTTGATGCTGATTCTACTAAGAGATTTGATAGAGGGTTCTTTACTAAGCCTTTTTCTTCATAGGCTCTTTTATATGTCATATGCGCCATGATGTGCTATCGATTTTCGCAACGAAAATTGTATCGTACAGCCGAAGACGCACTGTTTTACTCGTCCGGATAATTGAGGAGTTTGTTCAGTCATTTAGTGTAAATCCCACACTGTCAGCCGCCTTCCAGAGATATTTAGATCAGAGTATTTTCATTTATAAAACGCTATAAATCCAACAAAAATTTTCTAAGTGATACTCTTTATTTATTTAATCGTCAAAAACACTAAAAACTGTACGTCACGTATGGGAGAGAAGTATTCATTCAGAATAACGGAAGGGAAAGGTGTTCCTATCTCATACGTGAAACAAATTTTGTAATGGACTTCGAGTAGATTCATCATGAGACGCAGAATGCCATTCCGACACGCTGTCACTCGCAAATAAAATGTAATACTGATTGCAACATTCACTGCAACGTTCACTGCAGCATAAGTCTTGCGTTCGACAATCTTCATAATTGAAAAGGAAAGGAAATTGCGTATGGAACTTTGGCGATTATTACTGCCGTACAAAATGGCTCCCCAACTTCGAAAGAAAATGAATTTTGAAAAATGTGTATTCACACAGAGCCATCGCTAAGAAAAGGGAAACGCCGGCATACATAGATAAACCAACTTTAAAAACAATGACAGAAACATTCTAAACTAAGATTAAACCTTGTCGACTATGATGAAATGTCCTTTCAGCTACAACATTCGTTCTTGTTCCGCAATCGTTTCCGCTGTTCAGTCATTCCTGCTTGCCAGAAGGATGCATTTTTATTTCGTGGCGTATTTTTTCCGCATGACTCTTTTGCAGTGAGATTTCATTTGTCATTGTATTTGCTGGCTAAACTCTATGCGATATCTGGGTCTGATGGTTTTTACAATTCAGATTAAGTAAACAGAAAGAAAACGAAAACGCTAATTGAGCTGCGCCGCCTCTTATCGATCACGCGCTACTGCATCTCGTAATCCACAACTCTTCTTTTCAACGTTTTTCCAGTGAAATTTGTAGTGCAAGCAAAACGTCTACTAACTTACTCGTATATCCATTCATAATTTCCACCAACGGTAAAAAATTACTACTATCATCTCGTATCTGATCCTTGTATGTTCTTTTTCGAGCCCCTTCAAACTTAGTTGGATGCAATCACACCCGCTGACAACCGTGAAAGTAGTTAACAAAGGGGGGGGGGGAATATAGTAGATTATCGCCTAGTGTTCTGTTTTAACTTTGAAAGATTTGCATTGAACTCTCGAATCCCTGACGTTGACAGTGAACAACATAAATTATTTTACTTCGTGGACACTTTATCTTACCATTTAAAAATAAAATTACACGAAAACATAAGTGATTATTATTATTAAATGCAAAAAAAATACATTCTTCGTTTTCAGTGAGTAGATGACAATGACGCTCCCTACGAGGTTTGTAAGGCGGATGAAGCTACGTACGTTGCCACGTTCAAAATGCTCAGATATCTCATTAATGCACGTTTTTTTAAGGAGACTGTCCTTATCAAATCCTTTTTATTAATATGGGGAACAAAAGATAGATCAAGGTCTTGGAAGATAAGTGAGAGCCTAGTTGCTAATGCAAGGTTTCCCAGTCAAGTTACGGTTATATACCTAGTCAGCCATAATCAAGAAACAAACTGAGTGTGAGCTTTACTCACAGAGAGTATTTACAATTTGATAAACAGATTCTTGCGGAAGAGCCGTGCTACAACGCTGCCATCATAAATCAGGACAGTCAAACGCATTTTTTCTCAAGAAAATGGTCTGCGCTCGCTTAAAATTAACCTTTTCAATCAATGCACTGTAAAACAATGTAATGAACATTGTTGTTGATTCATCCAGCACGTAATACACCAGAGAGCATTTTAACATTTGCATAAAAATGACTTATTAATGTTTTAAATATACGTGGCGCAGGAGACAACAGCTCAGCAGAACGGGAGATTGTGAGTTCGACTCCTTGCTGTTACATTGGAGAAGGCATCAGCAAACCACCAAGTTTCCCATAATATTTTCATAACATGCATTAACTCATAATTGCTTGGTGTCGTAACGCCCCAAACCAGCGGAGAGGCAAAAAAATTCAATATTAAACAATGTTCTTGCTTATTTTTATAGAAAGCCGGTTTCTGTGTGCACAGTTTTAATCCTTGCTTGGCTACAATAAGAAAACATTTCTAATACGTCGTTCACTGTCGTAATTGAGATCCAAAAGAATTTTCGCGTCCCTCGCAAAGTCCTGCTCTGGGACGAAATATAATCACGGACTGCTCTGCTTGGTGTCATTTTCCTCGCATCATTAGAGAAATATTTCACGCAAATATGTAACTTCCCGTTAGGCGCGTAACCTGAAAAGCCACTTCCTGACCTACAGGCGCGAGCGTCTTTTAACCTATGCCTGACGAATTCACGCGTCCCGACCCAAACCGGTTGTGGACGCATCCACGATCGCAATCAAGACTTCGGGAGCTCCGGACGAGCAGCGTCTCAATTTTCTCGGCAATTTTGATGTACAGCGCGGCAGTGCTTGATTTGTAAAATTGTAGGTCCCGGAACGCGTCACAAATTAATTAATAATTTAATAGAAATAGTTATGTATTATAATATACTAATTTTTATAATTGTAAATCACACTTATTAATAATTAGTAACAGTGGTAGCATTGGCTCTATATGAAAGTAATGATATTAACAGGAGATTTAGACTTTAACAGAATTAGATTTTATATTGATATATTATGGTTTTTTATAATTTTCATATGTTCGTAGAAATGATACAGTTAAGTGAAAAGTATTTAATTTTTGGTTTACGGGAGTTTGTCGAATTAAAAATCGGAGTTGCCAAGTGTTTGTCCTCTGGTTTCTGTTTTCTTCCCCCCGCCCCCCCTATTTTGTTTCCGAGATACCGTAACGCCGTTCCGTCAGAAATCAAGCCCTGTAGCACAGTATCCAGAATTATACAGGACAGATGGCGGGTTAATGAAATCTTCGGAGAACGAACACTTTCAAGAAAGATTTTTGTCCAGATAACGAACAAGGTGTTGATCATAAACACTATCAGAACAAACGAAGAAGCAATTCATTTGGTATTATATTTGTTGAACTGCATTTGGCAGTGATTTATGAATGGTTTCCAGAGTAAGTCTTTGGCAATTCTATACAATCATAATAAATCGCATCCGAAAAATACGATCGAAGTAAGAACATTAATTGATATTCTATAATTTCTCAAATCGAAAAAATGACTGATTACAATGAACGTGATTGTATTATTGTTTTATTGAATGTAAATAAAAGTAATAAATAAGAATTTTTATTTATTGGCGTGTTAATAACGCAGGATTTCCGTAACATTCTCCTGAAAAATCGATGATTAGTTAACAAACAATTGGATAACCAACTTTATTTTTATATCAACATTATTTTCGTTATCCGGTCACCTACTTTAGTATAACGTGTGGCTAGTTTAATATTTGACGAATACAGCTTTAAACTCCGTTCTCTAACCAGTAATTTCTGATAAGCCAAGTTGTAGTAAATTGCATAGTATTTTAAAGCACAATGCAGCACGTTAACGCCGAACGCTGCAATCAGCGCTCCAAATGGGTCTGCGGTTCAATACAAATAAACAAGGGACTTGTATCAAATCAGCCATGGAGGTTTAAAACGAAACTGTTTGTTTCTAAATCTGCTTTCATCTGCGTACTTTCAGCCGGACCATGCAGACCATAAAGAAGTCTAAATCAAAATGCATATTTCAGAATCGGATTCGTGTCCCTTTACGAACTATTAATTGTAATTCCGGTGCAAAGAAATGTCTTCAAAATGTACTTTTCTTATCTATATTTCAATTGATCTATCGAGTAAGGTCTCTTTTGCAAGGAAGCATATTAAACATATGGCGTAAGAAAAACGTTGATACAAGAGCGTTTAAGAGAAGCTTTCTTTTTTCCGTCTTTGTTTTAGATATTGTCATATTGCCAAATATCAAGCTGATTGGCTATTGGTAAATAATGCATAATATTGTGTTGTTCAATTGTCAGTATTAGTCAATATTGTTATTATATCTACAAACACAGTAATATATAGCTGTATTATGGCACTATAATAAATGTTATTACAATGTAGAACAGTACGAAAAATGTAATTTATTTTTTGAGACTCTGGGTATGATCGCATCATACTCAGCTATTCCGCAAATCAACGTGAATGAAAATCATAACACATCAAAAACGCTAACTTTGCATGAACTTCTATGTTTTCTATGTGCATTAGTGTATGTGGACTTGAAGGATATCAATCGTAATTCATAAATAACACAAAGAGAAAACAAAGGAGCAGAAAGTTGAAATACATGCACCCCGTAATGGCTAATCAAAAGAAGAACTCTGCAGTCTTAAGCAAAACATGACAGTTGTTTATTGAATAGTTTCCTCTGGAACGTTCCCAATGCATGCTGGTTTTACCTGTCCGAGTTTGTGCGTCTCGTTTTTACCGCATCCCAAGGCGATCTCAGATGCTGGTTTATCCGCTCAGATTTACAGTCTCGAGCTTAACTTTCGCCTTCACCGGTTAACAAAGCTCTACCCTGTACGGGCTTACATTTAAAGAGGGTCAGGCTGTGACTAACGACATATTCACACCGCGAAATTTCTCAGCAGTAGAACGACTTCCTTCGTGACAGTTAGTGTGTGGCCGTAGGCGGCCGTGATTCCTGGGAAGGGTAAATGGGTATTGCAAATCTATCACTTACCCCGAATGCAATGAGCCTCTTAAGGTCCAAGAAGGATACAACAAACGGGTTCACATACAAAGACGATCGTCTCGAGCCATCAGATTCAGTGGTCCCAGTTTTACTTTGCCTGTTGTGGCAACTCGCGTTTGACCGGACGGGTAAACCGAGAGGAATAAAACGGAAAAGATATAAATATGTGGGTGTAAGCTCCTTTTATTAACGATCTTCATGTAGGACCTGATGCCGAATCTGATTCAATCTAAGGTTTGGGCAATTTTTTTCGAAGTAGAGATTCTTCCATACTGACCAATCTACAACATTGGTCCCCTCAACTGATGATGACGTTCACGCACAGGCAGTTGCTTGTGGTCGTGTTTGACGAATAAATTGTCAAGCATGAAGCCAGGGAGAGGGCTTGAAACCTAAGGTTCCTAAAGACATTCATTACAGCTGGATCATTTCTTTGTTATATCGCTCGGTAATTGCTGTTGAAAAAAGAACTAACCTAATAGCGAATTTAATATATTTGTCAATTCTTACTCCGTTGTGGAGTTACAATTGTGATCTGGCGCTACACCTCCTCGTCTTTAAGCTCAACTACAGCTGTTCCCTTCATCTCTTATTCGAAACCGTTTAATCCCCCTGCTAACGCAGGAGGGCCTTTGCCCTTAACGGGATGTACTAGGCTAATAATAATAGTTATTCGTATCGTTCGTGGGCTGCATTTATAGCACAAGTAAAAATCAGGTGTTGAGATCAATGAATATTGAATTGTGTTATTCTTGCATTCACACTTCTGCCATTTGTTGGTGGAATACTGTACTGTAAGACAGGCTCCTGGAAGGTAGACCAATCTGCAATTCTGGACAGTGGATTAACTCAACATTCGTATTTTTTGAGTTGTGCCACTACTGCAGCCCACGAGCAATACGTTCTATTCCCTTCCACGCTTAGTTGCTCCTAACTTGCCATTTCCAGAGCGAGGTGCGTGTGCGTGTTGGCGCCGCGCACGTGCTCCTGAGCTCACCTGTGCTGCCCCGGCGAGTCCCGGCCGCGCTGTCACCGGCGTGCCGGGCGCGCTGTCATCTCCGCTCGCAGCCGCCGCCGCTCCTCCGCCTCCGCAATCCGCCCTCCACAGCACCGAGCGCCGGCGGGCCCCTCTCCCTCCGCCACCTCCGCCTCCTCCGCCTCCGCGGAAACCGCGCGTCGCGCTGGGCTGCCGGGCCGAGCGCCCGTCCGCTGCCGCCGCCGGACACACCGCCCCCGCTCGCCCACTCGCACCGCGCCGGCTCCCGCTGGGCGTCGCTCCTCTCGTCTCCGTCCGCGCTCGTCGCCGCCCGCTGCACTCGCGCGGGGGCCCGCCGCGCCGCGCCGCGCCGCCCCTGGTGCGCCGGCCCGCCGCCAGGCGCGCTGCGGGCGATCGATACGCCACCACGCGCGCGGGCGGGAGGGCGACGCGACGCGACGCGGCGCGGCGAGGCGCGCAGGGGAGAGGAGGGGGGAGGAAGGGAGGGCACGTGGGGGCGGCGAAGGGAGGCTGCGGACCTTCTGATGCGCCGCGCGCTCAAGTCATTGGAGTAATCAGAGAGTGCGTAACCTAAAACAATGAGAGCAGCCAGCTACGTTTCTGGACCTTCGTTTCCATTCGACTTTTTATATTTATTTATGACACTAGATGAACCCAACAATTGTACTACTCTCTCTTTCCCTCCCTCTTCCTCTCTCTCTCTGTCCCTTTCTGTCTCTCTCTCCTTTCTCTCTTCCCTCTCTTTTTCCCTATCGCTACTTCCCTCTCTCTTTTCTCTCTTGCTTAATCCCTCTCTCAAATTTCCCCCTTTCTCTATTTTTCCAGACCCTTTTCCCTCTTTCTCTCACTTGTTCCCTTTCACTCTTTCTCTCTCTCTCTTTCTCTCCATTCCGCGCCGCCAACTCCTGCTGTCCTCCTTGACCTCGCCCTGCGTCACATTACAACATTCAGCATCAATGAAACCCAGGTTAATTGAGAATTGCATTTATCTGATGCGTTATCTTGTGCTGCAGCGCCATCTAGTGGAGTTACAACAATATGAACGGCATAAAAACCTTCTCTATGAATAAAATAAGTAGATGAGCCAACTTTCATGGAGATCGGTCAAACGGTGTTGGAGTTCATCGATCTCGAATGTACCAACATCCATTTTTATACATTTTACTAGAAAATAAATAAAATATATTGCAAAGAGAATTATGTTATAACATTTATGGTTACAAATAAAAATTACAAAAGTTTTATGTCGAACTATTTGCAGGGTTGCCAGACTTGCAGAACCTCTTCCCCAAATGCCGAATAACAAAATCCCTAATTTTCAGGGTTTGACAAATTAATTTAAATTATTGCATTTCATTATACTGTGCTCATTGTAGTATTTAAAATGTTATTACTTAAAAATTCTTGAATTCCCGGCTACAGTATTAATTCTAGGAATAGTTAATAAGTGTTGGTCACTTAATTCAACTCCTAGTTTTCCAACGTATCGAAACTTTATTCTCCTTCTCAGGGCTTAATATGATTTTGTTCCCTTCTCAGGGCTTAATATGATTGAATATAAAAGAGCATTACATAAAATTGAACCACCACATGGTATCAAGGGAACCTGCAACCACAACACCACCACTCTTCAATTTTGTGTACGTAAGTAGAATCCTCCAAATTATTTTAGGGAGTACGGACGCGTGTGCATTACGGGTTGATAAGAGGCTTGGCATAAAATACGAATTTCCGTATGATTTTCATCAGATATCAAAAGGTTCATAAAGATCCATGCCCTCTCCTCTCCTGTTACCTTACGCAATATATTTTTTAATGAAGTAAATTATACTACACAGAAAGTTCATTACTTTAATCACAATTGATGTACGGTCGCGTCAGCATATTGATTAGGACACACGTTTGCTAATCTGAGGAACCCGGCTTCAAACATTAATATAGCTAGAGATTTTACCCGGCCTGATCCTGTTCAGTTCGATCAAGAGGTATACTAAAAAGCCTTTCCAAAAGAATATTTAACCTCTTCTAACCATCTTAAGTAATTTCTGCGAAGCCTCTCACAGGAGCTTAGACGCCGGGAGATCGTAGGTTGAAGTGCGTTGGTTGCGATTTTCAGTTGCAGCTATGGGATGCGATTTTTTCTACTTTCTGTTTCCTTCCAATTAGTTCGTGTACAGAAGATTAGTACAATTGCAAATGATTCATGCAGGCGTGGATTCACGGGGAGGGAAATGAAGGAAATCCCCCCTCCTAAATTTTTTCAGTAACTATTAATTTTAACTTGTCACGAAATTTTCAAGCAAAAATATTTTGGGTTAATCATTAAAACTAATAAAATCGTATCGCAGCATGAACTGAGTGTAGCCTGCGACATTTTACCAAATCTGTAATGACACATTTTTTATTTCACCTCCCAAAATTTGCCTCTGGATGCCCCCCTGGTTCCTGGAATGAGAATTCTAAAGGCCGGGTGTTTTGAGAGATTGATTCCATGGTTTCGTCTCAATTCCAGACAAATGCCGGAACATTACTTATCTCACCAATACCGATTCAACACCCATCTTTAGGACCGACTCCCCAATGAACTCCTTTTCCCCAAGATTTCGAAAGAGTCGGCAGAGCTGCGAGAACACGAACGTCTGGCCGTAACTCATGAGGGGTTGTAAAACCAAAGGAGAGAAAGGAGTGGGAACGGCTCTTCCTGCCTTTGACCGAAGGTCACCAAAATAACATAGCCTAATGACTACAGAAGTTTTTAGGTGTGATGTCACGGTATTCAGGTCAATCACCTTCTCAAGAAGGTCGTGCTTACGTCTATTCGATATTGTGAATATAGAACCATGATATTTCATCAGAAATCTCCGGTTGTGAAAGACGATATAAGTTGTCATGTGTCAAGAATGGGTTTCGCATGTTACAATTTTAATTTTTTTGTTTGTTTGTGTGTGTGTGTGTGTATGTGTGTGTTTACTACAAAATGAAAAACAATTTCTATGTTCTGGGTTGAAAGAAAACCTACAATCACTGAAATAAAGAGAGCACATTTTCGATATGTTTTTCTCGAATCACTAGAAAGACGCGAAAAATGGGATTCAGGTTTTCGGAGATTTGGCGCCCCCAAACATGCAGTGGTAAGTGATAGTGATACAGTATTGTTTATATGACATTTTAGTTGTATTTATCTAACTTCTATATTCCTTTTATGTTCTAGTAAAATTACATACGACCGTTCTACGTTTTTAATGTAGCCATTGACTCTTCGGGTGAATATGAAATTTTAACACGCATGTTCATATGTTGACTCTGAAAGGCGTTATATCGTGGATCATTTGTTAGACTTTGCAATTTTACTGCGTCCTCCATTGATTTGCACTTCTACAGACGAGTGACATATATTTATAATCAATCTCGTTTTTGCACTTACAACTTTTGGACTTTCCTTAAGATTTACTAGTGCCCAAAATCCTATATCTTATTATCTGTTAGTATTTTATTTTGTGATGCTTAACAGAAACAAACAGAGAAGCGAAAAGCCACAATTAACGGCCGGTGTACGTGAAGAACAATCGAAATAAATGAGTTCTAGATAAAGATGATGGACGAGAACCCATGAAAAGGTATTTCTTATTTATATATTTTTTCTTATAAAAAGAGATATTTCAATAACTATTGTGGGTATGTTGTGTAGCCATAAGTGATATAGGTTTGTGAGTAAATTGCTGCCACGCTGTTCCTTTTCATTTCCGGTTGTCTGAAGATTTTGAAGGTAAGAACACGAAATGACGCGCAAATCTACGCAACGTCCGTATCTTCCTTCATTAATTAGTTTAGAGAGTTGCATTAGAATGTCGTCTCCTGACGACATAGCCTTTTCCTTCGCAGTATCATTCGGTCTCTTTTCCGCATCTTTGATTCGATCAAGATAACTCCTCGGTGCATACCATCAACGATAGTTTAAGTGAATTGTATCGTACGAATAGGTTTTGAATTTTTTAAATTAAACTTTTTACAATCTGTTCATACATATGAACAATAAGTAAATTTGTTTACGTTCAAAATTAACAATGATTAGAGAAAATAGCCATTTGTACCACTTCATTAATACAATTGATACACGTTTAACAACACTTCAAAATCTGTAAGGTGCTTGAATTTTTTAAGACGTCTTATTTTTAAACTGAACTGTTATCTGAGATATGTATGACTACAGGATTGGCATGACTTTCTAATTTTTGAACATACTATTTGCAACTATATTGATTTATTTCTTCATTAACTGTTGGCATTTTAAAATCACTGTGAATCACATATTTTTGAATCTATCTGGAGGTATTAGCAATGTGTTTTAATACTTTAGATTAGAGTCTTTGGATGATTTGGATATTAAATTTGCCATTGGAGCCCTAGAGCCGTATGCAGAAGGTACAAACAGGATTTAATAATGATGTATAGGTATGTAATGTACAAATAGATATGTATGTATTGTTTAAAGCTACACTAAGTTTCTATCTAACACCAAGACATATTTTGTACCTTAACTGAAGTTATTTTTTACACATAATGTTTTTTCCGAGTCTCGAATCTAAGATTTTGAAATTCCCTATTGATCTAAGCATTACATAAAATATTGAAAATATATAATAAATGGCGTACCAAACAAATACTTTTAACAATTGAAAACAACAGCTGAACGTGTTCTAATTTCATTCTTGTTACGAGTTGTCTCGAACAAATTAATTCAATGTCTCTTCAATGTCTCAATTTTCTTAGAGCAGGCAATTTACGTTCGACTGTGATATTCCTGTAGAATTTGATACAGAGAAAGTTGATTCGGAGACAAAAATAGGGACGTTGGCGAAGAAGACACGTAGTATGTATAGAGGAAAGATGTTAAAACGCAAAACGTGTGCTCATGGAATAAAGGCGTGGAAGGGTCGGAGGAGTACATGCAGAAGATCGAGGCGAAACAGGGAAGAAAATACACTAAAGTGGCGACTTGGAGCTTAGCAAAATCTGTAACACTTCAAGAATAATTACTTCTTTTATTTTGTGTATTGGATGTTTTTACCCATTGGTGTGTTGATAAAATCGTAGTGTCCAGCTTGAAACTACAATATCGACGTCTGTTCAATCGATTTGATGTTGGTCGTTCCATGCATGTTAATATTTTAAGCGCTTTCCGACTGCTTGTGCCACTTAATGCTGCCTGTTTGCAGGTCTGTCATAGAGGGAAGAATTCTTTCCAGTTATTTAGACAAAAAAAATATCAGTTGTGGAAAAAACCGGTGACTGTACAGTTGAATTAAAGAATGAAAGATAGTGGGGAATTAAAGAACCAATTTTATCGAATGGCAATAGAAATATTTTTCTGTAATTGAAATAATAACTCGATGTCAATCGATATTCGAAGTTTGATGATACTGACGTACTGATACTATAATTTATTGATACTAAATATCGTACCAATTCCTGTACTATCGCAAACTTTACAGCAGTGGATCCTCACACCGAATCATGTCACGTTTGGTGTATTTACGTCATTCAGGAAACCTCTCTACATCAAGTATTGTGTATATGCACGAAGCCTTTAATATGCGCATACGAATTGCTTCGAAATCGCCCCTGACAAAGTGCGAGGGAGGGTTCGCGTGGGCGACAGCGACAGAGGACAGTGGGAGCGGCGAGAGACGAGAACACCGGTGGTGTGGGAGGGAGAGGAGAGGGAGGTTTATGTGCGACGGAGTTATTGCAAACTGGGTATCGCGTAGACACGAAATCGGATTTTTTGGACGAGTCATGGCGTGGAGACGGGATTGGAGAAGAGTGTGGGCTAGAGGTTAGAGAATACCTGGCAGGATTGATTATTTCTTATTGATATTGTCAACACCAAAAAATCGATATTGTGGGACCTGAAGTATATGCACTTCCAGTATACTATATTCGTATTTATAAACGATATTTTGAAAAAAAATGTTTTGTACTTGGCTTTATATTCTACCTTATATCCTTTCGTAGTACGCAACTGTCACAGATCTCAATTGACCGCTCAATAAGAAGTTATAGTTTCTGGAATCACAGTATAATGATGGAGTACTTTTATTAATATAATAAAAACCGGATTCCATTTGAAACTCGCATTTAAATCAATGATCCAAATTTTGTATTTCTATGTTAAAAATACGATATTACATTGTTAAAATGTTCACTCAACGACGCATCATGTAAGCCCTGAACGTTTATAACCTGCCCTGCTGTGACGCCACAATGCCTTTCTCTTGTCTGCATGCCTTCAGCTATAGAGAAAGGAAGACGCTCTTCAACCTCAGCCATAACGCATCGAAGCGTCCTATGCGTGTTACAAAGAGCAGTGTGATTGGCCGTCGACAGACGCACGAGATAAACGACAGTGTTCTCCCTAGGGTTTGCGCGCATCGTACTATTAAAGTCTTATTAAAGTAAGTACCGTTTTGGAAAAAACTCATAGAAAATTGTGTTTCTAGAACGTGCATTTTTACTTGAAATACGATTCTTAAACTATTTTTCTACATACGAGAGCAGATCGGAAAGTAACACACAATTTTTTCCCCAAAAAATTAATCGGTTCCAAAACACAAAAAATCACCAAAGACCTTACATCTTTGACCTTCTTTTCTACATAGTCGCCACGTTTGTCAACATATTTCTGTCAGATTGCTGTCAGTTTCAATATGCCCTGTTCCTGTAAGTCCATTTGTTTGGAGTACAGCCCTCTGGGAAGAATGCTCGATCCACTCAGTCGTCCCCATACAAGCCACGCATGGCCTTGTGAATTTCATTAGGATTGTGCCTTTTGCCCCACAAATTTCACTTCTCTGCTCTTCACAAGTTGAAGACAGTAACGTGCGCGCCAATTTTGTTTCGTCGTTCAGGCTACACTCGCTAGATCTGCACATAGAAACAAAATATTCTCTATAGCGCAAACTTAAAACTATCTTATCCTGCAATTTCACCATTCCAGTTGCAATACCAGCGGAGAAAAATATTATTGTGCGTTACATTCCGATCTGTCCTCTTAGTTGTCACAATTATTCAGACAATTGTCACAGCGGGAAACCAATTTTTCTATGCCCTCTTCATAGAAAGATGCCACCAGTCAAGACAGACCCTTCTGAACACAGCTTTTGAATGCAAAGAATGTTATTCTTTGCCAACTTATAGAGATTTATGGTGAAAATTTAATGAGTGATATAATGGTGAGAAAGTGAGGTAGACAAGTGAGGTTCAATGATAGACGAACCAATTTTCATGACGAAGCACGGAGTATCGGAATGATTGATTGACTTGTCGTGAATGATTGGTTGGTTGAAAAAGTGAACGATACAAATTCGTGGTAACAGATGGTTCACATTAAGAATTCTTTGTGATGTGTCTTTCAGGAATCGTAGCACCATTTTCATTAAAAAAAACTGTGTTCAGAAGAATCTGTCTTCACTGGTGGCATCTTTCTATGAAGAGGGCACAGAAAAGATGGTTTCTTGCTCTGACAAATGTCTGAACAATTGTGACAACCACGTAGAAATATAGTTTCAGAAATGCTCTTTCACCTAAAATTAAATTTAGTTTTGAAAAACAGATTTGCCGAACCTGGATGGCCGAAGTGGCTAAGAGCGTGTACGGACTCAGCGCTTCGGTCCGTAAGGTCGCGGGTTCAAGTCCCGCCTTGGACATGGTTGTTTGCCCATTGTCTCTCATGCACGTGTTTTCACGGAGGGCCTCGCGTTCTGCTCACCCCAGATCAGGGAAGCCCCGTAAATGTGTTGGTGTCTAGAGTGTGATCGAATGTGCGTCGCATCAGGACATAAACGATAACCGGCTGTTGTCTGAAAAACTCCCTTGAGAGCAAAACAAAAATTTTTGTTTTTTTTAAACGGTACCTACTTTAAAAACTCAGCCTCTTGTTTACAGAAACCCGAACACCACCGTTTTTCCCCAAACAGGATTAGGCGTCTGGTGTCCCCATCTCGACGGCCATTTGACTGACTCCGCCCTCGCCACTTCGTTGTTCGCCACTACCCTGCGCCGTGACCTGCCCTAAAGACGTTTATAGACATTGAATCCGGAACACACTAACACACGGCCACGGACCGAGCAACCACGAACGGATTTCCTTCGTGAATTTCTCTTCTGCGGGATTTTGATCTCAGACTGAAGTGTTCTCTCGGGCGGGTAAAAAGGAACGGATGTATTACATTCCAGATGTCACGCATTCCGAACGTTACAAAACCCCTTTACACCAGTGGCGACTCGTGGCTGTATACATTCAGAAGGCGAGCAAAATGATTTTTTAATCACTTACTCCCGTTATTCCCATTATACATGTATTTATTGTATTTGTACAAAAAACCTTGAAATTGTCGACTTTATTCGATTATCCTTTCGTAACAATAATCTTTTTATGTAGATATTAAAATTTCACGTCAATCATAATCTGGTCTTGAAAGACGAACCTGCAACACATTACAATTTTTTTATGACTCGAGCTACATTGTGCGTTTAATCATTAAAACATACATTCGGATGGTTTAACGATCAGCGTATCGGATTGTTGTACCCAAGATTGCGGGTTTAAACCCGATCGAAACCGTGGATTTTTAAGGGCGAAAAAGTCCTTCGTACGCCTTCCTTCGGAGGGGAAGTAAAGCCGATTGACCCATGTAGTAGATTTACTGCATGTAAAAGATCCTCAAGCCTAAATAACGCATCTGAGCTAAATTCAAATCGCCTGTTTCGTCGCCCTAGATAATACCTTCTTTCTCCGCTAGGTGGTGAAAGGAGCGTAATGAAGCGTGGTTAAGCGGAAGAGGGCGACTGATTGCCCGAGTCTCGCCCTATAAAATAAGGCATTAACTAACTAGCATTGATGAAATACGATACATTAAACTAAAACGGCAAGTTTACTTCCTTCAAGATGTTGAAGCTCACTCTTTTAGAGTGAGTGAATTTAGTGTTCCCTTTGAATTAGTGTTCGGTAACCCTTGCTATTCGAAAATAATGTTAATGAATTTTCCGCAATACAGACGTATTCGTACTTTGCGAATGACTGAGGGGCCAGGATTGTCTCGACCTCTGTGATGCCTCTCCACAAGTTTGGGACACAGGTTGTGACGGCAGCAGGGGCGTAGCCGGGCTGGTGCAACTGGTGCACTGCATGGAAAGCCGAAGTTGGAGGTCCCGAATGGTGTCTCCCGTCAACCACCAAAAAACGGTTGCTATTAAATTGATTGATTGATTGGTTGATTGTTAGTGATTCCAGGCGCGTCAACTAACAAGGTAATTAGTCCCGTAAGGGCAGTGCGTGTTCTGTCATCGTGAGGTGGCGGTGATCTGCTGGATAATGAGATCCGGCGTCGACCTACCGTCGACTAGAGGGGTTTTCCCTACCCAGGTATCTCCCACCAGCTTGGCAACGCCCCAGCCGAAACAAGCTCTAAGACCCCGACCGGTCTCCCGGCGTATGTGGTAGTGTAGTGCATGTAAGTGTGTTTGTAAGTAAGGGATGAGGATAGGGCAAAGAAGGGGAAGGAAAGATCGTACGAGGTCCGTGGCCCGTTGTTAGGGTACTGCTCCGGCATTCGCCTGGTGTTGATCGGAGAAACCACAGAAAACCACCGATTGGAACAGCCGGCCGCTAGAATTCTCCTCCAGGCAGCGACTAAACTCGACCTAGCTGACAAGCAAGTGTCGAACATCCTGACGCCGCGCCGTCGGGACTCGAATCTAGGATCTCCCGGTCAGAGGTATTCCATTGATATCAGTTGATTTTGGTTGCTGTTGAAAAAGATGTTCAAAGTATTCCGTGCTAGAAGAAATCCGTACTAAATTACACATTAATCGTATTTAATTAAGATTAATCATTATTATTTCTTCAATTTCAATTCAATTGAATGCGAGAGAATTATTTCGAATAAAACAAGGAATATATTCGCTTGTCAGTGTCTGAGTAAGGAGAATTCACAGCGGGTCCGCCGTGTCGTCTTTCTGTTTATGTAATTGGTAGTCAGTTGAGCGACTTTATCGCTCGACCAGAGCACGCATATGGAAAATGAATTAGCAAAACTTTTGTTGGTGAAATGAGCGGCGTAAAATTGGCGAAAGTACAGAAAAATTACGTTAGTAAATTGCGTTGTTTCTTTTTCACATCATACAGCGTTAGTGCGTGATCTACATAATGCAGTGTGCAGTTTCAGAATACGGTGACAGGAATAGGAATCCATGGCAGATAGTGATGGAGAATGAATTCTTCTCTTATTGATGGTTCAATCTATTTTATATATTGCGTATCTATAAATATTGAGTTTGATTCGAAACTCCAAGTTCCTTGTTTGTCAACCGCAATATCGTGCACCCTACTTCACCTGGGCCTGCGAGAACCTAGTAGCTACACCACTGGACGTCATATGTGAGTCACCGCGCAGCCAACTAGGCGGTACCTCGGTTGGGAAATGCGGAATTAAACGAAACGGCGTGAAGGTCGTTCTTCGTGGTTCACCTAAAAGTATTCGTCAGGTAAATATCCACTCATTTCAGAAATAAACGGGTAAAAATCTCGCATAAATGACTTGACAGCTAAAGCCATTTTACACGATCAATTTTTATTATGTTTCGTCAGTTCAGAAAAGTCGAGTTCCGTGCAGAATACAAAATGACCGCGTAAGATGCTCGATTCGTTCATCCAGTTTCAATAACGACACATTAGCCCTTAGAAATGAACATTCCTTTTCCTGAACATTCAATTTCTGTACAGAGAAATGACGAAAAAATGACAGTGTAAAACGGACATAAGTAACTTGAGTGAGTAGACTCTTAGTCATCTGGGGGTCTAGTTGGTAAAAACACAGTTAGAACAACTCCGTGAAGTTAACAAGTTGCCGAAATTACGAAAAGACGAAGAAATAATAGAGGTGAATGGAAAATAATTACTTGGGAAATTGTCGGATGTTTGTTGAAAATAAGTTAACTGTAGCAGAATAAAGAGGGTATAAATACCCCCAAGCTTAGTTCAATTTCTAATAGAGGGCATGTTTAGTGTTATTTGGAAAGTCGTTTTCCCAAAATCTCAGAGGGATAGCCTGATTACTTTGTAAGATATCAGAAAAAATAGGAATTTTCGGTTTTTTATTTTTCATATCAATCGGAGATAAAATTCTGAAAAAATTCTGAGACATAGATGACATCTATACGAATCTTGGAGAGCTTTTCAAAAAAAGCGGGAAATTCATTTTTTTCAATATTCATTATTATTCGGTATTTTTCTATGTTTTATTTTTGGAATGACGACTCAAAAACATTCTTACTAATCGGTACTAAGGTGTGCTTTATTACTGATATTTTTTCAGATTTTTCTTATTACTGCGTCATATTGAAAACAATAACTTTCTTCGTCATTTCTACGAATATAGCTCATAATAAGTTATTTGCTTTTCTACTCATTGTGGGCCCAAAACGGCCCACTACAAAAACGTCCTACAACAAAGAATAGGGAGTTAATGCACGGCAAAGCGTTATAGGAATCGATCTTCTGCGCAAGCGCAGTTCGAGTTTCCTATAACTTACATGCATCTGAGCATGTGCAGGAGATCGAGAGTGCAGTCGATGGCTGTGCTCTGTGCCGTGGATAGTCTCCCTATTTATTCTGGGCTAAGGAGGGACATGGTGCTCGGGCGCCCCGCAGGCGGAAATCTCTCTATACTGCGATTTTTGTAGGAAGAGCTCTCAAGATAACTCAAATCCCATCTTCGCGATGGAATATGTCACGGCATTTCGCGTCTTTTCTCGGTCGTGCCGGTAGAAGTCGCATGATCGCAAGCACTGCTTCATACGGTCGCGATCGTGCGAAATCTAGCGGAACGACTGTGAATGATACGAAATGCCGTGACATATTCCATCGCGAAGATGGGATTTGAGTTATCTTGCGAGCTCTTCCTACAAAAATCGCAGTATAAGCGGAAGCGAATGGCGCGATGACGTCACGGAGCGGCGGGCGCCGGCTCCTGCGTCGAGGGGGGGGGGCGACGTCTGGCCGTCGGCCCAGGTGTCGCGGCTGCTGTGGCGCCGGCCGCTCGTGACGTCTCGAGGTCGCGGAGTCGAACCCCGGACGGGAGCGCCCCGCGCCTTGCGGGAGGGGGGGGCAGAGAAACCTCCTCTTGTCAGAAGCTCGGAGAGAAGGATGAGGGTAATCTAAAGTTGGGCATGTTTCTGCTCTTTTGTCTACCGAGTTTTTATTGCTCTCCTTACCTGGCAAAGTTGCCCGATAAATTTAAGCTTAACATCGTAGGAACCTTTGAAATCCACGAAATTAGCAAAATTGCCCCCCCTTTTTTTTTTGTTCTTTAAAATTTCTTTTTCTTCTGCCTTTCCACTCTGATTTATCTTGGTTTCTCGGCCACATACTGTTTATTACATTAGTTTTAAAAATAAATCATTTTACAGTCTCGCCTTATCACATAGGAAGAGAAAGTATTGTAATTGTGCGCCGGAAATCTGCGAATTTTCGACAGAAAAACTCGTATTGTCGAGCATAAAGTAGGTAAATCTTTTTGTATAGTAAATTACTTCCGATAATACGTTGTGCAGTCAGAATCCATGTGTGATCTTGATACTGAAAAATTGATAGGTGGCGAAACGTCTGTTCGTTTGACGGTCTATGGTCAACGTTCAGAGGATTTTCTACTAAAATGATATTCCCCGACTCGAATTTTAACGAAAACGAATCGAAGGTATTGAGTTTGAAACGAATATTTGGAGTTTTCGAGGTACTTTTTCATTAAAACCCAACATTTTCGACCTTGGAATTACTGGGTATTTTGACCATTACATGAAGCATCAACACGATACTTTACATAAAGCATCAACATTTACAAATTTGTCTCAAAAATTGCTCCAATTTGTTTTAAATTTTGTTGCCGGATAGCGTAAAGAATGCTTAAAACGAAAGAGAGCAATAAAAACTTTTTGCGATTTGTAGCAGTGCATCATAAAAGGGAAGTTTTTAAAAATATTTTTAAGAAGATCACGTTTTGTCTCTATCATATAAATAATCATTTTATTAGATAGAATAGAATCGGAATTTCATGCTTGATATTGATATTAGTTTAAGAATGGACGAATGATAATTTGGATCAGTCGTGTCAATGAGAATTTCAATTTTCTTTTTTGTATAAGCTTAAATTCTTTCTTTGCTTGTCACCACTATGCCCTTTATTCTTTCGAATGCAATATCATCATGGGAAGGCTCATGCCAGTATTGTATGTTTGCGTTTCAACCAAAATATTTCAATAATTATCTACATAAAGTTATTGCGTATGTATGTATTATCCCCACACATTTTCTTGAACCTTCACTTCTCGAGATTTGGGAGGAGTGGGGAGTGTGAGTGTGTGTGTGCGTGTGATTATTTTATCGACAGGACAATTGTGTAAAAGCTGTAGCTTGTTTTTAGATACAGAATATTTTCTATTACACGAGAGCGCACGCTTCTGGTTATCAAATTTTGTCAACAATGTTCGTTGCTATCATTTACTATCCATTTAGCAAATGTTAGTAAAGGAGTGGCGGATCTATTCAGAGACTTCAGAAAACGTGTGCGAATATGCTCCATTTGCATTATTACTCTTGTGAGCATAATTGCAGTTTTCTTGGATTAACTGCAGAGCAGATACAAAAGAATTATCCGCGCGTGTACAGCAGGCTTTGTGTTTTGGACTTTTAAGAGGGCTTTCGAAGACTGTTACACACGAATACTACGTGAAGCTGTATTACAAATGCATGGTAAATGGAACAAAAGTATTTATACACAAACTTGCAGACGTGTTTTTTTTCTAATTAAAATTACTGTTATCCACAATTTTAATTGAGGTAATCTGCACATTGACGAATATATTATCTCAAAATAGTACTGTACATAGGCCGGGAAACTGAATGTATTGTTTACTTACGATTTGCGGAAATAAATGTTAAAGTAAGTTACGGCTAGGCAATGATAGTTAAATTGAATACAAATCGACAGTTTTTTCCATGCCTTTGATAATTAGGAAACGTATAGTGGTCTCTTGTTATAGTGAACTTCTGGGGACTAACATTTTTGATTCATGATATCAGAAGTTCACTATATCCGATGATGTCAAAATTAAATAAAATTTCTCCGCAAAGTTTAATGCTGTTATCATAGAGATACAGAAAATGCATTAACAACATTTAAATATTTTTATTTGACTTTAAAATAAATTATTTTCAATTGTTTGCTTCGTACATTATTCATTAGTAATTTCTCTATATCCTTCTCGTGTTTGTGCTTTCTCACTCCTTGCTTCTGCTGTGTCCATTGCCTCTAAGTATTGTAATACGGTGTTGACACCCTTCAATGCCTTTTGCACCGACAATGTTCCAAACATTGTTCCACTCTAGGAAGGCCCTTATACTTGCCTAATAACATATGTTCCTTTCGGTAGTGGCATAGCGCAAGCAACTAATGGAACGCATCGCTGAACTGACGCATTCTGGGTGCGCTATTTCCATCTCAGGGCAGACTTTTTGGATTACGAATTTTGGATTATGATCCGATGATATTTTATCAAGCTGCGTAACGTTGGAATTTGCGGTACTGTCACGATATATTGTTTCCAGAAGGGAATTAATTTCCAGGATATATTTCCTACGTTCCCTATAGCCGAGGCTCAGAGTTCACTATAAACGAATATTCTATTGTTTATCTGTAATGTAAGTGAAACAGGACCAGTGACTGAGGTTCACTATAACCGAGAGTTCACTACATCCGAGTTCTCTATAACTGGAGTCGACTGAACTTGCTAGATAATTTCTAACAACAAACCTCCAGATTTTTATTTATTGATTTACGCATCGTCAAAATCTGTTAAATATCTTTTTATTTTTTATCCAGGTAACTGTTATATTTCGTAGAATATTATTGAATCAATTGTACACATTTGACGTGGATAGACTGGGGACTGACATTGGACGTGGGTAGGCCCTTCACGACAACAATTTTCATGTCACTTTTTTATAATCTTATTTCTTGCAAATTCATGATTTCGTTTCCTTTGCATATAACGCAAACGAATTCGGGTGCTAAATAAGTTCCTATTTGCTCCTTTGTGAAAGGGTAACGCCAAGCGTTTTTGTTCTTCTTCAAGGACTCTTGGAGTGGTGAATGTAAAGGCCAACGTGGGCAATCTTTTCTCGTCAGACCAAAAGATTTCATGTCATTGTTTTTTTTTGTAGAAGGACCTTCGGATTTCGGCTTTATGACATTGCTGAGAACATTTCCCCCGAGTTCATAACAAAGAAATTGAACGAATAGAATTAGGAGATGGATACCCCCAAAATGATTCTCCGGATTTATGAAAATATTAACTTTTAAAGATATAAAAGTCGCTTTAATATTCTGTGAGCGTTTTACCACAAAATTGAAATTTTGCGACGTAATCGAGGTAGTATGTAATTGGAGAGGCTTAACTTAATACCAGAATACAAATTTTAAACGAGATGTTATTGGATATAGGAGTATTAGAGGGAAATCTTGTTCGAAAAGTTTAATCTTTTCAACGCGGGGAAAAAACAAATCAGCTTAATACCCTTGCCTCTCGCCCCACCACTATCGTACAGCCAGGCGATTCTTTCGGGCGTATATCGATTGCATCCCGCAGTCACTTTTTCCTAAGCCGTTAACCTACCTCCCCAAAAAAGGCATAGCCCGACTCCATTCCCTTCTGTTTCCTCCTTAGTATTGAGAATTGATTTCTACGTTTCCTGTGGACACGGCTTAGAATCACAATGTTCAATTATAATTTGTCCACTTCTATTTTCAAGAAACATTTGCACGTACTTTTAGAGTCAACGTTGAAAAGCATCGCGTAAAAGTTGTGGAAACAAAACATGAAATCACCTATCACAAACATCTTCCTGCTGATCGCTAAGACAGGAGTGTCGTAACGATCTCGGACCGCTAATGCCGTCGATGTTGATGCGACCGTAAATAGCAAAAAAAAAAATCCTGACTCGCTAGCGCAACAAACACAATTCCGATCGTGATAAACAATCCTGCCATGTTCACCTAGTATGTTCGAGGTGTTCTTGGACTTGTGCGAGAACATCTACATGCATTACCTATGAATTCAAACTTAACTAAAAGCGATGTGCGGGACAACTGACTGCAGGATGCTGTCGGCCGATTCCTAGTCTTTTTACTAGGGATGCAATATCGCCAACAAAAACATCGATGTTTCTAAACATCATCGATCGACATTTCATAACATCAATCATCGACCGATGTTTCTAAACATCATTGATCGATGTTTCATAACATCAGTTTCTAAACATCCGTGTTGAAAATTAAAACATCGATGCCAATAAAAACATGGACCCAAGCATGTTTCTAACCCATTGATGTAACTAAACATCGATGTTTTTAAAACTGTATTAGCAGCCATTGAAGTTCACGCGGGGGGGGGGCGGATTTGATAGTAGTATCGTTTATTGAGATTTGACAAGCAAAAGAAGGTCAAACAATCAACAACACAATTAACAAAACTTGATTATTTGATTCGATAATTCAAAAATTATATAGAATTCCATATTGGCGAAAACTCGGTTTTATTTAATTTTCATCCTTAGTCACTTTGGTCTAAAGAATAATCAATTTAAGCATCTTTAAAAATCATTATAGAATTTTATGATGGACGTTTTTTACTTAAAACAAACCAACCACGTAAAAACATCGAACATAAAACATCGAGATTAGAGCAACATCGGGTTCAAAAATCGATGTTAGATTCATCAATGATTTTATAAAAACATCGATGTTTTGAGAACATCGATGTCATATCCCTACTTTCTCCTACGAGACGCTCTGATGTCGGTGTGAGGCGGGGGGAGGGAGTCCCCGTCTGCAGGCCCTTTGTTCTCTCCCCCTCTCCCCCCTCTCCACCGCCAGTGCTCCAGCTGGCGCGCTTGACCGTAGCGCTCGCACATGAGCTGCGGCGGCGGCGTGGGTGGAGGGGGAAGCCGTTGTGGAGGGGGAGCGAGTTGCGGAGGCGGCGGCGGCGCTAGTGATACATAGTACAGTTACAGGCGGTGTTGGTGATTGTTGCTGATATCAAAACCCAAGGCTTGCTACGCGAAGTGTAGCGAATTGAAAAGTAATCGAAAGCACAGGAGGTGGGGCACCCCATTCGAATGATGTAAACGAAAAACGTCGCCTATTCAGCGGCGTGGATGGCAGTAGGTGTGGTGCGCTGTGATGAACAAATCTATTGGTATAGTGTTCAATACAACTATTTCACACCATTAAAATGCGTTAACATTTTTTTAGGTTATTGAAATAAAAATCAAATGCTGTTGGCATTTTAAAACGTGATACTTCACTTTTGTAAATATGTATCCATTTACGAATTAAAATATAAAAGTTCTCACAACAAAACCGAGACATTTCGTATAGAAATATTACGTTTTTTTTTGTTTTACGACGCGTTCCACCGTTTTTAAATCGTGAAGCTACAAAAGGTCAAAGCAACATCACAATGACGAAACACACATTTCGGTGTCACTGAAGTTACATTTTATTTATAAAACCGTCAGATGTTGGTTGGTTTCGATGTTTAAGAGAAACATGTATAGACTTCAACTTGCAACCTAATTAGACAATTTGTTTTAACTTGGTTTGCGGACCTCCTCTTCTCTACACAGCGAAAACGACAAGTTCGTTGTCACATCGGAACTATTCGTTGAGCAATGCAACTATTCGTTGTTGCTTTAAATTAAAAAAAATAGAATTTTGAAGACAACTTTGTAGCATATTATAGCATTATAAAAATTAAGATTTAGCACTTTGCAGCATTTGTTGAGAAAATTATTGTTGGGGGAGGTCTCTGAAATAAATTTTTAAAAAATTGATGCTTTTTAGATTTTTTCATTAAAATTTAGAAAAAAGGAAACAGGTTTAACATTTCGCCGTTTGCGATCCTCCACAAATATAAAAGTTAGGAAGCGTAAAAAGCTTAAGAAGTAACGCATGTGCCGTACAGTGAACTCAGGACTATGAGACCCTTTGAGACGATTTTGAGCGCTCAGACTTCCGGATCAGTTTCTTTAAGTGTTCTTATTATTTTTCACTTTTTTTCAGTTAAATATTAATTATAAATTAATAAACAAATCTCAAATTAAATGTTTTCAAACATGGATCTGTTGTAGTCGATGTCGCATCCCTAGTTAGAGAGCGAACAAAAAGGAAACCATAAAATACAATTTAGCAATTATACCGCAGATTCATGACCATTTCGCATTTTGTATGTGATTTCGCGTCTTCCGATTAATTTCGAAATTTATTAAAAGAAATATACTTCAAAAATATACTCCACCAACCGTCAAACAGAATTACTCATTTGTTTTTACTTTCTTGCTACCGCTTACGTAGTAGACAGAAAGTAATGTAATGCTGCCCGAAAAAAAGGCGAATTTTCTGCAGAAAATATCGTATTACAGGATCCTGGTAATCAACAAACGGATAACTCCAGTTGCTAAATTTAGAAGAAAAAATTCCTATAACACGTGGTATAGCCGGAATTACGCCAAACTCATATTTGCATTTTCAGCTATCTAAGAAAATCTATTAATATTCTTGACACGCTCTCATTTTGCATGTATCATATCCTAGCCATGTTTTTGCTGCAGATCGTGTATCTGATTTCCCGTATCGCCGTGCCTCATGTCCGTCGTTAACACCCTATGTCATAATTCAATCCCCGACGTTTCCAGTCAGAGACATAACTTCGTTTCCTTTTATTCATTTAATAGTGCGATTGTGGCTCTGAAGTGGGGTGTCAGTTAATTCAAAGGGCGAAAAGAGAAAATGCACGTACGGGATACCTGTCCATTTTACCCGCATAGTGTTACTCATCCAAGTTAACAGGAGGTCTCGATCTCTCGAGTAAAACTGATGTCATCGAAACCCATTGACCCCATATTTTCTTCGGGCGATGAATTCGTAGTTGATAGTATCCTGAATGTATGTTCGCGTTATCTGCTCTGAGTTCAGTTTTGCTAATTTTTAGAAGTTTTTTTCCATAAACGAGTCGCGGTAAATGTACAAGTAGATGGGTAGCGCCTCTGAGCGCCTTCAGTTTTGTAGCCGTATGAAAAGCCACTTCAAAAGCTAATTCATTTACGAAATAATTTGCCAAATTTCGTACGTCACAATTTTTGTTCCAATAAAAATAATAATTTTACATTCTATGAGTTATTAATTTTTTCTGTATTCCTTTATATACTTTTGCCACGAACACAGATCCATATATCGATTTCTGATCCTAAAGTAATTTGTTATAAGCTCCTGAGATATTCCAACAAATTATGTTATCATTTATCAACAATTATATATTATTATCAACACATTATATATTATTATTTATTAATGCAACATGAGTTTTCGAAGAATTCATTTAAACAAGAAACGCGCAGACCCTTTTTGGGCTAAATTGACCCGGACGTCTAGGCATCCATCTCCAGACACTCCAAATACGATGTATTAAATGTAATCGGCAACAGGAGATTCGTTAAAAGGAAGGGCCTGTTCGAATCCTGGCTATAACGTATTTTCAACACCACAGACCTAAATGCTTGCCCAGTCTCCCCGAATAGACACTTTATGGGCCAGGTGATCGGGTGATTCCTCAACCACCACCGCGCGATCCTCCATGATGTAGAAAGCGAGTGCAAGTTACCAGCGCAGAATCATATTAATAAAAGCATTAAGCTTCCCTTTAATCCTCACAGAGAGGTCGCAACTACTATTACATTTATTTCTCTGCTATTTTAATTCTCACCACGGAAATAACCTACTGACAGGTACATCAACATGAAATCAATGTAAAGAAAATCTTATACATTTCCTTTTTGTTTCCAGAGCTTACCAAATAGATAATTTATAATTGGCATAAATATGCATTCTCATTATTTACCTTTTTAATAACCATAAAATGAAAACGAAATTGAAAAACTACGAAAATTAGTAAAATAAAATCTAATTTTAAATTATAAATAAGAAATTATTAAATTTCTGTTTCACTCATATTGAGTTGTCGGATGGAAATTATAAGACAAAGAGTTGAAATTTTGAAAAACTGTAGAGAATTTACAGGGCTACAATTTGTATTTAGTATTTTTTATTATCTGTACCGGAACACGAGATATTCTTAAAAAACAAAGGAATAAAGTAATTTTTTCTAGGTTTTCCTTCTTTTTTGTTGATTGTAAGAGTCAGAATCGGACATAAATGCCTGAAAAGAATTCTCGAAACATCTATATCATCTGCAGAAAATTGCAAGGATAATAAAAGTCGATATTCATAGGCGCAATGTGGTTAAAAAAAATAAAACTTATATTAGAAGCTAAAAACACGTTTTATTCACTCGTAGGAATTGACTTAAATCCGGCGAAAAACTTGTTTTTTTAACACTTCAATTACGATTTTCAAAGTAAAAAAATTGAATCTCCAATTTTGCATATCTAATTCCTCTACTCTCTTGTACTGTATTATGCGTTTTCGAGATTATGCATAAAAACGCGCAGAAAGAGTAGGTCGTTTTCACGTTTTGCCCGCCTCCTCGCGACGTCCGCTCCACTGTGCGGCGGCGGCGGCGGCCAGGGCACGAGCGCGTGCGTAACGCGATTTAGACGCCCCGTGCGCGGCGAAGGCGGGCGTGGGCGCGGGCGGCGTGGGCGAAGCGGGGGCTATTGTTGCGTCATAATCGGCGCGGCCGGCGACGACGCCCCGGCCAACGCGCGTAAACCCTCCGCGCCCAGGAGGATGCGGCCGCGTTGTGAAAATACGTAAATCGGTGGGACGACTCGCTCGCTCACGTTTTACCTCTGGGTTGTGGGCGCGTGAACGGCTGTGATCATTAGTCCCGTAAGCGTAGTGCGTGTTTTATCGTGGTTGGCGGTGGTCTTCCCCGCTGAATGATGAGATGCGCGCTGACCTACATGAGGGCTTGAGAGGTTCTGAGAGCCTGTTCACGATCTCCCTCCAGTAGGGCACCTCCCCAGCCGGGGGGACGTGTAAGCTCCCGACTAGTTTCCTGACATGTATGGTAGTGAAGCGCATGAAGTGTGTGTGTGCGTGTGCGCGTGTGTGTGTGCGTGCGTGTGTGCTTGCGTGCGTGTGCGCGTGTATGCGCGTGTGTGCGTGTGTGTGTGTGGCGCAAGTATGAGGTAAGAATAGAACAAAGAAGAGGAAGAATAGATCGGGCTTATTTGTGAGTAACATGGGTCCGTGAGCTCAGGCAAACGGAACATTACTCTGTTTGCGAGGGTACTGCTTCGGCATTCTCTTGGCGTTGATCAAAGAAATCACGGAAAACTACCGATCAGAGCAGCCGGCCGCTAGAATTCTCCTGCAGGCAGCAGCCAAACTCGGCCTAGCTATCTAGCCAGTGTCGAAAATCCTGCCACCATCGGGACTCGAACAGAAGCAACTCCCAGTCACATGTACTGAAGTGACATAAGTTTTGGCCCTGAGTAACCCCTGGTGGTTTTACCTCAGGGTACCGGTGTTCAAATCGCGGTCGGTTAATCTGAAATTCGTGGCGAATCCTCCGATTTCCCTCTGCTTCGCATTCCGTCACTGCTCATCATCATCATCATCATCATCGAAATCGTATCATCAACATCATCATGACCACCTCCCCGTCAAAACCATCCAGATATGACCGATGAGACGTAGAATCTGATTGTCATAATCAGAGTCCGGAAGTTCGGGCATTTATTTTACCTAAAATAGGCAGGCAAAAAGACATGAATTTTTACTAAGCATTCAAAGTGACATTTATTCTAGCTAAACTAGGGGTGAAACAAGGCACGTAAAGAACGAAAAATTCTATTTAAAAGGAATTATTGTAAAAGAATTAATAGTTAAAATGAACCATTTTTATGTAAATCATTATGTAATATAAAATTTACATTACCACTTAACGTGTAAGGAAAAGACTTTTTCTTTGTAACCTTGATTCCATACGCCCATCCGGTACAATGGCTAAAAAATTGTTTACTTACGACGTGTATGTCTTCAAAATGCTATTGTGGACTCCCTTTAGAATCTTGAAATGACATCAGTTCAAATGGATTTTTTTCCGTTCTCCGCATTTATACAATCGCCAGCACAGAAAACGGTACATTATGTACAGAGAGCTCTGTACCCAAAAGGAATTGGAGGCCATACTTAAAATTAGGATGGGATTCCTCGAAGACAAACAAAGCCTGTCGGCATCAATGGAAAAAATAAAAAATCCTGACTCATATCATCTTCTTTTTACTGAGAAAGTTATGTAATTGTGCGCCGGAAAACGGTGATTTTTTCATTTAGATTTTTAACACAACCGCTGCTTCCACAGAAAGACAAAACATAACTGTGCCTTCGTATTATCCATCCTGGCAAGTATATAAAGAACACATCGGTGTCAGGTGAAAAACTAGTGGTACTTTCTCGCCAGTATTTTCATGCAAAATTACGCAAAAAGTACTCAAATTTTTTAAAAATTATAAATGATTTATTTCAAAATGTATCTTAAAGGAACATATTTCATTAACCCTTCGATGCACGGAGCTTGAATTTTGCGACTTTCCACTTCGTGGGATTCAGAGGCCCCGTCTGAATAAAACACTAAATTTGGGGCCAGGATAAAGATGTAATGAACGAAACGGTATTTATTATTAAATAAACTTGTATTTTAAACTGCTAACGCATAACAAGTCATTTTACACATTTTATTTTCGGCTATAGCACAGATTAACCTGTTTTTTAATGTTCGAGTAAAAGTTGGTTTTCGCACATGAAGCACTGTGATTTTGTTTTTTGACTTATTCGAAAAAGCATAAGTAGCATCTGGAAAGAAACTAACGTCCTGAATAGAAAGAATTTATAACAATTACCACGATATTATCATTTGTAAATGTTCCCCTTATGTCTATTTTGTTTGGAAATTATCAATAGGACTGCCAAACTTGTGTTCCTGTGAATTCTGAAAACCTGAAAACCATTTAATTTTTTTGAGCATACCATATCAGAGTTTCTCACTCATGTTTTCGTATTTGCACGGGTAAATTCTTCTGCCAGTTGCATCTACCCCTTTTCCAC
The DNA here is from genome assembly GCA_031308135.1 of Acheta domesticus. Taxonomy (NCBI): domain Eukaryota; kingdom Metazoa; phylum Arthropoda; class Insecta; order Orthoptera; family Gryllidae; genus Acheta; species Acheta domesticus. Next base: position 198,060,976 of record JAHLJT010002406.1, read on the forward strand.
TAACATTAGTCTTGAATTATTTTTGTGAAGATTACGTACGTATTCAAAGCACTAACATAAAATTTGTAAAAAAAAATAGCCTCATTGGTCGATAGCGAGTAGGTCTTTACGATGTTTAATTGTCGACATTTTGATCCGTGAGGTCAAATCTTTATTTTGAAATATGCAAGAATAATTGACGGCTTCTTTTTTGCTGTTACTTGGTCTTAGTACTGATGTATTGCGCTAAGAAATAGTTTTATTGTTTGGACTTGTATGATACAAAAAAAAAGATTTCTATGGTGTAATTTTAGAACATAATTATCTACCGTTGTAATGTCACAGTTCAGATGGTATTTCCTAGTGTTAGCTCGTAGTGTTTGTTTCTTCTCCATTAGCAATTCACCCAGGAATATGCACGCAAAAAGTTATCTTAGAAATTCTATTCTAGAAACTCTTAGAAACTCAAAAAAGTTGTCAGTTGTAAAGTTATAATCATCAGGGAATAATAACTGTACCATTCCACGTCATAATTTCGATGCAAAATATTTTGCAAGAGACTCATCTTTGGTTTTTCTATAGTATATTTTACCATTTAGGGTAAATCCGTTCCTAGAATCCCAACACAAAAATTCATTTATTCCATATTTTTTGGTGATTATGATAAATGTCTCTTGGCAAGTAAATAATGAAATCTGGAATGATAAGGAATAAATTCCAACAACATAAATTTGTTTCTTATGCGTTAAAAGACACGTTAAGGGAAAACAGACTACCGGGCCTCGCAGGCCCACTTAGTGGAAAGCACGATTACCTTCAGAAAAGTTGAAAAATTGGGAAAATTTTCATTGCCCACTAGATCATTCTTTGCCATAAGAAAAGAAACAACAATAGAGGGTATCATGAAAGGACACAACTGTAATGTTAACGGAAAAATATTTACAGCATTAAGAAACACGGCAAGGCCTATGAGGTCCTCTAAGTACACTGAAGGGTTAAGGGGAAAATCTCAATCTTTAATATTTCAATTAAAGGAAGACTCCGAAAAAAATTGAACATTTGCGATTTTCGAAAAATCAGGGTTTTCAACGAATATGAAACCTGCACCATTTCCTTAAACGTTCTACAATATATTCAATAACACAATTTAATAAAAAACGATGGAGCCATTTTTTTGAAAATTTGGAAAATGTCCCAGGGACTTCATGTTAAGTATCCCCAAAAATTAAAATATCGGTTTCAAATTCAAGGGACCGCAACATCAGCCAAATCGATTGGGGAATATCAATTGTGGAGAAAATCGGCTGAAGGGTTTAGCCGCAAGCATTGTTCACAGACGGACGGACAGACAGAGAGATAGAGTGATAGACAGACATTTAGACAGATAGTTAGACAATCAGATAGTTAGACAGACAGATAGTAGCGATGGATAGATAGATAGACAGAAAGACAGACACATAGACGGACGGGCGGACAGATAGACTTTTGCGCTAATTCGATTTTTCGGTATGGGTTTTCCTCAAAACGTGAATTCTGGCTTTTTAAAAATGCATATTTATTCTTGAATGAATGTACATACGCTTCCATGCGGACAACACATACAATTCTTTATGCGGTAATATAAGTCGTTCGCTGGGCTTCTCATCGGCGAAAATGCGCCGAGCGCCACCTCGTGGAGGGGACGCGACCCAAGGAGAGACGAACGTGAAGGCCGCTCCACACATTCGCTATTCGGCGAACAGCCAGCATACGCTCGCCTATCCCGAGTAGTGTGGATGGGTCGCTTGCTGTTTGCCGAGTGACGAGCATTCGGCGCTCGCCCTACCCACCGCCTGTCAGTCTCTTAAGGCGGCTCCACACATTCGTTATTCGGCGAACAGCGAGCAACCGCTCGCCGAATCCAGAGTTGCTCGCTATTTGCCAAGTGACGAACATTCGGCGCTCGTCTTAACCACCGCGTGTCGGTCGTAAGATGGCTCCACACATTCGCCATTCGGCGAACAGCGAGCAACCGCTCGCCGAATCCCGACTAGTGTGGATGGGTCGCTTGCTATTTGCCGAGTGACGAACATTCGGCGCTCGCCCTACCCACAGCGTGTCGGTCTTTTGGACACATCAAAGGGAGCGAACATTCGCCGAACACATCAGCTGGTGGGGATCGGGCGAGCAGTAGCTCGCTGCTCGGCGAACGCCGAATGTGTGGAGCCGCCTTGACGAGGAGCGCGGGGGAGGGGGCCGCCTGGCATTGGCGCTGGTGCGGGTGGGGGGGGGGAAGCCGAGGGGCGGAGGGGGTGACTGAAAGGGCGCGAGGGGCGTGCGATGAAAGGCTCGGGCCCAAGTGGCAGAGCCACGAAGTCTATACTGCGATTTTTGTAGGAAGAGCTCTCAAGATAACTCAAATCCCATCTTCGCGATGGAATATGTCACGGCATTACGTATCATTCACAGTCGTTCCGCTAGATTTCGCACGATCGCGACCGTATGAAGCAGTGCTTGCGATCATGCGACTTCTACCGGCAAGACCGAGAAAAGATGCGAAATGCCGTGACATATTCCATCGCGAAGATGGGATTTGAGTTATCTTCAGAGCTCTTCCTACAAAAATCGCAGTATACAAGGAGGAGACTCAACTCCGGTGTTGGAGGCATGGTGGGGGTATGTACGAAAAACGTCGGCAGCTAGTTGAAAAATAATACAAAAAAAACCGAGTCCCTTCGCCTTCAGCGACATCACGCGGCGACAGAAGGAACTTATCTCGGCTTTTCTCGGCCACCAATCGTCAAAATTCGTTTGGTCCAAGTGGCGCCCACGAAGTCTACAACCAGGCGGTGTGCGGATGTGCTTAACCGAAGACAATAAGTTGAAAAGGAAGTAGTAAGTAGTAAATAATTTTGTAGAAAAAAATGTTTGAATTAAATTTTGTATACGATGCTTTGCTGCCATTGGCTGTTTTGAAAGCCTTCGTAGTTCTTTCAATTGCCACGTGAGGTCGCTGAAGGCGAAGGGACTCTGTTTTTTTTGTATTATTTTTCAAGTAGCTGCCGACGTTTTTCGTACATACCCCCACCACCGGAGTTGAGTCTCCTCCTTGTAGACTTCGTGGGCAGAGCGAAGGCACGTATGGCGCGCTGAGAGCATGAGCGATGCCCTACGCTCTGTGCGTGGGCCCGGTACTACACGCAGCAGCCCTCTCGGGGCGGAACGATGCAACCAAAGGGAGACGCTGGGGTGGGGGGTGAGGGATGCGGCGAACAGAAGGAGCAAAGAAGCGGAAGTTGCGCACTGAACTTCCGCGTGCAGGCGTCTGTGACCGCAGTGCGGGGTTGTGGGCGTGTCTATAAAACGGGTTGACACACAGCAGAATAGAAAGGAATTTATTAATGTTTTCGGGCATGCCAACGGCTAAGGTCATTAGTCCCGTAAGTGTAGTGCATGTTTATCGTGATATGTGGCGGTGATCTTACTCCCGTGGCATGGCGAGATCCGGCGCCGATCTACACGTACATTTTCGGGAGGTTTCGTAGCTAGGTACATTCCACCAGCGGGGCACCGCTGCCCCAGCCGAGATAAAGTCAAGCTCCCGAGCGGTCTCCCGGCATGTGTGCTAGTGCAATACATGTAAACGAAAGTGTACGTTAATAAGGGGTGAGGTTAGGACAAGAAAGAAGCAATGATCGGCGATACGTGGCCAGTTTGTTAAGGTCCTGCTCCTTCATCCACCAAGGATTGATCGGACAATAGTCCAAAAATTACTGGTCAGATCACCCGGCCCCGCTGGGATTCTCCTCCAGAGTGCGGCTGAGAGCTAACTAGCTAATGTCGAAAATCCTGCTAAAGTAGAGACTCGAACGTCCGAACCTCCTGGTCAGAGGCACTGCAGTGACATCAATCGGTGCCCTAAGTCACTTAGCAGGTAACATAAACAAAGGCAGTTCATAATTTTAGAATAATGAAATGCTCTACCTCGAAATTTTAGGCTCTTGTAGTTTTCTCAAAAAACGAATATATAATTTCCTCACTCACGTGTTTCGTTCCTTAATTCAAAGATCATTTTAAACAAACGAATTTACACGGAATGTCATCAGCCAATAATTTTCTTAAAACTATATGAAACGGTTATGCGCTTTTGCACATGCATTTCGATTCATTGCGCTCTTTTGAGACCTTCCTTTCCATTGGCCAGGAATCGCTCTCCTATTATATAAAGACTTACACTTACATGCACTACACTGCGACACATGTCGGGAGTACAATCAGCAGCTTGCGACTGTCACAGTGGAATTTTGGCTGATATTGGCTGAAATTTCGGCTGAAATTTCGGTCGGCCTATGGCGGACGATTTTGTCCGATGTGACAGATTCGTGATAGTAAACGGAAATAGTCACCCAAATATGAAACCCAACGACCTCTTGTGACGGCGCCCGGAAACAAGCTGTCGGACGAAGATCTGTGTCGGTTGGGTTTGTCCGTCCCACGTCAGCCGACCAATATTTCAGTCAAACTCGGCTCCACTGACATTGGAACTTACCTCGGCTGAAGCAGTGCCCTCTTGGTGGAAATACCTTGAGGTCCTCTTGTAGGTCGGCGCCGGATTTTATCTTCCAGTGAAGAAAGAACACTATCTCTTCCCAGGATTAACATGCGTTACACTCACGGCCTTAATCAACAAAGTAGTTGACGTGCCTGGAAACACGTAATACTCATTCTTATATCAAAATAAAAGTTTGGGTCTGAATAACTGCTATACCCAAGTTCGCGGCTTCAAACCCGATCGAAGCCGTGGATTTTAAGAGCGAAAAAAACCTTTGTAAACCTTCCTTCAGAGGGGAAATAAAGCCGTCTGTCTCATGTTAGTATATTTAGAAAAAGTACTCAAACCTAAATGAAACCTCTGAGCTAAATTCAAATCGCCTGTTTCGTCGCCCGAGATAATACCTTCTTTCTCCACTAGTTGGTGAAAGGAGCGTAGCGAAATTTGCGTGGTCAGACGGAAGAGCAGGCCTCATGGCCTGGGTCTCGCCACGTAAAATAAGGCATCAATTCAATTCAATTCAATTCAATAAAGACGGTGTGTCGTTGCGAACTGAGCCGCTCCGCCGCGCCTCTGCCAGCCCGCCCGTCTCGCGCGCCCGCTGCTTTCCCAGAGCCCGGAGGCGGCCGGGGCGGCGCGCGAGAGAGAAACGGCCTTTTAACAACTGCTAATTGCGTCGCGCGGACCGGGCGCGTTTTTCTTACGGCCGGCGCGGCGCGGCCCGGGCGGCCGCTTGATGAAACAACGGCGCAGCGGGCGGCGCCGGGGTCAAAGGGCACCGGCCGTCGATCTCGTTTCGCGAGGCCCCGCGCACGGTCGACCCAAGCGGAGCAGAAAAAGCGCGAGATCGTTTGGAGAGCTGACAAAGCGCAGAAGAATGAGTATAACGCGTTTCCGGGCTTGTGAGCTACATTGATCATTAGTCGCGTGAGTGTAGTGCATGTTGTGGCTGGGAAGTAGCGGTTTGCTTCCCCCGTTGGAAGTGAAGATGAGATTCATTGTGGGAAAAACACTCCCAAAACGTATGTTTGACGAAATTTTCTAAATATTAAAAAATTTCATCCTTTATTGTGGTTGATATCTCCTTATCCTTCAAATTCGTCATGGAATACCACAAAATCTCAGCTGCCATCACAGAATTCATTCAAAACGCTGATCGAGCGAATGCAGCTAGAATCTTCACTAACTTACCGAATTTTCTATTTTAGTCACTGATGATGGGAAAACACTCCCAAAACATATGTTTGACGAAATTTTCTAAATATTAAAAAATTTCATCATTTTTTGTGGTTGATATCTCCTTATCCTTGAAATTCAGATCCATTGTCCGTTAACCTACGTGTCGGGTTGCATGGTTTCCCACCTCACGGTGTCTCCTCACAGCGTGGCGTCTCTCAAGCCTGCACAAGCACTAAGCTCCTGACTCTTGTCAGGAGACCAAGTCTCCCCATCTTGTATGGTAGAGTCTCTCCTCACAGCGAGGCATCTCTCAAGCTTGCACATGCACTAAGCTCCTGATTCTTGCCAGGAGACCAAGTCTCCCCATCTTGTATGGTACAGTCTCTCCTCACAGCGTGGCGTCTCTCAAGCCTGCACAAGCACTAAGCTCCTGACTCTTGTCAGGAGACTAAGTCTCCCCATATTGTATGGTACAGTCTCTCCTCACAGCGTGGCGTCTCTCAAGCCTGCACAAGCACTAAGCTCCTGACTCTTGTCAGGAGACTAAGTCTCCCCATATTGTATGGTAGTGTAGTGCATGTAAGTGTGCTTGTGTGAAAGGAGGAGGATCAGCGAAGAGAAGACCCCAAGCGGTTCGCGGCCCATTTGTTAGGGTTCTTGCTCTGGCAATCGCCTGATCGAAGAGACCATGGAAAACTACTAATCAAACTAGACATCTCCAGTCAGCGGCTGAATTCGACGTAGTTATCTTCCAAGCGGGGAGGACAGAGAGCGAGCTGCCACTCGGTGATTTCGAGGTTCAATTCGAGCTTCTTCCATTAGGAATTTGTGGATGACAAGGTGTATTCGCTGCAGGTTGTCTCAAGGTACTTCCATTTTCCCTACTTTTCATTTCATTTTTGCTGCATTATAGAACTAATTTTATAATCGTTATCACCTTTCCTACAAATTTCTCAACCCTGTATGTACATGCCTACGCTTAAGCTAAATTGTTTTTGGTATCATGATAAAGAAAAAAATACGTTTATTGAGACATGTTATTGACACTTTTCAATCTATGTAGCAATTTGTGGAGGACAAAGTGTGTTCGAGGAAGGATTTTTAGAGTTTCCCCTTTCCCCTGCCCTTGTCCCAGCATTGCTCTAATATAATTGGTATCATTTCATCAAAAACGCCTACCCATCAAAGTAAATCTTAAAGTGTCCCCTACGACGGCCATAGCAGCCCTTCCGCGCCTCACCGGCTTCAAGTAGAAGACTTCACTTTTGAGTCAAGTGACCGCTGCCCGAGCCCTCGGTGGGAGGAAAGCCCTGCGGCTCTTAAGGCGGAAATGTGTTGAATTATCTTGTACTAAAACTTGAAATAACGGCTGTAGTTTCTGGAGATTGGAGGTTTAATATACTATTATTTCAGGATAAATTGCTCGACAACTTCCATATATTTTACGGTCAATCTTTACTGTTGCAACTGATTTTGAAAATATTTTTAATATAAATTACAAGAACAGAAAATTTAACCATATGTCATTGTAATGATAATACATACTTCATAAATTGACTTCAGAAATATTTGGTTGTAATACACTTGACCATACTTTTTTAAATGTTTATTTTACTTTTTGCTGTTACTTTTTCTCCGACACCATCTTCTGACGTACGAGAAACGTTATTGTTCTATTTCTCTCCGTGAATAAAAATTCGCACTTAGCATTGAACCGACGATTCTGAACTAAAGTGAAGAGACAGCTCGGCTGTCAGGGATTATGCCAACCTTCCTGGTTCTCGTGGGGCGCCGTGGGGCGCGGGCTTCCCGGCGCCCCAAGAAGAGGCTCAAATGAGGCGCTTGTGCACCTCCGTTTTTGTTTGTTTGTTTTTTTCTAATTTTTTTATTTTATTTTTTAAAAATTTTATTGTCTTCCTGTTCAACATACATGTTTTTCAGGGTAGTGAAATTACACTTTTATAACGTTTGGTTAATTCTAACTGTGGGTGCCCTGAATGGGAGCGTTAAATGTTTTTGGTTCAGTTTAAATATTTTAAAATATTCTTGAAAATAATACTACAATAAATGAGAATGGTCGTTGTTATTGATAGAGGTCATCGTTTGAGGTCAATTTTATGGTGGTCTGAATCTGTCTTTTGGGAAGCGTGAGTTTATGCGTAGGTTTGGTTCTGCAGTGCGACCAAGGTTGAATATAGGGGTGCAGGGAGATGTGGAAAGTGTAGAATAGAAGTCTTCGGACAGTTTAGTAATATGCTCTTTTATTGTTGGAATTTGCAGTTCATGATGGATTTACTGATTTGAGATGAACCATGGGGCTTTAATAATAATTCTTAGCGCTTTGTTTTGTACGGTTTGGAGAATTTTTACATTAGATTTGGCTGCATTTCCCCATTTCCTCCGTTCTAGGAGACCCTGCCTAAGAGAAGTGCCTTGCCGTGCGCGCCCGCCTGTCGGCCCGGCGTGGGCGCTCGAGAGGTCGGATGGCTCCGCGTGAGACCTCATCTCGATCGCCCGGCAAACGGCCGCTCCCCGCCCGGACTCGCAGTTGTTGAGACTTCCGGTGCACAAACTCCGCTCTCGCAGCCCGCCTTCGCTGCAGACTGGACCGACTTCAATTAACTCTTCGTTCGCCTCCTCGCCGGGGAATGCACCGTTGTGTGGGTTTCCGTTGTGGCCTGAGGTGGTCGCGGGTGATTTGATTGTCCGCTGTTAGCGTTCCCAGAGTCTTATTTAGAATGCGTCATCACCTCGTCTTATCCCTCAACTATCGAGTAAAACTTCATTACCTTTCAAAACGAATTCTCTTGAGTTTAGGACACAAAAAAACCCAACAACAATTCTTTAAATCGCCGAAAAGGCGGCTTTTTATTAAGCCTTCTTCAGGGCTTTAATGAAACAATTGACCTCGTGTAACGAGAAAGTTTTATCATCTGCCTTTGTCCTGGTACAACAAATAATTTTTTCTCCATATGAAATCTGTATGGATCAATTTCTTGTATCGTATTATTGTGTCTAGCAATAACTATCCTGCTCACCCTCCTTCTTGTAAACCATAAAATGCATTCTGTACGTAACCACATAGTGGCGTCCGTTCATCCAAAGCTCTATACTTGGGTTTTTATTTCATGGCGCATGGGGGCGTGTATTCATGATGGAATTTCTCACGGTATTTCGCGTCGTTCTCAGTCGTGCCGTCGGGAGTCGCATGATCGCGACTGTGTCGAGCAGTGCTGACGATCATGCGGCGACTCCTAGCGGCACGGGCGAGAACTACGCGAACCGTGAGATATTCCATCGTAAAGACAAGCCCCCACGCGCCAAGAAAGAAAACCACAAGTTTAGTACGAGATGCCCGGCATCATGCACGTCATTCAATATGATGAATGCCGTGCCTGGCTACAGCACAACACTTCTGTTTCCGTGAACAGAAAACCATCGGTTGTATCATCATACATCATTACATTAAGCAAAAACAAAATAAATAATAAAATACACGCACTTTATCAATAAATTACGTTCGAGTGAAATGTACTGTGAAACCTGATTTAAGCGGTCACCAACGGCTCCGGCAAAAATTGAGCTTAAATACAGGCGAACATTTAATCAACATAATGAGGTTACAAGAAACGTAAATCAATCCTAATTGTGCTAAATGCTATGAAATTAAGTACGTTCTCTTTAACGTTTTTAATTATTTTCAAATATAAATTACAATTTAATGTACTTGGGATCATTTGCCTCCTCTCGCTCAATATCGAAACACACTCTTCTTTTGTCACTCCTTCATATCCTGTAGAAACTTTACACCAGGATCGAACGACAAAAGATTTAGCGAATGAACTTAAATGGGATTTGGGCACGCCGCGTGCTCCGTGAGTCCTAAACAGGTTCTGATATTAAGGAAGCACGGCTTAGCAAACCACAGGAGTGCTGTGAAATAAAAGAAACGAACTCGTTGTTTCTTTAAAAGGTATTTATTAAAATCATCTCTTGTTACCTGAAACAGAAATAAATCCCCCTGCGATATAAACGACTCTGGGTATCATTATTCGAAATAACGTGTCAAAGTGTCCCGATATTAAAGGTCCATCTGTGTGCTGTGCCTGGTCGCTGATCGCTTAGCCATGTGCCTGCTGAAAAGGGAAAATGTTTAGTTTCTTATGGAAAAATCTGTCGGTTTCACGCATAAAAGGACCGTCAGTAGAAGTGGCAGCTCGAGGAGATTTCACTGTACATGCCTTCTCTTGTCGTACCTTCTCTTGTCGTGCCTTCTCTTGTCGTGTCTTCTCTTGTCTCGCTGCTAATTTTTTCCTCCTATACAAGTCAATTGATAAATTTTGCGCAGGTAAAAAATTATTGCGCAAAAATAAAATTGTAGCTTTCTAATACAAATCATCTCAGTTTTCTTAGTTTTGTGACTAAACAAAAAAAAGCTCAGGTGGGCCATGTAAGCTACGTATGTAGGAATATATTATGATCGTCACATGTGTTCCTTACCCCAAGCGTGGACAACTAGTGGTTCAAGAAAATCACAAATTTCTCTCATTATTTTTAAATTTGAAATATTCAAAAATTCTGAGAGTTCAACGAAAATGAAACGCGCACCATTCTTTTATCCATCGAAAAACATTAAAGGAAAAATTAGATTCGTTTTTGAGGGGGAAATTTTTTTTTAATTGCCTATATTTCGCGCCAAATTTCATGAAAACTACTCACATTTTCGAAAAATTGAACATGAATTTATTTAAAAATTCGTCTTTAAGGAATATTTTTCATTAAGGAAAAAAATATTTATCTTCAATATTATAGATGTAAGAAGATGCTTCCAAAAATTTGCACTTTTACAATTTTCAAAAAATTTCGGATTTTAACGACATTGAGACATGCACCATTCTCTTGAGCTTTCTTTACGCTACCCGAGGACTAAGTCTGATTAAAAAAATTTGGTGCCATTTTTGAGAAAATTTTGAAAATGTTTTTGAGGCTTTATGTAAAGTACCCTCAAAAATCCAAATAACCTTTTGAAACTCCCAAAGCCTCGAGTTCATTCAGATCGCTCCCTAAATGTCAATTTTAAAGAAAATCGACTGAACCGTTTAGGCCCGAGACAGACGGACGGATAGACATTAGCCGTCAATCGGTTTTTCGGTATCAAGGACCTGCAAAACATGGATTCTGGCTACATCACTTATTAGAGGAATTTTTTTCTACATATATCATCAGAACTTGTGCATTTTTTCGTACCAGGGCCCGGCAATTAAAGTTTTTCTGTGAAAAATTCAGCGTTTTTTCGGCGCACGATTATACGAGTATAACTTTCTCTTCTTGAAGTTCCTTCGTAAGGGCGAGAAAATAAAACAGGGCCCAGACCTTGGAATACTGCTATACTGCGATTTCTCTACCTTTGCCCCTCAAGGCCACTCAAATCCCATCTTCGCGATGGAATATGTCACGGCATTTTGCGTCTCTCTCGGTCTTGCCGGTAGAAATCGTACGATCGCAAGCACTGCTTGATACGGTCGCGATCATGCGATACGGTCGCGGTCGTGCGAAATCTAGCGGAACGACTGAGAAAGATGCGATATACCGTGACATATTCCATCGCGAAGATGGGATTTGAGTGGCCGTGAGGGGCAATGTCGGAAAAATCGCAGTGTAGCTGGCAAAAGTCGGATTGATCCGTCGCTAAAACGCCGGTAGTTTTTCGCTGCGTGTTTGTTTGTTTCCGGCGCCCCGACGCGCGGCGCGACTACCTGTGGCGCTTCCGGCTAATCGTGCGAGAGGCTCGTTAACACCGCGGCGCTGTGCACTCTCAGCCCCGGGGGGGGCGGGGGGAGGACGCGTCACGGAACGCTCGTGGGAGAACCGCCGCCGCCGCCGCTTACGTAAGCGGCACGTGCGCGCTTTCATTGTCTCGAGCGCGCATTAAAACGCCCGCGGAGCGGGAGGTGACAGACGAGCTGTTTTTAGCCGTTCATTAAGAAAAAGAATGGTCAGCGGCAGGTTGTGTTACGTGCAAATTATCCTGGACTTAAAGACCCTGTGGAACCTCTTGTTCTAACACGATCGTCGTTTTCCCGATGTGTCGATTTGTCTCATTTTAGCTTTTCGGTTTCTGAGAGATAAGAATTCTCCAATGATCTCTATCTACATTGTTGTAGGGACTATTACTTTTTTTAATAGCAGTTGTAAGGCAGGACAAAATAAAAAAGAAGAAGAAGAAACTCTCAGATAAACTGTGACAGGTCAATAAATGATTTAAAGAACTTGTCGACTACAAGTGATTATTACTGTGAAACTCTAGTTCTTTATTATTCTACGTTAACCTGTTCTTACAATTTATTTCAATTCAGAGAAATGGAGATTCTTCTCGGAAAAGACCCCGTCTATATTCAAGGCTCCGATAGAAACCTATTTAAAATTATATTATGAATGATTAGTAAGAACGTCTTAAATGAATGTTGACAATTTCCAATGTGATATAATCTAGTGTAATTCAACAAGGATGACGTGATTGGATAAGCCACAAGGAGGAGAATAATTGTCGCTCAAACTGAATGAACCGTTTAGCAGGAAAATGACGTTCAAGTTTTATTTGTGAAAATAATTTCGCCATTATTTCCCAAAGCCTGTGCCCCTTCATATCCAAGGCTCATTAACCTTCTCTTCGCAAACATTTTTTTCTGCTTAAAATTGAAAGTGATCAATCATGTAAAGAGCTAAGCACCTAACGCACGGTACCGATCGTGCAGCTTCCAGACTACATAGCTACAGAGGTAGTTGAGAATTCATTTGAAAGCTTTGGAAGCGACTTAATCTTCAAATTGGGTTCCATCCCCACCGACCTGTCGGGGGTGTTTAATGCTACCAGGGGTGGTAGAATAATAATTACATTAAATTATCACACGGGATTGCGATTAAACGAATATCTCTATTCCTTTCAAAAGGGTTCAAATTGCCTGCAAGTAGCTGTTTGTTCTTCGGCAAATTTCTACAAATTACTGAAGTTAATGAGTTATAGCGAGAATGAAGTTTTATTGAATAATTAAATTTAGATTGATCAATCGTTGACAATTAACAACTTTTTCTTTGCAACAAACAATAATAGCCAGCCTTCACAAGCCAATGTGACTCTTTGAATACATTTACAATTTGTCAAAACTAATTATTCTGACGTTTTCTTTCTTCTTCAAGTGATTTCATTAGTAGTTCATTCGTTCATATTTCACTCTGTTCGTTGTTAAGGTGTTTGTCGTAGACATTTATCTTTAGTTCTTCAGAAATACTTTAGTGAAAAATATTCGAGCCAGCTTCCATACGTGGACCGGGAGAAACGGCGCGGGTCATCAGCTGATGGCACTGCGGCGCCTCTGAACGGGATGTCCTAGGTTCGAGACCTGGCGGTGGCAGATTTTCGACACTTGCTGTATTGCTAGAACGAATTAAGTCCCTGTCTAGAGGAGAATTCTAGCGTCCGGCTGCTTTGATTGGTAGTTTTTCGTGGTTTCTTTGATCAATAAATACTAGGCGAATGTCGGATCAGTTCTAACCGGCCTTGGACATCGCGCGATCTTTCCTTCCTCTTCCTTGTCTTATCCTCACCCCTCACTTACACTTTAACTTACACACGCTACACCAAACACATACCGGGAGACCTGTCGGTGGCATAGAGCTTGTCCCTGCTGGTGGGAGATACTTGGTTGGGAAAAACCAGCCGATGGTTGGGAAAAACCAGCCGAAACCTATCAATTAATTCCTTACTTTCATTCCATTTATCATGGCCACATATACAATTAATATCTTAAGTGACCATGGCGGTGATTCTGCAAAAACAAATGTTGCTTCAGCATTCAAACACTGTAAATAGTTCCAATAATGGAAGCTTCTATTAAATGCACCAGCAAAAACTCCCCAATTAGTGAAATTAAACAGGGGTTACGGGAAGCTAAAAGTTTGATTTAATTCAAAGATAAATAAAAATATCTATGAAATTTTACTTTAGAAGAGTAATTAATACATTGTACTTAAAACAATCATTTCAATTGAACGAATCCGTAGAATCGGTTCGAACGGAAACGAGTAACCTGCGTCCGTCCGTTTCTTACTGTTAGACCCGTCGCGGTCCACCAATCGAGATAACTGAGACGTCATTTGACGCGCGTCTAGGACTTCTTTCGGGAAGCTGAACATTTTTTGGCGGATCCGTCCACAAGATTTAAAGACATGTTCCTAAAACATGCGTTTCTTCCGTTTTATAAGCTACTAAAACGCATTTTGGGTGACTTACAACACCTTAAGAAGTTGTCAATAAGGAGTGTAAGCACGGCGTAGCGTTACTGCGAGGAAATGGAACTCATTGATCAACTTTGGATGTGCTTTTTAAAAAGAAGTATATTGACATAAAATTAAATAAAACATACATCGTATTCTTTTACATTAGAGTGGCCTGAAGATGAGGCCGAAAGTGCCTCGAAACGTTGCCCGAAAAGCAAAAAGTCTAAATAAAAGATTTTATTATAAAATCTTGTCTTGTTTTATTTCCTCAAATAAACAGAAACCTAAGATCAATAAATATAAACAAATAGACAATAATTTTCAACTTTAAAACAAACGTTTCATTACTATTCGGTGTCCTCAACACTTTTCTACGAGGGATGTGGCAGAAGTCATAACAACTTTTTTTTTCTAAAAGAAATATTATCGGATCACTAAATTTTACTTGTCGTGCGAAAGAAATGTAGTTCTAGTGTGCCCGCTTTCGCTCCTTCCAGCAGGATCTCGATTACCACTCGTGCCACATCGGCCCGCACACTCGCAGGTCGTCCAGAGCTGATCACAGGTTGCTGCGTGTCATCGCAGAAATTCTCCTTGCCATCTCGTGACTGTCCGGTATGGAAGGGCATTATTAAGGTGATCACTTTCTTTGTGCAATGAAAAGGAGGACTAAGAAACTTGAGAAAAAATACAACGTAAATAATTGAAACATTTTATTAATTCAAACAAAGATACACTAATTAGGCGTACTCCCTTACAATTATTTAATTAAACAAGTCTTTTTCCAGTGAATGAATATTTTTTGTCAATAAATAACTTTCGAATAATATATTGGAAGTTTCGGAGCAAGAAATATCCGTCTCATTGGATTTTACGGTAAGTGGTGCAGCTAAAGTTTCAATAGTCGGTCGTAATTTCTCACTTGATTAACAACATGTTATGTGTAAATTAACACATTAACACTAGATTGACAGATTAGTTTGAAACTATCCAAAAGGAGGATAGCTAGGAGGACACTTTTCGAGGAAGGACTGAACCCAAAAAAGAAGGCCAGTCCTCTCTAAAGGAGTATGATTGGTCACCTTAGCATTATTCCAATTGCTTCCCCCAATTTCTTACCAATCCGCCGCGTTTGACCCAACTCGCCGCATTCCCACGAAGTGTTCTCAAGCCCAGTTTCCCACCTGTGACACGAGTGTCTTCGCTAAGCTGATATCGCCGCTTGCCCCAAACCTTTGCGAAGGCCATTCGCGTGCTCGCTTGCCTGACGGCCCTGTTCTAGGGCATATCTTCCAGAACGGGTGTTGTGATGAAGCAGCGTTGCTTTATTGGAGTGGTGTCACGGTCTCCTACTGGTGGCAGTGGCTCTCCTCACGGCGCCGTGCCATGCCACGAGCTTCTCCGCGCAACTAGCGTCGGGAATGGGAACTATTAGTAACCCCGCCGTTTTACAATAGTGACGGCGTTGTCTCTTGCGGCGGGGTTATAAACTGCGTGGAGAGGCGGCTTCATCGTGGCACTCGTGCCGCGGACTCCCGCTCGTGGCATCGTCCTTGACAACACTGCTTTATTGCTTCGCAACGCTATCGAATGCGTGGCAAATAGAAAAACGGCGTTGTCTCTTGCGGCAGGGTTATGAGCTGCGTGGAGAGGCGGTTTCATCGTGGCACTCGTGCCGCGGACTCCCGCTCGTGGCATCGTCCTTGACAACACTGCTGTTTTGCTTCGCAACGCTATCGAATGCGTGGCAAATAGAAAAACGGCGTTGTCTGTTGCGGCAGGGTTATGAACTGCGTGGAGAGGCGGTTTCATCGTGGCACTCGTGCCGCGGACTCCCGCTCGTGGCATCGTCCTTGACAACACTGCTGTATTGCTTCGCAACGCTATCGAATGCGTGGCAAATAGAAAAACGGCGTTGTCTGTTGCGGCAGGGTTATGAACTGCGTGGAGAGGCGGTTTCATCGTGGCACTCGTGCCGCGGACTCCCGCTCGTGGCATCGTCCTTGACAACACCGATGCATTGCTTCGCAACGCTATCGAATGCGTGGCAAGTAGAAGGGCGTGGGTCTGCGTATTACCACACGCGTGACCGTCGGCCCACCGCGGGGCGCGCGTGGGAAACCGGACGCGGGGATTACGCAGTGCCCGTCCAGTCAGCTGACCTCTCCTCCCCTCTCCTCCCCCCCTCCCCCCTCCACGCCGCGCGAATAAGCACGGGGCGTCCCAGGTAAACAGACTCGCGTCACGGAATCCGCGCTGGCGCCCACCTCCTCGGCGTTCGCTTCGCACCTCCACTAGGCGCGCCCTGCGCACAGTGGACGCGCGCAGGCGCCAGGCGGCAAAACGCGCAACACAAGTCCAACAAAGAAACTCGTTGTCGGCCCCGTGGCCGAGATCGCCAAAGCATTAGTCCCATAGTGATCTCGGACCGAGGGGTCGCGGGTTCGAGTCCCACCTCGTGCATTGTTGTATGTGTTCGTCTTTTCACCCCGTATCATCACCATATCGTTCCATACTCACAGGTACCATAACGTTAAATCCAACAGTGGTCGCTAATGACCTAGTAGTTGATGCGACGTTAAAATAACGATAAAAAGTATCTCATTAATCCTCAACCGGTACACTCGGGTGTAGACCACCCGACTCTATCTTCATATTGTTTTACTGGAACATATATTAGCAACGCTGACCAATGAACATTACGTAAACTTGTTTGATAAGTTCATGAATCTTAATGATTAATTTCAATATTGATATGTGTTATGTTCGGCAGTTTCTGTTGTTTTGAAATGGATTTGGGGTGTCGTGCACCCCATTGAGCCATTTGCGTAAGTATTTTTAATTTGAGATATTTGTATTCTGCGCATTTAAACAATTTGTAATAAGGTATACATTCAGATAAAAGTTATGAAATATTAATACAATGGTAAATATGTAATATCGGTTTTGTTTCTTAGAGAAAAAGAGTTTGCGATGAGCACAGATCGCGTAGATGTGTGATGTGCACAAATGAATGAATCTAAATGAACAAGAGTTAGGAATAGAAAGAAGTGAAAAATATATTCTGAAATAAAATGTGTATGGTTGTGAATTAAAATATTAATCAGGTTTATAAAATAAAAATATTTAAGTCATTATTTCATGAAGAACCTCTAAATCGTATTTTATTTTGTGGGATGTGTGAGTCCCCAGTGTTACATTTACTAGTACTTTTTTTTAGTCTAGACACAAAGCAAAGTAAAAGAAAACAGGTAGTTTAAACTTTATAACATTTCTATGCATTAAAGTATTAGGAAATTAGTATTCAATACAGAAAAATACATACCCACCTTATTTCTTTGTGATTAATAATCTATTGGACAGTAACTTGTGATAATTGATTAGGTTTTTTAATTGATTAGGTTACAATTGTTTTAGAGAAAAAAATATTCAATGAAGAGTATTAAACCACCTGAAGTTTGGGGCGCGCCCACAGAGAAATCTTCTGCTGTACGTAATCGTGCTACTCTTCAGAGAAGATTAGTAATCCTTTTTAGAAAGTAGAGTTCTTGGAATGTGTTTAAAAATAGCCTTTGACGAAGAGGAAAACGTGCAGTTCAATGAGTGTTCATTTTAATGCAAACACGCATTGTTCAAAATTTGAACTATCCCGTGCTTAACATTAGACCGCGTTTTATGTAATCAAATTTATATCTTCTTACTAGGTAAGTTAGCGTTTGTAGTTGCAAGTAACCGAAAATCCTTACCAGGCAAGACCTACCTTTCAATTCTGACACATATGTATTGCCTACACCAGTTAAATATTTGGTTTGGTTTGACAATGCCAGCACATTAAAAAAGATTATTGCAGTAATTCTGGGGACAAAATCAGTATCATCTGATTGTGAAAATAAACAGCTCCCAATGTTGCCTAGGTTCATGAGTTGTGAGGATAAATGTAAACATTGAAACCGAGAATTCTAGAAATAATAACTTTTTTCCGATGTGAAAATTGTTATTTGAAGGTATGCCGGATTTCATTTATATGGTACAAAACGTGTTCTTCTACAACACATTACACTTTCAACGATTACATAAAATTACAATTACTACTTTGAATCGTACTTATTACTAATATTTCAGCCATATCATGCAAAACTCTTCTCATCAAACTGTTTGAAGTTCATTTCACTATGATAACTTCCTAACAACATTTAAACAATCTAAAGGAAAACTGAGCTCTTTACTACGTATGTGGCAAAAATGTGGTTATTGATACTAGAACTATAAATGAAAATAACGTTCAAGAGAACTGTTGGCAATGCGAAAGACTTTTTTAGATTTAAATACTTTAATACTCCTTCTTACAAATAAAAATATTTCTCAAAATATGTTTGTCGTCATATAACGTAAAATAAAATTTTTCGAGAAAATTTCAATTAAAAAGTTCTTTAATTTTAATTAGTGTACTATTGCAAATATTGGTTCGGTCTCAAATACATACATTGTTTATTGTTTTCATAATTTTGAGGACCCCTAAGAATTTAATCTAAATAATACGATCGAAACGTTTGAAGCACAACTTACATTCCTAGCAAAACTTTCAAGAAAAGATGTTAAGTGTTTCCTTTAAACATATTTGAGCATTTTCCTTAAAATTACAAACTACTGTACTGAAAAGAAGCGTTTGTCAGCGAACATAAAAATGCATTTCTCAGAATCACATATAAACCACTTGTTTAACTAATTAAGCGAAGGCGGTGGTGTGTATTTTTACGCTTGAATAACGCAACTTTTCTTAGCTTAATTTTCCTTTTAACGAAACGAATATTTGCGTTTCATTAGGAATCACATGTAAGATCGTGATCTGATTTAATCACAGTGAAACCTACCTTGGAATTTGACGGTTTCATCACAATTATTTCATCTCAACTGACGCTCTAGGTTTCTTGTGTAGGGTTGCCAACTGTTTATAAAGATTTCTGAATTTTTGAGATTTGAAAGCAAGAACTTGGAAATTTTGTTCTGCAAACATTAGCATCTGATCGGTATTGTATCTTGTGTATGAAGTTAATCATCAACGTTAAGGAACCTATTTCATCTTGTCTTAAATTTGATCCTGTCATTTGTTTGGTCCTCGTAACAATATTAAACATGTTAATAGTTATTGTTCTCTTATTCTAATTTGTGTGCTCAGTAAGCCAATCGGGATGGCTATTTTAAATTCCTGATATTGTTTTATTGTTTCAATAATCACAAATATAATTCATAAAGAATGTACACTCATTCAGCTCTGTTCGTATTTATTTCCCTTTTTACCCACAAGAAATTAACTAGTAATGAAAATTGACGTATTATGACAGGTCGTTGTTGGATGACACCGAGAGCTAAATAAAACCAAATTTGCTTGAAAAACTCCAAAAATCATATTGCATTACAGATCATGAGCCTTCTTTGATCAACAGCTGATCTCATTTTCCATTCTTCTATAAGTATTAAACTGGCTTTTCAAGCCACTAAAACAGACTTCCATAATCTGCAGACTAATGTCACTGGATTTACAGAACTTGGAATTACACAGACGGTTTGCTTGTGAAAGTAAAGCAACTATACATTATACCAATCTTCTTTGTTCTTGACGTATGAGAACCGCGTATTGCTCGCTCAAGTTTTCTTGAGGCACGAGTTCCCTAGTCTTTGCCCAACGCTAAATAGCACGGCCCGGCCCGTTGAGAGATCCGACTCGGAACGGCACGTACCAATTAACAGTGCTGTCAACATCCATCTCGTATCTTCGAAATAATCGTATTCCACATGCTAGGTTTTCGCGCGGTGAGTTCATACCCACAATTGGTATCCGTTTTTAGGCAGTGACGTAGGCAGATCTCTCCTCTCCCCGCACCCCCGCTCTGGAATGTCAAGAAAACTTGTGTATGTAGTAACGTCGACGACGGCGGTTTCCTAGTGACACGCCATGACAGCAATTTTTCCAGTGTCGTATTCGAACCCTTGTTGCCACCGACAGAGTGAACAAATTACGACTGAGCGTACATACCAGCTGAGCGCATCTGCCACACCTTTGTGACCCCGAAAATCAAAATTTCACTTCATTAAAAGTATCCAGACAGTAGACGCATCGGACAGAAAAATATCAGAAATATAGTACTGAAATCTGGTATTCGCTTTACATTGCCTGCGAAAACATATGCAGCGCGCACATGACAGTGACAGTAAAGTGTGACAACGCTACTTCTGCCAAGGACCTACTGTCAAGCGCAAAGAAGAATGGCACCACGTATTGTATTTATAGATTGTATTTGTGGATTCGGAAGCCACAAGATATACAGGTAGGCTCAGGTGGCTAATGAATATCACTCCAGTGCCTCTTAAGGGAGGTCCTGGTCCGATTAAAATAAGTTGGTGATTGTCAGTTGTGCTTCGGAAGCTGTAGCTTCATAGAATATGAGTGTATGATTTGGGTGCTTTAATAAGTATTTATTTCAAGTGTGTATTTTGTTGTCCCGAGAACACGTGCTCAGTTGTACGCTACCTGTCAACGTCGCTCCTTTCCATTCGCAACTGTCAATCTCCAACTTATTTTAATCGGACCACAGGGTACGAGTCCCGGCAGCGGCAGGATTTTCGACCCTAGTTACATACCTAGGTCAAACTCAGCAGCTCTCTGGCGGTCGGTTGCTCTGATCGATAGTTTTCCGTGGTTTCTCCGTCCATCACCCGGCCGAGGCAGTACACTAACAAATGGACCACCAATCTTTCCTTCCTTTCCTTGTCCTATCGTTACCACTTACTTAGACACACACTTCAGTGCACTACACAACCATACATGGCAGGAGACCAGTCGCGAGCTTGTAGTGTCTTTTGGCTAAGGCGGCGCCTCGTTAGTGGGAGATACCTGGTAAGGGAAAACCCACAAGTCGACGGACAGATCGGTGCCGGAGCTCGCCGTCAATCGGGGGAAAAATCACCTCCACGTCCCGCGATAAGACATGCACTATACCTACGGGACCTTTGCAGTTGACCTTGAGTCACTAATCAGTCAATCAATCAAGACTCACAGAGACCGCTGAGGCCCAAAGGCGGAAAAGAAAAGTCTCGCCAAGCATCTGCCCTGACGTATTGTCAGCTGTGACAGCCTGACACCCAGGGAAAGTCCTCGTCGTATCTGCCGCCCTTTCCTTCTCGACCTCGTTCGACAATTTTCCCAGGCTGTTGCTTTTATTTCGACAATTCGCCGCAGTTGCCGCCTGTTGCTTGCTGTCTGACAGCAGTAATCAAAATATTTATGAACAATTTATTCATGAAAGTCTGGATACTTTTGATTGGTTATCAAACAATACAAACTTCTCCCAGCTTAGCGGCCGCGAATAATCCTATCAAATGGAATCTGATCGATGAAAAAAAAGTATTTCATCGCCGTTTTGTACATTTTGTAGTGTTCTGAATTCGAATTTTATGTTGTCAACAGGGAAAATTGTCGAGACAATTCACAAAGAAAGTTGCAAAAAAACTAACATTTTCGAATTTGTTTTCAGTTTATCGCTTATATCTCGAAAACAACACTTTATCGAAAAGTCTACTCTAAACAAAATGTTTAACAAATTACTTTTTCCTGTAGGGCTTCCAAAATTTAATTTTTTATCAATGGCTTATAAAGCATTGAAAACGGTGACAACATAAACAAAAGGTTTTTTTTAGAGTTGTATCCTGATGACAGCCGGTTACCCTTCACGCATATTTATTAATTCACGAATATTCGACCATACATTAGATACCAACACACTTGCGGGCTCCTCTGATCTGAAGTTGAGGCTTTCCGCGTCAACGTATACGAATACATGAGAGACAATGGACAAAGGACAACCATATCTAAGGTGGGACTCGAACCCGCGACTCTTCGGTCCAATCGTTTAGTCGCTCTTAACCATCTTGGCCATCCAAGTCATGACAAATGTGGTGATCACAAAAATCGAATCAACCACCTGACCGGACGAGTAGTGGAATCCTTGGCGGAGGCCGAGTGCCCCACTGCGCGAGCGGGGCGCCCGTGGGCAGCGGCGGCGGAGGCGGCGGGCGCCGCGACGCGCCGCGGATGCGCCCGCGGTGGGCGGTGGGCGGTGGGCGGTGGGCAGTGGGCGGTGGGCGCGTGACGAAGCGCCGCGAATAGGCCTCCTCCGCCTGGGCCGCAGGGAAGCCCCACGCGCAGAGCGTCACCTGGGGTCGCGGCCCACTCGCCTCACGCAGCCGCTCGCCTCGGCCACGCGCCGCCCACGCACCCGCTCAGACGGCTCCAGCTGTTGCCAACGCGGCGGTGAACTTAGTATATCATTAAATGATTTATAGACTGAGGTTTTCCTGAGTTTACTCAATCGCTTAAGGCGTATGCCGGGATGCTCCCTAGTCTTGCATCCCAGATTTACATGTAAAATCTGCCCTCCTTCCTTCTTGTGTGTTCTGCCCTTCTTCCTTCTTTGTCCACAATTGAGACATTCGGGTGTAGGGAATAATTTCTGATATTTTGCGAAAGTAAAATTATTAACATTCCACATCCTTCTTGAAAATAAGAAACATGGGCTCTCTTTATGTCATGTTAGTTTTAGAGGCCAAAAATTATCAATGAAAATATATTTATAATTTATGTTTCATTAGTTGTGTGCAGCACATTTCCATTACCTAATACGATCATTGCACTTTCGTAATTAACGTGAAATGTCAGCTACCATTGTTTCCACCCGAACACCTCAATTGTAATTATTGTAAATGTAAATATTTAAGTGGTTAGGCGGAAGAGCAGGCCTTATGGCCTGAGACTCGCCAGAAATAAAGACATTATTATTATTATTATTATTATTATTATTATTATTATTATTATTATTATAGACTGCAATAATAACAAAACGAAAGTTAGTAAGGTTGGCTGCAAAAAAGTGTATGACACACGTGGAAAAGTTATTTTATTTAGCTTATAAGATCGTGTCACTCGGTCGGTCGGTGCCATTTCATAACCATAAATATTCAATTTTACATTAGAGACGTAATTCATTTATTTTTCTGAAAACATAAAATTAATGATTGTGATAAGTACCTATGGATGGATTGTGGATACCGTTTTGATATAGATTCTAGGCAATTTGCGGAGTCAGTCATTTTCTTGCAATGGATATGAGGGAGAATTTCATATAATGGAGTTACGTGTGACATCTGTCTCTAATTGGTAGGCACATCAGCATGCACTGATGTTCAGCAGGTGAACGAAATCGCTTTGCGTCTGGATGTGACGTGCCAAACGTCGTTGCATGATGGGTTGCCTGCCAATCAGGGGCAAATGACATGCGTAATGTAGTGTCACATAAGTTTGCTTGACATTATGTCACACATGCATCATGTGCGTGACATTTAGGCAATTTTTAAACATTGTTTTTCAAAAACAACTTTTTTCTCTTAATATTCTCCTCATATGAATCAAAGAACGGCAAACCTTATGGCACTAGTCTCATTTCTGATGAACTCTCTACGAATTTGATGATAAAAATGTTTGTACAAACAAAATATTTAAAAAAATATATTCTAAAAAATCATGTATAATTTTTTTTAAAAAAGAGTATTTTTTCAAAACGAGCAATTTCTGTTTGAATTTAAAGCACATTATAAAAAAAATGTTAAAAACGGCTTTAAACTTTTTTCAGTTATTTCCACGAATAGATCAAGGGGTTCTTTAAGGAATTATGTGTTTGTCTCATTTTAGTTGAACACTCTGAATATTTGAAAATTGCAAATTGAAAAATAATGCGAGAGTGTATGTAGTGTAACATCACTAGAAAAAAATAATTATTTTGGATGATTGTATTTTCACTTCAGATATATTAAATTTTATCCTTCCTTCGACTGCTTAATTGGTTCATTTTCCTCATATTGTTGGAGAATATGTGTATTGTTTTTCATAATATCAATTTCAGTTCAATGAATTTCTTTATCTGAGATTAAATACCCGTAGAAAATCACAAGAAAGCCAGATATAAGATGCAGAGCTTGACTAGAGCGACTAGTCTCGGAGAATACTCTCACTGAAGACGTAATGGATTCCGTTTGTATAATCGGGTTTTCACTCATTCCGTTTGCAAACACGGAATCTCAAGCAGTGCACCGTGAAGAGGATGAGAGACTTTCCCCGAAATCGAGAGATTAAAGCCACGTGCCTGAGTGCCTTCGCGATGTTTTACGTAAACAACAGGAGAAACAATTATGGAACGGAAAAAGTGGAAATGAACATTATTAAAATGGAAGTGATTAGAAAATCATCTGGTGCATGCGTAATAACTACTCTATTACACGTAAGGTATATAACTGCGTTTTGTTGTTAGAGTATATGTCTATTATACTGATACCCGTAAATGCAATTATTACAAAAAGAGACATATTGTGGAAACTGTATTTGTGATTTTAAGCTTTAGGTTCAAAACTATAGAAATCAATTTTCAATTGCCAGGATTCACTTTGCAAAATCTTCATTGCCAATAGTCATCAATAGAAAGAGGAATTTGGTGGCCTAAAACACCGCCAAAAATGATCAATAAAATTCCCTTAAAATGTTTTTAAAATGCGATAAAAACAAAGTAAAATGACGTAAATTTTCTTATCAAAAACAGTTCCGATGAACAAATCAAGTTGTTGGATGTAATACTGACGTAATCAAGGCTTCTTCCATACGTTCAAGTGAACTCCGCTAGCAAACTTTTAGTTTGGACTGTTCTTTACCAGGAAGCCTGTCTTTAGTTATCTCTAAATCTGCTGAACAGACAATGGAGCCTATAGATGTCACAGGCACCTTAGGTTACTTTCTTACAACGACTGACAGCACACTTTCTAGGCGAAGAAACCGAATAAGCTACTCAGAAATTTTATGGAGAAAATATGTTGTATCTCATAAATATTATTTGAATAAGTACCATTAAAATTATATTTTAAAAAATGCTTTAAAATGACGGGAAAATGACTTATTAGTCGAAATCGACGAAAAATGCTACAAAATGTCATATAAGAATGGGAAATTTCCATTTGTTATAATATAAAATTAACGTCTGTACTAAAAATAATTGTTCTAAAGTGAAAAGTAAGAACATGACATTTCATTAAAATCCGCCCCATAGTAACTCGTCGCTTCCGGGAAGTTCGCTGGAGGCTGCGTGCCCCCAAAGGGGCTCTTCAGCCTGGGCTGGCAACAGGGATCTTCTTGCAGCGTTCAGTAGCCCCCACTCCCTCGCACAAGGGCGAGGATTGAGGAGCTGTGCAAATAGATAGGTTATTAATTAATTTAAGGTCCGATGGGTTATTTTATTTAGGGTGTTTTGGACGGTGGGAGGAAAGGTTGGGAAAAGGATAGGAAGGTAGGGGTTGGGGAGGATGCGGGAAAAAATATAATAGATTGTTAAAAAAAATTTTAATATAATTTTTTAATTTTTTTGTTTTTTATGATTTTTTGTTTGTTTTTTATTATTTTTTTATATATGATTTTTTTGTTGTTTTTTTGTTTTTTTTTTGTTTTTTAGGTTTTATATATATATTTTTTTCAAAAAACATAAGGGAAATGGGAAGGATTTGGTGTGGGATGTAGAAAGGACGGAGTTTGCTTTTGGTAGTCAGTTTCGTATGTCGCGTTTTTCGTATGTCATGTTTCGTCTTTCGTCCGTCGTCGTGGTTCGTCATCTGGCTATCGCACTAGGTGATAGGTGGAGGGAGTTGTAGGATGTCAAGTGGATGTTTTTTTTCGGGAGTGGCGTGGAGGATTGGTTAGGATGTATCCATTACGTTTAACAGCCCGCCAAGGTGGACATTTTGTGAAGAAATGAAACTGCTCCTCTACTTTTCAGGCTGTCTGAAAGTTTCATAATCAGTATTGAACGTTTGACGCTTAGCTCTTTATACACAATGTCCAGGGAGGAAACAACGAAATTTTACAATTTTACTTTTCAAGTAGTTCCCAGTAAGAAAAATCCAATATACACATGGTCAATTCCTTCTTCAGTAGTCACATGCGGATGCTTAATTTTGTCGAGGGTGTAAGTGAAACGGTCGATAGTTCACAATGATAAATTCACATCAAACTGCCAGCGAGGCTCTAAACACAAATCAACGCCCCACAGTCGCTTTTTTTTAAAGAATGCTGAAACAGGGTGTATTCTGTGCACTCCACTTTATCAATCGACTTTCAATTACTGCAATATGCATTTCGCAAGAAAATGCCGGAAATTTACGAGCGTAACTTCTCGTATAGTAACGAGAAATAAGCAGAAATGAATTAATGATGTTTTGTGTCGGCAGGGCAGAAAGAGCGTTACGTGAATATCACCTATTTCCTAATCGCATTAGGCCATATAAAGGAGTAATTATAAACACATGAGAACATGGGAGAAACAAGTTCACCAACTCTGACCTCCGGACGATTTTTCCTCTAGATTCATAAGAAGTAAGGAATCTACTGCCAGCCTGGATAGTCGAGGTCGCTAGGATGAAGGGTCGCGGGTTCGAATCCCGCGCGGGGCGTGGATATTTCTAAGAGTAAGAGAGTTCGTTTCCGTTACTCCCAAAGTTACGAAACGAATGTTACTTACAGTGGTCGCTGTACGACCTTCGTAGTTGAAAAGCGACCTTAAATAATTTTTTAAAAAGGTTCTATTATGAGGCACATTGAAGAAAATCGAGAAGTGTGAGAGAAATTTCTGCTCAGTTCAGTGTTTCGAAGAGTAGAACATTGAGATCTGTGCACATGTCTCCACAGAGCGACCCCTCCAACGCTCTTCCCTTCTTCCTCCTTCTCGATACTGACCCCAACGAGCGCTTGACTTCTGCCTAGACCAGGCATGTTAAGGTCGTGGGCAAGGTAACTATTTTATTTTTAATTAATAGGTAATTACAACACATTTAAATATAATTTCAATACTTTTTCTATGTGGCTAGGCAGAAGGCCTTTAAGCCATTACAATACCTACATCCTACCGCATTCTAACCTTTCGAATTCTGGCATTCACCCCTAATGGTCTCTTCATCGCATCAAAGCCGCGGAAAGGAGACCATAAGGTACGGCTGAGGAAAAAACCCCTGAAGAGGGAAAAACATGCCGTCAGAAGACGAGTACATTCTAAGCTACTAGATTTTTTCTAAACTATTTATTCATTTTCTGGCGTGGGAATCTTCTCCATCAAGTCTTTGGCCTCCTCAGCCCCTGAAATCAAACAGTGCCACAGGAGATCGCCCGCACCACCGCCTCTCCTATCAATTCACTACTGATTAACTTAATTATCGCTTACTGATTAATTATTACTAACTTACTAATTAATATTAGCGATTAGCATTACTGATTACCTTACTAGTTAACTTAATTATCGCAAGGTAACTAGCTCATAGAGTTCGCGGACTCTGCGACCAGAGAAACTGGCGGGGGGTTTAAAAGTACGAGTTGTACAAATCCTTCTGGGATGGCGGTACATCGGTCTATTCCTGGCTCATGACACTCTTTTAGAGAAGTCTTTTGGCAGTTGCCTCAAATTTAGGGATTTAATTTTTCATTTATAATTTTATAATTGAAATGCGTCACTAAAATTTGAACTTATCAATTGCGAATAAAATTAAATATTTTAAATTGAAGGTTCTTGACCTCGTAGTCGCGTTTGATTACGAGTACATCAACTTCCTACGTTCAAATTAGGAACAAAGTCTCTTAAAAGAGCTGTCCGCCCGTAAGAGTGATCTCGTAATAAATCTAAGAGGAGGTTCTGGTCTACATAGGGACGTGTTCATTTATTTCACATTATCGCCACATACAAATAAAATAATTTAATAAAACAACACAAACGAAAACAGCCAAAGAATACGGCATTCAAATATATTTGTTTTGACAATGGTTATACAAGGCTAACATTTAAAATAAAATAAACATGAAATAAAATAATAAAGTGTGTAAATAAAATTAAAATAATATATGTTGATTGAAAATATCCGGAAAAATATGCTTTCGTCTTAAAGCTTGCATACAATTGTCGTGATATTTGAAGGGCGCTTTGCGCTTACTATCCCAGTTATTGCCTGCGCCTGTACACTCCTTTGTGGATTTCAAGGGGAAATGAGTGTGACGTCAGAGGCAGTTGCGCGTGCCCGCAGGAGCGACAGGCCTCCCAGAAGCGCAAGTAGCTCGCATGAACGCATTTTGACTTGCCTGGCCTAGATAGTTCGTCTGTTCAGACTATTTCGCTGCGCTCAGCAAACCAGTGCCAGAGTACTATCACAACCGTATGCCAGCGGCCCTACATATTCCAACACGAACTGTTAAACTTTGCCCGATTGCTATTACCTTTACCACCCAAAATGTGTGTTGTCTCAAAGTCAACTTTTCTGAACTTTTTAAACACACAAGCCTAGCAAAAGAGTGTGTAAACGGCACAACCCCTTCGGCCGTTCTTGTGAATTCAAAATACTTGCTGATTTAAAACAACTGAGAGCAAAGCATCAATAACAGAACATTAAGGAACAACCAAATTCTCAACGGATTGGAACCACCCGTCTGCGCGCCAACCTGCTCGTAACTGCCTTCGCCGCAGGAGTCTGCAGATGCCTAGATCAGCAACGTCGCATTTTCTTCTTCAGGTAAAGTACAACCAAACATTCCGGCTAGGTTCAGAACCTCTCACCATTCAAAAAGGTTTTTTTCAAATGCAAAATTGCATCGAAATAGTTTTCCCTTCGTTTACTATTAATATGTTATTAGGAAACCAATTTGAAACTTCTATCATCATTCTATTTCTATCATTTTTGCTCCTTAGTTACAAAGAACATTAGTGTCATCAGCAAATAGAAATTTTCTTGCTATTCCAAAGGACGAGGGCACATCGTATAAGTATAAACGAAAGTCGGTAGTGCCCAACAACGAACCCTGCGGGACCCCATGCTCAAATGGGAAGAAAACGGAAAGATGAGAAGATAATGTTTTTCCCTGAAAGTACGATATTTCTACTCTGCAATCGATCTTTACGGTACAAGGATATCCAATCTAAGGCAATATAACGAATTCCATATGAAAGTAATTTTGAAAGAAAAATGTTATGGTCAGATACGCCAAAAGCTTTCGAAAGATCTGAAAATATTACAATGTTTGTTTACATTCACTCATATTCTTACTCTTTTCTTATGATAATAATATTTTATATTCACGGATTCCATATTTCATTTTTTTTTCAGACGGAGTTTTTAATGCTTTGAAGTATATGAGCTACGACCTAGTGCATTCTACAAATTAAAAGATAATGACTAGTATTACTACCAGAAGACTTACAATGTAATTACATATAATAAAAATATCAATCTCTGCTATAGAAAACTGTTCCCAAAAAACATATTCATCGCCGCTCCAACTTTTGATAATTCTATCTGCATTGCATAGTGTGTAGATTTTATGTTCGAAACATGTTCAAATTTAATTCCCAACACTCGCACAGAAAAAAAAGAGGGAGGAGGGAAAAACAAACATTTTTAGTGTGGCCTATTTCGTTCGTGTGTCATGGACATGATATTTCCGTAAGGTCCATTTCGTCTTCTGTCGCCAAAAGAAACCGTGACATGGATAAAACTGTGGCTGCTTGTCCTGTGAACTTATATAACTCTTTCCTTTGTGTCGCCTAACCTTTCCGTCTGCGCCTGCCACGGGCTGGTGCTGAGATTTAAGGATGCTATGGTTTAAAGGTATATGCTTTTCGTTGCCCCTCTGCCTACCAGCTTGCGGTTGTAACCCCCATTTCGTCTGCCAGGAATTGCTCTAATTCCACTGGAAATCCTGACAATTCAATATTAATTACTTTCAAATCCGTGCTAATACCTAATCTAAAAACTATTTACAATTTGCAAAATGACACACTGAGACTGCAATTTTTAGATTCTCATTTTTATTAAATGAAATATTTAAAGTTTTTTTCGCATTCGTTCGTGACTAAGTTATCGTGTACTTAATAATCTATTGTTCGTAATGCTTGATTCCTCTTGAGCGCATTTCTTATGATAAGTATCTACCTGATAAGTGTGTACCAATGGATGTGTCTTTTATGGCATTCGTAACACCTAATACTTATTAAATATTCCCTAATAGGAGAATTCCCGGATTCTTAAAAATAATTGCATTGGATATCATTTGTGGGAATGGTCTCATGATTAATGCTACGTGTAAATTAAGGGTGCCGGGATTATTCCCCCTGCAAATACTATATTTTATGACATTAATAATAATAATAATAATAATAATAATAATAATAATAATAATGTCCTTATTAATTTTGTAATATACTTATTAGGGTGTCCCTTATATTGCCCGAAAAAATTTTTTTGCAATTTTTTTTGGGCTCACCCCCTAAATATTTTCCATTTGGTCAAATTAACTCGAAAATAAAATTTCATCACAATATGTCGATAGTAACCCGTGCCGACTTGAGCGCGAAATTTGAATTTTAGGGATCATTGGTTTTGTTGGGTAAAGTCAGTGGAAAACTACTGATACATTTGTAATATATAATTTTATATTACAATTTAATTCATTTTCAATCTTTAGACTGTGTTATAGTTTTAACTTTTCTTGTGGATACTTTTTTTCATTGTTTCATTCTTGCAAAATGTGTACAGTGAACGATGTTCTTGAACTACACAAAAAATTGCTTTCGCTCCTCATGAAAGTCGTCCAGTAATCCATGAAAACCTTACATTAATCCAATAGGCATTTAAGCGTAGACATTCACAGCTTTTAATTTTATAAATAAACTTTTAGCTTCTAAATATGAAGAGTTGCATTACCAGGTCAAAAGACTGTTTTGAATAAAACTAGTATCCAACTTCAAGCAAGAGAACATATCTGCTTTTGGTTGACACAAATTCGGCTATTGTTTTTATTGAAATTAAGATTAACGTGAATTAGGAGATATATTGTATATTAACGAATTAATAATTGAAGAACTGGCCGGCCCCGTGGCCGAAATCGCTAAAGCAGTAGTGTCTTGGCGATCTTGCACCGCAGGCTCGTGGGTTCGAGTCCCGCCTCGGGAATGGGTGTACTTGTGTATGTCATATGTGCGTCCTTTCACCCCTTACTATCATCATAATCATTCATTTTCCATACCTAGAGCTAACAATACTGGAAAGTAACAATCGGATCCAGGGTAATGCTGATTCCCCCCCCCCTGATGAACTGTATTCTCAGCATCCCTGCGTGGTCCGAAGTGGCCTGCTCGAAATAAAAATTAAGAATGGTCATCGGGATACAATTGAGCTTACCATATTGTTCTCCATCCAATTTTTCACAAAAAGGAATATAACACTCTTCCATGTGTAGATATACTCAGGCTAAATTCACTACCATTTGGATTTTGATTCTTAACGTCTACTTCATCATCAGAAAGCGGTACGACAGACAATTCTTCTAAGAAACACTACTTACGGTGTCTACAATTTTTTAAATGCTTTTGAAATTATGGAATCTATTCTTTCAAGCGAGTTTAGAAATTTTATAAAGCATCTCGATGAGGGGTTTTTGCAGCTGCACTGTCCTAAAGCCACGGTTTTACATAAACAGTTACAATCAAAAGAGAGATATTCTTTAAGGAATTTTTAATTACACAAGATAGTTTGGATTCTGATCTTAGCAGAAACGTTTCAAATATTATCTCTTGCCATCTATCGAGCTATATGTATTACCCCGGGAAAATGTATCTTTAGTCTGTTACTTTCATAAAAGTCCCACATTTCTTTAATTTCGGACTCATTAAAGAACATTCCCATATTCTATTTGCCACTTTTAAAATTAATGGCATTAAATCTTTTCTAGATTTCCTTAAAATGCTGAAAAAGTGGTGTCACGATTGCTTGCTACATTACGTATTTTACATTCAAACACACATTGTAAAATAAGTTTGAATATGTGATGACGGCACGGAAAGAACGATGCCCTGTCCAAATTTTCTTCAAGAAAGACGTATACTTCTTCAAAACGTCAAGTGTTTGTAGTAGTTTTATCACAGCAAAGAATTTGTAATCTTTTTTCTTATTGTATTGATCTTTGTTGCACCCTTTCTTCTCTATACGCAAGATGTTCGTCTAGTCCTGCAAGATAGCTATTACGTCCTGACTCTTTCTGCCGAAATAAAAACATCCTGTCTTCTTCCAACGTACATCATTTGTAAAGCATTCGGATGTGCAATGTCAAATAGATTGTAAAAATTATTTCTAAAATGTCCACGGTGCTTCGAAATATCTTCACACTAGCTTGCGTTTTTTGTAATTTTCTTCACTCCGAATAGTACAAGTTAAGTTTTCGTGAACAATGCTGATTAGCTCTTGTCGGACTTCTTGCTTTCTTCCAAATTACCATGCACTCACGAACCACTCAAGTTTAGCGCTTGCACTAACTGTTCATTTTACTTCATATATGTTATAAAATAAAACTTCAAACACTTGTTTATTTCATGGTAAATTGTGTGCAGTTATTTGAAGTTTTATATAAATAATTAATACTATCTCCTATTAAAAATACACGTTCTTCGGCACTGCATATGACACTTACATATGAAATTATGTTAGATTAGCAACCTTTAAACACAAGTGACACGATCGATTAAAATTAATGTATTGTTGTGCTCGGGCCTGACTCAGCGGTTGGTGATAGCTCTGGACATGTCCGTCACGTGAATTCGCGCTCAAGTCGGCACGGGTTAGAATGCTCCGACCTCAACAAAATTTTGTATAGGCATGTTTTAAGGTCATTCGAACAAAATTGGAGGGTGAGCGGTCAAAAATTTGAAAGTCGGAAAATAAGGGACACCCTAATACTTATAGTATACTTAGCCAAATTTAGTAATATACTTAAATAAATCTTAAAAATATATTACATGAAGAGGTGGCTTAAGGCATCATCTAATGCCACTGCCGTGTCTCTGAGCTGGAGGTCCTAGGTTCGAGTCTCGACGGTAGCAGAATTTTTAACACTAGCTTGGCAGCTAGGTCGAATTCAGTCGCTGTCTGAAGAATAATTCTAGCGGCTGGCTGCTCTGATCGATAGATTTCAACTGGCTGCTCTGATTGGTAGTTCTTCGGTCAACACAGGCGAATGCCGCAGCAGTACACAACAAACGGGCCACGGACCGCGCGTGGTCTTTCCTTCCTCTTCCTTGTCCTTCCCCCTAACTTCCACTTACACTAACATGCACTACATTACCACACATGGCGGGAGAACGGCCAGGAGCTTAGAGCTTGTCCCGGCTGGGGCGGTGCCCCGCTAGTGAGAGATACCTGGTTGGGGAGAACCCCGCTAGCTGACGGTAGGTCGGCGCCGGATCTCACCACCCAGCGGAGAAAGTACACCGCCATCGCCCGAGGAAGGCACGCACTACACTTACGTGACGAATGACCTTAGCAGTTGACGCGCCTGGAATCTCTAACAATCAGTCATCATCAATCATTAAAAATATATTATGATCTAAGCCTCTTACATGTGTATCTATTGTGAAGCCCCCAAACCGACTATAGAGAGGAAAGTCAGGGGAACAGCACAATCTTTACCCTTTTTGATTGATTAGTGTTTCCGGGCACGTCATTGCTAAGGTCATTAGTCCCGTAAGTGTAGTGTATGTTTTTATCGTCGGATCTGGCTATGATCTTTCTCTGCTGGATGGCGAGATCCGGCGCTGACATACCGTTGACTTGCGGAGTTCTCCCATCAGCGGGACACCGCCCCAACATGGAGAAGCTCTAAGCTCCCGACATGTATGGAATTGAAGGGCATATAAATGTGTGTGTAAGGGGAGAAAATAGGACAAGGAAGAGGAAGGAAAGATCAGGCGCGGTTCGTGGCCGGTTTGTAGGGCACTCGCCTGTTGTAGACAGGAAAAAACACGGAAAACCACCAATCAGATCTGCCAGCCGTTAGAAGTTTACTCCACACTGCGGCTGAATGCGACCAAGATATGAACCAGTGTCGAAAATCCTACCGCAGTCGAATCTCTAACCCTAGGACCTTCCGCTCAGAGGCATTGGAGTGACACGAGTCGATGCCCTGGGCCACCTAAGCCGTTAGCGCGACCGGGAGGGGAAGAAGCAAGGCGGAACAGTCGGACCAGTGTAATAGGGGATTGTGAGAAGTAGCCCGAAGTTCATCTGACACTTTCCTTCCAACCTTCATTTGATACACCTCAAACTTAGCGGAGCAGGTAATGCAGCGATCAACACGTATATTCTGCGAGAACCCACGATCTTAGAAACTGCCGTGAAGTTAAGAATAATACACACAATGTCAAAATTACTAACTTGTAAAATTGTTCATTTCCACAGAAATGTTGAGGAATTTAACTACGGAAGAGGGGGAAAATTAGTAACCTTCCTGAAAAATGAATATATCGTAATTATAATTATTTTCGTATTTGCGCAAACTTTCCATGTTTCGAGTACACCTCATCCTCTGTCTTCTACCCACGGAACATTGCTGTTCAACATGAAATCATAGACCAAGTAGTATAACAATTATTTGTTGACGACGTTACTTTGATAGAACTCTGAAGAACTATGAAGAATTCTCGAAACAAGTTTGCTAATAAAGGATATTTATTTTCTCTTCCTCCATATTAGAATTCTTCAACATTTTGGCAAAAACCAACGATATCTACTACGATAATTCGCACTAGAACACGAACAAAATATCCTACCGGCCAATAGTTCGTTAGAATTGTTTTATGATCTAAACTGAAGATTGTTCCCAACAGAATTTAAGAAACGAGAGCAAGAGGCGAGGAAGAAGTGCAAGTCTTATTAGTAGAACATTATTTAATTAAATTAAATTAAATGATCACAGATATAACAAGAACATTATTTGTATGACGTGCAACTACGAACATGTCACGGGAACACGGACGGGAGTTCGGAATCACTGATCTTCAATGTATATCGCATCTTAAAACAAATTAGGATTTTTAATACATGGCGCAAACTCATTAACAGGGAGGGAATTTTTCTAAATCATATTTTATTTGACAATATGTTTGCGAACAAACATTTGGCAAAATTACATAAATTTGTACATATATGTACATGAGAGGAGAAAAGTCAAATGACCGTACTCCATTAATATTACATTATAAGTAGTTAACAAGCAATAAACATATTTGATAAATATACAATAATAAGCATATACAGTAATAAATACATAAAACACAAAATTTCTGAAATGAACAATGTACAGTCGATACGCAAGGTCCAAAGTAAAATATCGGTTAAGTCGTCTGGTGGAGTCACTAGTATCTAGTGTGTTGATAGCTAGAATATTGGGATGGTTAATAAGTCGTTGTAGGTATTTTGAGCTGGTCTTTTTGATTTATTCTTTTATCGTTGGGATTTGTGAGACTTTCTGTATTGTTGCATTCGTTATTTACAAATTTTCTTAAGGTTTTTGATTGGAAGCGTATTTCAATGTTAGAATCTTGAGCGGGGCAGGAATGAACAAATTACAATCAATTGAGAAATGAAGATATCGAGAGCGACTTGCCAAACCGCACGCAATGGGCGGCCAGAAGTAGGTCGACTGGTTGCTCCAGCGGCGGCGGGGCTTATTCCGTCGCAGGGGCGTTGGCGGTGCCTGTCCCCGGCGCGGGAGGGGAAGGGAAGGGAGGGGAAGGGGAAGAGGGGAGGGGGTCGGTGCCTGTCCCCGACGTGGTGGTTCGTGCATGGAGCGCGCATCACCGAATGCGCGGGATGGGCTCCGAGGTGGTGACGGTGGCGGTGGCGGTGATGGAAGCGATGTCGAAGGCAGAGGCGGAGGCGGTGGCGGAGAAGCACTGTGGTTCAGAACGAAAGATAATGTCGTATTTCACGTAACGTGACACTCGGCCGTTTAAAAAAGATGATTATCTGCAATAGAGAACTGCTTGTTTAACGCACACATTTATGAGTTTTGTTGTACAATAGAACATGGGTTATTTAGAACATTTGTTTTACAGCACAGGAGACAACACATCGATATTAACGAATCTTTAGATAGTGTCATTCTAAATTATTAAATCACTTGACATTGGAATGGTGAATACATTAGTGCTTTTTATTAATGTCAACCAGTGATTTTTAAATGATCTTATACTGCGTAAATTACTTTCATGATAAAAATAGATCAATTATTTCTTCAGTAATCAAATATCTTCGATAAAAAAATGTTGACGGTAGAAAAGAAATCGTGAATTCTCACAGGAAAAATATTGTCCTTTTTGCTTCAAACAGAGAAGCTAAAGGTACTTCAACAGCGTATATTTTTTCGCTTTTTTTTAAGTTTTGCAATTTTCTCAAATTTAGAGAGATCACGAAATTCGAATATGCTTCATTCTTTTAAACGTTCTTTGCATTATCCGAGAAGAAACTAAACACAACTTGGAGCGGTTTTCGAAAAATCTTATTTTTAAAATTGTCTTTATTTCTCGCAACATTACGCGAAAACTACTCATATTTTGAAAAAAAATGTTCATGTCCTTTTAAAGATCAAATTTTTAATTGTCCACTATTTCGACATCAAGGACTTAGAATTGATTTTTTCTGTCGAAAAATCGCCGTTTTTATACTTTCTTTATTCAAGGTAAGTGGTATGCGAGACTTCAAAAAGGGGAAGCAATGTGGTAAATTCAATAACGCATATTTAACTTAGAATATTCACCATCGATGACTCTTCTAATATCAGCCTATAAAGTTAATGGTTTCCCTTAATCTCTGAGATAAATAAAGCCAAGAATACACCATTAGTTGTTATTTTTTTGTATTAGCTAATCAGCAACATATCCAAGAATATTGATCAGTAATATAATACGGAATTAGTTTGTCGTGTACTGGATTCTTACAATGATTTTCTACAATATCTATACTTAGTGTAGATAAACCAATATTTGAAGACTTATTTTCACTTGTGAAAAATTATTAATTAACACCATCACTTGGATATTCTAACACTTTTGTGCAGTTTTCGGACCTCATTTTATTTGCTAATTTGCACATTAAAGATGAGCTCTGGTCGATCCAATACAACTCAACCACCAACCATACGACATTGGAATGCGGTTTCAGATGGGATTGATCTGCGTTTGAGGTTGCTGGAATATCGGTTTTCGAAATTACCCATTGAATATGGTGGATATTGTATGAAATATTGATTCAGATTTGCCAGAAAATTACTGAAGACGCAATGGGTCGAGGCTTCGATCGGGAGGGGATGGAACAGGAAAGGGCAGAGTCCTTGAAGACGGAAATGATGACAGAGACGGATGAGGGGGTGAAGATTTGGGAGGAGCTGGAGATAGTCTGAAAGAGTGTCGTTGATGGTTGATTGATTAGTGACTACGGGCGCGTCAACTGCTGAGGTCATTACTCTTGAAAGTGTGTGCATATTTTATCTCTGGAGACCTTTTCCCACTAGGAAGCAAGATCCCGCGGCGATATACGTCGCCTTGCGTGGATTTTCCCCAACAAAGTATCTCCCACCTGCGTGACACCACCCCAGGCGAGGCAAGCTCGCTCACGAATCATCTCCCGACATGTTTGTTAGGGAGGAGCGTGTGTGTGTAAGTATGAGGATTGGTCAAGGAAGAGGAAAGTAAGATCGCGCGCGGTTCGTGCCTCGTTTGTAAGGGCACTCCACCCCCTTTCGCTTGGTTTTGATTGGAGAAAACACGGAAAACTACCCATCAGTACTGTTAGAATTATCCTCCAGACAGCGTCTGAATCCGACCTAGCTGTCCAGCTAGTATCGAAAATCCACCGCCAGGACTGGAACCTAGGACTTCCAGGTCAGAGGCACAGCAGTGCCATCAGTTGATGCACTGAGCCACCTTTGCCGGTTTGTCGTTGATGGGGAAAGGCTGACGTGGAGGAGAAGTATGGTGATAATGAGTAAAGTATTGGACAAAATGGGGATGGAAGAGGCAGAGACAGAGGTGGGACGGGTGAGGACGAGGTAGTAAAAAGGCGGGGTGGGAAAACGCGAGGAAGTGCAGGTCTAAAAGGAGGAGAGGAATAGGGGCGTGGTTTGATAGGAACGGATGCGGGATGGGCATGTGAAGTTCGGGTGCGAACCCCGGGTAGGTGGCTCAGGCCATCGAATGATGTCAATGCAGTGGAGAACCATCAGCGGCAGTATTTTCGACACTAGATGCACAGCTAGGTCGAGTTACGTCGCCGTCTGGAGGAGAATTCTATTGGCCGGCTGCTCTATCTCCGTGGTTTCTCCAATCATACGAAAACCAGAGCAGTACCCTAATATACAGGCCACGAAGCGCGCTGCAGTCTTTCCTTCCTGTTCCGTGTCCTTTCCTCCTCCAGTACTTACATACAGCTACTATCACATGCACTCCACTACCACATATGCCGGGGGCCCAGGGAGCTTAGAGCTTGTCTCGACTGGGGCGGTGTAGCGCTGGTGGGGTGCTCCTGGTTTGGGGAAGAAGTCCGCAAGCCGGGTTGGAGGTCGGTGCCGGATCTCGCCGTCCGGCTAGAAAATATCACCGCCACCGCCCGCGATAAAAACATACACTACGATTAAATGACAATTGAATGAATTTAGTAGTTGACGCTCCCGGAAACACTAATCAATCTCTCAATTCGGGTGCGACCAGTCTGGGGGCGGGCGGAATAGAACGCGTCGAAGATGGCGAAGGTGCTGGGGATGTCTATACTTCGGTTTTTCTTTCTTGAGTCACGGAGGGGGTGTCAATAAAATAGCATATCTCACGATATTTCGCTTGGTTCTCGCTTGTGCCGCTAGGAGTCGCATGATCGTGACTGTATCGAGCAGTTTTGGCAATCATGCGATTCCTGGCGGCACAACGGAGAACGACGCGAAATACCGTGAGATATACGATTTTGACGACACACCCCCCGTGCGCCAAGAAAGAAAAACCTAAGTGTAAGGTGCAGGGCCGTCGCTCACTCGTTTGCCACCCGGATGCAAGTACATTTTGCCGCTTTCAAAAGGAATACTGTAATTTTACATGATCATCTTTCTGGTCGCATCTGCCAACCCACCATCAGATTCATGTTAAAAGGACAAGCTTTACGGTCTTATTACTCGAAAACTAGGAGGTGAAATGGATTCAAAGTCTATCATATCGTAGAAGAACGTCTGATCTTTTGATTAAAACTAGAAAAAAGGCATGTTAAATATAACTCGTATCTCGCTCTAACTTTAACAACCATCGATCATTAAAACAGTTCCACCCTATAAACTGTTCTGTTAACTTCATGTGACGATGAAATGTGAAACTTTTCATATATTTCTAAGTGACATGCTTGTACGTATTTTACTAACTCACATTGCTAGAAGTGTATTACTTTTTCATAAATTACAAACTTTGTTTTGTTCCATTCAGAGTTTTAAATAAGTATCCAATTTTTTTGCCCTCCTGGTATTTTGCTGTCCTGGTTCATTGCACCACTCGAACCAGGGTCAGAACGGCGCTGGTGGGGTGCGGAGAGCGAGGTGGTGGGCAGATGAAGGGTCGGGGGGGCAGGCAACGCGGGGCGCCCTTGGGCTATTCTGGGCTAAGGGAGGGTGAGGGCCCCTCCTTCACAAGCCACGTGCGACGCGCTCGCTGTCGCAGGGAAAGTTTCTCCAGGTGAGCTGGCAAAAAGCGCGACGAGTTTCGGAAAAGATTGCGGCGGATGTTTGGTCTACATTGTTTCATTTCCCGACGGGCCCAGAGACCACAGCTAAATACGTACCCTCGGCCCTCACAGCTCAATACTTACACTTCTCAATAAAAAAAAACAGCCAATCATTGTATGGTCTATTTTTGTACGACAGAGATATCCTAAGGATTCTTAAAGACAATCAGTTCACTCGTATGTTTTAAAACAAAAAACACTGTCATTAAACACATACGTAATGTGTATGTGTTTAATATTCGCTTATTTATTTGGAAAGCTGTAAAATAAAGAAATCAGTTACTTTTGGATTGCAAATTAAATGTTAGAAATTTGTTATAAAAGTAGCATGAATCAATTTTAGCTTAGATTAATTTGTAATTTTTGTTTTCGAGATTTTGTTCTTGATCAGTGCTCGCCTTTGTTGTTAATGAGAAATTCTGACATACATATACATGTATACATTTATCAATAGGTGAAATGAATTTC
The DNA here is from genome assembly GCA_031308135.1 of Acheta domesticus. Taxonomy (NCBI): domain Eukaryota; kingdom Metazoa; phylum Arthropoda; class Insecta; order Orthoptera; family Gryllidae; genus Acheta; species Acheta domesticus. Next base: position 198,101,111 of record JAHLJT010002406.1, read on the forward strand.
TTATAAAAAGACATTTTAGATATCTATTTCGTATTTTCTGACACATTATATACACCAAAGCACTTTTGGCATAACCAAATTTCAATCTCGGTAGCCTGTCCGCAAATCTAATACTTCATTTACATTTCATTGTAATACATTAACATAACTAGTTGTGTTACAGAATTGCACAAACTTTCTCGTACTAGTTAGTTTCCTTATTTCTTTAGACTGCTATATTTTCGATTTTGTTCCACATTCCTCGCAGCCATCATCTTTTGGCATCAAAAACACATTTTTTTTACTTTACCGTTTTCTTTGAACTTTTGGTAAGTATATTGGTAAATGTACACTATCAGATGACATGAAAGCCATATTGCTCTATAGGTTGGTTTTTTCAAAAATTACAAAATTGTAAATTTTTTCACATGTTTCTCACGTCGATAATATTTACATTAGCGACGATTTTTTTACATTATTATATTTACGAATACATGTGCTTTAAATAATGTCAAGTAAAGTTTCTCGAAAACACAACCGTTTTCTGTGAAAAGTAGCTCAAAAATTTCGCATTTTCAAAAACGCTCAAACACCATTTTCTCATAAATGGCTGCAAATTTTTTTCAAACTTTTGTAACGGATAGTGCTAATTACACTCTTTAGTATAGCATAAAGTTTATTTTGAGTTATTTATTTGTTTTTTGAAAAATTACATAATTGTATTTTTTAAAGATCTCTCACATCTTTAATATGCACATTACCAGCAATTTGTAAAAATTATTATATTTGTGAGTGTCCGTGCTTGAAATAACTTCAAATAAAGTATTTTGAAAACTCAAATTTGTTCTGTGAAAATGAGCTTCAAATTTTGCATTTTTAGTAGCGCTAAAAACGCAATTTCCTTTAAAACGGCACATATTTTTTAAATGAAAATTGCTACTTAGGACTAGTTTTTTATGTTCTTTAATATTCTAAAATTAATATTTTCGTTCTACCAATAGGAAACCGAAAAATTAAGAAAATGAAAAAAAAATGTACTTTTGGCGGTGATAGATGGTAGCTGGCAAGAAAGAGTATGTGGCAATTCGGAATAGCTAGCGAAGATCCAAGGAAATAGACAACTAATACGGGAAAGTCTGTGCCATTCTGTAGCACCACTAGTTTAATTATTGAAAATACAAAGTCAATGAAAATGCAATCTTTATAAGTATACGTCACGTTTGAAAAATTTAGAGCTATTTTTGAGAATATTTTGAAAATATCCCAGGAGCACCAAATAAAATAGCTCCAAAATTTACATAATTCTTTTCATAATCGTAGAGCTTCGAGTCAGGCCAGATCGGCCACGGAATATTCGTTTCGGAAAGAACCACACGAATAGTTTGGGCGCCAGTTTTGTTCACAGACAGACAGGCACAGACAAACGGACGGATGTTTAAAAAAAACTGTGTCAGGTGGTCCCAAAACTATATTTCTGTTGAAACCTCGAAATCGATTTTCCGCAGCGTAACATAACTTTCTCTATACTAGGTATGTTGCTTCGTATACGTAAGTATACGAAAAAGTACAAATACGGGAAAATTACAATGTACTAATTATGTTATTTTTTTAAAGTATCGTATTATGTTATATATTTCTGATACGCATAACTCTCAATGGTCATTTTTAAATTCTAACGCTTTGTAGTTTTTTTGTCTTACATAATTTAATTTAATTGTTTCTTATGTTAAATCTTGAGAAATGTTTATGTTTTGTAAATGAAAACTAAATTTGTTTCGTAATGTCATTCACTTATTGAAATTTTGTTTAAAAATCTAATTACTCTTCGCTGCAGGAACTCCTCTGTCGGATCAAATTTTTGTCCAGTTTCCCTGTGACTCTGATAACTGAAATAACCTGAAATGTTAGTTTCTTTCTGGCCACAAAATTTAGCTTCACTCCTACCTTAACACAGTGTAAATTTTATATTGAAGTAGTAATAATAATGCTTGATCATTATTTTTATCATTTAAATTTATGGAACAAAGAAAGGTGTCGTAAAGACCGCTTACGGTGATGCAACCCATCTGACATCTCCGTTCGGCTGTTTGCTGTACCAGATTGTAGTAGGACAGATTTAACTTTTGTTTTTGTTCTTTTCTAAAATAATCTAAAAAATAATTTCCAATATTAAGTAACGTTTGGTCATAATTATAGGATACGTTGACTTATTTCAGCCTTTGTTAGTAACATTCTTGAATTAATTTTTGCAAACACCAATACTCTGCTGAAACGTGCCCAGTGGTGGTGGAGTTTATTTGAATATTTGTGGGATACGCTTGAACATTTGTCTTAAAAGATTTTAAAGTTATTTTAGAGTTATTTTATAGAGTTGGTTACACTTTTTCAAAAACATGATGTAGCATTTTCCTTAGTTTTTAATCGTTTTAACATTATTTCGAAATTAAACGCATAAATAAAAATATACAAGTTAAATTGCATAGTTTTAATGGAAAACATACTCGTACATTAGCTTTGAAATTCAATGGAGACAAGTCAACTAAAAAAAATTAAAGAGCCGCTTCCCTGGGGTGAACTTGCTAGTTCTGTGGCAACTGTGGATAGTTCTGTGGCTGTGGCAACTTGAGACCTTTCCTACTCACACTGCTAATCCTATTATGCGGACCGGCTGTATTAGCCCAGTGTCATCGGCTGTGATAGAGAGGTCCTAGGTTTCGAGTCTCGACGGTGCACCATCGAAAAAGTATCTCATCTAGTATTGAAAATCACCCACCGCGGTGGGCGATTTTCAATACTAGCTGTAAAAATACATCGGTTTTATCCAATGTCTGAATAATAATTCTAGAAACCGGCATCTCTGATCAGTAGTTTTCCATAGCTCCTCCGATCTCCAGATGAACGCTGGAGCAGCACTCTAAAAACGGGCGATTTTTCCCACCTCTTCCTTGCCCCCTCTTTTTCATTAACTCTCCCCCCCCTCTCTCTCCCCTCTCCCCCCCTCTCTCTCTCCCTCTCTTTCTCTCTCTCTTTCTCTCTCTCTTTCTCTCTCTTTCTCTCTCTCTTTCTCTCTCTCTCTTTCTCTCTCTTTCTCTCTCTTTCTCTCTCTCTCTCTCTCTCTCTCTCACACCTACACACTTCGGGACACCAGTTAGGAGTTTGGAGTTTGTCCCATTTGAGCGGTGTCCCATTGGATGACGAAATCTCCCGGAAACCGACGTGTGGTTGTTGCCGATTCTCATCGTCAGAGTGAGGGAGGCTTCCACCAGGATCAGAACGCTGCGTGTTGTTTTGGTGTCCAAAATAGCGCTTCCGGGAGAGGCTTAAGAAAAAGAAGTCCGATACCTTTGCGTGTCAATCGGAGGAGACCTTCGAATGAGATCTCAAGGGTGGATGCATATACGCTGCTGTCGTCGGCCCACGCGAACGTCTCCTCTCCACCACTCGATTCGCTCGCGGACGCCCAACGTCCTCCATTTCGATTTAACACTTTCCTGCCATCCCTTGGCTTTAGCGTTGCCTCTGTATTCGCTCATTCATTGTTTTGTATCGCCTTCTCACAAAAGTCATTTGCACTACAACTGCAGTTACTGAATATTGTAAATTAGTTTTTTAGATTATTTCAGAAAACGACCACAAAAAAGTTAAATCTTTCCTCCTCTGCCCTGCTACAATCCGGTAAATTCTCAACAAGAATTACTGTATTAAAGATCTTCATACATTGAAAGCATTGGCCATCGTAAAAAAAATTGAACCTTCAATGAAGTGTGTGGCTTTGGGAGTATTTAAATGTGTTCATCCCTTTCCACTTTATTGTTCCCTTCTCCAACACCTTATTCCTCACCAATTTACTCAAACTTCGTTTCTTTCAATTCATCCTCATTAATATTCTCAATCCCCAACCTCCATCTCGTTCACCTCTCAGTCTCAATTTTTCCTCACTCTTCTCCGTTTCGTTCTTCTCAACTTAATCCCACTCGTCATCGTGCTCAAGCATTCTTCTTCTGAATCTCATACTTCTCCTGTTGATCTTACTCCCTTTCAACATCTTCATCTTGCTTCTCATTTTCTCCCTATTTTGCCTCCTCTTCGTCAACCTTCTTATTTTATTTTATTTCAATCTTATCTGCTTCATACCGACTTACGTGTCTCAGGGGCTTGAACCGATGTCCCTGCAGTGCCTCTTACCGGGAGGTCCTAGGATTCGAGACCCGACGGTGGTAGGATGTCGACACTACCTACACAGCTAGGTCGAATTCAGCCGCTATCTGGAGCATTCTAGCGACTGGATGCTCTGTTCGGTAGTATTCTGTGGTTTCACCGATCACAAGCAGGGAAAGGACGCAAGCAGTACCCTAACAAAGGAGCCGCGCGCGATCTTTCCTTCCCTTTCCTTTTCCTATCCTCACCCCCTTAGTTACTCACACTTACACCTACATGCACTGCACAACCACATAAGCCGGGAGGTCAGTCGGGAGCTTAGAGCTTGTCTCGGCTGGAGTGGTGCTCCAATGGTGGGAGACACCTGGTTGGGGAAAACGCTACCTCACGTGATAAAACATTAGCTGAACTTTTGGGAATCATTATCTTAGCAAGTGACGCGTCCGGAATCACTAATCAAGCAATGAAATTCGGCTTCATCCTCCACCTCTTTCACTTCCACCTCCTCCTCCTCCTCCTACTCTCTGAATGCGAATCAGTGAAATTGTCGCTGATTCAATCAGTGAGAGCCGAAGTCACTGATATCTTCAGTCGAAATGTGTAGTTTCGCTGACAATCAGCGAATATGCAAACCTTTTCATAATGACCGCCTGCATTTCACTGGTCGTCAGTGGTAAAAGTCCCGCGCCACCATTGCTCACTGAGCGTTCAGTCGTTTACGTCACGCTGTTGTCACTGTTTCACTGATTCAAACAGTGAAGTTTCACTGATTCAAAAAGTGGTCCCGAATTTCGCTGACTTGGTCAGTTCAATTCACTGATTGTCAGTGGCAGAGTTATAACTGACACCATCAGCGAATTGTCACTGTCAATCAGTAGTTTTTTCACTGATTCAGACTGAGAGAGCACTCTTTCATCATCATCTTCAACCTACTCATCTCTCTCCTCCTTACGCGCTCACCGTGTGTGCTCATCCTCCAATCCACGTGCTTGTTCCGGGGACGCCCTCATCTCGAACCTCCCCCTGCTCCGGACGGTGCGGTGGTTCGCGTGCCGGAGCCACGCGGTCGGCGGCGTATCGACTCCAGGATCGATAGCCTCTATTCCGAGCCATGCAAAAAAGGGCTGGCGAGCGGGCGGGCGCGCCGCCCTGTAACTTCCCCGGCCAAACTGTCCAATGCCGCACAAAACGAAAACAAACGCGCGCTCTCGGGGTGAGTCTCCCGAAAAAAGGAAACAGAAAAAGACAAAGTTGCGTCACAGCGCCAGGCGCCGGCATCTCCAGGAGGCCTGGGCTGCGCTTACGCAGGCGGCCGTGCGGATCGTTATGGTACACTTGCGTGTGCAGTCACGAGCCAGGAGTGTGGGAAGACCGCAAGAGTCGTTTGGGAACGAATTTAGCCTGGGCGAAACGGCCCATGAGAAAATATCACTTGTCATGAAAATCAGAGGGGTAGTTTTTGTACGGGCCTGTCCAGGAGGATGGTTGTACGGTATCCAGTACGACTCACAACCAGCGTCAGTGTAATTTGCAGACAATATACGAGTATATGCCTACGGCTGTAGGTATAGGTGCCTACGGGTACTAAACAGCATCGTTCAGACTTGCGATTTAATAGAGTAATTACATTAAGAAAGGGCCAGTTTGACAGGTCGGGAAAAAATGAACGTCATGCAGGACCATGGCATTGCAAGAGTTAGTGATGAATGAAATGAGAATTTAGAAATGAGAAGACTGAATCAAATCATTGACGATTTGATTGTAGTTATGTTGGCAGTAATACCCCAGCAGCAGACATCAAAGCGATCCCTTCTTTCAGCAATCTGTCTACACAAATGGTAATTTCACTGACCAGGTATAACTGGACCCGTAGCCATTAAGACGGAATCCTACCCTCCTCAGGTTGCACTACTACACGTCAGACTGCCACTGAGGTACGCGGAAAGGCAGCTCTCGATCCAGCCTCTCAGCCAGCTCGGAGCTACCAGTTTTCCAGACGAGTGGAAATCACCTCTCAATACGTGGCCGGTGCAAGTCCCTCGTCAATAACCCATGAATACCGAGCACTACCACGCAAATCCGAAAGTCCAACTGGGGGCCCCCAGACTGCAAACATCCGAGCGGTTCGGAGCTTCTAACCCGTCTCCTCACTGCGCTCACCTGTGCGACTTGGCAACCACCGGAAATCTTGGAGCCCGAGCAAGAGATTTCAATTCCACTGCCGGAGCTTTTATTTGTAGCACCCCGACACATGCTCAAAGCTCTAATCCCACCTGCGGAGCCAGGATTTGTTCGGTGTAGAATAACTGCGAGTTAGTATCTTTAGTTTTGTGGACTTGGAGATCCTAGATTGCGGCGAATTTTTAGCGGCAGGACGGACAGATAAGTCGCTGCATCGAGGCCGCTCACTGTCTGAGGGAGAATCTTAGAGGCTGTCGCCTCCGATCGGTCGGTTCCTTGCACTGTGACCGCTTTCAGTCCCGCTTAGGGCATCAATTGAGTTACTGTAGTGCCTCTTACCGAGAGGTCCTAGGGTTCGAGCCCAGACGGTGGCAGGAGTTTTGACACTAGCTACATAGCTACAGTAGGGTGTCCCTTATATTGCCCGAAAAATTTTTTTGCAATTTTTTTGGGCTCACCCCCTAAATATTTTCCATTCTGTCAAATTAACTCGAAAATAAAATTTCATCACAATATGTCGATATTAACCCGTGCCGACTTGAGCGCGAAATTTGAATGTTAGGGGTCATTGGTTTTGTTGGGTTAAGTCAGTGGAAAACTACTGATACATTTTTAATATATAATTTTATATTACAATTTAATTCATTTTCAATCTTTAGACTGTGTTATAGTTTTAACTTTTCTTGTGGATACTTTTTTTCAGTGTTCATTCTTGCAAAATGCCTACAGTGAACGATGTTCTTGAACAACACAAAAAATTGCTTTCGCTCCTCATGAAAGTCGTCCAGTAGTCCATGAAAACCTTACGTTCATTCAATAGGCATTTCAGCGTAGACATTCACAGCTTTCAACTTTATAAATTACCTTTTAGCTTCTAAATATGAAGAGTTGCATTACCAGGTCAAAGGACAGTTTTGAATAAAACTAGTATCCATCTTCAAGCAAGAGAACATATCTGCTTTTGGTTGACACAAATTCGGCTATTGTTTTTATTGAAATTAAGATTAACGTGAATTAGGAGATATATTGTATATTAACGAATTAATAATTAAAGAACTGGCCGGCCCCGTGGCCGATATCGCTAAAGCAGTAGTGTCGTGGCGATCTTGCACCGCAGGGTCGTGGGTTCCAGTCCCGCCTCGGGCATGGGTGTACTTGTGTATGTCATATCATAGCCCGCTATGGTTATATGTGCGTTCTTTCACTCCTCACTATCATTATTCATTTTCCATACCTAGAGCTAACAACCCTGGGAAGTAACAATCGGATCCCGGGTAATGCTGATACCCCCTCTGATGAACTGTATTCTCAGCATCCCTGCGTGGTCCGAAGTGGCCTGCTCGAAATAAAAATTAAAGAACGGTCATTGAGATACAATTGAGCTTACCATATTGTTCTCCATCCAATTTTTCACAAAAAGGAATATAACTCTCTTCCATTTGTAGATTTACTCACGCTAAATTCACTACCATTTTGATTTTGATTCTTAACGTCTACTTCATCATCAGAAAGCGATACGACAGACAATTCTTCTAAGACATACTACATACGGTGTCTACATTTTTCAAATGGTTTTGAAATTATGGAATCTATCCTTCCAAGCGAGTTTAGAAATTTTATAAGGAATTTTTATTATATAATATATAATATATAATTTTAATATATTATATATAATTTTATAATAAGAGAGAAATTATTTAAGGAATTTTTAAATACACAAGATAGTTTAGATTCTGATCTTAGCAGAAACGTTTCAAATATTAAATATCTCTTGCCATCTATCGAGCTAGATGCATTACCCCGGGAAAATGTATCTTTAGTCTCTTACTTTCATAAAAGTCCAACATTTCTTTAATTTCTTTAATTAAAAAAATTCTCATATTCTCTTTACCACTTTTAAAATTAATGGCATTAAATCTTTTCTAGATTTCCTTAAAATGCTGAAAAAGTGGTGTCAGGATTGCTTGCTACATTACGTATTTTACATTCAAACACACATTGTAAAATAAGTTTGAATATGTGATGACGGCACGGAAAGAACGATGCCCTGTCGAAATGTTCGTCAAGAAAGACGTATACTCCTTCAAAACGTCAAGTGTTTGTTGCAGTTTTATCACAGCAAAGAATTTGTAACCTTTTTTCTTATTGTATTGATCTTTGTTTCACCCTTTCTTCTCTATTCGCGAGATGTTCGTCTAGTCCTGCAAGATAGCTATTACGTCCTGACTCTTTCTGCCGAAATAAAAACATCCTGTCTTCTTCCAACATAATCATTTGTAAGCATTCGCATGTGCAATATCAAATAGATTGTAAAAATTATTTCTAAACTTTCCACCGTGCTTCAAAATATCTTCACACTTGCTTGCGTTTTTTGTAATTTTCTTCACTCCGAATAGTACAAGTTAAGTTTTTGCGAACAATGCTGATTAGCTCTTGTCGGAATTCTTGCTTTCTTCCAAAATATCATGCACTCACGAACCACAAGTTTAGCGCTTGCACTAACTGTTCATTTTATTCCTATATGTTACAAAATAAAACTTCAAACACTTGTTTATTTCATGGTAAAGTGTGTCCAGTTATTTGGAGTTTTATATAAATAATTGATACTATCTCCTATTAAAAACACACGATCTTCGGCACTGTATATGACACTTACATATGAAATTATGTTAGATTAGCAACCTTTAAACACAAGTGACAAGATCAATTAAAATTCATGTATTGTTGTGCTCGGTCCTGACTCAGCGGTTGGTGATAGCTCTGGACATGTCCGTCACGCGAATTCGCGCTCAAGTCGGCACGGTTTAGAATGCTCCGATCTCAACAAAATTTTGTATGGGGATGTTTTAAGGTCATTCGAACAAAATTGGAGGGTGAGCGGTCAAAAATTTGAAAGTCGGAAAATAAGGGACACCCTAAGCTACAGACCAGCAAGACAGAAAGCTCCCTTCGAGTGCGCATGCGCGAGGAGGGTGACTCCCACCATCAACCGCTCACTTCCCCTGAAAATATCGCTCTCTCACTCGCTCTGCGCGCCGGGCGGCGTGGCCGGTCGAGGGGAGGGGGGTCTGAACGCATAGACAGTCTGCTTTGTTCGTGGGCCCAACGTGCAGCAGTAAACGTGTCAGCCATCCAAATCAAAACAGTTTCAGCTGTCTGTGCACAAACGCTGACTCTTAATGTATTAAAATTCAGTAAAAGAAACATATGTATAGGAAGCATCGCCCCTGGTCCTCAGTCCTGTCCCTTTCGTCTTCGACTGCTGGAGATCGTGACAACCGTTTGCAGGTAATATCACCTGAACATCAAGCTTCCTCCTTACCAGTTTGGAGTTTCATTAAGAATCATGTTACGAAAGAAAGCATCGGTACCCTTCTATGAGTTAAAGAAAATGTATGCTGAATATTATTTTCTGAATATTGCCCAAATCAATGGACGAAGTTTTGTGAATACGTTAAGAAAATCGAAAAAGAATATATGAAAACAGACATGACGACGAAAACAAAAGTGGACAAAATTATCGTTTCTTTGCGGGCAGTTCCTCTGAGGACGACAATGACGTCATACAGCGAAGGCTGCAGTGACATTGATGACTTATAGCTCCTCCTTGCTGGGGGAGAGCGACGAATTTCGTGCGCGCATTAGGTTCAGCTAATCTGGCATTGTAGCCGCGGTGGGAGAAGCCCGCGAAACTAAGCTCCTCCCAAAAGGGAGATTTCAAACTTGTCCCCCTATAGGTCGAGTTCAGCCCCTGTCTGGTGAGAAATTCTAGAGGTAGGCTGCTCTGATCGGAAGTTTTCCGTGGATTCTCCGATCGACACTAGGTGAGTACTGGAGCAGTAACCTAACAAATGAACCCCGCGATCTTCCCTACCACTTCCTTGCCCTATCCTCAACCCTTTCTTATATATTTACTCTTATATGCACCACCTCCGTGTCGGGAGACTAGTCGGAATCTTAGAGCTTGGCCCGGCTGAGGCGGTGTCCTGCTGGTGGGAGGAAACTCGTTGGGGAAAACCCGCTAGCCGGCGTGTAGATCAGCGCCGGATCTTGTAATCTAGCGTGAAAGATCACAATTAGTTCCCGCTATAAAATCATGCACAACACTTACGGGACTAATGATCTTAGCAGCTGACGCATCAGGAAACACTAATAGATCAATCGAACTGATCGGTTTCAGGCGGATGTCGGAGCATTGCCGTCGTTTAAATGGTTAGAGCTTGCGCCAGACCCTTTCGTTCATATCCAATACCTACTTTCACCCCCTTGGATCTGACCAATGGACAAATCCTCCACGAATTAGCTCCATCTGAGAGAAGAGAGTTCCCAAACGAGGAGGAAATTACGATTGTTATCCAAAGGCCTCGCGTAATCATAAGAAATTACATTAGGAATTTCGGAACAAAATTTTTTGTTCAAACCGGTTGCAATTCAGATCTATATTTCTCAAGATAGTTCATTTCTATTCAATTGGCAATCGGAACAGTGAATAGTTGTTGTAGCGTTACTTTATTCCAGTTTCTTTTATAATTAGAAGCATGACTCATGAACGTGTTATAATGCATTGCAATTATTTATGGTAAGAAGGAAGAACGAAAATACATTTCGATTAATTCTCTTAATATGAAGATATTATAAACAGAGAACTGTGCGAAATGTTTCTAAGCGCCAAATTATGCAAGTGTTTTTTCCGATATGAAAGAATGTTAATTTCTCATTTTGAAACACTGTTAGCTCGTGACTTACATTATAAAAAACTCATTCTAGTCTTCAAAATACTTTTTATTTAGTATTCAGCCATATTATATTATACACATAGTTCAATTACCCCCTTTATTGAAAGTGGAATAGATAATGAGTTTAAGATATTTAGTAGAAATGCTTGAGAGATAAACAGTGTCGAGAGATCCGATGACTTCTCCTTCAACATTCGTTTTCCATCGTTGCCTTTTCGTCCGCCGACACAGAGGGCATACTCCGATAACAGGTCGGTACCGGTATCGTTCGTTCTGGATTAAGGCAGTTCCGGAACTGGCATTCTCGGACACAGCAGTATCGACGCACCTGGTCTCGTCGCCGAGAACGAACGGAACTGAGTGTCACTATGTCCGGCTCTAGCCCTAGGGTTCCTGAAACACGGTCGCAATGGGCTGTCGCACTCCGTTTCAATGCTTCAATTGGCCAATTTGCGTGTTTTGTAATTTGTATCTATACAATAGGTTTTCTCTCTACTGTTTTTAGCCGTATGCTAACTGGTGTGACAGACCATAAGCACTAGCATACGGCATTATGGGAAAACAGAATTCGCCGACAACATGCAGTCGGTGCAATAACGAAACTTTTTCCTGCAAACTCGCAGAAGGAAAGTTCGTCTGATGGTGGTCGATTATCTTTTCGCCCGTAAAGGCTCACCCTGTACTTCTCGCCGTCTCCCGCGAAGAACCTTCTTCCGCCAAGGCCTAGATCGGCTTATTCCGCGTCGTCATTTTCCCGCAACATTCCCGACAGCTGTCAGCCGCCCCACTTGGCAACGCCGCGTGCAGCGCGTTCCGCGAGGCTCGAGCGGGAGGGTGTCGTGCCGAAAATTGGGGCTGCGGAATCGGCTTCCCGTCTCCCAAGACGAGGCCTTCGACTCGGCGAGGCCACGACACACCCGCCGCGCTCCCACTGATCGCAGGGAGGAATTGCCCCAACACACACGCCTTAGGGCTCTCGCAAGAAAGGATAAAGGAAATTACTGGAGCTGCAAAATCACACAGTACTTTCTTGCAGTATTTCTAACTTTTACAATTTTTACTTTTGCCGTTAGTACTAGCCCTACCAAAAGTTCAAAGAAAAAAATTGGAGCCGTTTTTGAAAAAAAAATTGTTTTGGATATTTTTTTTTAAATATTGCCCATAATTCACAAAAAATTGCGCGAAACCTACTACAATTTTCAAAACATGTACATGAAGTTAATCAAAGAGCTGATTACCGGGAAAAAATTTATTTTTCTTTATTCAAATTTATTTTTCTTTAAAGAAAAAACATCTATCTTTAATTTTGTAAGTGTAGGAAGAGACAGAAAAAAAAATTTTGAAGTTTTGTGATTTCCCCAATTTCAGAGTTAACAGTGAAAATCGGACATATGCCATTTTTATAAGTGTATTTCACTCTACACTTACAAGAAATTTAAAGAAAAAATTTTGAACCAGTTTTGACAAACTTTTGAAGATATCGGAGCTGCTTCACGTAAAGTACCCCCAAAATTTAAAGAATTTATTTTCAAAGTCGCAGAGCTTAGAATAGGGCCAGATCGACCGGGTAACATTCATTTTGGATAACATCTTTTGATTAGTTTAGCCGCCAGTGTCGTTCACAGACAGATGGATGGGCAGACAGATGGACGGACAGACAGGAACGCGGGCGGACAGATGACGGACGAAATGACGTTTCGAAAAAACATACTTTTTTGGTATCAGGGAACCGAACAAAACGTGTTTTTCCGTTGATCTCAAAATCGATTTTCCGCAGCATTACTTAACTTTCTCTGTACTACTACGTATATTATTACTCCATATACGAGAGTATACGTATATGAGGAAGAAAAAGTTGGTAGAGAGTAGATCTTAGAAGTACTTCCTCTGGCAGTCCTGAATTTCCCCGAAATTCGAAATACTTATTATCGTATTTATTTTCCTGCTTCCTTGACGCCTTTGCCTTATTTATTGGTTACTAGAGGTCCCGGCAATGCTTCGCTGTTGCAGTGTATTACACACCACACGCTACTGGCCACGTGATTATTGATTGCGTTTTACACTACAGTGCACAAAATTCTAACAGATGAAACACTTTCTCGCAAGTATGGGTTTGTTCTATATCCAACTTTGAACTTTGTCAAGTATTCTACTGTTAAAACGTTTTTCCTCATATTCGGGTATGCGTTCGCTATGACACTATCTTGGAGAAATTTAATTTTCTTTTCCGAGATTAAAGTAATAATTCCGACCGATATTTAACACTCGTAGGGGCAGAATACTTGTACGCAGTGAAGACGCGCTGAATCATTGACTGTGCGGCAGTTGCCTAAAATTTAGGGGTTATTGAGCCGTTATAAACGCATAAATCATCATCAAAAATGCTCCTGCATGTCCAATTTAATTCAAACCATTCTTTAAACACTCGCGTTACTAATAAGAACAAAGTCTGCAAATGTCAGTGAAATCGGTCAAATAGCTTTTGTGTCTATGTGCGATACACATATGCACATTCCCTTTATATATATATATATATATATATATATATATATATATATATATATTTAGCGTCGAAATTAGGTGATGGAGAGAAATACCCGACGTATCACAAGTTGCAAGCGTAGGAAGGCTTAAATTCTTCCTTCTTTTGTTTTTAGCAGTCTCGACTGGGTTTATTTCAATAGACGGTTCTCTGAGGTTGTTAGCAGACCCGCTACATTTTCTTTTTCTCTCCTTCATCTTCTTCAGAATCAGAAATACAATCATCTGCAAGGAAATGCAATGCGTATTTAGTGAAGATCAGAACTCGTTAGCAGCGGAAATGTGATACAGTGTTAAACGAAGTAGAACTGAAAGGTTTGCTCGGAATACTTCATCATGATGGTGGACCGAGTATCAAAGACACCTACGCAGAACACTATTGACATGTCGAAAATGACAAAACTCTGATTGAAACAACACAGGTAATGAACCAAGACCACTCAACAGAGGTGCAAAAACTGTGTACCAACTACAGATGTGTCCAGAACACATAGAGGACATCGGTGCAAGATGCTCATCTGATGCGGACACTGAAACTATATTAGAATATAGAAACAAAACATTTCAACAATTTTGGGAATTTGCTATAAATATTGCACAAAAGATAAAATTTATGAAGTGCAAAAAATATATGGAACATACGAGTTTCAAATAAACCATTTTAACCGCATATTTATGAATAAATATGTTTAAAATCAAACAACAATTCTGTGTGGCGTTTCGTTGCATTTGTAATAAGTCAATATGTTAATAATTAATATATCAATTTGCAACTGATCACTGATTCAAATACACTTACCTGATTAACTATTTACGAAAATTTTATTTTATTAATAACAGAAAGTCAATGATGTTTTTGTAATGAACTGCTGTCGTAATCCACGCGACCACTCGCGTTAGGATTTCTAGGGCGACCGCTGAAGGGTTACGAATAGAGCAGCTATTGACATTTCCCTAAAACGCCCATATCCGCTTTGTCGTGGGGTAACGGCGACGAAAGAGAGAATTACACTGCTACCACCGCCAGGCGCGCAGCTGCCACGCCGCCACACAACAGCCACGCCCGCGCAGCTCCCCATCACCTCTGTACTTTGAGCTAAATAGTCCTCTGACTTTTGATCAGGTGAGCGCATCCAATGGGAAGATATGTTACTACTTCATTTTTGTTATTCAAGCCCTCGATTGGATAACTGCGTTCCAGCTGATCGTGAGTCAGAAGTCACTCAATTTAAATCAGAGAATCGGAAGTAATTTTATAGGTAGTAAATTAAATTAGAAAGGATAGATAAAATACATAGAAAAGAAAACTAGAAAAAACTATTTTAAATAGAATTCGGTCGTATACAAATGGATTCATAAGACATTTGATATATAAATAGGGGAGAGTTCAGTTAACTGGTCCACTTTTTTTAACTAGTTCCAAAATGTTATTTACTTGACCAATGCACGTGAAATTGTGCATGATATTTGAGATAGGCTTTCTCCTGTTATTATGGGAATGAACCACATCGTTGTGCTTACAGTTACTGCCAAATACGAAATGTTTTATACATTTACAATATGACCAGTTAACCTAACCGGTAAGGTTAAGTGGACCGGAAATTGAAATAAGCTGTAAAAATAAAATTGACGTTAATATACTGTTTTAATAAAAAAGTCATTCTTGTCTACACATTGTCGTAACCTTTTTCACACAGAAATCAGAAAACTGGCCACGGACAGAGCACCGTTTCCCAAAACGTGTCATCTAAAATTAAAACTTGAAAATAATAGTGATAATGAATTAAATTAATAAAATAGTGAAAGGCGAATGAATTATACAACATTCCAGATTTAATAATTGCAAATCTACAAATTACACTTCCGAAAAAAAAAATAAAGAGGGTAACTGGATCAGTGAAAACACTAGCCGCGACATATTATTAAAAACAAAACACTCTTATAGAGCAGAAATACTCACAATTAATTTGGTGTGAATATTCTTTTTGTAGTTTTTTTTTCAATCTCAATAAAAATGCAAAGGAGATGAGTGGTAGAAAAAAACCTCGGACCTTTCAGCATAAAATTCCTTCCTCTACTGAACAAATCAAGGCCTGCAACTTATGATTGTGGCTTAGATTATCCTACGAATCATCATCCTACGAATCCTACGAATGCTATCCAGTGGAAAAGGTAGGAAACACTTCCCATCAACATTTAAAAGCATGGATCACTTAACCTAACCGGTCCAGTTAACCTAACTCTCCCCTACAGAATTCCACTCCATTTTGTTTACTGTGCAACAATATTAATTGGAGTCCAAAATAAAAAAAACTCCTAGAAATGCGAGACATGCTAAAAACTCTGAAATTTATATGAATAAAACAGAGAATTAATTATAAGAAGGTTATTTTTATTTTGAAATTAATTAAACATCAGATAACTGGAAATTAAAACTTGTGATAAATTAACGAAATTAAATAAAAATTATAAAATGTATGTAAAAGAGGAAAATTAGCAAATAGATAAGAGTGTAACTATAGATACTATTAAGAGTAATATACTGTAAGATTATAACTATTTATTGTAACAAATTGCCGAGAAGACTAAATAAATCAAGTCTATCTACCTACCTGCCTATCACACTAGACTTCGCAGGGATAATCGAGCCTTCTGAATACCAGAAAGTAGAGCTCGCGCGCGCACACATCCGTCCGTGGAGAAAACCTCGTAACATTTTTGCATTTCCTCGTAGTTTGAAAAATAGCAACGATTGTTATTTCTTTCCCCTGGCCACAACACTCATTCACAAATGAGTTAGCGAGTTATTAAAAAAATTCATAACCAAAAAAATTCCTACTACATTAATTGTGATTCATACCGGTAGCACAACTGGGCTAGAATAATTGAAGCTCTAATTTGAAAATGAGTTCTAATCGATACAGTGGGTGCGGGTGAGGAGAGCGGGGGGAATCGGAGCAGGAGAGGGGATTTGGGCTGACAAAATGAAGGGGGGTAGAGAGAGTTAACTGTTGCGGCGATGATGGAATGAAGCGGGGCAAGCGAGTTAAGTGTAGTGGAGATGACGGAAGAAAGTCGGGCAGAGTGAGCTAACTGTGGCGGAGCTGACGAAATGAAGTGGGCCAGAGGGGGCTAACTGTGGTGGGGATGAAGGAATAGGGGCAGAGTGAGCGAATTGCGACGGGGACGACGGAATGAATCGGGGCAGAGGGAGCTAAGAGTAGCGGGAAAGACGGAAGGAAGACGGGGCAGAGGGAGTTAAGTGTGGCGGAGATGACTGAAGGAAGCGGAGCAGGTGGAGCGAAATGTGCTGGAGGTAACGGAGAATATGGAGCTAAATGCAGCGGGGATAACGGAATAAGCAGGACACAGAGTGCAAAATGTGGTGGGAATGACGTGTAAAAGGGGACAGAACAGGGTGTAGATTAGAGGAATATGAGATGGAGTGGGTCGGGTCTGTATATAAACTTACCTTCATTTTATTCTGTTGAATAAATACCCTCTCGGTGAACCTTCCTTCTTTAATAATTTTATTCTGCTGATGGCATTCATTATTTTTACTGACTAACAAATAATTGTAATGAATAAATGCTCGGAAAACGCCCGTTTACGTCCGTTAGCCTCAAATAAAGATCTTGATGTGGCCCCCAACTAAATCGTATCCCTAATCCTTACTTTCAGAGTTACTGTAATATCGAAACTTCTAGTTTGAAGTTCGTTCCATCACGAAATGAATAAGTTGCCAAAGATATCCATCGCTAATCACGTAATGAGGTTTCAGTTAATTTAATCAAACCACACAGGAACGTCACACGCACAGAGCAGTAAAGTGGGTTGCCTATTCGCAGGCGATTCCCTCAGAGGATTGTGAAGGCCTTGAAATTTGAGTGAACAATGTGTGTAAATTTATATTCGTAAAATCGTTAACCTGGAGCACCTTTAAAATTTGTCTATTAAGGAGAGTCATGGTCAAATGTAACAACGAAAACTTGTTGTATTAATATCCCTTGTACCTCTGCAATCGCGGCTTAATTGGTGTCGTCTTGTAAGTAAATGAAGTCATAACGCGATCGCACCAGTATCAAAGACGTAAATGGCGTTGTGCCGCAGAATGAGCTAAAACTAGTGTCACGCGCGAATCTCAAGGAGGCGTAGCTCGCCAATGTGCTGGTAGATCCGAGCAGGTGTTGCCTTGTTTGACAGAAATAACTGCAAAACATTCTGAGAAACATTTTAACCCTTAAACCTTACTTCAAATTTTAAAAAAAACTTGTTTTAAAGTAGCTGAAGTCCGTTACCTGGCTGTTTGTTTATCCCAATTATTTATCAGATGGAAAAAGAAATAATTGAAGATATGGAAGGAAGATAATCTAACCCATGTTACTACAGTTTTTGTCAATCAGTGAAAAACAAAGTTTTTGAAATATTTGCCTTCTTCTAGGTTCGAGTACCAACGGTGGCAGGATTTTCGACTGTCTGGAGGAAAATTATAGCTGCCGGCAACCCTGGTCGGTAGTTTTCCGTAGCTTCTCCAATCAACACCAGGCGAATGTCGGAGCAGTACCATAAAAAGCCTCGGACCACGCACGTTATTTCCTTCCCACTCCTTGTCCTATCCTACCACTTACTTACATACACAGTCACAGGCACTACTCTACCACACTTGTCGGGAGACCGATCGCGGACTTACAGCTGGTTCCGGCTGGAGCGGTGCCCCGCTGGTTGGGGTAACACCGCTAGCCGACGGTAGTTCGGCGCTGGATCTCGCCATCCAGCGGGAGAAGAATAGCGCCACCTGTCGAGCAAAGACTTAGGCTAATCTTACGGGATCACTGACCTTTACAGTTGACGCGCCTGGAATCATCAATCAATCAATCAATCAATCAATAGTTTACGGATTAAAGTACCTTCAATTTATTGCTTCTAGAATATTTGGAAATTAAAAAATAAATGGATTAAACAAAGTCTTATTTCAGGAGGATAAATTCATAAATTAGATTTTTACTTCTTTCTCTGTATCATTTAAATAAATAATGTATAACTCAATCAGTGTTAGAAAGTTGTATGTACGGCGGAAAGTGCAGTAAGTAGTCAAAAATCTCTACAATGAGTGCTTTAATAAATCTGGTATTACGCCGTTCATCATAACCGATGAAAGTAAAGTTATAATCAGCGACTATTAAGAGAGGTCAGGACACGCGTTTATCAAGCCAGCTGTGTTCGTTTTGTAATACCACATAGTCAACGTAGTTTCTTTCGTAAGAGTTATTGAGCGACACTCTTAGCCATTGCCACTTTTTCTTCTGATTAGAAAATATCTTTCCCTAGATCTGAAATGACGCATTTGATGCGATCATTTCATGCAAATTACCAGTTCATTGCGACATGTATGAAATAGTAAAGAGGGTATCAGAAATATGTCGAAAGTGACAATACAAATGCAAAGTACTTTCTAATGGTACTTCATTTGTAAAGAGGTATTCGGTACAACCCATAGGTTAAGAAAATACGGTAACGAAAATAAACAGGTACAAAAACCTTTGCATAGCAAACAATTTGTGACATTAAAAATATTTATTACTAATTTCCAATGCGAGTATAAATTACAAAAAATACTGCATCCCCCGACCATGAGATGAGACCGTGAGATGTGTAAGAATGTATGGTTTCGTTAGATACCCACAAACTCGGGAAAAATTATTAAACTTTTCTAAAAAAAATAATCTTCTCAAAATCTCCATTACTAATTTTTTAAAAATTCAAAACTCATAAAAAGTCCAAAAACAATGAAAGAGTTTGATTTTGATTGAAAAATACAAATATATGATTGTGTTTTTCCGCCTACTCTCATACTGAGTGCGTCACTGATTACGACACAAGTGACTTCATGTAACAGCAAGGCTCCAAGAAAGAGGTGGCTTGCCATTAAAGTTATGTTATTGATGTTGCGTTATTGGGCATGTTTTCTGGTATACTTCGTAAGTAAAGAACTGTTGTACTGTGTATCCCTATACAGGTTTTTACTAACTGCGAGTGTGCGGATCTGTCGCTCATGGTTAGACCACTCTCCGTGTACCAATAGAAACATATGAAGTGTCACTCGACGTGCCTCGATCTCCTGGTGAGTAACTAATAATTTGTTTTCGGATCCGGCCAGAAGATTCTAAGAAATTTCCAAAAACGTGTTTTTGCGTGTATTGGCGCTATGACGTTAGTGTGAAGAGAAAGATTTAAACCAATGCCACGTAAAAACATCTAGGAAGGTGGCGTTGATTAAACCTCAGTACCCAGAGCCAATTTCGCTCTACGACACCATAATTTTCTTCCAAGAAGATGGCAATACTGCTTGTTCTGGAACATGTGAAACACGTGGGAGAACTGACAATAGTTATGCTGCTTTGAAGATTAGAAGTGAAGTGTTTCGTCTGTATTACCGTATTTTTAATAATAAATTTGCAAACATCTGCGTACAGTATTACCTAGGAACTTATTAAATTTTAAGAACGTCAAATAAATTCGGAGAAAACCAAAACTGTGAGAGAGATTAGAGAACGGAAGCTCGTGCGTATTCGACTTTTCACAATTAGTTTTCAAGTATGAAAATTCTGGGGGGAAAACAAATGTAATTGTTGAAGATTTCATGACAGAAGTTTAGGAACTAATTGAGAATGATCTTATAGTAGGATTATATAAAAACGCTGAAGAATAGCTTGCAGATGATATTTTATGTATATTTTTGTGCATATTTTCATCATCATCATCTGTCATTTGTTCCGTTTCAGACTTGAAGTTATTCAAGGACTGGCATGAAGTTTCAAATTCCTTCCGTTCTTAATATAAATGTTGCTCCCTTTTTCATTTCTTGATTTGGATCTTCTTACCAACGCTGAATATTTTTATCTTCCATCTTATTAAATAAGATTTTCATCGCTCGCTGTCTCTTCTTGAAAAGTTATAACAGAGCTCCTTTCTGAGAGTGTTCATCTCTGCTGGTTGGTGGTCTTTTCCTTTAACAGGCGAATGCTGGAAAAAAACTAAAATAAACGGGTCACGAACCGCGTGTTATCTTTCCCTTCGCTCCCCTTACACACACACACTCACAGATCGCCATGTAAGTCGGTGGCGGATACATCCCAGAGGAACAGGAACACAACCGAAACACCAAATAATCTATGAATCTATCTTTCTATCCGATCTATTAAAGTTTCAGTTTTTAATCCAAGCACAAGAACTGCTACATCTACTGTTTATTTTTTTACAGCTACCTCTACTGTGAAGTTGAAAGAATAACAATCTACGAGTTAACTACAACTATCCTTACGTAGAAAATTTTAATCTTATTATTGTCACTATCTTTAAGTTAAATCAAGTGTCAATCTCATTTTCCATTCTGTTACTCTTCAACCCACCGTGAAGTTTATGTTACTACCCACGCACACGCAGAACTATCAGAATCCTTTTAGATATTTGGGATGGGAGAGTGAGGTCGGGAGAATTAGGCCTATCGTCTCGCCCAAATAATGCGCGATGTCTAAGACATTGCTCTCGCCTCAGCATGAATTTCTTTTTCTTCCGGGAACTTTTTCCAGCTTCAGGGGATACCGATTTCAGCTAAACGCGACAGGTATCCACTACGTCCCTCATGAGGACACATATTAATCTTACTAGACACTGACAGACTTGCAGGCTCCTCAGTCTGTGTTCAGCAGACTTACAAGACAATCCGCGACAACACGCACACATGAAAGACACGGGACAAACACCCATGCCCACGGCGGGACTCGAACCCGCCACCATTCAGACCCAGGCACTGAGTCGGCTCACGCTCTTGCCAACTCGGCCATCCACACACCAGCCTGGAAATGGGCAGACGAAATAAGCTATACTGCGATTTTTCTAAGAGCGACCCTCAAGGCCACTCAAATCCCATCTTCGCGATGGAATATGTCACGGCATTTCGCGTCTTTTCTCGGTCTTGCCGGTAGAAGTCGCATGATCGCAAGCACTGCTTCATACGGTCGCGATCGTGCGAAATCTAGCGGAACGACTTAGAAAGACGCGAAATGCCGTGACATATTCCATCGCGAAGATGGGATTTGAGTGGCCTTGAGGGTCGCAGTTAGAAAAATCGCAGTATAAACGTTCGTTCGGGACAGCCGGTCTCGGGAATCTCATTTACTCCAGGGCCGGCCTCTACCCAGCTAACCTTCGCTCAATGGTGAGCTTTTATTCCAAAGTTCACTACCTCCAAATTTGACTTTTCAACCGACAGTGGACGCATAGTGTGTTTGAGTTTGGGTACGCAGCAGTGACATTAATTTATGCAAAATAAAAGTCCATACTGTGAATACTGAACAAAAAGGATTAATTTTTTTCCAAATCAAACCCATATACGTGGGTACACAGATATACAAATGCCTGATAATAATGCCCGAGTCTTTATCCGAAGCGTTCCGTTACAATTCACTATTCGTCACTTATTTCGGTTTAACATTTTAATAGCCACACGAATACTATCAAACATTGCGCCCGCGAAATGCGCGGTATTTTAAACAGATGCACAGAGGTGGAATGAAAACATTTCCATGCATATATTTTTATGCACAACGTAGTCACACAAATAGATAGAATATACTTACCTGTGAACTGTAACAACTATGCACACAGCACTTAAAATGTCAAATGAAAAAATATGCATCACTTTTCAGTTACTCCCGAAACACATTTACGATTTTACAACAGTCATCCGTGACAGTCCATTCGGATGCGTCCCAATAAGAAATCGAAATAATCAATTATTTATGACTATTATAAACAATATCATCAGAAGATTAAGATTTCTAAACTGCCAATACGGCAGTCTCTGCTTGCGACAATCTTAGTTTCTTCTGCAATCTACAATCTCGAAGTACGTTTCAGTATTACACAATGTGGCTCGTATGAAATATTGAAACCATTTTGCAATAATAGCCAGCGTAGTTGGGGCCCAATTTCTTGTTAAATCTAAATGACTCTTGTGTCAGTAGCACGAAATAGAATGCAAAACTTTGTTAAAAGCGTGAAATGTCCGAATAACTGGGATGCCCTAGAACAGCACCGTTTGACGGAAAGTCGATTGTCCTCGAAAATGCTCAGGCGTTGTGAGGATGCTGAGGGCGGAACGCTGTCCATTAAAACTTCCGCATGCCATTTCGAGCGATATTGCTTTGCTATCTACTCATCCAGTATGTGCGCTAGTTAATTCAGCGGTAGTTTCACTGCGCTTTGCCGAGGATCTATCTTTATCACAGATGAATTCTCTTGGCACTTTCCACAATTAAAAAGCTCGTATTATATCAGCTTGATTTTTAGTTCATAATTTGTTTCTTGAATCTCACATTTAATTACACTTGCGGTGATTCCTGTTAGTGAATTTCACGTGGGAATATAAAAGGATACTACAGTATGCCGGGATGGTGTACTTTTTTGCATTCATTGTCATTCAATGTATTGCTTACCTCCCCTATAGAATGTTATAACTGGATATGTAATTTAATTTATTAAAACATATTTGTCAGAACGATTAAGTAGAAGAGCCTCAACACAAATGAAGATATTATTATTATCATTATCATTATCATTATTATTATTATTATTATTATTATTGTTATTACTTATCAAAACTTTTACTTCTTTCCATTAGTAACGGATTAGAACATTAGAATGGTTTTATGCTCATGTTTGGTCGGACAGTAGACCCAAACGACTGTATCTCTAAATGAAAAATAAAATATTGGTTATTTGAGTACTAACTTCTCTTGAAACCTAAGAAAGCATATCGGTAATAAAAAAGTATCCGAGGTAAAGATAATATAGATAAAATAAATTACATAAAATACTTTGTTTAGACCAAAAATTGTGCCAAATTACAATATTTTCAGTTGGTTCAGTGAAGGAAATGATGAATGATTTTTATCTGTGGAAATTCTACAAAACTGCGAAAAAGTAGTTCATTAACGAGTCGTATTCTGAGAAGCAAAATATATTAAATACTAAATCGTTTAGGCGCAATGTCGAGGTAGCTCCGCAGAATGGGTGCTCCCCTAGAAACAATAATTAATATTATACAATTTGTTAACTCATTTAATGTATGATGAATATACCAATTATTTATTTCTAATTCTTTTTCCCATTACTACTTTAATTATTCATGGACATGCAAAAGATGTCTGAGCTATGAGAGGCTGACACATTCTGTCAACAACACCTCACCAGGAGACCAAGATGGCAGCGAGCCCCTAGCACCTTGGCGAGGATCGGAAGCAGGTTGCTTACGAAGGCAGTGGCCGCTGGCGCTGACCGGAGCCGCCCGCAAGAT
The DNA here is from genome assembly GCA_031308135.1 of Acheta domesticus. NCBI lineage: Eukaryota > Metazoa > Arthropoda > Insecta > Orthoptera > Gryllidae > Acheta > Acheta domesticus. The sequence goes on from JAHLJT010002406.1 coordinate 198,125,063, forward strand.
ACCCCTTTCACCCCGATCGGTCGTCAGCCGCCCTCTGGGCCTTTGGCCCGGCGCGGCGCGGCGCGGCGCGGCGCGGCCGCTTATCAGCTGCCCGGGGGGTCTGCGCGTGACGTCAGCGGCGGCCGGCTCGGGGCGTCCGGCGCGTGTGTCCGCCTTAGTCCGCCGAGGTCCGCCATGCTGCGCGTGTGCTCCCGCCGCTGGCCCGCGCTCGCCGCCCGGCGCTTCAGCTCCCCGCCCGCGGCGCCCGCCGCCCTCGAGGAGGACGCGGCGGGGACGGCGGCGGCGCCTCCTCGCGCCCTCCGCAGCCACCACCTGGGCCCCCGCGAGGACTTCCCCAGCAGGCACATCGGCCCGCGCGACCACGACCAGCAGCGCATGCTCGAGCTGCTGGGCTTCAGGGTGAGTGGCAGGGCGGCTCCGCACATTCGCCATTCGGAGCAACCGCTCGCCGAATCCTGAGTTGCTCGCTATTTGCCAAGTGACGAACATTCGGCGCTCGTCATAACCACCGCGTGTCGGTCTTAAGGCGGCTCCACACATTCGCGACTCGGCGAACAGCGAGCAACCGCTCGCCGAATCCTCAGTTGCTCGCTATTTGCCAAGTGACGAACATTCGGCGCTCGTCATAACCACCGCGTGTCGGTCTTAAGATGGCTCCACACATTCGCTATTCGGCGAACAGCGAGCAACCGCTCGCCGAATCCCGACTAGTGTGGATAGATCGCTTGCTGTTTGCCGAGTGACGAACATTCGGCGCTCGCCCTACCAGCCGCGTGTCGGTCTTTTGAATATATCAAAGGGAGCGAACATTCGCCGAACACATCAGCTGGTCGGGATCGGGCGAGCAGTAGCTCGCTGCTCGTCGAATGCCGAATGTGTGGAGCCACCTTCAGGGCCTTGCAACTCTCCATCAAAATCGGAAACAAAGCTTGAAGGTGCTACTGTAGGAAGCGTTAGTGCCTCGGGGCACAGCTGCAGGTTGGGTTCGCCAACTTCCGTAAACATAAATTGACTAATTTGTGAGAAATACGAAAAAAGTCTTCTAAATGTTCAATTATTCATAATATATACTACACGTAAGAAACCGCTGAAGAAAATGCAAACATCGACGGTATATTTTGTAACATCATGCGCCTGCTTGCGTCTCGCGAACCTACCCAGCAGCCACGCACTTTGAAGTATCGTTGGCAGCAGTTCGTATTTTAGTTCCTGTAAGAAGGTGATGCAGGAGAGAGCGCCACTGTATGGTCTCCACCACCGTATAAAGGAGTTGAAAGGCTCTGGTGAGTGAAGACGAACACGAGCCGCCACATGCTTCGATTGATTGATTGACTCGTGAATCCCGGCGTGTCAACTGCTAAGGTAATTATACTTAGATTTAAACATAGCTGCTTTTCAAGGTCAGGAGCTGGAAGGAGATGTCAATGTCCCCCCTTCTCCTTCCAGCTTGTGACCTAGAAGTGCAGCTGTGTTTAAATCGGAGTATAGACCCATAAGTGTACGGCATGTATTGATCATGAGGAGTGGCGAGATCCGGCACCGACCTACTTCGGCTTGCGGGGCTTCCACAATCAATTATCTCCTACTAGCGTGGCACCGCCCCAGCCGGGACAACCTCTAAGCTCCCGACTGGCCTCCCCTCATGTATGGTGATATAGTGCATGTGAGTGTCAGTATGTGTCAGTAAGGGGAGAGAAAAGGACAAGCACAAGCACAAGGACTAGGAAGAGGAAGGAAATATCGCGCGAAACCTATGACCCGTTTGTTAGGGTTCTGCTCCGGCATTCGCCTGGTGATGCTCGAAGAAACGACGGGAAACTACCGAAACAGCCGGCGGCTAGAATTCTCCTGAATACAGAGGCTGGATTCAATCTTCCTATGAAGCTAGTGTCGAAAATCCTGCCACAGTCGTGATTCGAACCCTAGGACCTCCCGGTCAGAGGCGCTGCAGTGACATCAGTCGACGTCCTGAGACCCCTTGCTTCCAGTAGTGGAGCCAGCTCGTTCCGTTGGCAAAGGTTGGACGCCGGGAACAAAAGGCGGCTTTGTTTCTTATCGTGGAGGAATCGACCCTACTGCCGGAGAACAATGCAAACCAGGAGCGTCTTAACACTTATATGGAAACATGATTTTTGTAACGCAAAGAGAGACACCGGTCTCAGAGACCGCCATTTCTTATTGGGCGTTGGATGTTTGATGTAAAGGTAAAATAAATTATAGACCTGTTTCGATCAATTCTGCTATTTCTTTAGAGTATTCTAAAATATATTTTACATTATAAAAACATGAAAATAATTGAAAAATATCGATTTTTTTAAAAAACATTGAAATTGTTGAAAAACATTGATATTATTGAAAAACTTTTTAATTGTTCGTAAAACATTGAAATTGATTCTAAATTCGTACAGCCTCTTCCGTTCTCTAAATCCGTACAGCGTTGATCCAACTAGTCTTTGTGGGCTAGCAAGGAATTCATCAGGAATCATTTTTCTCATTTTATACTGTCCCAACAAGTTAATTTTCTCTTCATCAGTTCAACAAGAACTTCTGCAAAATTAAATCAATAGTCTAATGTCAATTGTAAAATTGTCAATTAATAATTAATAATGATTAATAAATTGTCAATTGACATTGCAGTTAGACCCTTCAACAGGTTTGCATATACGAAGCATAGCTTGAGTAGTGTTCTAAATATTTCTCTTCTTGAGCTGGGATCGTTCGAAGGAATTGGGCGATCTATTACAATATTTTGAAAGTAAAAATATTAAATAAATATTTGAGTACATCTCCCAAGAGCGTTTATGGAAACATACGTCTCACAGACCACTACTAAGAGAAACAAACGGTCTCGTATACCGGTACGAAAAATATGGAAAGAGAAAAACAGACCGCCACGATATCCAAAAATGCTCCTTAAATGTCGACCGCTTTAACAGAACTTCACAAAACTCGGCCGAGTGATAGAAGAGGGTCAGGGAGGAAGCTACTATGACTGCCAACGTTCTCGCCCACTGTTATCGCCCATTATTACATAAACCAATTTCACTTGGTGCCTGTCAGACCGATGTTTCCATATAAGTGTTAAACCCTTTTAGAGCACGGTGACGCTTCGCTACGCGCGTCTAACTTCACGACGATGCTCCGGCCTCTGGCGTCCACGTTCAAAATAAAACAACCTCGAGATGCGCAACATTTCTCAAGCATTTATGTCCAAATACTTCGTTATCAAACAGTGTCTTTGGAGCAAAAAAGAAAGCTAATTCAGAGTTCATTAAAGAATGAAGTCATCGAGCAAGCATATTGAGTAATTGTTAATCTTTTAAATCCTTTACGACTCTTGCAAATCGAACATCTTCTCAAATCCGTCATACTCAAAACAATTCCTGTTGGTCGCAGGATTATTCGGACTTTCTGTTTGTGCAGAGTTGTTTTCTTGAAGAAATTTGAAATCTACCTCTGAAACTAATGGTGCACAAAAGTACAGAATTAAATGGCTCATTTTCATGGAATTCATAGTCGCACAATCAAATTATGGAGAAGAATTGTCCTCATTCCCCTGGATTCCACTCTGCCAGAGTTCGCTCATGTTCTTAAAGCTCGCAGCATGGGGAATTGATTCGAGAACGAGGGTAGGTTAAGGATTAAAATTTTAAAAAAATATTGCGGCTACATGAGATACGACAGGAGCGAGATATGATCTTATTAATTTTCTTTGGGGGTGGTAGGCTAGATTTGAAATATCTCTTCTTGAAGTTATGGAGACAACCAAGGCGAAAATCAGCAAAAATGCAAAAAAAAAATTGCATTTTTAAAACTTACACAGATGTTTCAACCGAACCGAATCATAAGATCTAAAACTTCTTTGGCTTTCGAAATTGTTGTGTTCAACGTACAGAACACTTTACGAAGAGAATGCCGCAAGACTTACTACTTATCACAATTTGAGCTTGCGTGATAGGAATCAGCTGTTGCAGAGGTCAGGAACTTAGCCCCAAGGTCGACTGTCGGGAAGTGCCATTATTGAAGTCGTAGGCTTCCGCGGTCGGAGTTTAAAGCTTTTGGGACTCCCCCGTCAGCATACAGTGAGAGGTCGAAAACTTGGGTCTATTTACAGGTAAAATGTACTTGTCAAAGGTACTAAAAGACATCTGAGCATTTATTCAATGAATCAAGGAGAAACCAGACAAAAAAACTCATCGAAAGGAGGGTCATAGACTCTGAAGCTGTAGTACAAAACGTGTTTCTGACATTATTAGTCTTTTTAATTATACTAATTAATGCATTAATAACATTTGAAGATAATTTTCTTGTTTCATGCTAATTGCCTTGAGGTAATTATGAAATAACAGATTATACTCTATTTAAATGGATGTATTTATTTTATTTAGTGTTTTCTGAGAATGTTTTGTAAAACAATGTACACCCGTAGAAATTTTCTTTCACGATAAAAATGTCTTGGTCTCAGTGTTTGATGGCAACTGCCTGACGATTGCGCTATCTAACAATGTTCTGAAAAATTAAGTTTTCGAGAAGGGGTTACGGTTAAATTTCTATTATCGGGGACGGCATTTAAATACGTCTGTAAATCGTTTAATTACAGTTGAGATGCCTGTCAATGAAACTGGAATGATTTTCATTTTTATAGTTTCAGGAGTATGGTTCAGGATTTATTTATAGACAGTCGGTCTTTTATTTTCATATTTATTGATATAACTTAGTAAACCAACGTTTCGAGGCCTCTTACGGTCTCATTTTTAAAGTTCTAGTTTACTGAAATTACAGGTCACATTTAAAATTACAAAATTTTAAAACAAGAACTAATAATTACAATAGATCTAAAACACAAAGAGTTAAATGAAACTTAATTAAATACCTCATAGTTGGCAAGATTAATCTACATATACCTAAAACGATACGTACGACATACATTTTTGTATGGTTCGATAATCTAAAATAAGAACCTAGCTATAAGGAAAGAGTTAGGGATGGAAATTGGGTGACTCATTGTAAGTGACATTCCAGAACTCACGGAGAATCGCGAGCGATTTCCAGTTCACGTATGTATTTGCCTTCATTCAGTTTACCATAAAATAAATCCACTAAGTTACAAAGAGGGAGCGGTGGCTCAGGGTATCAACTGTTGTCACTGCAGTGCCTCTGCCCGGGAGGCCCTAGGTTCGAGTCCCGACGGCGCGGCGGTAGGATTTTCGACACTAGCTAGATAGGTAGGTCGAATTCAGTCGCTCCCCGGAGGAGAATTCTAGCGGCCGATCCCTCTCACCTGTAGTTTTCCGTGGTTTCTCCGATCAATACCAGGCGAATGCCTAAGAAACTGGCCACGGACCGCGCTTGATCTCTCCTTCCCCTTCCTTGTCATCTCCTCACCCTATACTTACACACACTCACACTAACATGCACTGCCACACATGCCGGGAGACTTAGGTCGGAAGGTTAGAGCCTTTCCCGACTGGGGCGATGCCTTGCTGGAAGAAGATACCTGGTTGGGGAAAACGCCGCTAGTTGACATCGCCGGATATCATCTTCCAGCGGCGGAAAATCTCCGCTACCTCCCGAGGAGAAAACATGCACTACACTTACTAATGACCTCCGCAGTTGACGCGCCCGGAATCACTAATCAATAAATCAATCAACTTAATTACAAAATTCAGCATTTGTCTTGCCAGTGTTATGAATAAAGGCTGGCAAAATTAGGTTTCGCGAACAAGGCGAATATTTGAATCCTCAAGAAATTACATTACACCCATCCCCGTCCACTTCTCCGCAAAATTCTATTCTAAAATATTAAAGATCCCTTCAGCCATTCACTTTCATATTGGTAAGCAGAATCCTCATCGAAAAAGATTAAAAAGAAAGCTTCCAAGAGACTTTTTCGATCTCCCGTAGTGTAGAACCGATGAGTCTTTTCTCATGACAAATCACATAAGCACGCAATTGCATTATATTTAAAACTAGAATATTGTCTCTAATGTATCAGAATATTCATGTATATATCTCTTTCTAATGTACATATCTTATGCGGTTGCAGAGGGCCAATGGCCAAGCTAGAATACATGGAAAAAAAAATTACATAATTGAATGCTTGGTTATGAAGTATAGAGGTAAAAATATCATGATTACAATTCGCGTGAGCAAAATATATTTCAAATATTCCGCGATTATTTTTCTCCTTTTCAAGAATGAAACCATTTTTGTATCGTAGATCGCAAAAACTGAAGATGAAAATTTGTTCGTGAAAGGAAAAGTTTGCGCTGTGAAAAGGAAGCCAACCTAAGATAAAGGGAGTCACGTAACGAAAGAATTCTAACAAATAGAAAAATTCTATTTCGTTTCCAAAGAGGAGCCATTCACGTATCTGGATTGGTCCGACCGTGGTTTGCAGGGAAACATGGTATTCAGAACTAGCTGAATGTGGTGTCGCCGACGCTTTAAACTGTCTCAAAAATATTTTGGTGTGTTAAAAATATCTACTATGCAAATTCTAAACAGAAGAAAACTTTAAACATAATTGTTTTGTTATTCATCCTTGAGTACGTGAAAAATAATATATTAAGAATTAAAATGAAATAATAAAAAATACAAAAAATGTGTAGTCTTCTTGTCGGATATTCTTAGGGTTATGGTCATTACCCATCCCAGAATACGGTGTTAAAGAACCTTATCCGAATGCTCCCAGAAGAATTGTTCTGAAGAGAACATTCTTCCCATTATTAAGAAAAATGTGTACATTTGTAAGCTCCTGTTCTACAACATACCGTTCCGTTCTTAAAAATTTATATTAGAATATAATTTTGTAACCGAAATTATATGTCTGGATATGTGTATCCCATTTGCACTAACGTGTATATTACTTATAACAAAATCATCCAATAAAACGATAATTATCCTACGGGGTGGCTGACTATAAACTTGTATCTTTCGCAGCCCTGCATCGCATACTGTAAACAGCGGCGTCCGAGCGATACAATCTCAAGCGACGTACAATGCCATTCATCGCCTGGGGGCAGTGAGCCGTCTCACTGGTGTCACATTTAGCTGTCATTACAGCTGCTTGTGGCGTCGACCAAAGCGATAGCGCACATGATTAGCGCGGCCACCGCTAGATCGCAGCACTAAAACGCCAAAATGCTCAGTTTTTGAGAAATTTCTTGAAATTTTCTGATTGGATCCGAAAACAAATCATCAAACCCCCCACCCAGAAGGCCGAGACGCTTCTAATGACACTCAAATTTTCTCGGTTTGTGGACGGAAGGGGTCTAACCATGAGTGATGGTCCGACACCCCCCTCTGACTTGAGACTATTACCAAAGATTTCGGAGATTCTGGGTGCTGCTGACAAGCATTTGGCCACAAGGTACAAGTTGTTCACCGGAAACAAGTTTTACAACTTGAAAGCTGCCAGAGGTATTGTGATGACAAGTCTGCTGGATCAAGTGTTGTCTTGTGGATTGTGTTAGTAAAATGAGCTCATAACGCTTGGATAAGTAAAGACAAAATATGAAGAGTATCTTATAATAAAGTCAGATAAACAAATCTTATAAAATTCAACATCCCTGGGCTGATTTACTATCTCCCTGAAACTAAATGAACTCTGAAGAAAAGAAAGGACGACGAAAAAATGAGAAAGAAAAATATAACTTTGTTCACTCCATGTACTAAAAAGTGAACCCAACACGAAATTAATACTCTGTAGCTACACAAATCATAGTAAATGGTTAATATTCTTTTTTCCTTTCTTTATTTTTTTATAATAGCATGCTATTTGAAATGTAATAAATATTGCCTTAGTCAAATAAAAAATGTAAATGTTGGAATGTTGTAAACTTTCATCACAGTAATTTCAGTAAATGTCTGTTTCTATAAGCTCTGGTTTTGTGTGAATTTCAGACCTTAGATGAATTGACTGATGCTGCAGTTCCAGAAAATATTAGGCTCAAAACAGACCTCAACATTGAACCTCCAACGAGTAAGTACTGATTTGGTCAATAAATGTCAATAATCTTTATCCAAAATGCCAATATTTTTATTCCAGCAAATTCTTTACAAGTTGACACACAGTGAACGCATAAAAGAGAACCTGTTTCAGTGATACTTGGGATAGAAATTTTACACTCCATCAATTTGTGCATTATATTTACAAAAAATGTGTAAATTTTATAAAGTAAATAATTTTAAAAGTATATTAAATAAATTGAATGCAAGTAGACGATACTTAATGTGAATTTTCCAGTTTTAAATGATAAAAGAGAAAAATCTATACGTTAATCAATTAAAAGGAAATTCATTAATATAACCTTACATAAATAACATATTTAGATATTCTTATCCATACACAAACTTAGCTATATTGTCAAACTTTGATAAAATGGTCAATATTTTCATAGCACACTAAATTTAATGAATAAGTAACTAATTCTTATTTGGTCACTGTGATTGTCATTAGAGATTGTTGTGGTGAAGATTCAACCCAACAATTATTAATGCGGCTTGCGTCATTCTTCAGTATTTCTTTACCGTCGCCCGCATCGCTTCGCTGTCACTTTCGTGTCTGAGCTCTGAAGGAATAATTATGGTTAATGGTTCCGAGAAAGGAATTTTCTGTTAAAGAATGTAAAGGGATAATTCGTTGAAACAATGAATGCACATCAATTCAGAAGACATCGTGACGGGCTGGAATCCCGAAATCAACGACCAATATCGTTACAGACCGTTGTAGTGGGACGAAAACAGACAACAAACCTCGCAGCAGTGGCGGTTAGTGCCCCAACAGACCGGAGGTCGCACCTCCATCGAAAGACATTGTTATATAAATAATTTTTTTGACTTGGAATATAATTTATTGTAAAGTTTATTGTGATTTAAAAAGAACATAAGGTAAGCTCCATATGTTTATATTGAGTAATAATTATTTTGAAAAAAATCAAAATTGTTAAAAAATTATTTTCTGATAATGAATTATTCATCAATTTGTATTCTAGCCTGATGAGGTAAAGAAACCTCGAAACTGTTACTGGATCAATGAATGTACATTAAAGTTTATTATTATTTTAAAAAAGTATGTTTCAAAAATAATATTGACCAAATTAAATACAATTAAATATATTTAAATATAACATACTTCTATATGATAAATTATGTATTAATAATGGATATCTGAGTTATATTATACAACAATCATATCAAAAATTTTCTTTGTCGGTTCGTTAACGGCCGTCCGTAAAGCATTTGAAGCTGTTGACAGGGAAGAGAAAAGCGTTAGGCTCCCACTTCGTTTCGTCATAAGGCCTGGGTAAAACGACGAGGCGTGACGTCATGCATTCACTGCACGGGCTTATGGTCGAACGAAGACTGCCGCCTGGCAGCCTTCAAGCGTGGGCAGAGTGTGGGGCCTGGCGTCTGTAGGGAGTGCTCACCAGATAGCATTACTATGCAGCTCAGCGAGTAGCATCGAGTTTTAACTAGTTGTTCAAAATCGCAGTAGGGGTGCTTCTCCCTTATCTATGTATTGGAAGAAATAGTGCTTAGAAATACAATACTATTTAAAAGCTAAGTCCTAATGAAATATCTAGATAAACTGTGTCAAAGAACAGGTCACCCTGCTGTCCCTATAAATGGAAACCTAGTACTGCCCTCCGACTTGAAGGATCCCCCCCCCGCTAAGCAATTAAACAATTGCAGCCTTCCTCATGTAGAAAACCACGAGCAACGACTGTCCAAGGTGTTTTTGACGGGCCAGATATTAGAAGACTGATGATGGACAACTTCACCTAATGTTTATCGGCCAAGGAAGCAGCAGCATGGTTCGAAACTAGCTGGGTAATGGAAAGAGTGACGACTACAAGCTGATTGTTGCAAATCTTTTGAAGAATTACCACAAACTGGATGTTCGAATGCCATTGATCATTTTCTTCATTCAATCTGGATTTCTTCCCTAACAACTTGGGCGAAACTAGTGATGATCAAGAAGACTACACCAATATTTACAAAGAATCGTGAAATATTACAAGGGTTTTTTGGAATGAAGAAATGCGGAGCGATTATTGTTGGTCTCATACGTGAGACGAACCTAAAAATTATAAACGACGCTGTTCCATTGCACTTCGTTTCTGATGTTTATATTTTTCCAAATAAAGTAATGATGTTTGGTTGAAAATTGCAAAACATGGTTCATTCATTTATCAAAGAAACCTGAACTGATAGTCGAAAACGGACTGCGGATTCAAAATCAGCACCAAAAGTTACCTGATAAAACTGCTTTCAGCTCCTTGGGTCCCAAACCGTGTAAATCCGTGAAATGTACATTTTGAATCAAACATCTAACATGGAAAGAAAATGAATTCTCCAATCATCATAAATAATGCATTCAATACCGGTAGTAATTAACTGAACTTGTACTTTCAATAACACGCGAAATTCACCAAATTAAGTTACAGTTTGCATTAGCCACAGGGGAATGGCTAAAGTAAGGTACGGTACCGTAATTGTCAGAGTGTGAGACGCTTTTTCTGTTCGCAAGAAGTATTTTCGGCATTAAAATGTATTGGAAAATATGCGTTATACAGATTCAAGGTTGTTTTATGCAAATCGCAAAGGTCGGGACCTCTTTATCAACTCTGAAATAAGTAGCAAAGCGTCAACTAAGGAATAGTACAGAGAATGGGTTAGCATAGATCAGTGTTGTCAAGGTCGATGCCGCGAGCGGGATCCCGTGGCATGAGTGCCACGACGAAATCGCTTCTCCACGCAGTTCATAACCCCGCCGCAAGAGACAACGCCATCACTATTGTAAAACGGCGGGGTTACTAATAGTTTCCTCTCCCGACGCTAGTGGCGCAGAGAAGCTCGTGGTATAGCACGGTGCAGGGCCATGCCACGTCGGCGTGACACTGCCACCAGTAGGAGACCTTGACACCACTGACGTAGATGGATGGTATCGTGTAAACAAAAGGGTGTAACTTACTTAGTGGAACTCGAAACTACAGACTTTGCTTCTGAAAAGCCTAGAAACTACCTACCAGCCTGCAGCTGTCTGATCCTATCGTTGTCAGCTCTTCCTCGTAACCATTTCGTGTTTTACCCACCCTAGCCACTTCGTGTTGGCTAATGTACACTCCATCCAGCTTAAGTCCGAAGTATGTTTCGAAGCTACTTTGTGCTTTTCCTCCCATTTTGGATATTATCAACACTAACCCACTAATTCAGAATTCAAACATTATCCGCAAGTTTATTTACATAATTTACAATAAAAAAATATTATATAGCACTAGACTATACCCCCTGCCCCCATGTAACATCGCGTTTCTGGCTTAAAAAACTTGGAAGGGGGAACTCTCCCCTCTTCAAGTTAATTAATAATTTAAGGTATTGCAGAACTTAATAAGATGGTGCAGAACATAACAAACATAAGAATGTATTTCAGTTATTGAAAATAATGGTTGTATTAACTGTATGTATTATTTTGATGCAGGTGAATATGAGCTGATTAAAAGAATTCGAAAAGTCGCCGAGAAAAACAAAGTGTGGAGATCATATATTGGCATGGGATATCACAATTGCTGTGTTCCTCATACAATAATGAGGAATATTTTTGAAAATCCAGGATGGTATGTATCTACGTTCATCTTTCTCAACATATTTGACTCTTATAAAATTCTAGTGTCTGAAACAGTTTAATTATTAGAAACTATAATGATTTAATAATTTCTTCAAACCAGTTTTCATAAATACTCATTTCAAAATTAGATTTATTTATGAAGTATGAATGTATATTCTCTTTCAGGTTTTCACAGTATACACCATACCAACCTGAGGTTGCCCAGGGAAGGTTGGAAGGTCTACTGAATTATCAGACAATGGTGACAGACCTTACAGGTTTAGAGGTAGCCAATGCCTCTCTTCTAGATGAAAGTACTGCAGCTGCAGAAGCAATGAGCCTTTGCTTTAGGTGAGAAATGACATTTTCTTCCAGCTGCTCAAAAAAATAAGAAATACTAACATAATACACCATGTCTTTGAGAATGAAATAGTATACTTTATTTATAAATTATAAATAATTCCACAAAATTTTGCTATTTTATGAATAATATTTATATATTTTTATTAGTCACATGGTCTTTTCACTGTTGTTTGGGGAAATGTATTGGAAGTACTGGTTTAAATATTTTTCTTAATTACTTTTTAGGGTTATTCAAATGAAGTAAGAATTAAATTGTCACAGGAAAACATATATTCAGAGGAGCTTATACAAAAACTCAAATATCAGAATTCAAAATAGTATGAATAGTATCCACAATACCTTCCTGTATCATTTTATTTTATTGCTGGGATAGGTCATGACATCTTCGCACTAACGAAGTAGTCTGAAGAAGCCCCGAGGTCCACCTTCCCCTATTTTCTATTTCTTTAGCATGCTGAAGTGCCATACACTCATCTTTGGCTTTTCATTTCCTGGGAAGGTGACGAGGGCGAGGAGAGAAGAATGAATTATGTGATCCCCACCTCCAGAACCTCCCATCTCTGCAATGTCCAAAATCTTCCTAAACCATTTTTTCACATCACTCAGGCAGGTTTGATGAAATGAATGTTGTTGATGATGATAAAGGACTGTAAAATGACCTCCTTGCTGTGAACCATGGAACCATGTTAAAAACATCCAAGTCTTAATGAAGGATTTGAACTCTGTTTTAAGGTGTGTCAAGCGCGAGAGTTCATTTCACAAGATTCTGTTCCACCAGTAATCCAATCCTTTCTATGCATTGTAAAATGTTTACAAAATTTGTTCATTTAAAAAACAAACAAACAAACAAACAAACAAACAAACGGGTATTCAGACAGACAAATAAGCAAGCAAACAAACAATTTATATAATAAATAAAAATTGGGTCATTCCATATTAAATCAACACAGTTTTAATTAAACTTTTACCTCACCATTTTAGATTCAGATGAAATTTGGCACATAGGTAGTATGAATCAAGAATAAGAAAACTACAAATTTTGAGTAAAATATTTCCACCCGTTTGTGAAATACAGCCATGTAAAATTTTTCAAAATTGGGTTCCTGAAAATTTTTAAATTGATGTAGAACCTCTCCAAATTAAGATAGAGAGCTGGAACAGGTGTCATTTTGTAGCTTTCTTTATGGACATTTATATGATGTACAACTCAATAGGTGTTGGGTTCAAAACGTTTTTCAAATTTGAATTTAAAAGATTGATTTTGAGTTTTTTCAAAATGCTCATCTTCAAAAAGTTTGAAAAAATTCTAAAATAATCCGTATATGTTTCCAAACATATGGTGCAAGTTTAAACATGGACTGCAATGGGTTCATATGATAATCTTTACTTAAAACGCACAATATTTACTTACTCCAGATTTTACTGATTTAAAATGCATTTTATTACAAATTATAAGAACTAATATACACACATCATTAATTTTTTGTTGCCGAGTGTGTTGTGTTTTATTGTTATGATTATTATCATAATGTTTATTATTATTATTATTATTATTATTATTATTATTAGACCGCAAAACTTCATGCAATTGTATATAATAATAATAATAATAATAATAATAATAATAATAATAATAATAATAATGGTAATAATCATAACAATAAAACACAACACACTTGGCAACCAAAAACACTAAATAAATAATTTGTATATATTAGGGCTTATAATTTAAAATAAAATGCATTTTAAATCAGTAAAATCTAGAGTAAGTAAATATTGTTCTTCAAAAAAGGTGAGAAAAACTCCCCTGCCAGTTATCGTCCTATTTCACTTACCCCTGTATTTTCTAAAATCCTAGAAAGAATCATGTTCTCACAGGTTTATGCCTTTATAGAGAAATTTAATATAATCACAAGCCACCAGTTTGGATTTAGAAAACATAAATCAACAACCGATGCTATGGACTCGTTAGTCAGAGTGGTGTTACGTGTCTATGAGGACAGAGAATTTGGTCAGGCCACTTTTTGCGACCTGAGCAAGGCTTTTGACTGTGTGGATCATGAGATAATTTTGGATAAGCTAGTTTTCTATGGTTTTGGCAAAGTGAGTGTTGGGATGTTTCAGTCTTTTCTTGAGAACCGGAAGCAAATTGTTTGTATAGGCAAAGAGAGGTCTAATGTTGCAAATATCAAATGTGGAGTTCCCCAAGGGTCGGTGCTAGGACCCATATTGTTTACTTTAATGATAAATGATTTACCGCCCTTCTTAAATACCCATACAATATTATATGCAGATGATACAACATTCATAAACACCAGCGTAGACTTCCAATCACTACAAAAATTAACGGAAGACACTTTATCTCAAGCATCAGTCTGGTTCAGAGCTAATGGCTTACTACTAAATGATAGCAAGACTCAACAGCTTTGTTTCACCTTAAGAGTCCCTGTAACTAATTACGATACAAATGTAAAATTTTTGGGCATATATATAGATAATAAATTATCTTGGGGAAATCATATAAATTATATCTCAGTCAAACTCTCCAGGGTGTTGTTCTTGATAAGAAGTCTGAAAAGGCATATACCTTTGAATTATTTAAGATCTGCTTACTTTGCTTTTTTTCAAAGTATAATTTCTTATGGAATTTTGCTCTGGGGAAATAGTAGTAACATTAATAAAATTCTGATGCTACAAAAAAAAGTTATAAGAATTATTTCTGACGCCCATAAGTTAGATCACTGTAGACCACTTTTTATTAGGGTTCAATGTTTGACCGTTATTAATCTCTACATTTATCACGTTTTGCTGTATGTGAAGAGTAATTTGTCAGATCAACTACTTAGAGAAGAAATTCACTGCCATAATACAAGGAACAGTAAGCGTATGGACATACCTTTCCAAAGACTTTCAAAGACACTAAACAGCTATGAGGTTATTGGCTTGAAATTGTTTAATAAACTTCCACATGATATAATAGATCTACCTTTAAATTTATTTAAAAGTAAGTTGTACAATATATTAGTTAATACTCCTTTTTACTCCATACACGAATATCTAGAATGTGAAGCATTGCACTGACATTTGATGGGCACTGCATTTTGATTGTCTGGCATCTTGTCCTTACTCATTGTGTAGTTGATTCACATGGAGTGTGTGTTTTGCACTGTCTTGTGTCATTCGTTTTCTTAGTTTGTAATTTACTCTAAGCACTACTGTATCCATCGTAGTACCTTTAAGTGTTCATAACACACGGTTCATTCTCTATAGTCTGTAATTTGTTTTTTGCACTTTTGTATCCATGCCTGACTTTGTCAATTGCTGTACAGCCTAACGACAATAAAATATTATTATTATTATTATTATTATTATTATTATTATTATTATTATTATTATTATTATTGTGCATTTTAAGTAAAGATTACCATATGAACCCATTGCAGTCCCATTTTTAAAATTGCACCATCTGTTTGGAAATATATAAGGATTATTTTAGAATTTTTTCAATTTTTTTGAAGATGAGCATTTTAAAAAAACTCAAAATCAAAATTTTAAATTCAAATTTGAAAAACGTTTTGAATGCAACCCCTATTGAGTTGTATTTCATATAAAAGGCCATAAATAAAGCTGCAAAATGACACCTGTTCCAACTCTCTGTCTTAATTTGGTGAGGTTCTACATCAATTTAAAAACTTTCGGGAACCGAATTTTGTAAAATTTTACTTGGCTGTATTTCACAAACGGGTGGAAATATTTTACTCAAAATTTGTAGTTTTCTTATTCTTCATTC
The DNA here is from genome assembly GCA_031308135.1 of Acheta domesticus. NCBI lineage: Eukaryota > Metazoa > Arthropoda > Insecta > Orthoptera > Gryllidae > Acheta > Acheta domesticus. The sequence continues at coordinate 198,140,827 of JAHLJT010002406.1, forward strand.
ATACTACATATGTGTCAAATTTCATCTGAATCTGAGATGGTGATGTAAAATGACTGTGTTGATTTAATATGGAATGACCCAATTGCCACTTGGAGATAATTTAAGGTTTTGAAATTCATGCATTTGATTGTAAATTATTACAATTTATTATTAAAGATGTATTCATGCTTTTGTAGTTGTAACCTCCTATTGCATGTCTATTCTTATTCATGTGTTCATTTTTATTTCAAAGAAAGAGGAAATTGGTGGAAATTTATAGGCCAGGGAACGTTCAGATTTATATTTTGTGTATAATATAAGTTGTTTTTTTTAATTTATATTTTCTTTCTCATTTGTTTTTTTGCAGACAAAACAAACGTCGAAGACTCTTCTTGTCTCATTTATTACATCCTCAAACAGTATCAGTTGTTCAAACTAGAGCAGATTCTCTAGGTCTGACTGTAGATGTGGGGAATGTATTTGAAGCAGATTTCTCAAATCGTGATTTTGCTGGAGTGCTTTTTCAATATCCAGACACAGAGGGTTCTATTTATGATTTTTCTTCTGTATCAGAAAGAGCTCATGCCAATGGGGTAAGTCGAGAGTTAGAAATACTCAAAATCATTTTAATAATATTATTTTCACACTTGGCTCAAATTTCCCTTTCAAAAGGCTATTATGAATAAACAACTTGAAGAAGAATATATACGTAAATGTTTATTTGAATAATTTGATGAATAACTACTTAATTAATTGAATACATTAAATTATATTAAAATATTTTCTGCAGTTAAAATTATTATCAGTTGAATTCTACTTACAGACGCTGGTTTGCTGTGCAACAGATCTTCTTGCACTCTGTTTGCTTCGACCTCCAAGTGAATTTGATGCAGATATTGCTGTAGGCACTAGCCAAAGATTTGGGGTTCCTCTGGGGTATGGAGGTCCTCATGCTGGATTTTTTGCTTGTCGGCAGTCTCTTGTGAGGTTGATGCCTGGACGGATGATTGGAGTTACTCGGTACAGTCGTGCATGCCTACATTAAATAAAATTAAAAATAATTTTTATTTTTTAGTGCAGCTAATGTGCAATTTTTACCAGTAGTTTTACAAAATTAAAGTAAATCTTTAGCCACTTATAGCTGGGAAAACACATTTTAATTCTGAAAAGAGATAAAATAAATTTAACTCCTTAGGGAATTAAGTAAATTACTACAACTCCCTTAGGGATGCATCTCAAAATAATATAACAGCTTCACTTCAAAATGAACTGGTGTCTCCCTGTCCAATTTTAATTCTGCCTAGTTGACAGTTTGTTAAGTTCAACTTAACCAGAACATAACACTTATCACTTGTATTTTCAACCGTGTTAGATTGCTATGTTGTCAACTATCAAAGTGTCTTTCTTCATTCTTTACATGGTTTGGCCTATATTAGTATAATTATGAAAGATGAGAGGGAATGGAAATATTTTTTTATAACATGACAATACAGTTTTATCCTGTGTTGTAGTGCAGACATATTTTACTTTCTCGCATGTACTTCATCAAAAAAGAAAGTATGTAATTGTGGGACAGTGGATTTTGGTCAGAAAATCAATTATTGGCGAACCCTTGGAACAAAAAAGTGAATAAATCTTGTTCCTAAATATAGTAAATTACATCCTCTTACACACTGTGTAGTCAGAATCAATATTTTGTAGAACTTGTATACTGAAAAATCTTGTGATGGCGAAATGTCTGTGTCCATTTGCCAATTTATGGTCAAAGCTCACACCTAATTTAAACGCTTCCCCTGGTTTTCTCCAAAATGTATTTTCCACAATCAATTTAAACGAGCTGGAGGCTCTCAGAGTTCGATATGGATACTTTGATTTTTGGAAGTACTGGAGACACATGAAGGACCCATAAAAGAATGGTGCAGGTCTCATTTTCATTGAAATCCTTGAATTTTTGAAAAGTGGAAAAGTTCAGATTGGTTACGGTTCCATTTTTAAAAATGTATGTCCTCTTATGTATTAAAGGGCATAATAAAAAGTGGTGTTAGTCCTAGTCAGTGGGATAGTTAGGGAGGGGGTCTGCCCCGGGTGTCACCATTTTAAAGGTGACACCAATTAATAGAAACTTTTATAGATTTTGCATTGATTTTGTATGGATTATAGCATATATGTTGATGAAATTATATATAAGTTTGCAGCCCTTAAATCTAGAAAAGTGTTTTGAAATAAACATGCATTTGTTAATTTATTATTCATTTTAGATTATTTATTTAAAAATTATATTTCAATTATTTTGAATTACATAGCATTTTCATGTGCAAATTTACTTTATTTTTATTAAATAATGTATACACTATTCTGTAAGAGATATTTTTATATTTAATTTAGGGGAGGGGTGATACCATTAGTTTTGCCCCAGCTGACACCTACTGAAGCTATGCCACTGGTCCCAGTTTTGTTGAACTATGTATTTTTGAAAATTGTTTAAAGTCAACATTGCAAAAGTACTGTAGATATTTTTCTCTAAAATAAAATATGTTCTAAGAAAGCAGATCTTTAAGGAAGGTCGTGTACAAATTTTTGATAAACAAGTAGTTTTGAAGTATTTTCTGCTTTAAGTTAATGCAAATTATAAAAAAAAAATTTTTCAAAACTGCTCAAAATTTTTTTCCACAAATAAAATATGGGGTGCTTAAAAGAATGGTGCAGTCTAATTTTTGTTAAACTCTCTGGATATATGAAAGTATATTCTGGTGTAGTTTCTTCTGTGTGAAAGTGTGTTCTGCTGTAGTTTCTTGTATGAATCTGTCACAGAAGTAAAACAATTATTTTTTTATTTTTAGAGATGCAGGTGGTCATGATGCATACAGGCTAGCGCTGCAAACAAGGGAACAACACATTAGAAGAGATAAAGCGACTAGCAATATTTGCACAGCTCAGGCTTTATTGGCTAACATGGCATCCATGTTCGCAGTTTATCATGGCCCCCAGGGACTAAAGGAAATTGCAACTCGTGTTCATAATACTGCTGTACTGCTAAGTAAAGGTAGAACTATCTAAAAATAACAAGTGGAGATCATTTAGAAGTTCCAAATGTTTCAAAAACCCAATTTTTAAATGCAAACACATGTTACATGCAAACTTTCAGGATGTTCTTGTATAATTTACTCTTGAAAATTAATTTTGTTTGTAGGTGTTGAAGAAAGTGGTAATATTGTGACCAATGATGTCTTTTTTGATACCATTCGTGTTGTGCCTGGAATGGATCCAGCAGAAATTCATCATAGAGCTAGACAAAAGGAAATCAACTTACGTTTATTCTCAGATGATTCTGTAAGTTGGCAAGAATCTTTACCTTTAAAATTTTAATTATAAAAGAGGTATACAATTATGATTGCTGGCTAGAAGATTGACGAATAAATATTCCGTTCTGCAGGTTGGAGTCGCATTAGATGAAACTGTTGGAGCTCAAGACATAGATGATCTCTTGTGGGTGTTTGGCTCTAAATTAACCACAGATGAGGTATTATCTTTAACCTAGTGTTCAGCGTGCAATTTTATTATTTTATGTACTAAATGATAGTAAAAGTTTATTACTACTGTTTATTCCACATGTGATGTAACAAAAATAATGGGATGTGTATTTAATGGATGTTATCAATAAATGTCATCAATTTCTAGGTAGCAGAGAGGAATAATATACATGAGAAAACCATAATGTCTTCACCATTCCGTCGCACTTCCCCATTCTTGACTCATCCTGTATTTAATTCTCATCACTCAGAAACAAGGATTGTTAGATACATGAAACATTTAGAAAATAAAGATATTTCACTAGTTCATTCAATGATTCCCTTGGTAAGTATTTAATAATTATATAAATGATAAGATATGTGAAAGTTTTGGCCAATACATTGAAATCCCTTGATATAAAAAAAGATACAATTATTTTATTTTTCATTATGGTTTTTGGTTTTCTTATTTTGTGTTATTTAATTTTTAGGGATCCTGTACAATGAAACTTAATAGCACAACAGAAATGATGCCTTGTAGTTTCCAACATTTTACTGACATCCATCCTTTTGCACCACTTGACCAATCACTGGGGTATCAAGAATTATTTGAAGAGCTTCAACAGGATCTTTGTGCCATTACTGGATATGATCGAATTTCTTTTCAGCCCAACAGGTTAGATTTGAATAGTTTCCATCAAACACAGAGAGGAATGCAAAGGATTCTTAAGTTTGAGAATTAATAGAGATCATTCCTGCAACTATTTTCAACTCAATTTTCATTTGTTGAAAATGAATGCATTTTCAGAAATGCAATATGTTAAACTTATAGAGTATAGACTATTTAACACTTGTAAAGAATCTTAAAACAAGCCAAAGTCCACAGAAAACGCCTGCTACTAATGACAATTGTGATGGAAATTACAGAAACATACAGTTTTGTGTGATTAATCCCAGTGTGGGTGATGCATTCTGTATTGGTTTGACAACATTTCACCTGTCCTTTTACCGTCATCATCCAGACCAGCAGAAGGCCTTGAAAAGATGACCACGATTGCACCTAACTAGTCCACAATGTGAATTGCCCAAACAACCAATGATAAACCAAGACTCCAACCTCAGAAACTAATGATGTTGTGTATGTTTCTATTTCTAACAGTGGAGCCCAAGGTGAATATGCTGGTCTCAGAGCCATTAAAGGATACCATGAAGCACATGACCAAGGACATCGTAACTTGTGTCTGATTCCAGTTTCTGCTCATGGCACAAATCCAGCCTCTGCTCAAATGGCAGGCATGAAAGTGGAGCCAATTAATGTATCAAAAGATGGCAGTATAGATGTTGAACATCTTAAGGCTAAAGTGAGGACACAATTTCAAATCTTGATCAGAATTTGTATTGAATAAAAAATGTTTTGTAAAAGTTCCCTTCATGAACCATTTTTCAGGTACATGAACACTCTGAGAGCTTGTCTTGTTTGATGATTACATATCCTTCAACTAATGGTGTATTTGAAGAAACAATTGCTGATATCTGCCAACTCATTCATGAACATGGAGGACAGGTATATAAAGATGAATTCCTTTTTTATTTCCCCCCCCCTCAATTTGTGTTGAGAAATTCTTTAGTAGTAGTAAAAATATGAGCAAAAATGTTTTGACCAAAATTCAACGGTAAAAAAATGTATTTCAGGTATATTTAGATGGTGCCAATATGAACGCACAAGTTGCACTGTGTAGGCCAGGAGATTATGGTTCTGATGTATCCCATTTAAATTTGCACAAGACATTTTGTATACCTCATGGAGGTAAGATCCCTTACACTAATTTAGGTTTTATAATGCTGAAGTAAAAGTGACACTTTAAAATTACTTCAATCCTCTTCAATTTTCTTCCAGGTGGTGGTCCAGGAATGGGACCAATCGGAGTGTAAGTGTATACAAAATTTACTTATTAATTCACTTACGTACTCAATTAAGTTTTATTTATTTATTTATCTATTAATTTATTATGTACTTCGATATTTTATGTACTTGTTTATCTATTTCTTTATTTTTATTAAACAAGCAAATGAAACACTTACAAAACTTGTAATTGTCTGTAAAATTATATCACATAATATAATCGTGATATAATCTATAATGTTTATACCATTTACTTATTTATTTATTTATTTATTTATGTATTTAATGTCATTAATCACGTACTCTGCTGAGAAGTGCAAACTGTGCATGGTTTGTTGAGCTCTGCGATATCTGTTCTATCTCATGTACGTATTTAGTCGAACTATGAATGTACAAAGTAACAAGTGTTTTTGACAAGAATTGATATGAAAATATTCACTTCCTTATAAGAATAACTATTTGCAAAGGCAAGTCAGCTTCATATTTAGACTATTATTCGAAGTGCTTTACATGAAGGAATCAATTTACTGCCGTGATTAAATGGAAAATGATTAATCAAATATTTGCCTTCCCAAAAGAGCTAAAGAAAATATTCATAGATAGTGAAGCTACTAATGACACAAGTGAAACCTGACTGACTGCATAATCGAAGTTGTGAGGTTACTACAAGTGCATATTAAATCTAATCTTAAATGCTATGAAATGAATGATGTTCTCTTTAATTATTTTAATTGACATAAACAAAATAATGCAACTTAAACAAGTTATTTAGGATACTTTGCCTCCCGTCAGCTAATATTTAAAAACAAATTTGACTTGTCACTCTTCTCTTAGTCAAGAAACTTGCTTTCCAACCTTGCTGAAAAAAGCAAACTAGACTTGAAGAAGGATTTCATATCCTTTACAAACTTTATAGCAGGAGCATCTGATCAAGGTGTTAGCAAATGATGTTTGAATTGGATTTGCCGAGACAGCATGCTCCAAGAGTTATTAAAAGATTTCCATAGAATGCGGCATGAATTGCCATGAAGCAAACCATAGGAATGTTGTGAAAATAGAGAAATTAACATGTTAATTCATTAAGAGATAATTAATAAAATCATCTTTTGTTACCTGAAACAGAAAATAATAAGCATAAGAGGCTCTGGATGTCACTGTATGAATATATTTGATGATACACCCAGCCATAGGAAGATATTAAATTAACAGTAATCTCCCTCACTTCCATGACTTGTAGTAAAAAGTTCAAAATCACTTAATAAAGGTCAATCTACAAAATGTGCTTCACCACTGAGAAGAGGGAATATTTGCACACATCTGAAGGGGGTAAAAATCAATCATTTCCATGACAAAATTGCCGTTAGGAAGGTGACCACTTAATAGATTTGGCCATTTGAGCAGGTTTGACTGTAATTGTTTATGTTTTAATTAATTTTGTATATTTTAATAGGAAAGCTCATTTGGCCCCATTTCTGCCTTCTCATCCAGTAGTGAATCCTATGGCTGATATGGGACGACATTCCAAATCATTTGGAGTAGTAAGTGCTGCTCCTTTTGGTTCATCAGCAATTTTACCCATTTCTTGGGCTTATATTAAGGTTAGTTTTCTGTTCCTGAATAAGATCATAGTCAATTGTATACATGGTCGTTAATTGCAGTACTTTAATTTAGTCATAATCTTTCAAGTGTTCCTTGACACTGAAAAATTCTAGCTCTTTTTGCCATTCTTCTATTTTTGTTGTTGTTTTGTTATTTATGAACTGTGAAGTTTCAATTGGCATCCTCAGTTAATTAATAACCTAATAAGTATCCAGTTTTTGTTAGTTTAAAGTTGTCAGTTACAAACCTTCATGATTGGAAGGGATCTCTGAGGAACCAAGCGAATCATTGGGTAGTGTGAGTCTTTGACAGGTTCAACATTTCTCTATTGCTTTACTTCTCAATCCATCTTTTAACACACTGTTGTTTATATAATCCTATATATTTAAAAAAAATTCAATACATTTCAGAATATTTTTAAAACTTACTTTTTTTTTCCCCTGCAGATGATGGGGCCAAAAGGACTGCGTAAGGCAACACAAGTGGCAATATTAAATGCAAATTACATGAGTAAACGACTTGAAGGACATTATCAAACATTGTACAAAGGAAAGGAAACTGCTTTGGTTGCTCATGAATTCATACTTGATGTTAGAGACTTGAAGAAAACTGCAAACATTGAGGCAGTTGACATTGCCAAAAGGCTTATGGATTATGGTACACATGATTTAAATGTATTTAATGAAATAAATTATTAGAAGTTTCTCAAAATTTTTAATTTTTTTACAAATATTTTAATTTCTAAATGAAATCATTACTTCTTAAGTGAAAAACATTTAATAAGTTAAAAAATACTTAAGAGAAAATATCCACTTTAGGTTTCCATGCACCTACAATGTCATGGCCTGTGAGTGGAACCTTGATGATTGAACCCACTGAATCTGAAGATAAGGAAGAACTGGATAGGTTCTGTGATGCCTTAATTTGTGAGTAGATTGCATTTTTAATAGAATGCAGGCTTAGAGTTTTTCTTGTTTGTAAGTTTTTTTTTCTTTTCAGCAATTCGAAAAGAAATAAAAGATATTGAAGAAGGCAAAATGGACATTAGAACCAACCCATTGAAAATGGCTCCTCACACCCAGGCTGATGTCATTTCAAGTGAATGGAATAGACCATACACACGGGAACAAGCTGCATTCCCTGCAGTAAGTAAAGTATTAAATATTTCAAATGTTATCAGTTTGAAGACATAAAATTTTGTTTCTTTGTAACTTAGAAGAATTGAAATAGAACTCCTTTAAATATTTTCAATATTTTAAAGAAAAAAATATCTTTCAAAGGGAATTAAATATGAAATTGTGAAAATGAGAAGTATCTACGCCCACCATTATCTGATCAAAAGGCCTTAATTCATTCAGAAAACCTTGCAAAACAGAAAAAAAAGGAGTCTGTATCTTGTAGCCATGAAAATATGTATTTAGGCCTTACAAGAAAATTCTGTTTCCTAATAATATACATAATATATAATATAAATATTGTCGGTATCTAAATTTGCCTGTGTTGAATAAATTTTCATTAAGATCTCATTCTTTGAAGAACCATTATTGTATTATTATTATTTGTAACATAGAAAGTGCTAATTATAGTAAGGAAAGTGTTGGTACAAGAAAGAGTTTTCTTAGTTTGCTTGAACTGAAATGTGACTCCTGAAATTTGTGAAAAAGTGTGTGTAATGTTATGTACTATCAGCAACAGTATTATGCCTAGGAGCCATTGTTCTGTCTCAAATTCACATAAATTTCTTTTTTTTTTCCAGCCATTTGTTAGAGCAGACACAAAGTTCTGGCCAAGTGTAGGAAGAATTGATGATATCTATGGTGATAAACACCTTGTATGTACATGTCCACCTATCCTACCTGCCTATTGATCTGTATATAAATATTTTTTTATAGAAAATACAAAATTATTTTTTTAATATTTCTCATTATTTTTCTTTCTGATTGCTTTCTATTTTCAAAATTTTCTCAAAAACGGCTTCAAATTTTTCCTTGTAAGGATAGAGCAAAATACACATATTAAGGTGGCATAAGTCCGATTTTCACGGTTAACTCTGAATTTTCGAAAATTGCAAAAGTTTGCATTTTTTCCTGCATCTTCCTACAACCACCAAATTGAAGATAGAGATTTTTCCTCCATGGTGACGCTGTGAACCAATGCGGACCAACGAGAACCTCTGGTTAATTTCGTTCATTTTTACTTTCCCGTATACACGGAGTGATATGCGTAGTATAGGGAAAGTGATGTAATGCTACGCGCAAAAATGGCCAATTTTCGCCAGAAAAAAAATATTGCCTGGCCATGATAACGAAAAAGTGGATAAAACCAGTTCTAGTCGAAGCTTTGAGATTTTGATTCTTCAAAATTTGGAGGTACTTTATATAAAGCACCTGGGGATTTTCAAAATTTTCTCCAAAACGACTCCAAATTTTTTCTTTAAATTTCTTGTATGAATAGAGAATATTTATTAACATGGCATAGGTCCGATTTTCACTAAAAATACCTCTGAATTTTCGAAAATTGTGAAAGTTTGAATTTTTTTGGCGTCTTTCTCCAACTACAAAATTGAAGATAGAGATATTTTCTTCAAATAAAATTTGTTCTGCATATTGAGTTCTTTCATAAAGGTCATGTAAATGTTTTTCAAAATTTTAGTAGTTTGCGTGCAAAATGTGCAATTTTAAAAAAATTACAAAAACAAGATTTTCTCAAAAACGGCTTCAGATTTTTTCTTTAAACTTTTGGTAGAGATAGTGGTAAATGTACTCTCTCAGATGGCATAAAAGCCATATTGCTCTGTAGATTGGATTTTTTTCAAAAATTACAAAAACGTAATTTTTTTCACATGTTTCTCATGTCAATAATATTTACACTAGCGGCGATTTTTTCACATTATATTTACGAGTACACGTGCTTTAAATAATGTCAAGTAAAGTTTCTCGAAAACACAACCGTTTTCTGTGAAAAGTAGCTCAAAATTTTCGCATTTTCAGAAACGCTCAAACGCCATTTTCTCATATATGGCTGTAAATTTTTTCTTCAAACTTTTGTAACGGATAGTGCTAATTACACTCTTTAGTATAGCGTAAAGTTTATTTTGAGTTGTTTTTTTTGTTTTTTCAAAAATTGCAAAAATGAATTTTTTTATTTGTCTCTCACGTCGTTAATATTTACATTAGCGGTGAATTGTTTACATTATTATGAGTACATGCGCTTTAAATAATGTCATGTAACTTTTATCGAAAACACAACCGTTTTCTGTGAAAACTAGCTCGAATTTCCGCACTTTCAGAAACACTCAAACGCAATTTTCTCATAAATGGCTACAAAAATTTCCTTAAAACTTTTCGATCGGATAGTGCAAATTGCCCTCTTTAATATAACGTAAAGTTTATTTTGATTTTTTTTGTTGTTTTTTTTTTCAAAAATTATACATATGTAATTTTTTTAAAGGATCTCTCACACCTTTAATACTCACATTACCAGCAATTTGTAAACGTTATTATATTTGTGAGTGTAAGTGCTTCAAATAACTTCAAATAAAGTATTTTGAAAACTCAAAAATTTTCTGTGAAAATGAGCTTCAAATTTCGCATTTTTAGTAGCGCTAAAACGCAATTTTCTTTAAAACGGCAGATAATTTTTAACAGAAAATTGCCATTTAGGGCTAGGTTTTTGTGTTCTTTGATATTTTAAATTTAATATTTTCGTTCTACCAATAGGAAACCGAAAAATTAAGAAAATGACAAAAAAAATTACTTTTGGCGGTGATAGATGGTAGCTGGCAAAAAAGAGTATGTGGTAATTCCGAATAGCTAGCGAAGACCCAAGAAAATAGAAAACTATTACGGGAAAGTCTGTGCCATTCTGTAGCACCACTAGTTATATTTACGTGGAAATGTGCTTTACATAATGTCAAGTAAAGTTTCTCAAAAACACAACCGTTTTCTGTGAAAAGTGGCTCAAAATTCCGCATTTTCAGAAACGCTCAAACGCCATTTTCTCGTATATAGCTGCAAATTTTAAATATAAATATTTTTGTAGTATGAATTTGTGATTAAAACATTAAATTCAGATTACCAAAAATGTTTTATGTTATGTTTGGGGTTGCTAAGATAGGACAGGTCAATCTTGGTCAAGGTATCTATTGACATACCAGCAGTATGTTGTTGCATTTGTTAGGACGTGATGGTACTATAGTGAAATGGATGATTGGCTAAAATGATAGATTTGTAAGTTAAGGGGGATAAAGTAAGACTGTACATTAGTAATTTAGTACAAACATTTTGTAAATTGAAGAGTTGTATTTTTTATGCACAGCTGTTGGTTCCTTAAAATAAAGAATGGGGGAAAATGTTATAAATTAAACATTTATTTACATAAATAAAAAATACTTATATTGAGTCCAGTGTATTCTTGGAAAACACTTTGACCATTTCTAGTTAGAAAAACAAGTTTTATTTTCTTCTCTTTTTATCAGCACTAACTTGATAATTATGTCAGAAATCTGCTTTGAAATTGAAGGAATAGGATAATAAACATAATACTAAGGGCCGGTTTCACTAATGCTTGTTAACAACCTAACCAGACGTTAGGAGATTTTAACGGCCTGTTAGAGAAAATACATGTTTCGCCAAACTTTAACGCTTGTTAACTTTCCGTTAAAGTTAACGTGCGATATCTGCTCCTTTAGTAGCAGTTAACGCGTGGTTAGTGGGCAACGCAGCGCAATTTGAGGAAAATGGAAAGAGCTCTGTAGTATGTACTGGAAGACGACGACGAATTGGAAAGTCTGGAAATGCCGTCTGTGCGTCCACGATTTTAATAAAATTATTAAAATCCTTCCTAGCAAAAAAGCACCAGGACATGACAATATCACCAATGTGGCAATTAAAAACCTACCCATATCTGCAATAGAATACTTAAATAATATATACAACTCTAGCTTCAGAACTGGTTATTTCCCCCAATCATGGAAACATGCAATAGTAATCCTCATAGCGAAACCAAAAAAGAACGCAACAGAGATAAATAGTTATCGCCCTATCAGCTTGCATACTACCTACTCAAAAATTTTCGAAAAATTAATTCTAACTAGACTAAAAAAACACCTGAAAGTAACCAATTCAATTCTCAAGGTACAATTCGGTTTCACAGAGAAAATATCTACACAACACCAACCGATGAGACTAACTGAATACATCTACACAGCCTTCCAATCAAAACATTATACCATAGCGCTCTTTTTAGATAGAGCACAGGCGTTTGACCGCAGATGGCACCAAGCACTCAGTTACAAACTCACCCAAATAGACACACCTCACTACCTACACACCATTATCATGAACTTCTTAAATAATAGAACTTTCTCCGTCAATGTCAATAGCCACCTCTCCAACCCTAGATGTATTAAAGCTGGACTACCTCAGGGATCCCCGTTATCACCAACTATGTTTAATCTTTATGTAGCAGACATCCCTAAATCGAAAAACATTAATTTAGCTCAGTTCGCAGATGACACAGCATTGTACATTTCTGGCAATTCATTAGCAGACTTAAGAGCAAACACCCAATTATACTTGCACACAATTGATAGCTGGGCCGCGAAATACAAAATACAGTTAAACCCCACCAAAACAACAGCAAAAATATTCTCACTTAGACCGTATACCTCCCCACTCCTCTAACAATCAACAACATCTCTATAGAATGGTACCCTCCCAACAAATCAGTTAAATATTTAGGATTACATCTCGATACAAAATTAAACTGGCGCGATCACATTGAATCAAGGATATTACAAACCAAGGCAAAACTCCATCAGCTAAAACCGATAATAAACAGACACAGCTCACTACAATACATAAGACCCACAATTACTTACGCCTGTCCCATATGGATTAATGCCGCCAAGACCAATATTCGCAAACTACAAATCATTCAAAATCAATTTCTGAGATCCATTTCTAACCCCTCATGGTTCATTTCTAATAAACAGCTTCACGAGAAATTCAATATAGAATCATTAGGTCATCACATCACATACCTTGCTACAAATTTCTACTATAACATCCATCAAATTCCAGCACTCTCAGAATTAAGACTCGTAAAAAACTCAATCCATAGAACAAGAATTCAAAATAAATACCCATTCCATGTTTTCCAAATAAAATTCGCCAACATAGAACCAGATTAGAGGACCCATAATGGGACACCTCCCCATTGTATAGTATGTAAGCTTAGAATAAGTTAGTGAGTAAGCATCAAAATTACATGTGTAAAGTTTAAATAACTATCTATGTACCTACCTTCAGGAAAAATAAAAATTTAAAAAAAACCTACAAGAAAGTTTCTTTTCTATTAAAATTGTAGTGGAGCCAAGTTAAAAGAGTCTGTTATTCGACTTAGAATTAGGTAAATGTGTTTTAATTATTTTCAGAGTGCGCACACAACACATTCACAATTTCGCCGCGATACCAACCCATAAATGCTTAAAATCAAGGTTTTTTAAATGATCGTGTTTTATTAATAGTTAACACAATGCTAAATAATGTGGGAGAAAAAAGTGAACATTCTCAATATTGTACTTAATGAATTATCGACAGAGGAATTCTAATACTGAAATTTGGAATAAATAAATGTTTTACTTTTGTTGTTAGTCGTGTTATTTGAAGTTGTTCAATGACCTCTAGCAGACATTACCGGAAGTTCCACGCAAGCTTGTGGTGAAGAGAGCGCCTGCCGGCAAGAGTTTAAATTACTTACCCAGTAGTAAGGCCGGCCTACCCTTCTGGGCGAGTCACCGTGCCAGCCTACCCAATGCGCATGCGCGCTCGCTTCCCCGCGCCCCGTCCCTGGCCTCCAGCTGTCGGAACGGCTAGGCTGACCGGACTCCGCCTTCACCCGCAGCCTGCCCTCAGCACCGGGCGGCGGCGAAGACATAGCGCATTGAATACGCATAAGAGAAGAAAAATTAACTTGGTGCGCGTACGTACGATACTAATTGGCTGCAAAACATTATGAATTTACAATTTCCTTCTTTTAGTGAAGAAATGTTTCTCGCCTTCTTTGCCTTAGGGATAGCTCAGCTTCCTCTGCCTACCCTGACGCTTAGCCACTGGTTGTGAAGTGTAGTGAAATACTGAAGTAGAAAGAGAAGTGAAGTGCAAGTGTTGTGAAGTGAAGTGAAGTGGAGTGGACTTCAGTGTAATAAAAAGTCGTGTATTTATTGGTGTAAAATATCTATTCAGGACCGCTATAAAATGTAGAATGAATGTGGTTATTATTGTTAATGCCTTTATTATCATCATTGTTATCATATTATTATTAATATTATTGTCTCAAAATAATTTTAAGTTACGTTGTATTTAATACCTAATTATAATATGTAAATTTTAGTGTTCTGCCACCAGGTTGCATAAACCTATCTGCGGAAATAATATCTATCTATCCAGTGGCGTAGCGTCAGGAGACGCTGAGATGCTGAGCATCCCCGTATATAGTAAAAATACGTCCACGTATATATAATAAAGAACCCTAAATACTGTATTGATAATTTTACAATTGATCCTTTGAGCAAAAAACATTTTGTATTAATTTTAAATTGATTTCCTATGATTGAATTCGGCGGGTTGTTGAAGCTAGCCTGTGATTGCTTAGATGCTAAAACGCTTCTAGCGTCTGCCGCGAGATTTCGACGAGCCATGACGCATGCGCAGATGGCGAGGTTCCCCTCTCCCCTCTTCACCCCTGGCCCGGAGAAATCAGACTCCTTTACGCTAGAATCCACTGCGGAAAGAAACGCGTTTGTGCACGAGAGCGCAGCACACTTCAGGCGGTCAGTAAATTATCTCTCTCTCTCTGTCTCTCTCTCTCACTTGGGAGTCTCCGCTGGGTCATGGGCACAAACTGTATAAATAGTGCATGTCTACTATTACTCTTAATTAATATCCAAGAAATTGAATTATCCCTTAAATAGATTACATATTATTTTAAACTGCAATGTATAAATTAACAAGTGGTCTCATTGCCATTCGCGTATAAGAATTAAAGCTGAGCCATTGTATAATTTGCTTTCAAGACATCGACAGTCCTGACTGCTGTTGAGGATTTTGTGGGAAACGCCTACACCGTCTTAACCTTTTAAAGACTAATGGGAAAGAGGTTTCCCGGAGCATTTCAACCCAGTGGTACCAATGGGATCTTTTTCGCTTGACCTCCGGAGGCGTGCGACGGCTCTTATCTATGCTTGTTGACGGGTGACAAGCAGCGGCGCGGCGATTCTCACGTTCGGCGCTCCGGCCTACGCCATCCGCCAGGGATGTGTTGACGGAGTACGGTCTTGAGGCGCGAAAGGGAGCGTGGGCTGCTCTGACTGTTCATGCTTCTACAGTGCGCCGCAGCTTGAGAAACATAGGAGAATATTGATCACCATTCAACATTCGCCTGGAGACGCCGCTTTAGCGGCAATAAAATAATAATTAGATCACATACCACAGTAAGAACAAAAGAGATGATTTCTATTTGCAATTTGTAACGGAAATTGGGTTTCGTATGGCATGTACATACAACTTTCACAAATTTGTTCCATAATATTTTATTATAACTTCATATGCAATAATTAAATTGTGCTAGAAAGGTATTTTTTCTATAGTAGCAGATGACGACAGGGTAAAATCAAGTTTATGTCAGTGCAGTAATTATATTGTTTCCATATTTTGGTATGTATTGTATTGTGTTATTTACAATATCATTATATTTTATTGTATTTGCATAAACCAACGACGTGGTTCCATATAAATATCTCTTCAGCTTATCAAAGCTTTTCTTTTGTTAGGGCGCCTTCTTCTTTAGGCCCTTGTACGTATATGTAGCGCTTCACTGTCTACTATCTCCTGTCACACACACACCAGTTATAACAAACCCGCCTCGTCCCACGCTTCTTACGCGGTCGATCGCAGTCGTATTCTGCTAAGTAAGAGTTGCTGCTTGAGCTTGGGTCGTGTGCTTTTTGTAGTAAAAATGACTTTTCGAGAACAATCGCTAGCAACTCGCGAAATTGAGTTAATTTTGGACAGTGTGCATCTGTGTCCAGTTTGAAAGATGATCCAAGCCAATACAATTAAACATTTTCAGCTCCGATCAAGCTGTTCATTTTCGTGCATTGATTCCCTTCAAGATACTAAATCACTACAATTTAACTTTATCCACGGTGTACGCAATACATTTCTTACGCATTTAAAATAAAATTAAGGATAATAAAATACTTTTTCATTTTTAGAATTTGAAAAAATCATACTTTTCATAGTTTTATATACATCCCATATCCTAAAAAACTACTTTAAATATTTTTGAAAATATTTTTTTCGGAAGTATACAAATTTCTTCAAATTCCAACTTCGTAATTAATTTTCATAAAGTAAAATGTAGGTTAACTCTTTGCAAATGGGATTTTTTAAAAAAAATGTTGAAACATTCTAAATATAAAGACATTTTAAACATCAAATGCGGAACCTTCGTTGCGCAGGCGGGGTGGGTGGAATAAAGAATGAAAATTAGTAGAAAAAATGAATAGGATCATTGCTCAAAATAATAATACTTCATTCTGCAGAGGAAAAGTTGATACTGTTTTACTCAGTTAATCCCTTTAAATCTCTATCAACAAGAGCTTTCAACACTTGGGGGTAGCTGTCATCACTCGCCGCAGTTAAAACTCTACTGGGGTCAAGCAAATTCGTCTATTTAAAGAAGTCGGTACCGCACGGAGTGCAGAAGGAAAAAAACTCGGTCGCTAAAAGGTTAAGCAATCGAGATCGTAGTAGAGAAGTAGTTCCAGTGTATCTGCCTTGTGTTGCGTTCACCTTTTAGATGAAGTAGTTGATAGTAACATTTTGTGTGCTGTTGCTGAGCATTCCCAAACGTGCGAGTCACGCTACGCCGTTGTATCTATCTATCGACGGGCTGAACGGGCGGAACGGACGAACCGCGACGGGAGGCTGCCAGATCAGCTCGTAATAGTTCCCAAAAGCACCACATTGGCGCTAGAATCACGGAGCACTGTCGGCTCTCTAGCCTCTATACTTGGGTTTTTCTTTCCTGGCGCATGACATTTCGTCAGCTGTTACGCTGTGTTGCCACACACTCGCGCGGCTAGCACATGGTATAGTCTAGGCCGTGTATTAGGCCGCACTAGATTCGCAATATGGCAACTAAAAGGATTTCCTGTCGGAATAGCCAACTTATGAAACAATCATTCCGATCGACTCTCTCGCTTTTGTTTCCTTTGTTGTCATTCACTTCTCGCGCGGTTGAAGAGTTCACAGGACAATAATGTTTGTCTCGTTTTTCGTTAAAATTAAACAAGATTTTCATCTAGAAACGAATATATACGAACTCGGTGAACAATTAAACTAAATTAGAGTTATCATTACCGGCAAGTGTGAGCGTGAGTGATGTTAAAGTGCGCCAAGAGCAAATGAAAAACATACATTTAAAAGTTATCTGTGGTCTTGTGCTAAAAGTTATCTGCTGACTTGAGTTAATAATGATTTTGAGATGGTAGTGTTATCAATTTATGATTTTTCTGTCAGTTAATATTTACATTAAAAAAATAAATACCACAATTATTTAAGATTAATAATTGACATGTACATGGTAATTTTTGTGACCTAATTAATTGTTTCTAACAGCCCTGAGATATTTAATATTTATGCAATGCATTCATTTTATTTATCTGCTTAATTAAATTATCTTTCAAAAGTTAGTGATGCTTTAAAAAATAAGAAATTCATAATTAATGTAAGTAGTCTTCAGTAAGTTACTTCTTCTAACCAGTGACAGACTTATACCTATTTCTTCTCTATTAAAACGGGGTAGTTATGGTAATAAATAGAACTTTTGATTTTTTTAAAGTTATTTATTGAAAAAGGCATGTAGTATACTGACAATATATATGACACAGTAAATAGTGTATAAAGTTGCACAATGATATTGCACTCTTGTATTATCAGTTGTAACTACAATACCATAAACTACTCCCCAATTATGCAGTCATTTCGCAGTAAAACCTCTCATTAACTTGCTAAATAATTCAAATCAGGATGATAATATTATACTCTTAGTTTCCAGTGTACTCCAGTTTTCCAAATGCTCCACTTACTCCTGTTTCACAAATACATGCCAAATTTTTCCCAAAAGGCATCCAAGTAGTAAAAGATTAATATATTTATTACCCCACTTACGCACACTATTGTAGTGCTGATGGGGATTGTGAAAAAGCTCAAGGTAAGACAATGGTTATTTTCACTATTAAAACTACTTTATTATGTCAAATAAAATTTCGAAATGCATGTGGGATTTGAGGAGAAAAATGTGGTGCCCACTTGCCCAAAACCGAGTTACAAGTAATGTTGAAAATGTTACCAACAAACGGTTACAAACAGCTACAAAAAACTGAAACAATATTAATGTTCCAGAAAATAAATATAAGAAATTGCCATTCATAAATATAGCCATGTTTCATTAAAAAAAACTGCAATATTTGGTGTGCTCGATTTTGTTTGGGTTCTTAATACGTATAATTCCTTAGGAAGTACTCTCTTTTAAAAAATATTGTTTCACTCTCATTCACAAGGGCATAACTGTCTTCCTTACCACAAATAAAACCAATGCTTTTTACTATACGCTTCAAAGAGGTTTGAGAAAATTTAATGCATCTTCACCCACTATCTCTGAAGAACAGGTTTCTTATAGAAATACCAAGACGTGCATAAAATATAAATCATAGTACTTCACATTAAATACTATAAAATACAGCGATCATTGTATAGATGAATACAATTCTATAATAACAAAGTAATTAAACTTTTTAAATGTTTCTGCACCCAAATTACAATGTATTTTATTGGAAATTCCATCCTTCACAAAATTGTCAATATAGAAGCTGGATGAGTCCTAGAGGTCTTTTTAGGTGTGGTCAGAGCTTCTTGCTTCACACACACCTGTAAACATACAGAAAGTTGAATTACTATTAATTACTATTATGCATAACTAATGATAATTAATAGTTATAGACAATAAATACACTAACTATTTTAATTATGAAAATTATACCGGTCAGTTTTATAAGATAATATTTAGGAAAAAAATAATAATCTTACCTGTAATAATTTTTTCCATTTGTGATGTCAGATTAGTGTGATTGACAATACTTGTTCCTCTGAGTAACAGTACCCCTTCTTCCATTGTTTTCTTCCACAATCCACAAAATAAATTTACAATTCCCGTTTGAGGAGAACTTTGAATTCACTTTAACCTTAAAGACAAAATACTAAGAAAAGACCCAGATGTAGTTGGGCTATCCATTATTTTTCATTGATTAATAAATTGGGTTCAGAAAAATTAATAATAAATATAATAAAATTAATTTTACACAACAAATACAAAATCGAAAAACTAACCTTTACTACTAAAACTATCTCGACTAACTCCACTACGATTAGTGATGAAAACAATTGAAAAATAATAAATAAAAATAAAAACGCGTAGAACTAAATTAATACATCTGACGAAATCACTAAATTCAGATTTATGAAAAATAGCAAACCTCCATATGCGAATCGCTAGCAGCAATAGCAAACTAACAGAGCACAATCCACATGAATGGCTTGAATGTTGGCGGAATCTACGGAAGTAGTCATTTTTTCATTGCAAACTTAAATTTTAAAAATGTCCCTACCCCGTAAACGTAATATATGTAGGGTAATTGTGTGAAGGTTGGCAACGGCATGTGCCAACACAAAACGAAACGAAACTACCCTAAATCGAGAATGAATACATGTTCTCATCCGACAGTGGCATTTTTCAAAAGTTGTCACGTTAGCTGGTCTTTTTAGCTGGCCACAACTTTATGGTAAGCACAGGTCTGGGGCCACGAAGTCCGTTGAGAAGGACGTTCGCGAAATTTGTCGCGCGCTTTGTCAACACTGTAGTGACGTGGAAGCTCCCTATTGGAGAAAGCCTTCCCTCTCCATTTTTCGTCCGTGACCTTGGTGCGTCTAGAACGAAAAAACCAAGTATAGTGAGGCTGACCAGTACCACCTAGATACCAGGCCTCACAACTCTGTAGTGACGTCATCAGCTAGGGGCCGGCAAAGGCCAGACTCCAACTCCCGCGCACGCACTCGGCAACTTGAAATCATTTGCTAGGGTTTAAGTAAATGGATTCTTTACACTGTATGTCATAGAATAATAGTAAAATATATTCATGACACAATCGAAGTAAATCTTAAGTATCAGTCGTACCGATATTCGGTACCTCATAAGCTTTCGCGGTTTACGCGGGCTACCTGTGACTACAGAGTTTCTACCTGTGACAGCTACATATGAGAAATAAACTGTTTAAATAGTAAATTCAATTATTAAAGCTCTAACACAATGTTGAGTAATTATTTGAACATCTTAAACCTGATACAAGTTAAGTCTCTGGGAAAGTGACTCGTCAGTCAAATATCACACACGAATCGAGATAATTTCCATTTCATTTTCTAATGTACAACATTTAGGAAACGAGAGGCATCGTGAAAATATTTCACAAGGGGAATCATGTTCCTTTTGTTTATTTTCATGAGAACTATTTCCAAAAAAGTAGAGAAAAAGTGTGATTGAATAGATACATCCAAGAATTCAAAAATTATTGATGATTCATGATCTATAAATGTGCACCATCCATTAGTAAAGACAATTCGATTTATCTTTCTCTTTAGTTCAAGAGATTCAGGAAAAACATTTTCTAAATAAGACGAATGACTCTGCGAGCTTTCTTCAATAACATGCTTCCACACATCAGATTCTTTCCTTTTCTCCTTAGTTTCTGGAACATTTTCCTTTGATGAACAATATTTCGGACACCCAGGAAAATGACAAAGTAAAGCTTCAGCAGCCAATTGGGATCTGAGTAATGGTGTTCACTACTTTCTCTATTGTTTCGTTCACAGCACTGATTTCCCAGAGGATATCAAGTTATTTGGAATGTTTGTGACAAGCCTAGAAAGAAATATTGAATCGTAGTAAAAAAACATAAAGACTTATAATTATAATCTATGCAAAATTATGATGTCAATAACAAAAATACTCGAACTTACCTTTGAATTTTCCGTTACTACATAATCCTTTGGTAGAATAGCACGTAGGTATCTCTTCCTTAATTCAGGATCTTATGGGGAAACGAATACATGTGCATTCTTGGGTCCTTTTTGGTGTTGTATTATTACAAAATGGAACACAGCACTTTTGAACCAGGGTTCCTTCTTACCCTAACAATTCAGTTGTTTACAAATAATATGCTTTACCAGAATCATACTTCGTTTGTCATTTAAACGTGAGATAGACAAATAAATAAATCGAGTAACACCCTGTAAATCAGTCTGATCCTGAACCTGTTCGGCCTCATTTCGGCCCCTACGTAGTGACGTCAGCAAACTCCTCGAGCTCAGCTGTTAGGCCTTCTATCGAGAAGGTATTGGGCTGACGCAGGGTGACAGAAGATGAATGGCAGCCCTAAGCGGAGCTATACGGGATTTCAGCTTGCTTTGGTCCCTAGATTTTTCAATATGGCGGCCATTCGGTCCTGCCAACTTTGAAAATGTACATGAAGCTAGACACAAAGATATATAAGATATATATATATATCATTGGCTAGACATCAGCGCTACATTCAAACATACGCAATTAGAGAAATCTGCCATCAGGAACTTCTCTCATTATAATGTTAATTTTAATCGACTGAATGTTTTGAAACATTGAAATAATTATGATTTGGATCGATTATTTTGATAGTTTTCTTCTGAAACTCATAATGTTGAAATATGAGAAGTTTAATGTTTTACTTCATTTTAAAATGCAAATATAATTAGAAAGCTTTAGAGGAATAAATTACATTCTTACAAAGATTGTTAATGATTGATATAATATAGAATTAATGGAAGGAAATTTTAAAAAACTGAAATCAGAGTATTTCTTAAATTTTATTTGTCTCCATTTCATTATTACAATAATACATTTTATCTGAACATTCAACAGTGAAAACTAAGGAAGAAGAATTAAAACACTATATTTTTTTACCAAGTAAATTTATTTCACAATAGTTGCAAACAAGTGTTTTTACAGTTTTTTGTGAAATCTTCATCTACACTGCCCCTGATCAGATGTACAATTTGTTTTCACAATATACCTCATCCTTCTCTCTATACACAACCATAATTTTCTCTGCATTTTTCCAATTTGTCCAAAGTTGACACCTTAAAAAATTAAATAATGTATTCATAACACCAATAAATTTAAGATATTGAATATCATTTTCCTTAAATGTGTCAATGAATTTAGATAATTAAGATACCTGTTTAAAAGCCTGCTTCCAAAGGTTTCTGGCCTTTTCCATTCTGTAGCAAGATTTTCTAAGGACATTCTTATTGAAGAATCACTTTGACTGAGATCACATATTTTCAGTTGAAACTGCATTAGGGAGTAAGCCTTGAATCAGTCTGCCCTTCAGTTTGCTGCAATTTATCAACTATACCCTGTTGTTAATTACTTTTAACACTTGAAAAAAAATTATATTATAACTGCTTATATCATTTTAATAGAATATATGAAGGTGAAAATGAAAAGATGAAAATTAAAATGCAAGAATAATAATAAACAGCATTTACCATGTATCCTGACAATAAATATTTTTAAAATGTTCACATTTTGCACAGAACGTTAGCAGTATTGGTCTTATTTTACTTATGATATCTACATTACAGATCTGCTCATGGGCTTTCTGGCCTGGCTTCATAAATCTTCGGTCTCATTGTGTACTACATACACTCCTTTCTTTGGGTCAGCCATGACTGTAAAATATAAAAAAATTTTAATAAATATAATAGTTATATAATTACATTAATACTATACAAAAGTATTGCATAGTGTAATGTATAATATAATATAGGTTTACATAGTAAATACTGTCCCACATTTAAAATACTAAATATATATCCATGGGAGTGTGAAAGTATCATCAAAGTATGTAATCAGTAATTGTATGTTCAAAGCAATGTAAATATGCATATGATTTATTGAATATGAATTGCTAGAGCAAAGTACTGTAATATTTCTAATATTATGAGGCATCTCTGAGAACTATTAGTGGCCACAGAGTAAACAATGCACCCGCTATAGTCTGTGTGGACACATAATGTATGCATTAGAGGTACATAGATATAGTCTATGGTGGACACAAAGTGTGCCGATAATCGATACCAGCGCAACAAAAGAGCATCGCGTGTTAAAAATGAAGTGGACAGTTTTGGACTTTTAGGGTTTGTGAGAAATTGTACAGAAACTGTGACTATTCAAGTAAATAGAGGCAATGTCGTGGAATATTATACATGTTGTTTGAACACGATCGGTTAGCGGGTTCGCTTAAAATCATAGAAAAACGAGTTCGGAAAGAGAACCATTCGTACGTTCCAAGAAGCATCAAACAGGAATTTATTAAAATTTAAGAAGAAACACTGAATTAAATAATGAGAGATAATGGGATTCATTGGAAGATAATTTCGGCCGAATTTAGAACTGGGTTTCTGAATTTTTAGAACACTGGGGAATGTATTATTAAATAAATATTAAAACGTAAGAAGATGATGAAACAAACGAAGACATGTTGCATAACGTCAACATAGAAATCCACGATTTTCGGCTATTAATATTTAGAAAACGGCACTTTTAACAAGATAATCATGACATTGGATGCATGACGAAGCGAATGAACCCGAAACCCGTTCGAAACTCTTAAAATTGAGCATTTTGAGAAAATTTTCTAGGACGACAATGAGAATAAGCGAAAGAAGGTGGTCGGCATTTTTTTTTTTTTGAAAAACAAAGGTGTTGTGTTAAATCGACGCAAGTTTTTGAGACAGTTGGGTTCTGAAAGCCGTGGAAAGCACATCGAATTCACGTCGGTCCGATTCAAAATTCATAATTATTTTTGGGACTTGTAATTTTTTTTGTGGTGATCGAGCATTCAGTTAAGAACTGTGAACGTGTAGTAAAACGGGACGTATTCGTATTGAAGACAGAAGAAGTTTATGTTATTTTGTTAGTGATTTTTCAATGGAACATTCTGGAAATTTATGGGATTTTCCACGGAAGGAGATTAATTGAAGAAGACGAGCCGCACGAGATTCAACAGACCCGACGGCAACGCACGCGAGGAGGCGCGTGTACATCGAGGGAAGTGGCAACGGCGCGGTTCTTCAACAACAAACGCAGGAAAGTGGCGCATCAGCAAACGTTCGCGACGTAATTCATGAATCCAAGCTGGTTTCGCGATTTTTAACAATAATGTGAACAGTAATGGAGAGTACGGAACTGAATAGTCGAAAGTAACATTAATCCAGATAAGAACGATTTAACAAATACTAAGCAAGGATAATTAATTTCATTTTTTGTGTATTAGTATAGAATAAGTACGTACGTACGAGATTTTGCACAATATTAATAAAATTCAATTGCTACAAGGAATTCCTTTAATTAATTATCATTCATGATCAGCTGGTCAATGATAAATAAAGATTAGCATGAGAATTAATTGTGATTTATAAAACAGAGCGAATCGTAACAATCACGCCAAGAGCACCTATATTAAAATTTACATTGTTGCCGCAGTTAAAAGAAACGCTGATTAAAGTTTTGTTTTCATGTTTAAAAGAAAACACCGTGTTTGATTTCAGTAGCATATTTCCTGGAAACTGTTGTTGTTTTGAATGTTGTTTTCAGCCTGGTCCGTACGGAGGCACCCACCGCCCACGACCCATAAATTTTTGCAATCACGGGATTGAGCAGAGTAATATTCGGTAGTAACGTCAGATAGATAGAGAATCCAGAGGAAGTCCCGTGGGTACATTTGAATTGGCAGCCCCGTGTGGGGCACAAAAAGGGGGAGTACTTTTTGCAGTACCTTGTCATACGTTGTTTGAAGCAATTCTCTTTGAGAGATATCATTGTTATTATTTTTACTATTGATATTATTATTACTACTAATAAGGCTGACAAAAATAATTCTCCTGGATAATTTACATCATCTTTACCTCTATAAACAATATACTTACTTTGATTTTCCAAACAAAATTCTTTTAAGAATTCTGAACAAAGAAGTTTAAGGTCCTTGGAAAAAGAATGTATCATAATTGCCTCTGATATTCTCCCAAATTTCTTTTTCTGAAAGAACTTTCCCTGTAAAGAGTGTTTCCTATTATTTCTTCTTTGCAAACTATACCCAATACAAAGAATAAAAATATACACTCATATGTTGAATGTTACCATCATGAGTTTTTTTATAGATGAATCTTGCAATTGCTTTCTTCACAACCATCTAAGTGATCTGATTGAGTACTGACTTCACAATACTGAAAGAATATTGTGAAGTCGATATGAACTGCATTTTAGAGATACACATACATTTGTAATGTTAATTTTTTCACCAGGGGCGGGATTTCGGATCTTTTATTGGGGGGGCAAATTTGGGCGCTACTATAAATATCAAAATATTCGTTTACATGCTTTAAGTTAATTAATTGTGCTGCAATTATACACACTGCTTTCAATTTTGTTAATTATTATTGAATGTTATTAATTATATTAGTTGCACACAGTGGTGAGATTCCGCATTGTTACTTAAGGTCCGAACTGGTAATTCAACGATACATTTTTACTTTCCTGTATACGCACGTATACACGGAGTGATATACGTAGTATAGGGAAAGCTATGTAATGCTGGGCGAAAAAATGGCCAATTTTCGGCGGAAAAAAATTAATTGCCGGGCCGTTAAAAGGAACTAGTGGTGCTACAGAATGCCACAGACTTTCCCGTATTATTTTTCTATTTCCTTGGGTCGTCGCTAGCTATTCGGATTTGCCACATACTCTTTCTTGCCAGCTACCATCTGTCACCGCCAAAAGCACATTTTTTTTGGATTTTCTTAATTTTTTCGGTTTCCTATTGGTAGAACGATAATATTAATTTTAGAATATTAAAGAACACAAAAACCTAGTCATAAATAGCAATTTTCTTTTAAAAATTATGTGCCGTTTAAGAGAAAATGGCGTTTTAGCGCTACTAAAATTGCGAAATTTGAAGCTCATTTTCACAGACAATTTTTGAGTTTTCAAAATACTTTATTTGAAGTTATTTGAAGCACTTACACTCACAAATATAATAATGTTTACAAATTTCTGGTAATGTGCATATTAAAGATGTGAGAGATCTTTCAAAAAAATTACAATTATGTAATTTTTGAAAAAACAAAAAAACTCAAAATAAACTTTACGCCATACTAAAGAGTGTAATTAGCACTATCCGTGACAAAAGTTTCAAGAAAAAATTTGCAGCCATATGTGAGAAAATGGCGTTTGAGCGTTTCTGAAAATGCGAAATTTTTAGCTTTCACAGAAAACGGTTGTGTTTTCGCGAAACTTAACTTGACATTATTTAAAGCACATGTACTCGTAAATATAATAATATGAAAAAATCGCCGCTATTGTAAATATTATCGACGTGAGAAACATGTGAAAAAATTTACATTTTTGTAATTTTTGGAAAAACCAACCTATAGAGCAATATGGCTTTTATGTCATTTGATAGAGTATATTTACCACTATCCCTACCAAAAGTTAAAAGAAAAAAAATTGTAGCCGTTTTTAAGAAAATCTTGTTTTTGTAATTTTTTAAAAGTGCACATATTGCAGGCACGAAATTAATTGCAGGAAAACTACTAAAATTTTGAAAAACATTTACATGACCTTTATGAAAGAACTCTATATGCAGAACAAATTTTACTTGAAGAAAAATCTCTATCTTCAATTTTGTAGTTGGAGAAAGACGCCGAAAACAATTCAAACTTTCACAATTTTCGAAAATTCAGAGTTATTCGTGAGAATCGCACCTATGCCACGTTAATAAGTGTATTTTACTCTATTCATACAAGAAATTTAAAGAAAAAAATTGGAGCCCTTTTTGAGAAAATTTTGAAAATCCCAGGGGGGGGGGCCTCACATAAAGTACCTCCAAATTTTGAAGAATCGTTTTCAAAATCTCAAAGCTTCGACTAGAATCAGATCGACCGGGGAATATCCATTCTGGAAGAAATCGTACATATGGTTTAGGCGCTAGCAGTGTTCACAGACGGACAGACGGACGGAGTACAATATTATTTATTGTGGTACAAAATTAGTAGACAAATAGAAGATAATAATTGGCTAGATAGGTTTGAATTTGTGACTAGTGTGGGTGGCTTGGCAGGCACTTTTGTTTCATGCCACACGCAATTTTTTTCTGTTTTTCGATTGCATTATCTCCGTTGGGGACCAGATAAATTTTTGAAACAAATACTCCTGAAAGGTCACTATAGTAGCAAACCGCTGTATACATTTCAACTTCGAAGTGTGACTCCAAGGGGATTTAAAAATTTCGTCAATATGTGCAAAAAGTGTATCTTTTGCAACCGTTTTTTAATTGGTTATAGGTAAGTACAAAATGTTTTATTTTGGTACAAAATTAGTACATAGTTAGTTCAGGCTAGTTAATTTTGAATTTCTGACAAATAGGGGTTGCAGCTTGACGGAGGTCCGGCTCTTGCTGAGTCGGCAATGCCGACGGCCCTTTGCTCTCGACTAGTCTTTTTGATGAACCCTGATTTACAGTTTAGTACAAAAGGCGTTTAATAAAAGTAAATATATTCCATTTTAATAAACGAAAATATATTAAGTGAGAGAACAAATGGCCATCTTACAAGACGCCGTACTATTCAGCCCATTCACTACGTTCATGTGCACGAATAAAGTTACAGGAAGTAAATCGATTCAAGCGAAAACAATGTTATCAGAATATTATCGGAAATATTATGTTGGTATTGTCTTCGCCCAATTCACGTTTCTTTCGAAAGAGAAATACACAAAAATAACTGACTTCGACCCACTTCTGGACAAAAACCTGTAATATAAGCCGGTAGTTCTTAGCGATCTCGCACCGAAGGATCGCGGGTTCGACTCCCGCCTTGGGCATGGTTGCATTTCTATTCGTCCTTTCACCCCCTATCATCACCATATCATTTCATCTTCACAGTTACCAAAACGTCACAGTTAACGAATAACAAAAAACAGACATGAAATTCCATGAAATCCCGCGGTCTAGTTATTAGAATCGAATAAAGATACATAATTATTAATGTCAAATTTTGTGTGACGGTACACTTAAACTTTACACATTAATATATTTTTTGACAAAACATATGTAAAAATGTTGCTTTCACTGTTTTGTTTGTGTTTCTGAATAAAATAATTACATGAATGTAGCAATTTTTCACATGTTAAGTATAAAATTGAATATTGAAATTAAATTATTTGAGGAAAGTGACGATCAAATAATTTTCTTTACAAATAATGATCAGTGTTAAGTATTAGAATTAAATGATTGAAGTATTTGAATTGTAATTAAAATTTACAGTTTTAATGACATACAAATTGCGTGCATTGAAGTACATAAATATTAGCTACGCAATGTTAAATCGACGAGATAAAAACATTCGACATTCTGGAAAGTGGACAAAACTGTCAGTTTGCCGAACTTTACCATGCACGAACTTTAACGATTCATAGCAATAACAAACCTTTTTTTAAATTATCTTAGTAAAAGTTGCTCTGTTGTCCAAAAAGGAACCAAAAAACTTTTTTGTTATAAAAACCTTTTTGTTATAATAATACAACCGACATTAGATTAAAACAACAGATTCCCATTTATAATAAGAGAGAAGGGAAGTTATTATCAGTGGCCTAGCGTGATCATTTTTCCTGGGTAGGCTGCAAAGCAGATAAACGTATTATTTGACACTCCTCTGTCGTCATTAACGAAGAGATGTTATTCTCTCGATTACCCAGGGGATACTAGAATAACGTGAGTCAATGGCCACCGAAGTTTGCTATTTTGCTATAACTTCTAGGAGAACAAAGTATCTATGAGATTGTCGTCTGGTAAAGTCACATTTCCTTCAGTAAACAATAACACTTGTATTATTCATCAGCTATTGATTAAATTCTAATTTGAACTAATCGCGATGAACTAACATTAATTTCTCACCTGTCAGATACAAGAGCTGAAATCTTCTTACTTTCTTGATCTGGCTCGTTTCACTATAATAAAAGCTCGTGCGTTCGCCAGTACT
This sequence comes from Acheta domesticus, assembly GCA_031308135.1. Taxonomy (NCBI): domain Eukaryota; kingdom Metazoa; phylum Arthropoda; class Insecta; order Orthoptera; family Gryllidae; genus Acheta; species Acheta domesticus. The sequence goes on from JAHLJT010002406.1 coordinate 198,170,070, forward strand.
GCAAGAACTCAACTGAGCTCTTATTCTTATGACGTCGCAGAGATGTCATCGTCACCTACACCGAAAGCCCTCTGACTGAGGACTAGGACAGTGGTCCGCATTCATGTTGGACAAACATTTATTTCACAGCCCGCAAAAACAATTTAAAAATGAGAGAACCAAATGGGTGGACAACAGGCTTATTATAATTAACGATTGATTTATTTTGCTCTCTTTTGTCCCTGTCACTCACGGCTGTCGTTAAGACATTTTTAATTTTATTATTAATAATAGAGTATTTATTTTGGTCTATAAGAAAAATCCTAAGAATCAACTTTCCACGCCATTTACAAGACATTTCTCATCACAAGTGTGAATTAAACGAAATACGTGTGAATAGTACCGATTATAATGAATCGTACCGCAAGCCGCCCACTGTTTCCTGACACCTCTTTCAGCGCCTGTGAGGTTGGTCATTCCGATAAGCTGGGCTGATTTATGTGTGGGGGGGGGTGAGTGAGTGTCGTGGCGTGAGAAAGCCCGCCACTGACCCCACTGATCTACAGTGCCGAAAGGACACGTACTGTGGATGCGTTGAGGGCTCCGAAAGAACAGAGACTTCGTTCTCTCTTTCGCGTAAGTTCGAAACTGATTGTGAGTAGGAAGTACAAGATGTCAAACCTACCATGATTTTACGCATGAAACTGTTTAATTTCTAAGTAAATATCATTTAAAAGTAAAATATAATTGAAGGATGTTTTTTTTAAAACGGGATATTCACAGTAACGCTGAACATTATCCCGCGCGTTTTATAATATTGAACTAAAGTTTGCCAATTTATTTAAGCAGTATGGTATTATCTTAGCTTAATAAAATTATTATTCCCTTAATTATTATTAAAATTCTTCTGAAAATACAGAAAAAAGTAAATCTTTTTTTACATAAACTTGAATGCAATGTCTAAATATATTTTTTTACATATGTCCCAACATTGGGGGGGCAGTTGCCCCCCCTTGCCCCCCCCCGAATCCCGCCTCTGTTTTTCACATATGGCTTTATTATTAGACCAAACACCATGAATTAAAATATGTTCAATCACCGTGTGTGCTACAATTCCCAATTTATAGATATAACCAAAGATATACAAAATACCTGCATATGGTAATGCACAAATAATCTATTCCATAGTACAAAAATTTAAGATTTGTTGGTTATGTTTCATAAACATCTTACCTGAAATAAATATGCCACTTCACATGTACGTTCGGAATTCGTTTTCATAATCCATTCTCGTTCTAATTCGCTTTGAAATTCTCATATAGAGCAATAACATTGTATCTTGCTGCACTATTTAATATTCATTGTTTAACTTTAACACGATTTGCATGCGTCATTTTAACTCACTTACGTGCATTGTTTCCACTGTCTCGTTTAAAAATTCAAAAACAAATAATGCGATGAGAATATCAAATCAAAACGACAAATTCAATTTAAAAATTGTAAATATGCTTCTACGCCAGCTTCTAAGCGTGCAAGAGTGCAGTTTTGAACATGTTGGTAGAAAATAAAACAAATGAAAAGATGCCAAACCCAGCTAAATAAAGTCTCTTTCGGCGTGTATGTGCCAACACTTGGGGAGTTTCGTTGACGGTTGACTCCTCTGAAATGGACCTGTACTAAACTTAAAGTGAAACGAAGAGTCCCTAAGACAATGCCGTTAGTATAACGGGTGATATTCATGAAGTTGGTATGATCCACTTTCTCTGGGACCATTTGAGCCTGAAAACGGCTTATACGGGTGGCCGTGCCTGCAGGTGGCCGTGTCTGGAGAGGTAGTCCAGTGAATGAACATTGTACGACGACCTGGCCATGGATACATGTACTTTCTTGTGATCAAATAAATGTGTTTGTTAATAGCGTGTACGCTGTTTTGCTAGCACCGGTACACAACATTGTGGATGAGTTGCTTGCTATTTGCCGAGTGACGAGCATTCGGCGTTCGCCCTACCCAACTCGTGTCGGTCTTTTGGACACATCAAAGGGAGCGAACATTCGCCGAACACATCAGCTGGTCGGGATCGGGCGAGCAGTAACTCGCTGCTCGGTGAATGCCGAATGTGTGCAGCCGCCTTATATCGATAACATTGTAATATTGCGAGAAAGTATGTGCTGTTGCAGAACCACTAGTTCTTGTAAGCTTGTGCACGGTTAGTGCTACATGCACTGGATAACATGACATAAATACCTACCATTTTTATATATTCTTTAATTTTTTTAAAAATTACACCTATATAATTTTTTATGTATTACTCACGGAGTGAATATTTACTTTATGGGTATTTTTATACACTATTGCATTTGAGAACACAAGTGTTTCAAATTATTTCTCATGAAATGTGTCAAAAACGCAACTTTTTCCGTAAAAATGAGCTCAAAATTACGCATTTTCAAAAACCCTCAATCGACATTTTAGCTCGGTTCACTCAAAACAATGATCATGTATTGATCTCTTCACATCCCTGTAGTTTTTCCGTTATAATTATGTATCTTTTTATTTTAAGGATTTCTTTTTTAATTTCAAAAATAATATGTTTTCGAACACAAATCTTCTCACCCCCCTTCCCCCTCACACACACAGACATATTGCGCACTTAAAATACGTTCTAGATCCTTGCCTCATTTGCGGAATTTCACACTTGGCTCTTCATTGTCAGCAAGTTCAAACGGGCGTGAATTTCACTGTTGGGGCAGGTGTTTTTGAACAGGTGTTAAACATGTGCTTATTTTTACGGAAGAATAAACATACAATCAGTTGCATGTTCATTACGAAACCTTCTTTGCTTAATGTATATATTGCAGCTTATTGTTTCATGCGCTTCGATTTTTGTTGCTTGTTTTATGCGCAAGAAAATAGATGAAAACAGTATACATGGACATGTGTTTATCAATGAAAAACAGCATAGTACTCTAATAACATGGTATCACTTGAAGTTGATTGTTTGGAAGACGTTGAATACAAGCTAGATTAATCAACCTTTTGGGTGAAACTGAAAGGAAATTTCCTGTTCTAATAATACGATAACGTCAAGACGTGTGGTTCGCCTATTAACTACTATCGCTTCTTACGCTGCACAAACGACAATAATTAATCAATACTGCCTAAGTTCTTATGATATGCAGGTATAAATGCCAAGAATGGCAAATCAGATCAGAAGAAATTTATTGAATGTTTCCATGCCCTGAACTCACCAAAGTATTAAAAACAATTCCTTTAAGTATTGCCGTTTTTTAAATCATTCTTTTATCATATCACCATATAACATTCAAATTCCTTTGGGTAAATTGATTGAGGTGAGGTGAAGGCCATGCGTTGGAAGGCTATGCGGCATTGAAGGAAGCGTGACGACTATGCGTTCAATGACGTATAGAAACCGAATATCGCGTGACTAAGCCGATCATATTTCCTTTGTGCGAAGAAGTCCGATTCTTGATAAAGTAATGACTCAATTTCAACTATAGACTGTCTCTATTGATATGTTGAATTATAAAAAAGTGACTATAATTATTATTAAAGACTGTCTATAATTATTTGGAACTTTTTTATAATTCAAAGTAATGACTCACATGAAAAATCACCAGACCTATTGCAGAGCTGCAGAAAAATTTGAGGTGTTTCAACGTACCACACTTTTTCCTAATATGGTCACGTAGAACTAATCTTTACGATAATTTTAGAAATAATAATTATTATTATATTGAAATAAATATGACCAAGCTTCTGGGATAATATAATTAATAAGACGATGACATGAAAAAGCATGGGTAACTCGCACAAAAAAAAAAAGAATAGAAAATTAGTTTTATGCAGGATACGTTAGTGAGAACTCGTGCCGTTTGTATGGATGAGTCGCAAAATGAAATACCGTGTTTACCAGAATATAAGGCGAGTTTTTTTTCCTGAATATCTCATTCGAAAACTACGGGACCGTCTTATTAAGCTTAGACATTTGGGATCTATGGCTGCAACGCCTTTCATGTCAAGAAACTCGAACGCTGTCGTAAGGAGCTGCAAAGGCGATAAATACCATACGCATCTAATACAATAGTACTTGATTATTATATATTCGCGGACGTTTGATTGGCACGCGCTTCTTGCCGGGCGATTCAGACCAATATTTGTGAAAAGGAGTAAAAAGAAAATCCACAATAAATGGCTTTGTTCTAAGTGAAACTCTACGTGATAATTAATAAAATCGTTCCAAAAACTGAGTTACCCTCTGCGCTTAATCGGCGAGGCCACTGAGCAAGCTGAGTTGTATACTCTCTGCCACTGAGGCTTTCAGTTCAAAGCTCGTCGAGTACAAATCGCAGTTTTGCAAAAGATCGAAATGAAAAATCCTTCACCTTGATATAGGACATTATTCTAAGAAGGGACCGCTTTGACAGCTAATGCTTGGCTGCAAAACTGGCAGCAAAGCTACAGATTATGCCCATTCGCTCAATTCGTCAATTTGTTCGTTAGCAATTCTCACTTGTAAATGGCGTCGACACTCCCACTTGCTATGTCATCGTCCGACATGACGTTAATTTGTTTCGCGATCTGTCAAACTGGTCCCTTCTTACAGTAATTAGTCTGTAGAAGTACCCCCAAAAATCAATAAATGTTTTTTCTAAATCTCAGAGCTTCGACTCGGGCCAGATGGACAGGGGTTTCTTCAATTTGGAAAAAAATCGTACGTATAGTTTTAGGCGCTAGTGTTGTTCACATACAACTGGACACACGGACAGACGGACGGACGGACGTTTTGCTCTCAATTGTTTTTTTCGGTATCAAGGACTTACAAAACAGTGATTCTGGCTACACCACGTGTTAGGGGATTTTTTTTCTTAATTTAGTAACTCGATTTATCCACTTTTTCGTTATCAGGGCCTGGTAATGAGTTTTTCTGCCAAAAATTCGCAGTTTTTTTTGGTGCAGCATTTCATAACCTTCCCTATACTACGTACATTACTTCATATCTCGCAAATTATGTGGTTATCACTCACGATACCACAATTTGTTGAAAGAATTGTCGCAGGAGAAGAGACGCGCCCAGGCAGAATTCTTGGAAAAAAACTTTAGGATCTAAAGCTAAATATGTTTAGACAGTCACGCAGCAAAAGAAATACTTCTGCAATTCCCGCCTTAGGAAGAAACAGTGAATCATTAGTATTTAGCGATGAAGAAAAATCGAAATTATTCAATGCTTACTTTGCATCCGTCTTCTCTCCAGTAAAAAAATACAAATGAAGAAATCAATGTCGAATCAAACGGCGATTGCTCTCAATATATTATAGAAAGTAAAACAATCCGGAAAATAGTTCAAATTCTAGAAAATAATAAGTCTAAGGGCCCCGACGATATACCTGGGGAAATACTTAAATTAGGGGGTGAAGCCATTATCCAGTATCTTGTGCGTCTATTTCAAATATCTATCAACAATTAAAGAATCCCTTACGACTGGCAACGAGAAATAGTTGTGCCAATCTTTAAAGGGGGAGATAGATCTGCAGTCGAAAATTATCGTCCAGTTAGCTTAACATCCGTATTATGTGCGTCATCACAAACTACGTTAGGAAGAAGTGGAGTAGAACGGGATGGATATACGACGGACAACCTGACTTCCGGGAGGGGCATTCTTGCGAGAACCAAATGGATAGGGGACAGACTAGACGCAATCGTTAGAGACTTCGCAAAATCCTTTGACCTTGTTCCGCACGATATACTCTTAAACAAAGTTGCATCATCAGGTATAGATAAATGAGTAATAAATTGGATTAAAGAATTTATTACAGGTCGCATACAGTTTGTTAGGGTAGGTGACGCGTACTCAGGAGTTACAAATATAACATCTGGCGTGGCTCAGGGCAATGTGATAGGGCCACTGATGTTCATAGCCTTCATGAACGACACATTTCAGAAAATATTAAATCACGAGTGAAATTCTTTGGGGATGATTGCATTCTCTTCTGAAAAGTAACTGAAGAGAATAATTAGCAGATTCTTCAAGATGATGTCGACACTCTTGTAAAATGGCCACTCGATAATTAAAATTAATGCTTCTAAAAGTAAATCTATAACATTTACTCGTAAACTATCTACACCAAAAGGCAACTATTTTCTCGATGATCAGGTAATTCCTTGTACGGATAGGTGTAAATACCTGGGAATCATTTTAAATAGTAAGTTAACTTGGAAAGAACAGGTGAATTCAGCATTAAATAAAACTTGGCGAAGTCTTCTTTTTGTAATGAGAAATTTGAAAGGAGGAAATAAGAAGTCCAAAGATTTAACATATACGTCATTGGCCAGACCTTTACTCGAATACGCCGCGAGCTGTTGGGACTCGTACAGAACTGGGGAAATACAGAGCATTGAACGCGTTCAGAAACGAGCGGCTAAGTTTGTTGTAGGCAAAAACATTAAAAATACGAACATTAAATCTATTCTTGGGTGGGAAATAGGGACAAGGCGAAGGAAACTAAGACTGCTGGCAATGCATAGAACGTATTTGGGGGAAAGGCAAAGCCTGGGAAGGAATTCGAAATAAGCTGGAAAAGGCATCGTACCCTGGCAAAAATGTTCACAAATATAAAATTCAGGAGAAAAAACAACGAACAGATGTAGGAAAGTTTTCATTTGTGAATAGAACGATATGAGATTGGAATAGCAAAACCTGCAGCACTGTTTCAACAATCTTCTTTACTAAATATAAAAACAATTTAAATAACTATTTTTGTAGTGATATTGTTTAAAAGTAATATTTAAAAATATAAATAAATAATTTGTCTTGGCAATATTGTACAAGTATACTATCACGAGTATTGGCAGAAGTGAAGTATAAGTATCTATAATATATTAGTTGTGGTTTACTGGTTCGTTGCTGTGTGTTTACAAAACCTGAACAAAACACGCAATAGTTTTGTTAATATCTTTGCGGACCTTTCTGATTCTTTACGCCCTAGGGCCTTTCAAATACTTTGTTGCCCACTCTAATACCAATACAACACAAACAAAATTTGTATGAATTCGACTTATTTAAAATTAAGATGCAAGAAAATATAATAAATAAATGAAATAATGTTCAAATAAGTAAAATAACTTGTTATAAATCTTATTTTGCTTAATTGATATGAAAATTGCAATTTTGGAATGTACTGTTTCATCAGCGCAATTCACACGGATACTTTCCTTGTAACTCTCGAATACCCTCTAATCATTTTCACATATTTCTCGAGATTTTACTGGAAACAACCTTCCGTAGCTTTGTTAGTTTTTATGAGAATTTCCTCAGGAACTTCACAATATTCTTTCATTTTGTACGAACTAATCAGATACACACGCTGTTTTGTTTATCTGACGTCCTATTGACAAATGAGTACAATTCGTCTTTTCATTTAGACCCAAGAAAACTATTATAAAATGTTTCGATTTCCCGTTTGATTCAGCAACCAGCTAGTAAGCCATAAGGTTTTGTATGCACCACGGGCGTTGCTGGATCTTCTTTTCCCTACGTAGGGAAAAGTGACTTCCAAACCCTCGGGCCAGATGCCCTTGGGTTTCGGGGTTGCCCTCGGGTCCGAGGCATCTACTTAGTGCCCTAGATACACAAATAACTATTGTATTATTTGTAATTGTATAATACTTTCAACATTCTTACAACTCAATACTAGAATTACTCTTGTATTTTTAGTATTATTGTTGATATTATTGCTATAATCATTTACTATTGTTTTACAATTGTATTACATTTGGAATATTGTCTAAGATAATTGTATTAGTAACTTGCCACGGACAACAGTCTACTTGCAAGGAAATAATACAATTATCTTAGACAATATTCCAAACATATATATATCCGTATGTGTACGGGAAAAAGAAAATTACCGGTCTTTGGGCCTACAGGAGTTAACACAGAGTGTGGGAGGTCGAAAACTTGGGATTTTAACTAGTGCCTGGGTACATACAACATACTCAAAGAAAACGTTTTTATGACATTTTTTCAGGTACCCCCTCCCCCTTTTTCAGTACCTACCGACTGGAATATATTATTGTAATTTTTCTCCTTCGGAAAACTCCGAACGTTGCCTATTCCACAGAATACCGAACCGACGCGCTTTGCCCAAGTATTAAACTTTTTTTGAAAACAGTTTTAGTGATCTTTGTGGACACATTATCAATTTTTAACCAAAACTTATTAAATGAATATTTCAATGAAATAAATAAAACCTTCTAGAAACCTGTGCTGCTATCTGGGTATTTAAATGCATGGGGAATGAGAATATACAGGAGTGAGTAACATGACGAACTTGATTTCCTTTTCGAAGAAGAATTTGTCGTTTTTTATGACAATAGTTCTTCATGACTTTTGTGATTTTTATCGCCAATCCATGTAACAACTTAATAATAAGGTAACAGCATTAGTTCTTGCAAAATATATGGACACAAATGATAGTATAGAGAGAGTTTCATACACTATTTTGGAATTTAACCTACCGTTAAGTTGGCAAGTATGTTTGGTTTTTCACAAACGGATGTATTAATGTCAGGTGTTTCTTCCATCGTCATAAGGTTACAATATTTTCGAAGGGAAGAATTTGACAGAAATGGCTTGCCCTCCTGAGAATTCAGAGAAGGATAAAAACGCCGAAAGACGGAAAAGGGTGAGTATAAATCATTTTGTTGTACAAGCTTATTGTCATTAATAGTAGTATTTTAAAATTCCTAATTCAGTTAATAAACTGTCACATTTGCGTACTTTTTGTCTGCTTATTTATTGATCAGGATTATCAAATAACTTTTCTCGCAGATTGCTAAGCTTGCAAATTGTTCACACTTATTTTATCACCATTGTAAAATGTTAATTAATTTTTTTATCAAAGGTCTTCGTGGGGCAACTTCCTTCAGATTTCTTACGAATTACCGAAACGTCTCAACAACAGCAGGAAGCAGCTGATCAACAGACAGCTTTAGCACTGCAACAGCAGTTAGTGGGCATGCAATACAGCCAACGAAATGCCGGTCGTCTGAGTATTACTGTAGCTCAGGTGAAAAATTACTATGTATCTTGAGTATGAAGTGTATTTTTGTCTTGAGGGCTTCAATAACTTTTGTTAATCTGTTAGGCAAAATTGGTTAAAAACTATGGTATGACTCGTATGGATCCATATGTGCGTCTTCGTGTTGGACATAATGTGTATGAAACCCATACAGATCCTAGTGGAGGAAAGAATCCTCGATGGAACAAAGTTGTACAGTGGTAAGTTTCAGGTTTTGTGCCCATAAGATCCAAAGTCTAGAATATTTGAATATTATATTTATTTTAAGCATCATTTTTAACTGTATATTTCTTTTCTTGTATTACAAAATATTTATTTTTGACAGCCTTCTTCCCCAAGGTGTAAACACCATTCACGTGGAAATTTTTGATGAATGCTCATTTACAATGGATGAATTAATTGCATGGGCACATATTACAATACCTCCTGCTGTTATGAATGGTGAAACACATGAAGATTGGTTTCCTCTTAATGGAAAACAAGGAGATGGTAAAGAGGGAATGTTAAATTTGGTTTTAAGTTATTCTGTACGTACCTGGAATTGTTAAATGTTACTCACAAAATATATTAGAGACTAGGGCTAATAAATTATGCTTCCATTTTAGAATGTGCCAATTCCTAATGTACATCCATACGGGATGTATCCGCCTGTTCCACCTGTAGTAATGGTTCCCAATGCATCTCGAGGCCCAGCGCTTTTGGAGAGTATGTCATACACTCCTGTTTCTGTATATACAGCACCACCACCTGTTCCTTGTGTTGTGGAACCTCAGCTATCAGAGCAGGATCTTAAGCAGGTATATTCATTTATATTCTTATTTTTATTTTAAGATTAAATTGTGTTTGCTTGTATTATTGTAAATCTGTTAATGTCAATGTGACAAATGGAAATAGAAATAATCTTACCTTTTTGCATGCTACTGCTGACACTAGTAATTCCTTGTTTTCCTTTGGAGTTTGACATTTCTTGCAATTACTATATTTCTCAGGTTTCAGTGCGGGGGGGGATTGTGTTATCTTGGTTCTTAAATGCATGGGAATAGGAATGTACAGAATTGAGTTTGTTAGTTGAACAGTTGTATAATGGAATGGGAAGTATCCTTAACAGCCACATTTATAAAGTTTAACTTCACTTATCTGAGATTGATTTGTTACTTGATTTTTGTTATAACAATGAGCATGTACTTTTAAAAACTCCATTTAGGTGATAAGATCTCTCTTTTGGAATGTCTGAATATTCACCATAATGTTTTCATAATTTCCAGATTCAAGAAATGTTCCCAAATATGGATAAAGAAGTTATCAAGTCAGTATTTGAAGCCAATCGTGGTAACAAAGATGGAACAATAAATTCCCTGTTACAAATGAATGAGTAAAGTATGCCAAAACCCATCAAAATAAGGCTGTAAATTTATTGGTGTTGGTGGGCATGTTATGCAATCAGTAATGTATGCTTATTTTACATCTCTATCGTGTGTGTATATATTCTTTATACATATATATTAAAACAAGATGTTTGTTCACGGAAATATAACTTATAAGCAAATATCATCTATTTTATGTAATAATATAGTTGTTAAGGGAAAATGTTATTATATACCTGAAGTGATATAATTCATTAGAAAGATGTGCATCTTCAATATTTTCTTGTGATTTTTCCATGTTGATCATTATGTCCACAATTCGGTACTGTTAGAACATTCCATGTAGTTGTCATCAAAACACTGGATTTTGCAGAGTTATATATTTATTCTTATTTCTATTAAAACTAATGGACAGAACTGCAGATTTTATAATTGTAAAAACTGGAAAAAATGGAACATGCATTGAAGAAGTTGATTGTATTATAAATTGCAAAGTGGTTTTATAAAGCAGTGTGCTCTTTTTGGTTTTTTTGTAAAAACTATACATTTATTTACGATTACAAAGTTAACTTCAAAACACTTCTGCATGGAGGGTGGATGCATTATAGTCATGTATGCTTTCATGTACGCTTCTTTCAACTCTTCTTTGACTTTGGAAATATTAGCCTGAAAAATAATTGCGCATTGTTTTTGGGAGTCAGTGCTCACATGACATTGTGCATCTCATGAACTTCTTTCAGTTCAATTTTGTTTCCTTTTTAATCAAGTTTTCACTAGTCTTAAATTGGGCATTTTTTCAAGCTTCACAAAACACGTTACAGAGAAAATGGCATAAGCTGTGTTCACGATAAATGATATAAAGCACATAAGAAGACTGGAGCTGAACACCGCCATTAAATTACTGTCAAGTCAAAGTCCTGCCTGTATTAACATACGGAATTGAGACAATTTGGGAAAAACTAACCACAAAAAACTGTCCAAAGTAGAGAAAATAAAGACCACTTTTGTCAAAAAGCTGTAGAAGTAGCCATGACAAAACTAATATGTCCTACCTAGGGAAAGCTTTTTAATTGATGACTTGAAGACACAGTTCTTTCTCCCAGAGATGACAGCATCAACAAAGCTAAAACATCGTAGAAATGAAATTTGGACAGATTTTTCTGCAACAGAGGCAATGATAAACCAAATTTGGATGATTGCAAATTACGAAATGTGACATGTAGTAACAAGATTAGTAACACGTGGATTCCACCATATGATATGCAAACAAGAACAATTTGACAAACCAACTGACAAGTGTGTCTGTGAACTCCGTTACCACACCTGTGAATGGTACTACATGGAATGATGCAGAGAGAGGAAAAAGATGATTAGGTATGCCCAAGAATGCTGGATAACTGGGAACATTGCCCCGACCTAAACAAATCACACGAAGAAAATAGACATCTGTGCACACTTCAGCTGTGTCATTGTTCGATAAGTATTGCTTATCAACTTGTATTTAGGATTGCTTGCTAAATCTGTGCTCATTATCTTTAATTTCCTGTCACAGTAATTCTGTTAGAGGAACGCTAAAAGTATTTTCTCTAATTAAATTAATATTTAATTTTACAGGCATTCTCAACTTGTTCATCAGTTATAGTTCTTTTTTGCTTTTGAGTCCCAAGAATATTAAGTAATTTGTTACTCAAGAATCAAATCATGAGTTTTACAATTATATTGAAGTGAATACTGACCCTTATTGGTAAACAGAAAAGGCAAATTGAATTCAGAAAATATTTATGCATTTTGCTTTTATAAAGCTGCTCTTAAATTGTGCCAGTATACTGAGTTTCCTTGTTTATTTCTGTCTTGTCATTTTTAATCACTTTTGCAAAGTTTTAAAATTGTCTCAAATAATGTCATGAATATTCTTGAATATTCTTTTCTTATTAAAAAAAATTCTTTGTTGATTTTCAATCTTTTAGTTTTCAGTGATAATTAGGGAGCGGATTTTGATGACCTAAAACATCACTGGAAATGATCAATAAAATGCTCTTAAAATGTGTTTAAAATGCCCCAAAACCAAAGAAAAATTATGTCAAAAATTTGATCAAAACCAGTTCAGATGTACAACTCCAGCTGTTGGATATGTTACTGAGTAATCAAGGCTTCTTACTTTTATTCAAGTGAAGTCAGCTTGCAAACTTTGGGTTTGGATTGTTCTTTACCAGAAAATCTGTCTTTAATTATCCCAAAATTGGTGGACCCGACAATGGCACTGGTAGGTGTCACAGGAACTTGTGATGAATTACATACCTACAATGGCTGACATCACAGTTTCTGAGCGAAGAAATTGAATAGGCTACTTAGTAATTCTGTGTAGAATATTTGAAGTATCGTTAAAATATTAAATTTGAGTGAATCAGTGAAAAATGCTTTAAAAATAATGGAAAAAGGTAAAAACGACTTATTTGTCAAATATAAAATGCCATATAAAATGGGTCATTTGCATTAGTCATAACATGAAATTAATGTCTACATGAAAAGGCATTGTTCTAAAATGAAAAAAATGGCATTTCATTAAAATCCACCCCTAGTGACAATCATCTACTGCATCGAAGTGATGTTTCATTTCAACCAGACTGCTTTTTAGGAGAGAACTGTGTCATGAGTGCTTCAGTCTTGTTGAAGTATCATTTTTGAAATACATTGCATAGAAAGTAAGAATAAGTCATTCCATTTGATGATTTTGAGAAGAATAATTTATTTACGGTGTTTTAAATTTCCCTAAATGCTTTTACATTCTGCTTTTAAAACTATTCATTTTCAATCCACATATATCATATTGATTTTACAAGAAAACTGATATGCTGAGCTTTTATTGTATATAATTTATTAATGTGGATAGTGTTTATCTGCATCGTTCAGATGCATTTTAATTTGGTATTTTGTTAAGAAATAAAATTACTATTTATTACACATATTGCTTGCAAATTTGTATTAGTCCCTTGAGAGACATTTCATTCATTATTAAATTCCATTCAGGTTTCTCCAGAAATTTCATAAATTACCCAATAAAGTGTAATACATTGAGGTGATTCAAAATAAAATTATTTTATTCTTTGAAATATCTCAGAACTTGGATCTAAATAACAAAATTTATTTTCTCTGTAACTCTCTTGCTGTTGGGACAAAATTGTTCATCTTAATTGTTATTAATAATTTCAATTGTATTAAATTAGTGGTATTATTTTATGTACCCATGTTAAATTGCTTCTCAACACTTGCAATTTGCATAGATATTATATTCTACTGGCACTATATTTGAATGGTAATTTCAGGTGAAAGATAAGTTTCGGTTTGGGTCTTGTAAATGTATATCTGACTTGCTGTTTACATAATATATGTGTAATAATGAAATAAAAATGGACTAGTTAGTGATACTTTGTATTACCATTTCTTGCTTATAAATGTATGCTTTAGCATACAGCGGGCTATGGTATTACACAAGATTGACTCTGATTACTTTTGCAACCATGTTAAATTGCTTGTACTAATACTTGCAAACCATGCTAGTCATATGATTCATTATTCTTAATTAATGTAGGAAATAATCTAGATGCACATTCAGAATGAGTGAAAAAAGTTTTGGTAAAGTGTTGGTAGCCCAATTTAAAGAAATGTTTGAAGTTCTTTGAAATTTGTTTCTATGGAGAAAAAAGAAAATGAGTTGCTTAAACTCCTTAGTCAATGGAGAGCTTTTATAAACAATGTCAAATGACTGAAAAAATTTGAGGGTAAAGTGAGGTGGTGTCATTACAATTGCTTTATGTTGCAACCTTATGTATGTTAATAGGAGGGGAATTTTTGCTTAGTGGATTAAAATAGGAATACTGTCACCTAATGAATATAATTTTCCAAGATGCAGATTCAATGAGATGTATATATCAATATAATAAAGCTATGTCCCACCACAAGGGAAATTTGCTATGATTAATTCATCCTTGAAAATATTGTGTGTTTGAATTGATTTGTCTCATTTGTGTAGTTCACTTGTGTTAATGCTTCATGATGTATTCATATTCACTTCATATGTTCAAAGAATAATTGACTCAAAGAAACATGTAGGAATTTCCTATCTTTACAATCAAAATGGGGAAACCATTTTCATATTTGCTTGTTATTAAAAAAATGTTAATTGTCATTTAGGTATTGAATTTCTAATAATTTTTTTTCTAAACTATTTTGTGAATGTTAATGATATAGTATAATGTGATGTTTGGCTTTTATGAATGAATTTCTGTTTTATTTCTAAAAATGTATTAAACAAAAATAACTTTAATTTGAATAATATTTGTCATATAAAATAATGTAAGCTTTCACTCAATTTGCCAGAAGGTGGATTCATAAAAAAATTGTGATAGGACCAGAGGTTTTTTTAAGTGTTCTTACCACATCCAACTCCTCCCTATTAGTTACACTAATAATATATGGAACATAGCAAGAGTGTTCTTTATATAAAATATTGTTATAAAATCAAATATTTAACACTTTAAAAATTTGTTGTTATTAAAAACTATAATTAGGAATATAAAATTGTATTCGTAATTAATAATTATGATTTTGTATATCTCATTTCAATTTTCAGCTGAAATAATACTACAATACTTGGATATGTAAATTAACAACTTTGTCGCCTACAGGCATGCGAAAAAATTCCTTTTTTCCCCCTTCTTTTTTCCCTTTCTTTTCCAAATAACCCAGGAAGAAAGTTATAAATAAAAACAATTATAATTAATGTTTAAAAATTGGACATACATATATGAGCGAAATAAGACATCTTCAAACATTATTGAAATTATATGAATAAAAGTATGCACAGTATCTAAAATTAATAATACGAACAATTTTATTCATATAAATATAATTATAACACGTTATAATTAAAAAGCCTCTTACTAATTTAATTTGCAATTATTTAATAAAAACTCTTAGAATACAAATTAACAAACAGAAGAATCACATGTGCCGAAGAAGAGGCTCTTCAAACACAATTTGTGTCTACAATTTTTGCCACCCCTAAAATTTTGCCGCTATAGGCACATGCCTCCTGTTCGTATGTGTAAATCCACCCCTCTAGGTATTATGTTGTGAGTTTTTTTTTTCTCAAACACACAAACAGAATGAGAGGTTGATCTTAAATAAATGACAAAGCCAGTTTAATTTGCAAATTCATTTATTTTGTGGCAAAGAATTGTGAAATGTAAACAACATATTTTGCTGTGCTGTTCAACATTCGATTAACATAGGCAAACATTTTGATAGCAATAAATATATTTTTTGTTTGTAAACTGACTAAGAAGAACGTGAGTATTGTATTAGTAAAATTTTAGATTTATCTTCAGAAGTATAAGACTCTTGTATAACTACAATTGATCTGAAAGATTAATTTTTTTGTTGCACTTGAAAAAAATTGTCTCAATGGAATACAACTTGAATTAACAAAATTAACCTATGTAAAATTCTAAAACTTGAGAGATTTAAAAGATTAGCTAATTGTTGGCATTTAAAAAAAAAAATTCAAATATCGAAATGAACATTGTCCAGATGAAGTTTTTAGTGTGTTAATTCAGGTTTGTTTATTGTTATAGATGTGTACTATGCATTGTTATTAAAAAGATTAGACCAACATGTATTAACAGTCTATTCATATAGATTACACCACTTGCTTCTGTTATTTTGGGAATTTGTTTAAAAACAGTTCATAACATGTTTAGTGGAGATGCCTAATACTATCTTCTCATAGTAATATTGACTCATATTCGTAAAATTCATTTTAATAATTGTTTACATTTTTTTATTACTACTATATGTTGTATGTGTTATTGTATGTGCCAAATCAAATGTACGGCTTGAATTTTCTTTGTTATTAGTTTTAATAACATATGTCTGACCTCATACTTGTCTATGATTCATTGGTTGAATCAGTTGGTCATGCAAGTTTAGAAGAAATGCAATTCAGGTGTTTTCTTCCAAAGCAAATGGCTCCTGTGAAATATTGATTGATTTATAACGTTGTATGTTTAATACTTAATAAAAATGTAATGTACACAGTTGTTATTATTTGAGATACTTGTAATACGTGCAGAGTATTAATAGTGATTTTTAATTATTAATTTTGGGGTTTTGTTTTTCCCAATTTTCCACATAAAGTGTGAGAATTTGATGTGAAGCGACTTCAGTTATTTTAGAGGTTTACTTTAAGGAAAAAGGTTTGCATCACTTTAAATGTTCAGCATTCTTGAATTGGTAGAATAAATCTTAAGAAATAATAAACCACATAGATTTAAATGGTTTATATTTAGTGTGGTAAATAGGAAATAATGATACTGACATTAATAACATATTGGATATTCAATTTTTTGATATTGATGATTAATATTTAATATGGATATCGTCACTCTTACTGAAACAAAAATGAAAGGAATAGGTACTGAAGATTTAGATGGTTTTGCACATCTATGTAGCGGAGTAGATATAACTAAAAGAGCTAAAGCAGGGCTTTCCATTTTGTTGAAAAGTAAATTGGCACGAAATATCAAAGATTGGGAAGCTATAAATGAAAAAATTATTAAAGTAGAGCTTGTACTGAAAGGATATAATATTGTAGTCATTGGCGTATATGCACCATCAATTGATGAGACCATTGCCGTTAAGGATGAACACGAACTATTGGGCCAAATTTTGAACAACATCAGTAGCCAAAAGGAAATAATTTTGCTGTGGGATTTTAATGCTAGAGTTGGTTCGAAAATAAGTGATGCAACTGTAGGACCTTATGGAGAAAATCAGGTAAATAACAATGGGGAAAGGATAATTGACATCTGCCAACAGTATTCCCTGAAAATTCAGAATGGATTCTACCAACATTAAAATCTCTATAAATTTACCTGGATTCAACCTACTCTTCATATACAATCAATTATTGACTATGTGATTAGCTGGCAAAATACAATGCTAAAATTCCAAGATGTTAGAGTATATAGAGGCGCAGAAGGCAGAACAGATCATTTCCTCATTAGAGCAAAATTTGTTCTCCCATGGAAATTGTCTACAGAAACGCTCTGTGAAGATGATTATAGATGTGATATGCCAAAAACCGTTCAGTATAATCTTCAATCCCTCAATGATGATTTGATTAGGTTTTTGTACAAAGCTAGACTGTGTTCCAAACTGAACAATATAACCTATTCTGATGGAATCAATATGTATAATGGTATAGTAAGATGCATCAGTGAAGCCACATTAGAATCTCTTGGAGAATTGCCAAAACCTAATAAAAATAAATTGTGTAAAAATCCTTGGTGGAATGATAATATGGAGAAAATCGTGAATAAGGAAAAGGAAGCTTATAATGTATGGTTGAGAACTTGTAACCATGAGGATAGAAAATACTATTTGCAGTGTTGTAGGGAAGTAAAGAAAGAAGTAACGAAAGCCAAAATGAAATGTGGAAAAAAAAATGTAAGACTATTGATGAGCATGTGGGATATAGAAAGGCAACTGAAGCATGGAAAATATTGAAATCTCTTAGAACAAATAGAAAGGAGACTATGCCCATATGTCTTATTCCCTTAAAAGAGTGGAAAATTTATCACCAGAAGCTGTTAACTGAAGATCGACCAGAATTTATTACTCAATTAGACAATGAGATAAGTTTCTCAGATCAGATTTTTACTGAAAATGACATCATCTCAGTTAATGAGATAAAGGAAGCCCTTAGATCCATGAAAAATGGACGCTCACTTGGACCAAATGGAACTTTTAAAATGTGGGACAGACTTGCATCACAAACTGTTAGCTTATGTTTTCAGCTGTTTAATGAGGTTTCAGCTATGTTTAATGAGGGATGAAATTGTGCCCCCGAGTGGAAAACTGCCTATATCTCGAACATTTACAAGCAAGGAGAGAGATGAGTTTGCTGCAATTACAGAGGAATAAGTGTGACTAATTCTTTTTGAAGACTATATGACAAAATTCTTAAACAAAGAATTGAAAATCAGATACATGAGCTAGAAGAACAAAATGGATTTCATGCTGGAAGATGATGTATGGATTGTTTTTTTCTGTTTGAAGCAGCTTCTGGAGAAACGGTTAGCAAGACCACCTCGAAACCCTCTTGGTCTTCATGAATTTAGAAAAGGCATATGACAGTATTCCCCTCTGCAAATTGTGGTTAGCAATGAAAGCAAATGGGGTTGGTGACCTATATATAAGAGCAGTGAAAGTATTGTTTGTTAATTGTACTAGTAGGGTGAAGGTAGGTCGAAGAATATCTAAAGAATTCCCTGTCACCGAAGGTCTGCGACAAGGATGTGTAATCACTCCCACACTCTTCAAAATATATCTAACATCTGCCCTGGAGAGATGGAGGCGAACTTGCACGAATATGGGAATTTCAAATCAGAACGGATAAACTGTTCACTTTGCTTTTTGCTGATGACCAACTGATATTGGCAGAAGATGAAGATGATACCCATTACATGTTGAGGAAGCTGTTTGAAGAATACCAGAAATGGGGGCTAACAATAAATATCTCTTAAAAAATTGAATATATTGTAGCTAATAATGTAAACAGAAATTTGATAATAGAAGGTGGTATTATCAAAGGAGTCAATAGCTTCAAGTACCTTGGAATAATGTTTACCGAAAATGGTAAAAGTGAAGCTGAAATTATTGAAACAATAAGAAAAGGGAAACAAGTTACAAAACAGCTGCACAATACTCCATGGAGCACACAAATAAGACCTTGCACGAAGATAAGATGTACAAGTCTATTGTAGAGAGCATTGTTACCTATGGAGCAGAAGTGTGGACAACAATGGAACAACTAAAGAAAAAATTAAGAGCAACAGAAATGGGTTATTGGCAACGTTGTCAGCTTATGATACAGGACAGAATAAGGAATGAAGATGTGTTTGCAAGACCTCAATTTTAGACACTGTGGAGGCAAAGTGCCTACAATGGTATGGTCATGTACATCGAATGGATGAGGAAAGGTGGCCGGAAAAATGATCGATGAACCCCTGCAGAAAGAAGAAGACGGAGACCAAGGACACTTTGGAAGGATGCAATAAATAAAGCTGTGGATGGAAGAAACCTGCCAGAAAACGACTGGAAAGATCATAACAAATGGAAGCTAGGATGCAATAAGTGACTCTAAAGTTGAAATAAATTCGCAAAATAATAATAAAAAAAAATTTCAAATTTTTATTTTTTTACTCTACAGCAGAGATGGATAATTCTGATAAAGTCTGTGATTGTGATCGTGATCTAGGCAGAGCAAGCGAATACAGTTGTTTATAAACTTATCCACTAAAATATTTGGGTACAACTTATGAAATAACTTGGTACACTTTATGTGGAAAGATACTATGGTCATGTAGTACATAAGATAGGAGCAAAATCATTACTCAACCATTACATAGCACATATAATGACACACTGACTGCACTGCTGTCTGCAGAAGGCAGAGCACAAAACAAAGATTAAAGTAGGAGAGTTTTGTATGGATGATATGCATCTGTCATTAACAAGTGACAATAGTAATCATTAGAGCCTGGAAAAAAAATGCAGAATGAAAGATATTCTTATAATTTTCATTTCAAGAAGATGTAATGAAAAATGTAAGAATAAGTAACAAATATGTAAAAAGGAATAAATATGGAATATATATCTTTTTTATAGAACATTTACAAACAAGCAAAATAAATTTACACAATTTGAAATTTCATTAATAAAGTATGAATTAAAAATTTATTTAATTCATATAAATTTAATTCATATTCATATAAATTTAATTACAATTTTAAAAATAAATGTTGCTTGTCCTTAATTATTTTTTAAGAGTACATTGTTATGTTTGAGTGCAGTGATAGTCATTGTACATGAGAACTAAATGACCAGCTAACAATAACTGTAGCATTGTCATCGCATAGGAACAGGTCTGTGACAAACACAATGTTATGGATACTCTTCACACCTAAAGAGAGGTAATATTCTCAGTGCTCACACACTTTTCTCCCAACATAAATGCAGTGGAGACCGAGCTTAATCCATACAAATTAGACATAGCCATGTGCATCTGACCGCACCTTCAAATTGGGCACCTTACATTGCCAGCATGCCATTCTCAGTATGTAAGAAGTAATCCAGATTTTTGACATAAAATTAGTTTTTGAAAAGCCATTAAATATTTTATAATAAATTTTAAGAAAATAACATAATTAAGAAATAAATTTTAAGAAAATTTGTAGAATAATACAAATTTTGCAAAATATGTAATAGTACAAAATATGAAAAATTGTGTAATGAAATATTTGGATTCAGAATATGAAGTAATTTACGTGAGAAAATCACTTCATATTTTTCATTTTATCATTAATTTTTGATAGTACACATCGTGAATTCATTTTTGATGCATATTTGAGCTGATGTCTCATGATTATTTGGACATTACAGATGTTGTATTTACTTTTCTAAAATTAGGGGATGAAGGTATAAAAGTTAGAAGGAAGTCTTAAAAACATTTGAAGAACATCAGAGGAACCTCATAACTTTTTAATTTTTTTTTATTTTACCCTTTCAGATGAAACACACTTCATTTGTTTTGTCAAATTATGTGTAGATCTAGTGTTGCTTCCACACAGCCTAGATTTTCTTTTGCTCCATTTTGCACTTGCAATTTAATTTTATAGGAGCCTGACATTAATGATGAAAGAGGGATGTCCGGCAATGGAAATGCCCCATTATCGATGATGTATGAGCCCTGGAATCATTGTATTATTTTCAGTTCAGGAAACTTCCACTGGTGTATATTGTGTATCTAAAATATTTCTTCTTTAAATGATGAAGCAGGTACAGATGGAATGAGAGGCATGTTAATCACACAAAAGAATGAAAAATTATTGACAGTTAAAAAATAATCATAAAATACAATCTTTTGAACTTTTTTCTTTTGCTTCAAATGTTGATATAATGAATTGTTTATTTAATATTAATTTTATACCTTCCCGTACATGTATGTATATACAGAGTAATATACGTAGTATAGGGAAAGTTATGTAATGCTGTGCGAAAAAATGGCCAATTTTCGCCAGAAAAAAATTCGTTGATGGGCCGTGAAAACGAACTAGTGGTGCTACAAAATGGCACAGACTTTCCCATATTAGTTTTCTATTTTATTGGGTTTGGGCTAGGTATTCGGAATTGTCACACACTCTTGCCAGCTGCCAAAAGTACATTTTGCCACATACTCTATCGCCGCCCAAAGTACATTTTTTTGACATTTTATTAAATTTTCTGTTTCCTAATGGTAGAGCGGAAATATTAATTTTCGAATATTAAATAACACAAAAACCTCGTTCCAAATTACAATTTTCTTTGAAAAGTTTGAAGCTGTTTTTAAGGGAATGGCGTTTAAGCACCATTAAAAATGCTAAATTAGCTCTTTTTCACAGAAAAGTTTTGAGTTATTGAAAAACTTCATTTGAAGTACATACACTCACAAATGCAATAGTATTTACAAATTGCTGGTAATGTGCGTATTATAGATGTGAGAGATCTTTCAAAAAAATTACATTTGTGTAATTTTTTAAAAAACAAAAAAATACCTCAAAATAAACTTTACGTCTATTAAAGAGTGCATTTAGCACTATCGGTTCCAAAAGTTTAAAGAAAACATTTGGAGCCATTTATGAGAAAATGCCGTTTCCCCAACTAGATTTTTTCCATCAGAGGGGCGCCGCCCCAACCTGGGACAACCTCTAAGCTTCCGACCGGTCTCCCAGCATGTGTTGGTGCATGTAAGTGTTTGTGTGAAGAAACACGTATAGAAGGGAGGGAAAGGAAACATCGCGTGCGGTCCGTGACCCGTTTGTTAGGGTACTGCTCCGGTGTTCGCCTGGTATTGATCGGAGAAACCACGGAAAACAACGGGTCAGAACAGCCAACCGCTAGAATCATCCAGGGAGCGACTGAATTCGACCTAGCTATCTAGCTAGTGTCGAAAATCCTGCCAACGTTGGGACTCTAACCTCAGGACCTCCTGGTCAGAGGCACGGCTGTCACATCAATTGATGCCCTGAGCCACCTCTCGCAGTACATGTCAGATAACATGCTCTATTAACTATGGGATAATAGAGAAAGGTATCGGTTCGTTTTGTCCTTTAACATGGGCTTCCGCCAGCCCGAGGTATCCGGAGCGCCAACTTCTGTGCACATCCGGCCTTTGCTCTTCCTTGTGAGGTCGCCCATGTTCCGTGACGCGGTGATGTTGAGAGCGGCGCGTGGGGTAGAGGAGCTCAAGGGAGGAGAACATTCTCCCTGTGCTGTTTCCTTCCACGATGAAAATACAGTAGCGTAGCGTCAGGGGACGCTAAGATGCTGAGCATCCCCACGTAAAATATTAATCAGAGAATCTTAAATATTGTATCGATAATCTTACAAGTGGTCCATTGAGTGAAGCACGACGTGTATTAATTTTAAAAGTGATTTCCTGTGATTGAATTGGGCGCGTTGTTACAAGGTGGTCTCTGATTGCTTCGGCGCTACAGTGCTTCTAGCGTCTGCCACGAGATTGCGACGCGCATTGACGCATGCGCAGATGGTGAGGTTCCCCCCCTCCCCTCCTCACCCCTCACCAGAGATTCCCGAGTTTCTTACGCTAGCGTACGACTGAGCAAAGTTGCTTGTTTGTGCATGAGAGTGCAGCTCACTTGACGTCAGTGAAATATTTTTCTTTCTCACTTTTGACTGCTTGGTCGTGTGCACAAGAAGGAGAAATAGTGCTTGCCTACTAATTCTTAATTAATATCTAGGATGATGAATTCTTCCTTAAATATATTAAATATTATTTTGGTCTGAAATATATAAATATATTCACAAGAGATCTCATTGCCATTTACGCATGAGAATGAAAGCTGAGCCATAGCATAATTTGCTTTCAAGACGTGTCCTAACATAAATTTGTTGAAGTGTTGTAATTTTCGATAATATAGATTCTGGAGAACATTAAAGATCATGATGTGTTCAGTTCGCGTTATTGTTGAGCACTCCCAAACGCGCGAGTCACGCTAGGCCACTGGAAAATACATGGGTGACCTGAAAATACAAGGGGGCCCCGAGCCACTCGAGCCTTAGTTCGGGTGGCCCCCTGTGGGGCTCTTGGCTTCGTCGTGGCAGTGGCCCGATACTCTGGGCAAAGAGGAGGGACTTGTTCCCGGAGCATGTGAGTAGCGCCTTGTAGGGACTCCGGTACTATTCCGGATAGCTTGTAGCTCTGAGATGGCTGGGTGGCCCTACCCAGGCATTGATTGGGGAAGTTGCTGTGAGGGCAAACTGCATTCCCGCAGGATCAGGATACCAGCCTGTCGGCATACTTATGCGTCGGCCGGGGGTGAGGATAATAGCGAAAAATATAGGTGCCCACCCGGGGGATTCGTCTCCCTGGTAAAACTAGTAGATGTGTGGGATAGTAGCCCATACATACCCCCATGACCGTGTAGGCGGACATGATTTCTGGGGAGTTGTAGACGACCACTCGGACCGTGACGTTTCACGGCGTCTCTCACGTCCTTAGCTTCAAGGTGGAAGCAGTGAGTAGGCAATGCTAACCTCCGTGTTGCCGGGTTCATCCAGTAATCCACCACTGGGGCTCCTGCCCCTTCGACCTTTGGGAGGGATTGGGCGAGGGACGTTCGGAACGCTCCGGATCCCACATGTAAAAGTCCACACGGAGTATCAACACCCCAGCCACGTTGCCCAAACACAGTGAGATATTCCATCGAGAAGACAAGACCCCAGGCGCCAAGAAATAAAAATCCAAGTATAAATACTAACTCCGGCTGCGGAATGCTATGCTCTCCCCTCTAACTTACCCTCTACACCAAAAAATATATTCATGTTTGGACTGATATGAAAATGGCCTCAGGTTTTCTTACGAGAACAATACGAGACTAGAAATAGTGATAACCTACAATTCTTTCGAAATATTTTTAGCATGTTTTCATTTGACAGTGTTCCGAGTGAATTGGAAATTTCTACATGGTGTATCTCAATGAAAAGCTAGTTATTACCTCTTTGATAGGACAGGAACATGGAATTCCATTTAAAGTTAGCACTTTAAATGGACATTTTTCAGTACCAAATGAACACACATCTTGTATGACACATGAACCCATGTTGTTCACACAAGGAATCATTACCCAGCCAATCCATGTTTCTTTTTGGATAGTGGATATCATCTGAAAAAGAAATATAATATGGTTTTGACTTATGTGGATCTGATATTACAGTACAACCTCATCTTAAGAGACATCTACGGTCGTAGATTTTTGTCTGTTGTAGACAGAAACACAAGTGGAAAATACATCTAGGTTAATTACAGATCTTCACCAAAGGAATCACTATTGGGAATTTCAAAAAAATTCTGCATTCTGAAATATTGCCGGATATGCAAATGGGACGGCACAAAAACACTACGCCACACAGATATCAACCCAGTGAAAAATTGAACACAAAGTACACAATGGGCGGACTGGGACTGCCGAGAACGAAGACCGAGTGCAGTTACGAGCTAGGTCCTCACCGATAATGATTCGAGATTCCCCAGAGAATGGTTGTGTGAGCTGTGGCGTAGTGGAATAACGCTTCGTTCATCGTCTACCTGGGAGCCTTAGTTTGATTGATAAATTGTTTAGTGATTCCGGGCCCGTCAACTTCTAAAGTCATTAGTCCCTTAAGTGTAATGCATGTTATTTTCACGGGAGGTGGCGGTGATTTTCCCCTGTTGGATGGTGAGATCCGGCGCCGACCTGGATGTCGGCTGGCAGGATTTCTCCCTAGGAGGTATCTCCCTTTAGAATGTCACCGCCCCAGCAGGGACAAGCTCTAAGTCTCCGACTGGTCTCCCAGCAAGTGTGATCGTCTAGCGCATGTGAGTGTGCGAAGATAGGATAAGGAGGAGGACGGAAAGGTCACGCGTGGTCCCTGCCCTGTTTGTTAGGGTACTGCTCCTGCATTCGCCTGGTGTTGACCGGAGAAACCCCGGAAAATTACCGATCAGAGCAGCCGGCCGCTAGAATTCTTCTCCAGATAATGGCTGAAATCGACCTTGCTATCTAGCTAGTGTTGAAAATTCTTCTACCGTCGAGGTTCAAATCTTAGGACTTCCCGGTGAGAGACTGCAGTGAATCAGTTTATACCCTGAGCCATCTCATGCGGTCGAGTGAACTCGTCTGAAGTAGCGGAGGCAAAATGTAAACGGCCACAGAAGCAGCGACTTCGCAAAGCCAACAAGGGGCGAGTTATGCTTTAAAAAGGTAATTAATAGACCCTTGATGAGCCTTACGTCGTGTCCAATTCTGTCGCGGCAGTGCCTCTGATTGAGAGGTCCTAGGATTCGAGTCCCGACGGTGACAGGATATTTGACACTAGCTAGATATGTCGAATTCAGCCAGTCTGGAGGAGAATTCTTGCGGCTGGCTGCTCCGATCGGATGTTTTCCGTTGTTTCTCTGATTCAACATGTGAATCCCGGAGCAGTACCCTAACAAACGGGCCACGCACGGACCATGCGCGATCTTTCCTTCTCCTTGTCCCATCCTTAGTCCTCACCGTTAGTTGCACTCACATGCACTACATGACAGCATATGACGGGGGACCATCCTGGAGCTTTAAGCTTGTTCCGGTTGGGGCGGTGCCCCGCTGGTAGAAGATCCCTAGACGGGGACAACCTCGCAAACCCTGAGTAGGGCTGCGGATCTCACTGTGGAAAACACAGCCATCTAATTTTACCCAACTCACACAGGTGTAGCTCCCCTGAACAGGTTCTGTGGGTTAGTATGAATGAGCTTTAGGCTGAGACTGCACGCCCTAGCGTTTTCCACAAAACAATATTAAAATTGGGAGCAGATTTTCGCATTGAATACTTCCCAAATTCGTTTATTTGTCGTGAGAAAGAAAATTCATCTGTAATCTATATTTTTTGAACTGCAAAAGCCTATGCCGTTTCTTAAAAGCAGGAAGAATATACACAAAGTAATGCACTGGGACAAGGGACAGTCCATATTATCTCTTACACACCGATTCTCTTATTTCGAGGTTTTACTGAATATGCTCTTAAATAGTTTTATTTACCTTTATAGGTGCTTGCAGGGTTGCCGAAACGTTCGCTTGCATTGTTATAGTTATTTCTTTTGATGATGAGGCAACAACATTCAATTTCAAAAATTGTATTGGAGATCTCTTAGAAGCACAGTTTTTGTATTGGAATGCATTAATTTTTGCCATCTTATTCTAGACAACAAAGTAGAAGGAGTAAGTCAAATTTGAGGTCTTAATTTGCACTCATTAGACTTCACTCATTATTGCTACTCACCGTAGACGATCTGCTGAAACCCAAAATGCTTCCAGGGGAATAACCAAACCTTCTCGTAATTTGTGTCATGTTCTGAAACAGAATAATATTAAGTACTTGCAAATATACAGTACTGTAATTGAAGTGCTTGGACAGTAAAAAGAAGCCGCATGAGCCATAACAAGTCTCTGGTTATTTGTAAATATTGAGATATCTATTTTTGTCGAAGGGTGTCTCATTTTGTTGCTGATCTATAAATGTCAACAAGACTTAGTATAGAGGCAAGATTAGCCACACTTTTACCTAAATCGATTGATTGCTATGTATCCTGGCGCGTCAAATGCTATGGTCGGTATTCCCAAAAGCATAGTACAATTTTTATCACGGGGGTGGCTGTGTTCTTCTCGCGTTAGATGTAGAGAACTGGCGCCGACTCACACATCGGTTGCGGGGGAACAATCCCGACACGAATAGTGTGTGAAATCGATAAGACGTTGGAGTTTTGTCTCCTACTATTATATTACTCGTTCACTTTACATTTGCAGACGGCAGAATTAGGAACTAATGTTGTTTTGAAAGTGAACGCCCGAACACACGACCGAGAATACACGAATGGTCCCGATGTAATCAGCATCTGACCAATCAGCTGTCTCCGAAGGCATCACAAGCGCTACGGACATAGCTGACGAATTATGCCTTTCCTACAGTGAGCTGGAGTCGCGCCCTAGGTAATATCCAATAAAATAGATCACACCACACGCTATTCACAACATTCACGTACAATATTTTATTTCTTCTTTGCACTTATCTACTGCTTCATGGTTATGTTCTTGCCCCGCCGGGGTTCTGTGTGCTGCTCACCGCCATCTATATCATATTAAACGGTCAGTATCTACTGCAGACGCGCGTTTCTCATTCAGTCGGCGGTGACCTCATGTAAACAGATCGCAGCGCTCCGTCTGCAAATGTAAAGTGAACGAATAATACCTCCACGGCGGAAAGCGTGCCGCAAATTTCAGTTTCCAATCGAAAAGAGTTATAGTATATCTGAATGAGTGATATAATACTATCATGTTCTTTTAGCTAGGGCTGCGTTCCTGGAGGAACGCCAGAGACAAGTGCCCTTTAACAATTTCAGTGCTCGGAATAAAAAATAGTAATTTCAAAAGGCCTGAGATATCTATGGCATTA
This sequence comes from Acheta domesticus, assembly GCA_031308135.1. NCBI lineage: Eukaryota > Metazoa > Arthropoda > Insecta > Orthoptera > Gryllidae > Acheta > Acheta domesticus. The sequence continues at coordinate 198,198,101 of JAHLJT010002406.1, forward strand.
TTAGTGAAAGAGATAAAAAATATATTTAGTGTACATTTAGTATAGTTTATCTGCAAAGAAATTCAGTTTCTTTAATGAATACGATATACCAGTAGCGTAGCGTCAGGGGACGCTGAGATGCTGAGCATCCTCGTATATAATATTAATAAAGAACCCTAAATACTGTATTTTTAATCTTACAAGTGGTCCGTTGAGCGAAACACGTTTGGTATTAATTTTAAATTGATTTCCTATGATTGAATTTGGCGGGTTGTTGAAGCAAGCCTGTGATTGCTTGGAAGCTAAAATGCTTCTAGCGTCTGCCGCGAGATTGCGACCAACAATGACGCATGCGCAGATGGCGAGGTTCCCCTCTCCCCTCTTCACTTCTGGCCCGACTCCTTTACGCTAGCGTTCACTGCAGAAAGAACCTCGTTTGTGCATGAGAGTGCAGCACACTTCAGGAGGTCAGTAAATTATCTCTCACTCGGGAGTCCCCGCTTGGGGGCACAAACTGTAGAACTAGTGCCTGTCTACTATTCTTAATTAATATCAAAGCAATTGAATTATCCCATAAATATATTACATATTATTTTAGTCTGCAATGTATAAATTAACAAGTGGTCTCATTGCCATTCGCATATAAGAATTAAAGCTGAGCCATTGTATAATTTGCTTTCAAGACATCGGCAGTCCTGATTGCTGTGAGGATTTTGTGGGAAGCGCCTACACCGTCGTAAGCAATCGAGATCTTAGAAGTAGTTACAGTGTGTCTGCCTTGTGTTGTGTTTGCCTGTTAGATGAAGGAGTTGATAGTGTCATTTTATGCGTTATTGTTGAGCATCCCCAAACGTGAGAGTCACGCTACGCTTCTGCGATGTACAATCTGAATGACTTGTTTGCTTTAAGGAACATGATAATATTAGGTTATTTTATCGTTTTTTCAAAATGTAAGAGTAATTAATTGTCTTTAATGTAGTATTCGACATTCCGTCATAATTACGTTGATTTTGAAATAGCAACTACGTGTATATATGTGTGTGTGTATATATATTGCGACCGCCGACTCCGGGTCCCAGTTCGATCACCCTGCATGCGACCGTGGTACTGGCCCCTGGCTCCGGGCAGACCTCGCAGGAACCTCTATGCTGGCCTGTTGATCGCCGCTTTCAGCGACCTACCTGTTAGCGGCTCCCGTGCGATCGTGGTAACGACCGCCTCCAATCCGAACAGCCCCGTCAGCACAGGCAGGCCCTCACTAGGATTCGAGACTATACTTCGGTTTTTCTTTCTTGGCGCACGGGGGTGTCAATACAATCTCACGGTATTGCACGTCGTTATCGGTTGTGCTGCTAGGAGTCGCATGATCGCGACTCTATCGATTAGTGCTGGCGATCATGCGACTCCTGGCGGCACAACGGAGAACGATGCTAAATACCGTGAGATATTTCATTTTATTGACACCCCCCCGTGAGCCAAGAAAGAAAAAACGAAGTATAACTGGAATCGGGCGTGTTTATTTCTGAGTTACTTGGCTAAGAAAGTGCAAGGGGGTGGCAAATTTCCTGGCTTTCAAATAACCTCGTGACAAGCCCTGAGAGCACATTTATTCGCATATGCGCGTGGCCCGCTAGGCGCGTGATGCCGCAAAGTGACACTGTTGAAGTTGTTGTCAGGCGACGCGCCGGGAAGTGCCGGGTCGCCCTCCTCAGCGGGGTCCCTCGGGACGCCGTCGGTCGCAAGTGGGCCGGCGAAGGCAGCCGGTGCAGTGCCCGCCGATTTCGATAACTTTTAGCTGGATTTCTTCCGCGGACACGGCTCAAGTCTTACGTATTTTGTCACACCCGCTTCTCCTCCGAATTACGTATTTTGGCGCAGCCTCTCTTCTCACATCTTACTACCAAGAGATGTGTATGTATGTGTATATATATATACACACACACACTGCTTTCACATATCACTCCTACCCAAGTCTCTCAGCCTATTCTCACATCTTACTACTACGAGAGTCACCGAAACTCTGTTATCTTGCCGGGAGACTAGACCAAATGTCAAAAAAGTATCAAAAATGCCATGTTTGTGCGAACGGTGCACCCTCTAGAATTATGATAAAAATTGTTATGTTTCGCAAAACATGTTTTCGCATCTAAAAATTCAATTTAAGTACCCAGCGGGCGAAAAAAAATTTGACACACCCTAATATACGAGGGCGAGTCAACTGAAAACCGTAAAAGTACAATTAAAAATCGAAATGTGGCGCTAGTGTCCTGTAAGTTGATACGCATGTTTGCAATAGTGTGCCAGATGTCTCCTATGTGGCATCATTGGGAAGAAACACAAACTCTGGCGCAGGAACAATGTAAAAATGGTTGCTCCACTATCACCGTGCGCAGGGAGGAACAGCGTTCTATGGTTCTGTTTTTGCGAAGTGAAAGTGTGAAACCTATTGACATTCTTCGACGAATGAAAGTTCAATATGGTGACGCCTGTTTGTCTCAGCAGCAAGTGTAGGAATGGTGTCGGAAGTTCGCAAATGGTGTGACATCCTTCGCCAACGCTCCGCGCCCAGGCCAGGCACATCGCGTTGTGATTCCAGAGACCACTGCAGCCGTTGAAGCAATCGTGATGGACAACCGCGGAGTGACATTAGACAACTTTGCAAAAGCTGTACACATTAGTAATGGTTCAGCACATCACATTGTGCATGGTGTGTTCCAATTTCAAAAGGTGTCTGCAAGATGGGTGCCCCGACAACTGACCTCGGAATTAAAACAGCGACGTGTCGATGCGTGTGAAGAACTTTTGCGGCACGTTGAACGTGACGGTGATGTCTTCCTTGCACGAATCGTCACCGGGGACGAAACCTGGGTCAGACCTGAAATTTGAATGCCTCCCACATCCACCTTACTCGCCCTATCACGCCTCGAGCAATTTCCACATGTTTGGGTCACTTAAAGAAGCTATGGCGGGAAGAAGTTCGTCTCCGTAATAAACGGGTGAACCTGAAAATTCATCTCTCAGTACGAGTTCTCGCCTCATACTACTTTCATTTGGTCATTTTTAGCTTGATGGAAGGACACGCTATTAATGAAATAAAATAATAAGCATCCGTGACAAATTACTTAAGCGCAACAATGTTTTTGTTGCGCCATTTCCATCTGCTCTGCCTTTAAAAATTTCTAACATAAATCGATATGGAACGGAAATATATTATAAATTAATTACCCTTCTGATTATACATTTAAAAAATTGTATTCCCTCTAATTCACATCCAATAATATTCACTCAATGAGAACATCTTGGCAATTCTATACGTAGGGGAGAGGTTAACTGCACCGGTTAGGTTAAATGATCCATGCATTTAAATGTTGGTGGGAAGTGTTTCCTGTCTTTTCCACTGGATGGCATTCGTAGGATGATTGGGCTGATCGTGGAGCTAATGGCTAATAGCTAGCCAGTCATAAGTTGCAGGCCTTCATTTGGTCAGTTGAGTAAAGAATTTTTATTCTGAAAGGTCCGAGGTTTTTTCTGCCACTCATCTGCTTTGCATTTTATTGCGATTGAATAAAACTACAATATGAATATTTACACTAAATTAATTGTTAGTATTTTTGCTCTATAATAATGTGCTTTTTTTAATAACACATGGCGACTTCTGGGTTCTAGGGCATATGAAAGTTAGTGGTGCTACAACAGCACTTACTTTCCCGTATTAGAGGAAACAGCTACGTAGTGCTGAAATATTGCTCTTTATGCGCTACTAACATCTTAGCAATTATTTGAAAACGTCCAATTCAACTTAGAAGAGTACAACTCACTGTTTCCATCGGAGTGTTGTCAGAACTATGTGAATTCTACAACTGCACAAAAATAGAATACAAATATTTTGTAAACCTGTATTGGAAAAAGAAGCCTGATACCCTGGACAATATAGAAATGTATTTCATAGGGCCATTATTAGAGAAGAGTATTTTAAAACCATGCAACAAATGCTCTACTCACTACAAATGGTACAGCATTTGGTGCTAAAACTAAATAATTTCATGCAAATATCAACATAAATTAGACAATTATAACTCTTTTTCATACATCTCCATCAGGTAAGTCATCAACAATCACAGGTAAGTCACAAATATTCGTGAGTGCAAAATGAATTCCATTGTAGCAGACCCTGCGTTGTCGCTAGTCTGTGAGCTATTAATTTTTTTTACTTTTTATTTCAAATGTTTCAAAATAAACAACTTCTAAAATATTAATGTGTAAATGTATAACAAAAGGTCGAATGTAAGAAACGAACAAAGAAATAATCTACAAAATTGCAAATTCTAATTTACGACGCATCCAGCTGTCCGAAGCACAATCAATTTACAGCGGGCTATTATGTTTGTCACAAAATTATAGAAAAACTACTCGTTTTTTGAAAAGATTAAGCATGATCTTATTTGAAGATGTAGTCTGATGATAGATTATAGTAGATGATAAATTCACGTAATTGAGAAAAAATTGTATTTTTAAAATTGTAGTTCTAAGAAAACGACGAAAACGAAGCTCAGTCGATTTCGAGCGGGCTATTATATTTGTCAGGAAATTACAGAAAAACTACTCATATTTTCAAAAAATTCAACATGACCTTATTTGAAGATCGGTTTTTGATTAGAATATTTCATTAAGAAAAACAATCGTGTCTTCACAATTGTAGTTGTAGAAAGACGCCAATTTTTGAAATTTTTAAAATGTTTTTGTAAAATCAGGCATTTCAACGAACATGAAACCTGCACCATTCTCTTAAGCTTCGTTTATGCTATCTCTGGTCCCAATTTAATAAAAAAACATTGTGCGGTTTTTAAAAAAAAATGGTTTAAAGAAAATAAAAAAAGTCTGTTTGACGCAATTTTTCGTAACAATTATGTTTTTGAAAAGTTGAACGTGACCTTATTTGAAGACCTGTTTTTATAAACACATTAAGAACAAAAATTGTATCTTCATAATTGTAGTTATAGGAAGATGCCGAAAAAATTTTGAATTTTTTCAATTTTCGAAAAATACGAGTTTTCAACCAACATGAGACCTACGCCATTCTGTTAAATGACCTTTAGACTATCCAACAACAAAATTTAGTCAAAATTGTTGGCGCCATTTTTCTGAAAATTTTAAAAATGTCCCAGGGGCTTCATGTAAAGCACCCTCCAAAATTGAAATATTAATTTCAAATTCAAGGGGCCGCGAGAATATTCAGATCGATAAGGGAATATCAATTTTGGAGAAAATCGGCTAAACGGTTTAGTCGCTAGCGTTGTTCACAGACGGACGGACGGACGGACAGACAGACGTTTTGCTTTCAATTGTTTTTTCGGTATCAAAGACCCACAAAATAGGGATTCTGGCTGCACCACGTGTTTGGAGATTCTTTTTCTTAATTTAGCTGGATTTATCCCCTTTTTCGTTACCAGGGCCCTGTAATAAGAGTTTTTCTGCCGAAAATCCGCGGTTTTTTCGCGCAGCATTACATAACTTTCCCTATACTATACGTACGTACGTATAGTATATGTGAAAGTAAAAATATGTACTGTGGGGTTAACTAGACCGCCGGGAGATTAGGTTAAGTGAACCAATCGAGTTACCCCCTTTATTTTCTTTCGGAAGTAGAATTTGTAGATTTTCTTTTAAATCTGGAATGTTATATAATTTATTCGCCTTTCACTATTTTATTAGTTTAATTCATTACCACTGTTATTTCAAAGTTTTAATTTTAGAGGCTCCCTTTTGGGAAACGGCGCGCGGTCATTGGCCCGTTTTCTCATTTATGTGTGAAAGATTATGACTGTGTAGAAGAATGATTTTTTTTCATTAAAACAGCCTATTAAACGTCAATTTTATTTTCACAGCTTATTTCAATTTTCAGTCCACTTAACCTTACCGGTTATGTTAACTGGTCGTATTGCAAATGTATATAATATTCCGTATTTGACAATAATTGTAAGCACAATGATGTTCCTTGTTTCCAAAATATAAGGAGAAAGCATCTCAAATATTATACGAAATTTCACGTGTATTTGTCAAGTAAATAACATTTTAAAACTAACTTAAAAAAGTGGACCAGTTAACCTAACTCTCCCCTACTGTTTGTAAACTAATCGCCATTATTTATTTAAATTTTACATTACTTTTGGGATTTTAATTGGCCTCGGGTCTTGTACATTACTCTATTGCCTTTTTTGTGGATTTGTACTTCCCTGATGATTTTCACCAGTCCTCTTGGCTGGCGAATTCTCTTTGTTCGTCAGAAACTTTTTCTTCATTGGCTGCGTAGTCCAGTTTACACCCGCAATCACATTCGAAAATTACAAATGTCTAATTTTTAAATTTCATTTCAAACTTGTATTTCTCACAAATGTTCTCTTCACTACAATTGCTACTGTACTCTCATTACTTTCACGTATTTAACTAAATTAAAACAATAAAGTTAAAAATATCATATCGTGGAACTTATCAAAACGCGTCTCTTCTCCATCACGACTATCTTTCATCCCCTTCTGTTATTATCGAATTACGTAAGGCAGCAGAGAATGGAAATTCTTAGGCATGATAAATGAAGAAATAAGAACGAAACTCTGCGAATATACTTTTAAGCAGATTTTAAGCATATTTTTTCTAATAAACTACTTCTATATTTCGAATGGTTGAGCCGCAAAAAGCACTTAAAACTCACTCTAATTGCGATAAAACTTTGTCAACTTATTGCTTGTAATTGCGCGAAGGTTATAGGCATAGTACAATGGGAATGTGCGAATGTCTGTGGCACATAGACGCAAACTAGGGGTGTTGATTACGATTTATGAATTTATATTGTCAAGCGTCCTGAACAGAAGTATATCAAGCGTCCCTGAACAGAATTTTTATGCAACCCGCCGAACTCTTAAGTATTAAGCGCATCTTCGCAGCATATTCTGCCCCTGCGATTGTGAAATATTGGCCGGAGTTATTACTTGAACGTCATCTCAGACAAGTAAATCAAATTTCTCCAAGACAGTGCCATAGCAAATGCATGCCCAAACTTGAGGGAGAACGTTGCAACAGTAGGATACTCGACAAACATGTCCAAATCAGGAAATAAAGAAACCCATACTCGCGAGGAAGTCTTTCATCTATTAAAAGTTTTGCAGAGCGTAGCGTAAAACGTGACCATTAGCAAGTGATATACGGGTCATTCCATATTAAATCAACACAGTTTTAATTAAAATTTTACCTCACCATTTTCGATTCAGATGAAATTTGGCACATAGGTAGTATGAATGGAAAATTACAAATTTTAAGTAAAATATTTCCACCCGTTTCTGAAATACAGCCATGTAAAATTTTGCAAAATTGGGTTCCCGAAAATGCATTTTAAATCAGTAAAATCTAGAGTAAGTAAATATTGTGCATTTTAAATAAATATTACCATATGAACCCATTGCAGTCCCATTTTTAAACTTGCACCACTTGTTTTGATATATACAAGAATTATTTTAGAATTTTTTCAATTTTTTTGAAGATGAGCATTTTGAAAAAACTCAAAATCAAAATTTTAGATTCAAATTTGAAAAACGTTTTGAACGCAACCCCTATTGAGTTGTATATTATATAAAAGGCCATAAAGAAAGCTGCAAAATGACACCTGTCCCAGCTCTCTATCTTAATTTGGTGAGGTTCTACATCAATTTAAAAATTTTCGGAAACCCAATTTTGCAAAATTTTACATGGCTGTATTTCAGAAACGAGTGGATATATCTTGCTCAAAATTTGTAGTTTTCTTATTCTCCATTCATACTACCTACGTGTCAAATTTCATCTGAATCCGAGATGGTGATGTAAAATGACTGTGTTGATTTAATACAGTATAAAACGTACAGTTTATACTGTATAAAAATATACACCAAATACACGAGCGTAAAAAGACGAATCCAATAATATAAATATCCTAATATGTTAGATAAGCATTTTTTTAGTAATTTCGATTTTTGTGCTCAGCGTACCTTGCTCGAACTCGCGTTAGCAGGGGAAACGCTGCGTTACATTGTCTGGCGGACTGTTATATTCAAAATATCCGTTAAACACGAGTCGCAAAGAAATCAAAATAACTAAAAAAATGCTGATCTAACATATGACAATATCATTGGATTCGTCTTTTTACGCTCATCACGATATACTAAAAATATATTTCGTTCCATTTGAAAAAAACTCATTATCTTGTAAAATGCAAGTAATAAAATAGAAATGAAAACATGTATCAATTAACCCCATTCCCTCATGCGCTTCAGTGAAAATTGCATTGCAATAACTTCAACCGATCAAAAACTGCAAGAGGTGCTAAAGTTACGTGACTCATATATATATATATATATATATATATATATATATATATATATATATATGATCCGAGCGCAAAGACATTCAGTACCAATCGTTCTCGGCGCCGAACTGATATGTTCGAGAATGCTAGTGCTTTATGATTTGTACTATTTGTATCCTGACTACAAGAAATTAATTATTACTTTATTGTATAGGATAAGGTGCCAATATGATACTGTGTAGTACTTTCACATAATACTATGTAAGCAAATGTAACAATGTGTATAACATTTAGTTCTTAATAAATGACTTTACCATATGGTGCTCTTCCTTTTGAGCTGCTGACTGTTCAATGTGAGAAGATAGCAGCTGATATATAATCAAGAAGATAAACAAATACACTTGATGGACAAACATGTTTGCACTGAGACAAAAAACGACACCTGCAAGCGCATTTGTTTCTTGGGCGCGCATAAAAAAGCAGTGTATATACTTTCTTTTATCGACTCGAAAATAAAATGTCATTTATTTTGAGTAATTCATTGAACATTTATGAACCGTAACGTCCAGATCCTCCGCAATATTTGTGGAATTGGTTTTGCTTTTTATGATTGCGGCAAACGGGATACTTTTTTCGTATCAACAGAAATTATGAGACATTGGCAGAAGCATAACAAGGAACGCGTATAGGCTCCCTACTAATATCGTCGCTCTCATTTTTTTGATTCTTTAAATCTCTATTTCGACCATTAATACGAAATACAATGAAACTAGTCATACCTTTACAGACATTCCACACGTTAAATGATTGTGTTATAAATCAACTAGAATTGCTAGAACAGCACTTACTATCTCGTATTATTGGGAACCGTTACGTATAGTTATAATTAAAGCCCGAAAGTTTGGCAAAATGCCTTTATATTACTGTTACGATTTTATGACTTTTAACAATAGGAATCACTGAATTGTACTTCTGGAGTTGTTTTAGTAGATTTTCATTTTTTTAGTTTCTGATATCTATTTTTAGAGTTGTGCCTTATTTTCGCCTTTTCTGCCTTTTTCGTCATTATTTTCCCTTCTCCCGATCCTGGCACCAATCTCTCAAGCTGTAAACATACCTGCAAGCTTGGACAACAAGAAGGCACGGTCTTTCTGTGGACGCGGAGGCTCCAGGGTCAGGTTGTGTTAAAAATCTAAAAGGGAAAGGGAGATGATACCATTTTGAAGATTTTTTATGTTTTTCATTGATGATGATGGACTTACTGGCTCGCGAGAAATGTTTGTGTATGGCCTCTGATCCCTTTTGAGGACAGAGCTGTCTGTACACCCTGGTTCTCTGTTCCCTTCGGGCGATTACACAAGTGCGAAGAACTAAATCTATAATTCCGTTATCACTGATATCATTTCAAGATTTAAAACGTAGTCGACAATAGCATTTTGGAGACAGCGTCGTCAGTAAAATAAATTCATTGTCGTCATATCGGATGGTCATGTACAATCAAAATTACAAAGAAAGGAAGTTTCCTTCTACTTGAGTACTAATGTAAATTTTAGTGATGGAACAAAAATGTGAATAATTTTCATTATTAATTTCTTTACAATAATGTATTTTAAATTGTGATCTTTCAACGTTTCCTGTGTTTTTGCCCCCACTTTAGCCAGAATAAATACATTTTTGAATGCCTATTTTAGGAAAATCAATGCTTCTTGCCTGCCTATTTCATGTGGAATAAATGCCCGAAAGTCCGGGCTCTAATCATAATATTGCAATTCTTGCCCTTCAAACATCTTCAAACACATCAGCCATTACTTGACAAAAAACAAACGTACATAAATTAAAATCCAGAACTAAATGTCATCCAATATATAGCCTAATGAATGCATAAAAATAAGGTTATAAATCTATCTCCTTTTGTTATTTAAATATTAATATATCGAACACAATACAAACGTTTGTACAAAATTAATTTTTGAAAGTAAATACATCATAAATTCAACATTTGAGCATAGTCTCTCTGTCTGTGCTGTGTGAAATATATTCAACTGTGTACGTAACTACGGTGTCTACGAAATGCCCATCTTAAGAAAAAAATATAAAGTACTTTTGTATATGTAGACTTCTGTCTTATATTCTCCCGACTACAATATAGTTCAACGTACATTTTCTTGCCAATTCTTACCAAAAAAAACTTTCATTTCTATCTTTATTCGGAATTCAACTTGAATGTGGATTAAGGTAGGGATCTCAGAATTGAATGAAAAGGGCCCAGAATACACTTCTCCTCATAGTACGTGACACAGTTTTTAACAGTTTTTGACGTTAAAAACTTATGATGTAATAACAAAATTTTCATTTACCATTTGAAAACATTTGAGGACGCATTATCGACAAAAAGTATTAGTAATTCTAAAAAGAGTTACCCGTGGGGGACAGACACAGTACACGTATTAATACAGAAGCGCAGCTCAGGCCGCTTTTGGGCAAGTTCGGGATGCCCCGAACGGGCAGGAATTTTGCATGAATGTGCGGGCGAGAAAGTACGTGCTGTTCTAGCCCCACTTATATATATCGTGTGTGTGTGTGTGTGTGTGTGTGAGCGCGCGTGTGCGCGCACATGGATACAATGGACTTTCCACACTACCTATTTCGTAGACCGCGGATATTTAGGTTAACACTTATGTTTTTACTGGGTGTCTTGTACTAAATGAAGTATTATATATACATTTTAGATTCATTTGAACTAAAACCCGCCAATTTTATAGCGCCTAAAAGCGCCTATTTCAACATGAATGCCTACATTTTACTTTAAAAAAAACTAAAATGGTACTAATTTGCCTAATTTCTTTTGTCTTTGGTTTATTTTAACTTTTTTCTTCTACGTCGGCAGATCAGACAAGGATTATATTAACCCGGCAACGGATGGGTTGGGTCTGTAAGACCGACGACGACGTAACAAAAACTTCAGCCAATCACATGCAGATAATACCAGAAGCCTGTTCATCTCTCTACCTTTCTTTTATTTGCAAATTAAACGTTTAGTTTGATGGTTATTGTTGTATAGGTTGTATTCGTGATTATAGGCGTAATTTGTTTCCTGATTGGATCTCTCAGACCCAACCCACCCGTTCGTGTAACTGTAATCGAGTAGGCGCGAATTAGTATTTTTTAAATTATTTAATATTACGATATGGATAATTATATTATTTCTGTGTAATATTACATATAACTGAAGTCAAATTGAGCTGTAATATCAGAAACGAGTCCAAATTTCCAGTGGAATGACGAGGATGTGTGCTCCTTAAATTTACCAAATATTTTTGATAAGAATGAAAAATGCTTAATATATTAACAATCATGATTTATTTTATATCAAACTAACATAATGAAGTCCTCTAACAATGACAAATAAAATATTTGCTATGTAATGTTTTACCGGGTCTCTCAGACACACCTCATCCGTTCATGTTACATTTTTGCATCCATCCGTCGCCGGGTTAATTTTAAGTTGCGTTAGGCCCGCAACAGACTACACGAGGAATGTGTTTCCAGAAATGTGCAGCGAGAAATGTGGAAAATCGAAACAAGGGGCTCTTATGGATCCCCACACTTGAAAGAGTTTCCTCGTTCGCCTCTGCGGAGGCGAAAGAGTTCCTCGCTCGAGTCGGTCGGCGAGCGAGTTTTCTCGGACACATTTCTACTCCTTCACTTGTTATACGACATTTAGGCGTTCTCTGCCACAGGAAAACACCAAACAGTGCATAGAACTGAGTGAGGTTATAACATTTGGCAGTAAAAGATGCGATAAACTACCAGTTTTTTTAATTGTTTTCTTGAATTTTCTCTTAAAACGGAAATGAACAAGTAAACACTGTATGGAAGATATTCTTATTTGTGTGAAACCCGCTCATAATGAGTAATATAAAAATAAAAATTTGAAGCAAGAAACTTGAAAGGGTATTGTGAAAGAATTGAATTAATTTATTACTTTTCTTAATTGGTATTTATGAATGAATGATTATTAATTGTGAATTTTATTATGAATTTTTTGATCATTCATTATCTATTCATTATTCAACCAACAAATATAGTAAACCAGAGCGTTGTAGAGATTACGGAGTTCAAGAAAATTTGCTGATGTACAACTTCTCCCTTATACGTCACTTAACTTCCTGTTTTTTTTTACATTAAATAATGATTTGTATGCAATGTAGTAATGTATTTCTCTCTAGGTAATTCGAACTCGTTGAACAAATGGTTTACGATTGTAACAAAACAAGGATATAACGAGTTAAAATTACATAAGAGCATTTAATAAAACAAGAAATGGGACTCTCAGATGATCTCATAGCTAAAACTGCTGCCTTCACTCTCGGCTTGTGGCACAGAGGCATTTCGAGACATCGAATAACCTCTTTGTAGTGTGTGGACGCAGCCTCGCCGGCCTCTTTCCACATTTCTCGTCGCACATTTCTCGCAACGCATTCCTCGGTGTAGTCTGTTGCGGGCCTTAATCTGTAAGAAAGCGAGAAATAAATATACAGGACAAGGATCTTGCGATGAAAGTCTCCCTACCACTACTTCCTGAGTTCGTGGAAAAGTCTTCCTCCGCTGTTAAGATAAAGCTATTGAATTTCCACGAAAGACAAGTGATCTTCACCGATAAGAGACATTTATTTTCTCTTCAAAACTTGCAGAAGTATTAGTAATTTATTGTGAGGCAAAACACGGAACGAATAATTCTAACTAGAGGACAAACAATTAAACTTGTTCATAAATAGTAAGGTAGAGCACAGTGATGGACCCTAAGGGCAACCAATATGTTTTACTCAATGTATAATTGTTTGTTTTAACAATAGAAAATTCATAGTTGGCAAATTAATTACTACCTATATGTACATTTATGAGGTTAGTAAATTAAATAATTGAACATTACACTTGATATTTCATAAAATATGAAACTAAAATAAGGCAGATATAGTGATGGGCACTTTCAAGACTATTGTGGGTACTTTGTAATGTAGTGAAGGGCACCCAGAAAAATGGATTGTAAAAAGCCCAATGAAGACAAACAGCATTGTTGAAAGCAATTCGCTTGTTATTACTGATTTACTTACCTTCAGGGTCATTCCATGCAAAAAAAAAAAGAAAGTAGGTTTTATGACATGACTCCTTCAAACTTGAAAATATTTTGGAATATTGTTGTCCTTGATGCCTACATCGTCGAGGTGCAATAGCAAAAGTTTCTAACTGTTTGTTCGGCAACATTACACTCTTAAAACTTAAGCCTTCTTCTGCACATATGTGCCCCATCCCCTGACCCTCTCTTCTTGTGTTGAATGAACAGTTTCGTTGAACGGCGTCACAACTTCATGCGAAGGACAAGACCGCGACCACAGGAGCGGCGGCAATGAAAGAAGCAGAGGTCGGAGAGATGAATTTAGTTATCATTTGCTCGGAAATTACGATACCCCTTATTATCAGTTCGAATTCTGCTTTAACTCGATCCTGTTGTATTTTGGAATGTTCAGTTTCTTTGCCGATCAGGGTTGCGTAACATAACACTTTTGAGTTTTCGAGAAGCTTCATAAAACATCATTTGAAACACTCGTCCTCACAAATCTCATAATGTATATAAATCTCTGGTAATATAAACACCAACGACGTGAGGGATAAAAAGGCTACTTTTTGTAATTTATGGAAAAAAACAAAAGAATACAGCAAAAATGGCTATTATATCACCATACAAATGAGCTAAAATATATATTACATGTAGTATATTCGACCTCGTTGCATCTTATACAGTGCATTTAGTACTTTCCCTACCAAATTTTTAAAGGAAAGATTTGGAGTCGTTTCTGAGTAAAACATTTTTGATTAGAATTTCACGTATTTCACTCAAAATTGAGCGAAAACTACTCACATTAAAAAATATATATGACGTTAATAAAATAACTAATTGTGGAGAATAAATTTCATTTGAAAAAATCTCTTTTTAATGTTATAGATGTAGAAAGATGCCAAAAAAAATGTTAACTTTTGTAATTTTCAAAATTTTAGAGTTACAGTGAAAATCGAATCTATGCCATCTTTATACATTTATTTTCTTACAAGAAATTTATAGAAAAAACTTGGAGCAACTTTTGAGATAATTTTCAGAATGTCGCAGGGGCTTCTTGTAAAGTACCCGCAATTTCTTTTAAGAAACCGGAGAACTTTGAGTTGGGACAGATCGACCCGGGAATATTAATTTTGGAAAAGATCCTATGAGTAGTTTAAGCGCTAATGTTTTTCACAGACGGATGGACGTTTTGCTGTAAACCAATATTTTATTGAGTCACATATTAATTACAATCGTATATGACGAGTCAAAGTGATGTCTTGGGTGGAGAGAGTGAAGTTACATACTGTCTAGAAGCAAAACAAGGGGCCATCTCAGCATTTGCTCAAAGGACCAGGAAAACTGGACAGAAAACCTGATCGAGATGGGGGCATTGGCCTAGGCCAATTAGAGAAAGTATTTTACTAATATTGAAACAAGATGTATCCACTTTTTCTCTATCAAGGCAGATACAAGTTTTTTCCGTCGAAAAAAACGCCATTTTTTTAATGGAACATCACATAACTTTCTGTATACTGGGTATATTATTCGGTATAGTATACGTGCGTATACGAGAACGTAAACCGTAAAGCTTTTCTAGATTCATATTTCGCGGCAGGTCTTGATCTCAATTTACAAGCTATAATGAATCACAAAGAGAACCAAAGGAACCGTGGCCATCATAAACTTCCATGAATAATGAGTCATAATAAGAAACGAAGGTTGCCACTATAAACTTCCGATCTACCTTATTCTCTTGGGGTTAAAAAATATCTTAATTTTAATGTTATTCTATGATACTCCGAGGGTGATACATTCTTCATGCCTCACGTAACATTTCATGTTATGACCCACCTCTAACATTAATTCTGTCTGTTGTTGTGATTAGTTTACTTGCAATATACCAATTAAATACATTTATAAAGCAAAAATATTACAATGACTATTTCTAATTTTTTAAAGTTTCTATAAATTTAATTAATTTTATACTTTCAGATTGTTAGAATAAAAACGAGTTTAAATTATTGGAATAAATCTGGTGCTTTAAACAGAATTTAATAGCTTCTGGCATTGTTTCCAAGATCAGTAGAAGCTTTAGAGCTAGGAATCTGTTCCACATCCCACCTCCTAGGGCACCACAAAATGATTACCTATGAAATGGGCCTACCTATACATATCCTGACATAAGACGAGTCCATCTGCAACAAATGTATCTGCTGAGAGGGCCCCAAAGACAAACTGTGAGTGCTCTGTGTTGTGAGGGCCCTCCTGGTCATGAAGAGAATTCCTGGTCCCCACATGATCGTCCACCATCTCCGCTATCCCAAATCACTACCAGGGTGATCACTCTTTGTGACACTTCTCAGTGTAATTTCTCACCCCTAACATTAATTCTGTCTATATTCATAATTATTTTAAATACATGATACACATTAAATACATTAATAAAATAAATAATACTACAAAGACCATTACTACTACCAGTAAAATAATATCTTTGGTATTTTTTGTTGTAGCTTATCTCTATTCATCTTCAATTATTGTTTAATCTGTTCTAGAGGCAAAAAACTCCTGAATTATAATATAATATTGCAATGCAAATATATGAGTATGTTAATATTTTGGTAGAAAATCCTCACTTTGAGTAGTTTAGCAACAGAATAAACAATTGGAAAATTTGTTTAAATTAAATAGACATGAAAATAAAGAATATTACAGTGATAGTAGATCCTTCATATATTTGTTGCAGCTTATCTCCGAAGTATCTTCATTGTTGCTTAATCATTTTCCTAGTGAACAACATAAATGAAACTCCTGAAGTAAAATAGAATGTAAAATCGTTATAAACGTAAATCCAACCATTCGTATACTTTATATTGACAGTTTGGCATTCGTATATTTATGACATACGTATTGACATTCGTATACTTATAATGACAGTTCGAATAGAATTTCAAAACTGAAAGAGGTACATTGTTTCCTGGAACCAATAATTAAAAGTGATTTCAAAACAGTTTGGCGGGAATTCCACATGCGACTATATAACTGTGGTGGTTATTCGTAGATGGCGTTGCATGCAGTGATTGTTACACACAGAGCATTCTCCAACAAATAGTCTTGTCGGACGTACGCAAAGTTGTAAAAGCTTTCAATTGGGTCGCTATAGCAACATTTAAGGTAAGCAAAGTGTCTATTGTAATTAGTTATTACAGTGCGATGCGCTTCCAGTATGATACTTGTTTGTTTATTGCGAAAAATATCGCTATTGTTATACGTTTGTGCAACACTAACAGCAAGTTGATTGTTTAATGGAACATGGCGTGTTGTTGAAGGACACGCCTTTTGTGCGTGAAATCGATGAAATTTGTATCTCTTGAGTCAGGAGTGAATGAAACAGTATTGAATTACAAACTGATCAAATTTTTCTTTCATCACGTGTTATGCCGTATTCCGGTGCCTTCCTTGTTGCATCGCCTTGGCGTTGTTCGTATTATTTTCTACTGTTCGGCATTGCTGTCATTTGTCTTGCGCAATAAAGTATTTGGCACCCAATGTCACTTTAAGTATTAGGGGAAATATGTTAATGAATAATGCGTTTGCGAGGTGTAAAATATTCTTTGGAAAGAAATAACATTTGGAGCAATTTTACGTTAGTGATGTGTGTAATCTCTAATCAAAGTTATTCACTTTCATTATAATTTTGATTTTTGAAACAGTATTACTTCAGAAATATTTTATACCTGGTACGAGGCTCTAATATAAAGAGTAGCTTTGTTTTGGAACATTTCAAGTATTGTTTTGGTAAATTGTTTTGCTTCCTGATATGTTACTGTAGTTTATGAATTTTACTTCTTTTGAAGTGGAATGCTGAAAATATGCTTGTAATTTGTATTTGAAATTTGTGACAGGCTATGAATGTGTTGGAATAACATTTACTCTTTCTTTCTATGTAAACTTGAAGTGTTGTGTAAGAGAAAAGTGTAAGATGTGTGAAGTTGGCGATATATTTTGTACTTACAACATTGAATGAGCACAATTTTCTTTATTTGCATTAAGTTTTAGTTGTGATGTTTTTGCTATTTCTAGAATTTCTACCATGTCTGGTCAACAATTCAATCTGCGATGGAACAACCATACCAACAATATCTTACAGGTTGGTTTCTTGTACAGAATTCTTCTTCATGTGTTTTTCTATGTAGTTAGTAATTTGAGTACCTATTTGAATAAATGAATCTCATCTTTTCTTTCAGGTTTTCATGGAACAATACACAAGTGAACATTTAGTTGATGTCACTTTATCTTGTCAAGGACAGTTTCTCAAGGCTCACAAGATGATACTTTCTGCTTGCAGTCCCTATTTTCAAGTAAGATAGTGCTTTTATGTGCAACAAATTGTTTGTGTGAAGTGTTGTGTATTTTTTTATTTGTGATGTTAGAGAACATTTTTATAAGAAATATGGATTTCCTCTGATATTTCATTTAATTTATTGTTATAACATTAATATGTTTGTGCCAATTTAAAATTTTAATTGACGAAATTATATTTTTAAAATAAAAGAATGAAACCAAATCAAGATATTTACTGTATTTCCTTCCACCCGCATTTTGTTGAAAGTATTCAAAGTCCAAAATATGTAGCAAATATTAAAAAATAACATTAGCCTTGAAAGCAAAACATTTAGAGACCATTTTGCTCCGCACTCGAAGACCTTATTTTACAAAATTTTGAAGCTGTTATGATCACTTCCATATTTGTGCTAATAATTAATTTGTTTTTGTAAGGAACTTTTCCGCCAACATCAAGTCCAGCATCCTGTTATAATTATGAATGGAATGAAGTTTGTTGATATTAAACTCGTGGTGGAATTCATGTATCGAGGAGAAATCAAAGTGAGTCCTTATTTGTTTAAAATTCCTTGTTCTTTTTGACATACTATGTAGTCAGTGATGTACATTGTTTACTTATATAAATAACAATTTTTTGTGATTGTAGGTTTTAGAAACAGAACTTGATGGTTTACTAGCAACTGCTGAAACACTTCAAGTTAAAGGTTTGTCGAATGTGAGGAATAAATATGAAAAAGGCGATATTCAAGGAAGTGATCCACAGCCCCAGGTATCAAGAAGTGATCACATAGTCTCTACTGAGAGAGCAACAGCTGTAACTCCAGGTACACCTATGCACCTGAGACGAAAACGACGAAAACGTTCTGATTCTCCGGTAAGTTGGTTCATTACATTTATTTGTGTTATTTAATGAATTTTGGTTAAGGAAAACTATATTTGCTATTGTATGTGTTGTTTTGAAGGCAGCAGAAGTTCCAGATTCAGGAGATAAAGACGATTGTCTCACAACTTCTGCAAGTTCAGGCACTCCTTCAAGTTCAGAAAAGGGACTGCAGCCATTTGTACAAGTCACAATGAAACCTTATACAGATGATGATGATCTTCCTGCAACGGTATACATTTTCATTTAATTTTTTATGTTTCATCTTCTTGTCTCTAATATGATAGTTAACTCCCCCCGTACTTCCCTTCAACGTCACAATAGTTACTGCCAATCAGAAGAAAAAAAAATTCTCCAATCAGAAGAAAAACTGAAAAAGAATAAATATATACTTTGAGGTTGGTGTTTCCAAAAGTAATGTTTTAGATTTAGAATTGCGTTCCAGAACAGTTTTCTGCAACCTTTATATAACAATTTTAACCCTAGAATACTAACTATATGTATTTTTTACATACTCCGCCATTTTTATCCATTGTAATTTTTCTATCATCTGCATCTGAACGCTGTGTCTTTAGCAGTGCTTTCTGCAGTCATTGTTGAGTCAGGTTACAGTCGAGATGGATGTTACTTTTTCTTTGTTTGGCTGCAGTACAGTATTTTGGTAAGTCCACCGTGCCTGTTTTAAGTATATTTAGTGTTAATGTATGTTTTATGACTACGTAAAACATACATACAATAGCATCAACGGGTATTGTTTTGTACATGTATTTTTAGTTGTATTTTGATTTGTTACACGTATTCATATAATATAGCAGTAAGGCTTTGTTTTACATGTAAGTGTTATTTGTGATTTTATATTTTTAGAATAATGGAAAGGTATAAATGATGAATTAATCAGGCAAATTTTTGATAAATTGGACTTCAAAGGCAACGATTCAGGAGAAGAGGATGATTTGGAAATGATGTGGGATTCGGATGATAGTAATAAAGATCCTGAACAATTGATGAACTGTTTGTTGGTTTTTGCGACAGATGTTAATTAAGAGTTTATATGTCTAATAAGTCAAATAAATATGGCAGACTACTTCTTAGAATAATTAGTGGACGGCATGAGAGGTACACACCAAAAAATTACCAAGGACAACAGGTTTGTGGGTGTACCTCCCGCCAAAAAATTACTTGAAGACTATGGTCTTATCGTTGTTGAAATATAAAAAAGAATAAACCAGAACTTCCATTTGAATTCCTTGACTTGACATATCTGCAGAGAGATGTGAATTTATCATTCTTCTTGTTTTCTAATAACATTACTGCTGTTTCTTATGAACCAAGAAGAAACTAAATTGTAACACTGGTATAAAGTATGCATGAGGATCCATCCATTCACAACACAACAAAGAATCCAGAAATTGTTTTCACTTACAATCGGACCAAAGGCACGGTTGATATTCTGCCTTTGTGCCTCCATGTACCTATACCAATGTGTTGGACTGTGGGGCCAAGAACAGAATTGGTCCTAGGACATGTACTTATTGCCACTGCTCCAAAGAAGGCTCACGACTGTATACTGTGTAAAATGCAGTGAACCAATATGTGGTGAAAATCGGAAGAAAAAATGCATTACTTGCCAGTAAATTTTTCTCTTAATATAAACATATAAGGCCACTTGTGATATATTTCATCAATTATTCAAACAATGAACAATTAATTATTGAAATTGATCTAATGTGTGTACAACAAATTCTTACAATGTTCCTTATTTGTAAATAAAAGTTCAATATAATTATTTCCTTTCAGTAATATGCTATTCTTTTACATAAAGTTGTCCTGTCTAATTAAATTTTACATAGAGCTAGTATTTAGTATAGGTAGGAATGCGTTGGTATTCTAGGGTTAACATTCGCCAAAGAGTAATTTTTTTCTTGTTGCAAAATTCTCTCAGGCAGAAAAAATATGTGCTGAAATGGGTGGATGACATTCAGAGATGACGCTTTTTAAAATATTTTATTCTTGCTTAGCAATAATTGGGCTGAAATCTTCAGTTTCAAATACATTTTATTTGTTACATTATTATTGTAATGTCAATCAATCTGTCATGCTTTACTTTATGTTGAGGCAGGCCATCCATGCCCACTCCTTTGTCTGACCACTCAAATTTTGTCACACTTCTTTCACCATCTAGCGGAGAAAGAAGGTATCGCTCTGGTGGCAAAACAGACTATTTAAGTTTAACTCAGAGGCTTCTTTTAGGCATGAGGATCATTCACATGTAAATCTGCAACATGGGACAGTCGACTTTACTTCCCCTCTGAAGGAAGGCATACAGAGGATTTTTTTACCTTAAAAATCCACAGCTTTGTTCAGTTGTGAGCCTGCAAATTAGGGGATAACAGCCCTAAAAGCTAATACCAATACCACCAAAGCTGTAACGTATTTACCTTCCTCAAGTATGACTTGCATTTCTGTCAGACTTAGGCCTACTTTATTAAGTGGTAGAAGTCGGTATAGAATAGTGCTACATATTCTAGCAGTACTGCTCATGTTATTCAAAATATTGCTCTGAAGGCAAATTTTTTTAGTTATAGGCTTTCTTGTAGGTACGCTGTAAATGAAAGTGGTGGGAATAGGTGTGGCTTGGTAGTTTTTGATTATGCACGCATTTTTTAGATTTTAGTGAGTTAAAATCTTAAAAATTGAGAAAAATGAAGAAAACTAGGACAATTGTATGATATATTTATTTTTTGTGAATGTAATTTAACAGTGACATTTGTTGTGTAAAAGATATTCATTTGAACTCCATTGTTAGTGCGTAAACGATTTGTCCTAGTGTTGCATGGTGTGCACTGCAGGCAGAAATACCAAGATGTCTTTTTACTTCTATGTAAAAATCCCTTTTTAAATGTTAGTTTCTCAAGAAGATTAAGAATGGAAACAAAATAAAAATTGAAAGCTGAGAGAGGACAAGAATTGAGTTTTCTAATGAAACAAATCTTTGTTTAATGAATTTACATGTAGATGGGAATTCTGTCATTTGGTGTAGAGACATTTATTGTTCTTTGTTGGGGAACCTTACTCATATTCAATTAAAAATTTGACTAAATTGATGAATACATAATTAATACTGAGGTTGATAACCTCTGTACCTAATTATCTCTTGACTATTTATATACAGATAATGAGACTTGTTAATTTATGTTATTTTTTGTTAATTTGAAAAATGTTAATGTTTAAAATTATGTGGCCTCAGAGCAGGCAACTGGACTTCTGTGCACAGATTCAAACAGAGAATGAGAAGATCCAATGACATACGGCATTGATCTAGTAGGGAAGTTTATCCTCACACAAATTAAACTCTTCACAGTAACAATTATCTTTAATTTTAAAAATATACATTGCCAGTGATTTCAAAACTTGTTTAACAATCAAGGAAAATTATTTTAAATCAGCCAATTAAAATATCGGCATAATAAACATTAATCGATTCAAAAATCTGCTAAATGTAAAAGGGACGTGTACCATTATCTTCATATAAAATAGGTTGAGAAGACAGACTCCCCACAAATTAAAGGCATTATTATTATTATTATTATTATTTACAAACAATGTAACAAGTGGGTGACAACAATAATGTACCGTAAAATCTGTCTAAGCTGGAATCAATCGGAACACAAAAAACTGGTTTAGAGAGGTTTCTGTTGTATGCGAGGTGATATTGACATATCTGTCCTGAAAGTAGTAAATTATATGACTTTATTATAATTATCAAAATGCATTAACAGATAATATATTTATGGAAAAAATCGCCTATAAATGAATATTAAACACTCTTCATTGACAGTTTCTGAGTTGAAAAATACACACCTTTGGCTGAATTCAAATTGCTTGCTGCCTCTTTCAACTCACAATGCATCACAGTACTGTCACTTTCCAATACCCTCACATGGCTTTGAGCAATGCTTATGTGGTTGAGGGTTCATGACTTTCAACGCAGGGCAAGGAGACATGTGAATAGAAGTCATGACCATTCACGTTCCCATGCTCAAAGAGTCGGGAGAGAAGGAATTCCTGAACAGCCTATGCTTTGAGAGACTAGCGATCGCAAGGTCGAATTCTACGCTGATAGCTGAAGCCACTCTTCTTCAATGTCTGGCTGCCATGACTAAATCACGTGTCACAGGGATAGAGGATTTACAAGAAGCTTGCAGATGCATTCATTTCATTAAGAACATCTTGAATTCATCTTTATTAAGAACATCTGCCAAGGAAGCACAGGAATTTGTTTTATTAAGATTTTTTTCCACCTGCAGCTCATGAAAAATTGTTCTGTTTCCACTTTGGAGAATTTCCATTTTATGCTATGTAAAATGCCATGTAACTTCATGGGCCGGAGAAATTTTCCTGTTAAGGCAGGTTTCCAGGTTGTGCAGGTTCCGGTTTAGACAGATTTTACTGTATTGTAATATTACATGCCCTGGGATAAAACTGCATGGACAATGTACTCTCTCTTTCCAGCCACTTCATTGTATACGTTAATTCAGTAACAGTTTGAGACTCTTTTGAAATACAAGGTGTTGGTAGTTTTGAAATCTACAAAAAATAATGCTGAATGATCTTAAGAAAATTTTTGAAGTATCAAATAAAAGACTAGTTCTCAACAGTTAAGTGCAAATTTTAAGAGGAACAGAAGTTCTTTCCAAATATCCAGTGTCAAATTAACCTAAATCCACTATAATTTGTTTGGCAGTTACAGATAGTGACATTTATTGAAATAATAAAAAACAATGCCTTCTGTAATATGTTATGAAATTAAAAATGTTGTGTTTACAGATAAAAGTTGAGCCTCCCGATATTCGAGATATTGATGAGGAACCTTCAGGTTGGGAATCACCAAAGCTAGTTATTGATTTGGTAAGTTTGTTATTAAATTTTATTGCAAAATTTGTTAATTTATTAACAAAGTCGTTGCTAATATATCATGAACATTGAAATGTTTTAGTATGCTGCAGATTATTAATGCTACTTGATTTTTTATTTAAATCCGATTCTATGTTAATATTACAATAAATACAGTAACTATTATGTTCACCATTTTCTTGTTTTAATGATTTAAAAAAAGAGACTAACAGATAGTGAAGTTACATCTAGTTTTTATTGTTGGCCATGTCTTTTATTGTCAACTAAAGAGAGAATACTTGGAATAGAGATGGATATTTTGACATGAAAAATGTATCAAAATCGATACAAAACATGCATTGTCAAAAACTCACATATGTAATTCAGTGAATCTTAAACTCTTGGAAGAAAAACTTAAATCCAATTTTGGCATTATTGTCAGAGTGACAGAAACTCGCAACACTTTTAGAATCTGAATATCGTGAAATCACATCTACACATGCTTCATGGAAATGATGCTTTGGAATGTAATGATTCAGTGGTACAATTGTTTTGAATAAATTTAATAAAATTACAAAAAAATTGGATTGAATAAAATTACAAAAAAAGTGAATTGATCCCTCTCCTGGGATGCACTTTGCTGCTGTTTGGTATCTGTTTTGCCTACCCTCAACATTTGTTTATGAGCCGCCAATGAATCATACCATCACAGTCATTATTCCACCACCTTCTCATAATCATTAACTCCAAGAAATTACTCAGAATTTCATTGACTTTAGAGCCATTTTTACTATTTATGCAAGTTCTGCATATGGTACATATGGCAATTGTCTGTATTTATTAACTGGCTCTGTTCAGTGAAGATTAGCTACTAGGCTCCCACCACACTTCTCAACCTTCCTTGTTCATTGATCAACATATTTGTTGGTAGAAAATTGCAATTTTTGTGCTTCTTTGCAAATTACGTTTAAAAACCCTTTTCTATTGACACCCCTAACATTGAAATGGATTCAAGTGTGTAGGAGTAGTTTATACAAAAATTCTCTTGAATGGATTTGTGAAAGTGGCATACCTGAAAGCTTGTCAAGCATGCATGATCAATCTTTTTGTAAAAGCGAACACAATTTCCCTTTGGCACCACATGGCATGTGTCTGCTTGTACAAGCATCAATTTGTGCCGAAAATTTCTAGCTCGGACGACGACATGCTCCCTGTGGCTGCTTTTTGTCTTCTCCAGAAGATAAAAATGCAAAAGAAGACCCGTGATATGAGGTAAAGAAATCTCTATCATACAAATTGGAGGAAGAAGTTCTGGGATACTTGATCTGCCAAATAGACTTAAGTGGTAGTACCACAGGGAAGGCTCGTATGTTTCATCTGTACCAATGCTCGATGCTCGAGTGATGAGATGCTTCAACTATGTCAAAAGGTGTTCAGGTGTTGTTTTTCTTTCTTTCTTTCTTTCTTTTTTCTTTTAATTGTACAAACCTGGCTTGTCCAAGTTTGCATAGTTCAAATTCAATCCAGTATCAAGTGGCTTGCACAATTGAAATGTGCAAAATTTTCCAATAGGTGCTACAGTTTGCTTTTGAAAAAGATTAATCTTGCATGCTTGCAGTTACATGTGTTCTTTCTGTGTTCTCTCATGTTGTCAACTCTGTTAAGACAAGTTGCAAATGACTATTTAAGTTTAACAAGGGCCTGAGAAAATTAATACAAAGAAATTAATTTAGTTTTCATGAGTTATAAGTTTATTTACAATAGTTTGAAGACTTTTCGTTGATTTGTTGGATCTTAATTTGTGTAAAAACGATATTTAGCTAGCAGAAAAATGCTACATTTTTGGAATAGAGAACTTGTTAAAACAAAGTTGATTACATTGGATTTCAAAGTTTTGGGACATTTTGAGAATAGAAGAGAGTCAAAATGTAGTGTTAAATCAAAATATAAAATTGCAAATTGGCAGCTTAGAGGTACTACATGTGCATAGTAACCTAGGTTTTTAATCTACCCGTTTCATTAGCTTATGTATGTACAGCCCTGATGGAAATAAATTTTCTGAACGTGTAATTAGTACTGTAATCTCTAGCACTAAGTCTCATGAACCTGCTCCCTCTATTATATAAAATTACAGCTTCAAGAAAGGGTATGTAGAGCAACTGATATAAAATCTATTATCTGCATAAGAGCTTAGTGCAAGAAGGTTATAACTCAAAAGGTTAATCTTTACTTTACCAAGGCCAAACCTAAGAGCACCACCAAGTGGAATGACCCCACTGAAGTGAAAATTAACATTTTGAATGAACGCTTCCTGCATTAAGTTCTTATGGAGTTAATATATTTATCAGTTGCCCCCCATATTATAAATTCATTGGCTGATCAATTTGAATTGCCTTATGAACTTTTAATCATAATGTAGAGCAACCAAACATTTTTCATAAGTTGTTTTTGCGTATAAGAGCTTTGTTACAACTCCTGATTGTTTACCTAAATTGTGTAAACTACGTGAGACCCATTAAGTGAAGGCTTAGGTTTCTGCGGCCAGAGCCTTGCAAGTGCTCTTGGCTGTCTGGGTAATGTCGTGATGAAGGCTTTGATGATGATGTTTTGACCATCTTGGCTTTCAGAGCAGACCAGAGGAAGACCACGACAAGATTGTTGAAACGTCTGCATTACCCATACAGCCAAGAGAACTTGTAAGTGAGACCCTCTCATTAAATGAGCAATATATGGCATGGTACACCTTAATCTTCCTTTCATTATTTTATAGAAGAAGTTGGAGATATACACCATTCTTAATCATACAAAATAATTGCATTAACTCTTTGAAAGCTTATTGACTTTTTGACTTTGACATTTTTCTTCAAATGAAATTGTCAAGTAACATACACATTTTTCTTGTGGTAATATTCAATAATGCTATTAATGAAATTACTGATTTGATTACTGATCAGAATGTTTATGATAACTGATCAGAATGTTTTGAGGAAGGAATAGATATAGATAGATATAATGGTTGCAAAGACATTTCAAGTTTGGAAACTTCAGAAAAATATTACAAATGAACACAAAGTAAAAGTAACATTCTTTCTCACGTAGCTCTCAATTGTTATAGGAATTTATTTAAGATCTTTCCCAAATTTCTGTTACTACATGAGAAAACACTTAAGAAATGCTTTACATTGCACTATTCACTTAAACATATTACCTAAAAGAAATTCCTCAGTATTTGCTTCATTTCGACTTTTGAACTGTGATATATTCTTCACCACTTTGTGTATAAAGGGTCAGGAGCTCTGTAATGAAAAACACGTCCTATTCACTTAACTGTAAAACGTAACCTCAAAATCCTAATTTTTATAAACACAAACTTAAACTAAAATTTTGTTTTGAGCTGCCAAAAATGTTTGAAGAAATGGAAAAGAAACAACTTTTTGACTTACCTTTGCATCAATGCAAAGTTATTTCATGTAATTTCAACTTCGCAGTTTGAGTTTGTTATACAGATTAAGTAATAATATTAGGAATAAATCATTGGTCCCTGAATGTGTTTTGCAAAGTCATAGTTTGTAAGTAAAGAGGAAGTTTGAAGTTCTCTGAATGGTTTCTGCTTTACCATTGAGTATTTATTTCAATAAACAGGTTTATTTCCTAGGGAATAACAACAGTTACAAATTCCACACCTGACCATGCTCAAGATATTATAAGCTTCAGAGAATGAAATCAATATATCTCCTGTAAGGTGAAGTAATTGTGTTTTATGATTTGACAAAGATATCCATATGTTCTGTTTGGTTGATTTTGTTTAAAGTTTGTTTTTGTTAATTTTTATATTTTCAGTTTATTCTTTAAAATTTTCAGACATGTAACTCAAATCTTACATTCAAATGTTTATTTTTCAGCCTGAATCTGGGGATCAAGGTAAAACAAATTCTGTGTCACCAAAACCTTCTCCAAAAACAAATAAACCTGTTGTTAAAGGTAAGACTTGATTTTCTATTCAAAATTATTTTAAAATAATCATTAATGATTGTCTGCATGAAATAACAAAATGAAGCTAGAATTTACAGCATAGTAAGTTTGCATCTGATGTTATGTAAAATATACACCTTTATTTTAGAGATATCACAAATATCTGAAGAGTTGACAAAATTACGTGAAAGTTATCTAAATCAATCTTGCCTTCATAGGCGAAAATTGTAGAGTTTGCTCTTATTGAATTGTAACTTCATCAACAATAGATTTAGTGATACTTCACATGATTGATAATTATCTTTATTATCACCATCACATTGCTTGAAATGACATTTTAAACCGTTTCTGTGACACGATCAGTGGTGTGGTACAAGGAGAGATACAGTAGGCACTATCAGTGCATCTTACAGTAGGCACTATCACATCCTCAAAATTGAGAGCTGGTGTGGAATAATATTTTTCAGCAATTATTAAATAAAAAAAAGTGACATGTTGATCATGTATGGTGATCTGTTTGGTTGCATTTCACTGCCTGTTAGTGTGTCGTGGTATCTCCACTTTTATTAGAAGACTTAAAACTATAGCGAAAAGTGATGTATATTTTGTGTATGTTAGAAGTAGGTATTCTAATATTTAAATTATTACATGCATATGATTCCTGTCTTCTTAAAAAATTGTTTTTTACTTTCTCGTATACATATGTATATACGAAGTATAAAGAAAGTTATGTAATGCTGCACTAAAAAACTGCGAATTTTCTGTGCAAAACTCTCATTGCCAGGCCCTAATAATGAAAAAATGGATAAATCCCGTTGCTAAATTTAGAAGAAAAAATCCTCTAACACGTGGTGTAATCAGAATCCTAGTTTTGTGGGTCTTCGATACTGAAAAATCAATTGATGGCAAAACGTCCATCTGCCTATGAACACCTCTAGGGCCTAAACCATACTTAGGATTTTTTGCAAATTGAAGAAACCCCCAGTCAGTCTGGCTCAAGTTGATGCTTTGAGATTTTGAAAAATATTCTTTTAAATTTGGGGGTACTTTACATAATGTCCATGGCACGTTTTAAAAATTTTCTCAAAAACAGTTCCAAATTTTATTCTTTAAATTTCTTGTATGTCGAGAGTAAAATAGTCTTATAAAGATGGCGTAGTTCCGAATTTCAGTGTTAACTGTGAATGTTTGAAAATTTCAAAAGATTGAATTTTTTCCGCCATCTTCCTACAACTACAAAATTGAAGACAATTTTTCATTCAAGTAAAATTTATTCTCCATATTTGATTCTTTCATTAAGGGCATGCACATTTTTTTTGAAAATTTTAGTATTAGGCAATATTAAAAAAATGAAATAAACAAGCTTTTCTCAAAAACGGCCCTACATTTTTTCTTTAAACTTCTGGTAAGGATAGTGCTTAATGTTCCCTATGAGATGATATATGTATGATTTTGCTCCATTCTCTCTCTCTCTCTCTCCTCTCTCGCTCTCTCTGACAAAAATTTAATTTTTTTGACTTGTCTCCCACAACATTAATATTTACATTAACAGTGATTTGTTCAGGTTGTTGTATTGATGAGTATATTTTCTTTAAATGATGTCATGTAAAGCTTCTGGAAAACTGATCAGTTTTCTGTGAAAAAGCGCTCAAAATTCGTTTTCAGAAGTACTCAAATGCCATTTTCTCAAAAGGGTTCCACATTTTTTCTTGTTTCTGACGGATAGTGCTAATTGCACATTGACATATAGTTTATTTTGGGGTTTTCTTTCATTTCTCAATCTCTCACGCTGTTAACACTTACACGGAAACATGATCTTTATAACCCAAAGAAAAACACCGGTCTCACCGACTGCCATTTGTTATTGGGCATTGAATGTGGGATGTAAAGGTAAAATAATATTATAGTCCTGTTTCAATCAGTTCTTTTATTTCTTTAGAGTATTCTAAAATATATATTATATATTATAAAACATGAAAATAATTGAAAAATATTGAAATAGTTGATAAAGATCAAAATTTTTGAAAAACATTGAAATTGTTGAAACACTTTTTAATTGTTGTAAAACAATGAAATTGCATCCAAATCCATAGATTTTCCTCCTTTCTCTAAATCCGTTCAATGTTGATCCAACTGGTCTTTGTGGGCTAGCAAGGAATTCTTCAGGATTCATTTTTGTGCTTTTTTACTGCCTGAACAACTTAATTTTCTTTTTATCAGTTCAACAATATCTTCTGCAGAATTCAATGAAGTGTCTAATGTGACATTCCTGTTAGACCCTGCAATAGGTTTGCGTACACGAAGCATAGCTTGAGTAGGGTACCGAATTTCTCTCATCTTGAGCTGGGATCGTCCAGACGAATTGGGCGATCCCTTACAATATTTTGAAAGTAAAAATATTAAATAAATATTTGAGAAAGTCACCCAAGAGCATTAATGGAAATACCAGTCTCGCAGGCCACTTACATATTAAGAGAAACGAACAGTCTCACATACCGGTACGAAAAATACGGAAAGAGAAACTACCGGTCTCACAGACTGCCATGGTATCCAAAAATGCCCTTTAAATGCCAACCGCTTCAGCAGAATTAAACAAAACTCCGCAGAGTGATAGAAGAGGGTTAGAGAGGAAGCTACTCTGACTGTCAACGCTCTCACCCACTCATATCGGCCATTGTTGCATAAACCAATTTCACATGGTGCCTGTCAGTCCGATGTTTCCATATGAGTGTTAATATGCACATTTCCAGTGATTTGTAAATACTTTTGCATTAATGAGTTAAAAGTGCCTCGAATGGCTTGAAATAAAGTTTTTCGAAAACTCAAAAAGTTTCTGCGAAAAAGAGCTTCAAATTTTGCAATTACAGTAAAGCTTAAACACCATTATTTTAAAAACAGCTCCACATTTTTCAATGAAAATTGCTATTTGGGTCCAGTTTTTATTTTCTTTAATATTCTTAACGTAACATTTTGGTTCTATTGTTAGGAAACCAAAAAAATTGAGAAATTTTTTTAAAAATGTACTATGATGCCTATCCACACCAAGGACGATAGAAAACTTTATTACAAGAAAGTCTATGCCATTCTGTAGCACAACTACTTTTAATCATATCTGGGCAACCCATGTGGGCTGTTTCTACTGACGTATATAACAAACTGAAATGTTTTTGGGTCTGCTATTTTAGAACTTTGTTTCCTTTCTTTCAAAACATCTGCATGTGATGTTTCGCTCTTTTTAGGTAAATAAACAACAATGAAAATAGGTAGTTCCATGTCAAATTGGCCACTTCATACACGACAACTTCTGATTTTTGTAATAATCCATACACTGGTTCACTTCCTTGAACAAACAAGAAGAGTCTTTGTAAGGTTGAATTTATCATGATGTAACGTATATTTTAATATTTCATAAACAAGCGTTTCCCCATTTAGGAAACACTGATTTCCCCAGTAGAAAACACTGATAGGATGTGGAGACAAAAATGCTTAGTAATAAAAGTATTGTTGTCTTTGTTTTCCCAATCATTCGTCATTAAAATTTTCAGTTTCTCAAATAGACCAACCTTCATTTTCAATTTCAATGCAAGAAAATGCAGAAACATCGAATTTTAAGTAAATTAAGAAAACTCTAAGGTAAAATTTATTTTCAAAGAGGCATTCTCATTTGAAGTTGAACTTTTATTGCAGAGTAATTTCAATGTCACAGAATTCTACTTACATTAGAGTGATGCAAAGGCATCAATCATATTTTAAAAAATGCTTCTTTCCATTGCATTCAAAATTGAATAGAAGAAAGATGAAGAAAAGAAAAAGATTTCATAAATATTTGGCGGGAGAATTTACTAAAGACATGAATTGATATGTATCATATCATACATACCATACAAAAACACTGATTAGTAATGTTAAATAATTATGAAATTTAATTCAACTTCATTAAAAATAATTTAAAATGAAGTAACACTTCTTAGCACTCAAATTTGATTTTTTCAGTCATTTTGAGTCTAGTTATTTTGTATTATTTAATTCTCAGAAAATGAATCTGAAATTTTTAATGTTTTGGACATTACTATGTTTTAGACAACATATGTTAAAAGCCATGTTGTATGCTTTTATGAAAGGAATTCCATTTATTCATGTGGTGGATCCATTTGGGATACAGAACAGCTGCTCATGTACCTCCTCGCAACTTGCATCAATAATAACTGTCTTTGGAACAGCACTAATAGACCTTTAAAGTGTCAGTGGTGGGCGACTGTGGGTGCGTGTGTGTGTGAAGTTACAGCTCATATAAACATTAAACACTGATTTTACATCTGACAATTCAAGATTGAATTGTTGGAGTGTTTACAATACTTTTCCTCCATACCCTGTAGTTAAGTAGCAAATGTACTATAGTATAGAATATGTCAATATCAAATGTCCCCTTAGAAGAGAAAATTAGCCAAAAATTTTCATTCAACTTGGTTTTAATTTTAACAGCGGGATAAATGACTTCTTGAAGGTGAAATTTAAACACAGAGTTGAAAAGAAAGGTGGTTTTCTTCAAATTCTTGTTTATTTCAAGGAAATTGGTTGCTTATTTTGTAGATTTACATTAATGATTGAAATTTTAGATGGTTGAGCAAATTGCTTGGAAATATCATTTCAAGAATGATTTTGATGAAAATGTTTTTAGTGGATGCTCCAGACTTTCAAAAGCAGCGATTCCTTATGGATTTCCCACAAAATGCCCCTGGTACCAGCCATGACAATGGGGATCTCGCTCACCAGCTTTTGGAAAATCAACGTGAGCGAAAGCAAGTTTCACAGTGGCTTAGGAAGCGCACTGGAAAGATACCACGGCCACCCAATGCATTTATGATTTTTGCAAACGAGTGGCGCCGGAAACTTGCATTCCAACATCCAAGTAAGTCTGTCAACCAGATGTGACAGATAACTGTTATTACCCAGAAAGTTATTAAATGTTTTGGATATTTCTAGTCAATTACAATTTGTTTATTTCCAGCTGAAAGCAACAAAGAAATCTCTGTTCGCTTGGGCATCATGTGGAAGAACCTCTCTTCTGACACCAAGGAAAGCTACTACACAGCATCAAGACAAGCAGATGAAGAACATAAAAGAAAATATCCTGGATATTACTATAGTCCAAAAGAAGCTCGTTTGCGCAAGACTTTAAAACATGATTTGGCAATGGCCCGGAAAGGACCAAAGGCTCTAGAAGCTATGCATCTTGTGAAGGTGTGTTATTTCTGTGTTCTTTCACATTCTATTTTGAACATTAAATGACAATTTTCAAACAATGTCTTTCCCTTTGTAATGCATTGTAATTTATTTCGTATTTGTTTTGTCCTTCTGCTAATTATTTCAATGCATTTTGGAGATCTTTCATTGCATGAAAATAATTATTGATTTTTTTTAATTGACTTGAATGTTACTAATTTTCGAATGTTTTTTTCAAAATTCTTTTTCATTTATAATTCTCTTATGAAAAGTTAAGGTTGGTTGTTATTGAATACATTGACTGGTTTTTTAGTACTTAGGTTAAAAAATGTTGTTGTTTCTCCTGGATACTATCTTCAAATTGTATTTGAATTTTTTTCAAATTCTCTAAGTTCTATTCATTATTCGATCTTTTCATAAACATATTTTGTCTGTTATCTTTGGTCTTAAAACATTCTGTAATTATTTTCTTATTCCATTTTGAATTTTTTAGGTTTTGATGACAGATGGAAATGACAACCCACCATACGTTCTATTGCAAGATGCTCCTCAGTTGAGCCAACAGAAAGAACCACAAATGCATATTGCTAGAAAGAAAACTCCACGAATCATTAGACATGGCACTCCTGAAAGTGGAATGCAAGCAGAGCAAAATGTTCAAAAGGAAGCCCTTGACCCACTTCAGCAACCAAAAGAAGCAGTATCAAGCAAAGAAGGAATTCCAGGTGCACAAATTCAAACTGAAGTTGACTTGACAGATGAAAAGTAATTTTTCATGGAAGCAAATTCTTTAACTTTGCTATAGAATGAGTAAACAGCTGTGAAACATTTGCCTTCAGTTGTGTGCTGTATAATGGGTAAAATCAAGTATTTCATATTTGTGTAGTGCTGTATAATGTTAATGCAGCATTATTTGGCAGGTGAATTTTTTTATTTACTTTTTCTTAGATGTTTGCTTTTGACCCTAGCTTACTTCTGTTAATGCCCTTAATGACTGCAATTTTGTGTAATATTTTTGAGGTTCTGCTAACAAGGACCTGAAATAATTGTGATGAATGATCGAAGAAAATGGCATCAGCTTTTATTTTATGTGAACTTTATGTTGAGTGTCAAAGATGGTATGGTTTTGGAATAAAAGAATTTCCATACTTTTTTTTATGATCAGACTTGTATTTATATGTATTATTTAACAGTGTATCATGTTATCAAATAAGTGGAATAATTATGTTCCTATATTGTTTCAGAAATATTTGTAAAATTTGTTTAGTCCTGCCAAAGATCAAATAAGGTAAAAAGTTGCTTTCTTGTAGAACTGTGCACAGGGCACAATATTTCCTACTTTAGTTGCTTTGAATTTTATACAATGTTGTTTCTAGTTGTACTCTCAGATAATATAGTAGTCCTTTAATCATGTCAGCATTTCTCAACTTTCATTTATTCTTTGTTATAATATTTTGTACATTTGACACTATGATAATTCAAACCTTGATTAGATGTTCTTTAATGCTTTAGCAAGGAGAGTTTCTTATGTAAAAATCACTGCTACTTGTATGTTTTAAAATGCAGGCTACTGTAGTTTTCTGTATTCAAAATGCTTTTAAGATACTTTAACGTCCCAAATAACAAAGATTGAATATAGATTGTACAGGTAGGATTTGGACCTACGGAAAGAAAAATATGAAGTTGCAGCTATTAAATCATGCAAATGTTTGACATAAGACATATAATATTGGAAATTTAATAATTCTTATAAGGGTGGGTTTTAATCAGAGCAGTTCTAGATCCAACATTCCTTTTATATGCATTTACTTCTTTTCCATTTATGAGGTTTTACAGCCATGTTAAACCACATTGTGTAATCAGTGACTCACTTGTTTTTTTATTTCTTTTGAATGTCAAAGCGTTTTCAGAAAATAAAGCATAGGTTTATTTTCTTTTTTGTAAGTGATCATTAAATTTGTTATGATATATTCAATTGCAGATCTTGGAAATATAATTTAATATTTTTGAATCATGTGTTGTCAAGATAATGTTTCATTAGGCTAATGAATATCAGAATGTACAGTTTAAATTACCCCGTGGATTAATTCCAAAGGTTGATAATTGTGAACCATTAATTTTCAGAAATTATGTTATTTCTCCTGCTAACATTGTTTCAAAGGAATATGTTGTAGGTTTTACACAGAATATAATTTCAATCCTTTTAGAATGTCTGCAAAGCTGATATTTGTCCTCTGAACAGTAAAGGAATGCTTTGAAAATATTATTGATCATGAATACACTTAATGATGGCGTTCAGATTTCGTTAACTGTTTTGATAGCTGTATTTTTGAAATTTTCTCTTCCATCTTTTAAATCATTGTACATTTGCCCTCTCACATTATTTGAATTTTATGCTGATTGTAGAGAAGTAATATTATTTGTAATGCTCAATTATTGACTTGTGTTTGTTACCATGTTTACTTGTATTTAAGTTTAAAGTAATATGTACTGGAATTGCCAATCAAAAGTTATGGAAGTAAAAACTGTTATTTTATTTGTGTTACTGAAGTTATTGTATGAAGTATCTTTATTTATATGTAATTATAAAATGATGTCTGAGCAGACTCTTATCTCGATAGAAGAAGTGTCTTCATTTAGTAATATTTCATTTCAATCATGTTTTTTTTTTCTTCTTTTTTTTCTCTTGTATTTCTTAATATGGTAGTGGAACTTTGATTCATCCATATTTAAATAATAGCTTAGTGTTTTCTCACAGAAAGAAAATTATTTTGAAATAAAAATTGCAAGAAAAGTTCAGAGATTTTCCTGATTTTTTCATGTAGAACGTTATAAAATCTGTTAGTGTAAATATGTTGAAAGTGCAAATTGTATTTTTGAAGTGCCTTAAACACCTCAAAGAATGAACTTGTGAAATACACAGTTTCAAGTGTTTGTTCAAGTTTTTCATGTGGTAGGAAAATGAAAGTTGCACATATCTTTGGAGTGTTTAATGTTTGTCTGAAATGGCAATTTCATATAAGTTAATCGTTCAGAGAAATTTAAACTGTCTTTAGTATTAGAAATAAAATTTTATTGATGCTCAATAACTTTATTTGTTTGGTTCTGCAAGTAAATGATTGATTTGAAGCATTTGTTTGCGAGATCGCGTGTGTTCTAAAATGTTGGCAATAATGAAGTTGCTACATCGTATTGGTAGTTGTAATGCAAATTAGAAATATGATACAAAGTTCAATGTCAGAATTTTTTGTTTCAAATTAAGGTATTCATTAAGTTTTGCCAATTACATTTTTTGTATTACTCTTTGAGTGATAAGTAAACTTGGGTAGTTCGTTGATTTGTTGTTCGTTGTTCAGGGTTGTACTTTGTCATATCATTTCAATGTGGACTTGCTTCTTAGTTCCCTATATATTTCAGGAACTTCACAAAGTTGCTGTATTATGCAACTTAGTCAATTGTTATTAAAATCTCATAACATTTCCATAAATGGGTAGTTATTAAGAACTTGCTCTGATGTGTGTGCACTTCATTAATTTGTAAGCCTAGAATATGCGCTTGTGAAACAACATCTTCACCAACAGAACAATTAAAGGCTTATAAGATTAATTTTTCTTTTAAAATGAAAATCAGTTATGCAGATGCCTCTTGCTTTTTGTGTAATTATGCTTCTTTTTAATAAATATGCTGACTTTAAAGTTAAATGTCTAAATGTTAATTGTAGATAATTTTATAGATATTTTTATCCAAAAAGCTTCTTGTGTAAGTAAACATATTTTTAGTTAAAATAATAATGTTACTCTCAGACTGATGGTAATGATGTTGAGCTCACAAATGTTCTTAAAAATGTCTGTATTTATACTGGAAACTAAAC
Organism: Acheta domesticus; assembly: GCA_031308135.1. Lineage (NCBI taxonomy): Eukaryota > Metazoa > Arthropoda > Insecta > Orthoptera > Gryllidae > Acheta > Acheta domesticus. Next base: position 198,234,696 of record JAHLJT010002406.1, read on the forward strand.
TTTACCACACATTTCATTCATGATTACCGTTTATCCTTTAGTGAATGTGTAGTACAAATGCTGAAATAAGCATGTATTTAAAGATATAATTTCTTCTCAGTTTAATGGATATACATTTTTCTGTGTATTATTGCATGTGATGATTCTTTTATATTTGGTTTCTTTTTTTTGTATTCGAGGATTTCATTTGAATTGTCATTGAAACATTTCTTTCATTATGGATTAAACTCGATCAAATCAATCATCACAACAAAGTAATATCTTGTTGTTTCATTGCTAATGATTGTTAGTATTATATGACACTTAGAATCTTGTTGAAATTTATTGGTGCCATACAACTTTTTTGGGTATTAACTGTGTCTCAATTTAGTAATACATATTCAAGTTGTAATTAGTGTATTTAATTTGTTTCAGTATAATTGAAGAAATAAATTGTGTGTTTTACCCAATGCATCTTTCTTGTCTTTTCCTGACGTTCTAATTAAATGTTTAAAACAGTTAAAATTGTATGTTATTGCAGTTGAAGTTAATCTACTTACAGTTCAGAAGAAAACTAGAATCACGTTTCCTCTATGAATCAAGAAAAACTGGATGAACCATGATAGAGTTTAATGCCCCAGATGCTGATTAAATATGCAATGACTCTTTAACAAATTGAAAAACAGACATTTTGCTCCAGAATTGATATTTCCTGATCAATCTTGCAGATGTTGCCACTCATATTTGAAACCTTTTAAATTTTGGTGATACTTTCTGTGCAGCCCGTACAATGTTTTAACATTTTTTCTAAACGGTTCCAAATATTTTACTTGTATAGAGTAACGCATGCTTATAAAAATGATGCAGGTGTGATTTTCATTGAATTGTGTCTTCCCAGAACTACAATGATGAAGATAGACATTTTTACTTTCCCGTATACGTACGTATACACGAAGTGATAAGCGTAGTATAGGGAAAGTTATGTAATGCGCGAAAAAATGGCCAAGTTTCGGGGGAAAAAATTAATTGCCGGGCCGTGAAAACGAATAAGTGGATAAAACCAGTTGCTAAATTAAGAAAAAAAATCCCCTAACACGTGGTGTAGCCAGAAACCCTGTTTTCTAGGTCCTTGATACCGAAAACCCAATTGACAGGAAAACGTCCGTCCGTCTGTCCGTCTGTGAACACTGCTAGCGCCTAAACCATACGTACGATTTCTTCCAAAATGGATATTCCGTGGTAGATCTGATTCTAGTCAAAGCTTTGAGATTTTGAAAAAGATTCTTCAACATTTGGGGGTACTTTATATGAAGCCCCCCGGGAATTTTCAAAATTTTCTCAAAATCGGCTCCTAATTTTTTCTTTAAATTTCTTGTATGAATAGAGGAAAATACACTTTTTAACATGGCATAGGTCTGATTTTCATGTACAGCTCTGAATTTTCGAAAATTGTGAAAGTTTGAATTTTTTTCGGCATCTTTCTCCAACTACAAAATTGAAGATAGAGACTTTTTCTTCAAATAAAATTTGTTCTGCATATTGAGTTCTTTAATAAAGGTCATGTAAATGTTTTTCAAAATTTTGGTAGTTTTCGTGCAATATTGCGTGCATAATGTGCAATTTAAAAAAATGACAAAAAACAAGATTTTCTCAAAAACGGCTCCAAATTTTTTCTTTAAACTTTTGGTAGGGATAGTGGTAAATGTACTCTATCAATGACATAAAAACCATTTTGGTCTATCGGTTGGTTTCTTCAAAAATTACAAAAATGTAAATTGTTTTACTTGTCTCTCACTTCGTTAATATTTACATTATCGGCGATTTTTTCACATTATTATATTTACGAGTATATATGCTTTAAATAATGTCAAGTAAAGTTTCTCGAAAACACTACCGTTTTCTGTGAAAAGTAGCTCAAATTTCCGCATTTTCAGAAATGCTCAAACGCCATTTTCTCGTATATCCCTGCAATTTTTTCTTGAAACTTTTGTAGCGGATAGCGCTAATTACACTCTTTAGTATAGCGTAAAGTTTATTTTGAGTTGTTTTTTTGTTTTTTCAAAAATTACATAATAGTAATTTTTTTGAAAGATCTCTCACATCTTTAATAAGCACATTACCAGCAATTTGTAAACATTATTATATTTGTGAGTGTAAGTGCTTCAAATAACCTTAAATAAAGTATTTTGAAAACTCAAAAATTTTCTGTGAAAATGAGCTTCAAATTTCGCATTTTTAGTAGTGCTGAAACGCCATTTTCTCTTAAACGGCACATAATTTTTAAAAGAAAATTTCCATTTACGGCTATGTTTCTGTGTTCTTTACTATTCTAAAATTAATATTTTCGTTCTACCAATAGGAAACCTAAAAATTAAGAAAATGACAAAAAAAAATGTACTTTTGGCAGTGATAGATGGTAGCTGGCAAGAAAGAGTATGTCGCAATTCCGAATAGCTAGCGAAGACCCAAGGAAAAACTAACACGGGAAAGTCTGTGCCATTCTGTAGCACCACTAGTTTCCTTAATGGAATCTTGTCTTCAATCAGATCTTCAAATAAGGTCATGTTGAGTTTTTCAAAATTATGGTTAATTTTGGTAATGAGTAATTTGTAAAAATGGTAATTAAGGTAGTTTTTGAAACTTGCAAATTGTTTTCTCAGAAATAGCCCCAAATTTTTTCCGCATATGTAGGAAGTAACAGTAAATTAGAGGAGCAACAACAGAATATACTTTCTTGCATTGTTGAAAATAATTGTGTAACATTGAAATATTATTTCCACTATATTAAAAACTCCATTTTGACTTGTAAAGTCCAATTCAGTTGAAACGGTTGTGTCAGGAACAGTAGTCATTTCTAACTTTTACAAATGACAAAAACATGAATAAATTTAACCATTACAGTATTTGCAGCACTTACAGAAAAGAATAATATTTCACACAAGTTGGCTTTGATTACATTGAATTGAACCAACAATTTTTAAATAACATAATCAGTGAACAAAACTTCTTAAAATAAAAGAAATGTGTTGGTTGTACGTTAAATCTTTTTCCTTGTACAAGAATGTTATCTACATCATACGATTAACTCGATAGACAACAATCGCAACTGGTGATGCTATAGAATGGCACAGACTCTCTCATCGTAGTTTTCTAATTATCTTGTGGGCTAGCTTTACAGTCTTGCCCCATCCTCTTGCCAGCTGACAACTATCGCCAGCCAAAAAACATTTTTTTATGTTTTCTCAATTTTTTTGTTTTCTGAGGGTGGATTCTATATATCACTTTTAAAGTATTAAAGAAGAGTAAAACCTTGTCCTATATTGAAATTTTCGTGCAAATTTTCACGCTGAAAATTGCAAAATTTTGAGCTGGTTTTAAGAAAAAATCATTTAAACTCTCGTGTAAATGCAAAATTTGAAGCTCTTCTTCAGTAACAACTGAAACTTTGTTTGGTAATTTCAGCACATAGCATTCTCGGAATCAAACCACGTTTGCATACAGGTTTAGAGCCACTAAATTCGTAGAAATTTCTCCCATGTTGTGACATGCAGTCAGGCATTTCAGATTGCAAACATTCAGCATATCAATTCTTGGAACTAATCAAAGAATGAAACGGTGAGTTTGATCGACCATATATCTCTAAACACCATTTGTACTTTTTTTCAGTCTAGTGCTAGGAAATTGAGTTTGCAAAAAATTATCCTTTTTCTACCTTGTAAACTAAACCTCTTAAGAAATATAAAATTCACATATACCAATTAAATATCAAAAAAACAAAATTTTCCTTCAAAAATCCTTTAGCAATCGTGAAAACATAAATAATTAGTCTCAAATCATAATATCCATTTTTATTGGTTAAATGTTAAATTTATGTATCTATTAATTAGACAATTAATAATTAAATATTAACATTTTAAAGATTCACCTTCTGTGGATTCTTATAACGTAAAATCAAACATTTGAGAATGCTATTAAAATTACTGTAATTCAAAATCTGTAATTCTACTAATTTTAAATTAAACACAAGCCTAAATTAATGTAATTTTATTTTATATTTTGAGACATAAGGAATTGCCACTGGTCATAATGCCATGTATAATATGGAAAAGAAGGTTTCCGTTTAATGAAAAAATATTGGGGAAGTTAGAAAAAATATTACTTTCAGAATAACAATAATTATAACAACAATAATAATAACAATAATAATAATAATAATAATTATTATTATTATTATTATTATGAAACGGATAGTCGACATCCGGCGCGAAATATCACTCTTAGCTGAGGCATCTCCTAAATCAACGCACACCTCTAAAGCTCAACGAAAAATATTCAATGTTGAACAAAAATACCAAATTGAAAATGACACCAGCAGGCTAATGGTAGTTGAGAAGCTAAAAGAGAAAATTCAAGCATGGGCTCAAAGAATTAGACGTTACAAACGTAGAATAGATTTCCGTGTACAGAACCGGTTGTTCGAAACAGACGCGAAGAGATTCTATCGCAATCTGACTCAAAAACCGAATGGCAAAGCTGTTACTCCTTCAAAAGATGACGTCGAAGCGTTTTGGGCAGGAATCTGGGAGGAGAGCAGATCCTACAACAAAGACGCATCTTGGCTTCAATCTGAAGTTGATGCTGCCGATGAACTTGTAGAAACAGTGGAAGATGTTCACCAATTCTCGGAAGAGGACCTCTTCCAAGCAATTAAGAACATGGGAAAATGGAAGTCCCCCGGGAGTGATAAGATCCAGATTTATTGTATTAAGAAATTGACAGCAATACATCCTCATCTAGCAAAGGCTGTTAATAACATTTTTGAAAACCCAAAGGAAATCCCGGAATGGCTCACACGCGGCATCACGTATTTGCTACCCAAAGTGGGAGACAGCTCTTTGGCGAAGAACTACAGGCCAATTACTTGTCTGCCAGTACTGTACAAAGTTATCACTGCAGCCATTGCTGACAAAATGTACAGACATCTAGATAAGAATCATCTAATGCCAGCTGAACAAAAAGGATGTCGTAAAGGCTCTTATGGCTGTAAGGAAATCTTGCTACTGAATAAAGTCATTTTGAATGATGTAAAGAAACGCAAACGTAATTTGAGCATGGCTTGGATTGACTACCAAAAGGCCTTTGATAGTGTACCTCACGATTGGATTTTGAAGACCCTGGAGATCTATCGATTTCATCCTAGACTTATTGAATTTTGCAAGGCTAGCATGAAGTCGTGGAGTACCAGGTTACTAATACACAGCGGAAAGGAAGCAGTGGAAACCAGAAGTATTCAGATTAACAGGGGTATTTTTCATGGAGATTCACTATCCCCTCTGCTGTTTTGCATTAGTTTGATCCCACTATCGAGACAGTTGTCGCAAGCTGACTTTGGTTTTAAGCTCCATGGTGATGAAAGGCCAGTATCACATTTGTTTTACATGGATGATCTGAAAGTGTTTGCTAAGAATGAAGCGATTCTCTCCCAAATGCTGTATGTCGTGAATGACTTTAGCAATGACATCTGCATGAAGTTTGGTCTTGACAAGTGTTCAAAAATCAATTTAAAAGAGGGAGACTCACAACGTCTGAGAACATTGAAATTGACACGCACACTGTGATTCAAGATCTTGAGCCAGGTAAAACTTACAAATATCTGGGCATTGAAGAATGTGAAACCATCTCGAATGACAGAATGAAAGAGAGAATTCGTAGGGAGTATTATAGGAGAGTGAGACTGGTCCTGCAGTCCGCTCTGAATTCCAGGAATAAAATATCTGCAATAGGTAGTTTGGCGGTACCTGTAGCCGAATACAGTTTTGGACTAGTGGACTGGACTGAGCAAGAAATTCGCACCATGGATCGAAAAACCAGAAAACTGCTAACAATGCATCATGTTTCCCACCCTCGAGCTGATATACATAGACTTTATGTGTCACGTAAAGGAGGAAGAGGCTTCAGACAAATTGAGGCCTCCTGGCACAACGCAATAGTCGGATTGGGGAAGTATGTAGTCAGCCATCAAGATGACCCTCTAATGAGGCAGGTCATGAAATCTGACCGAAGAATGGGAAACAGAGGCATTGTTAGTGTAGTAAGAAGCATTGCGAAGAAAACTAGGCAAGACACGTCGAATAACACAGACACTGAACTTCTGATGCTGCTAAACATGAAGTGTGAGACACAAAAAATGTTAAAGAAATCGTGGAGAGACAAACCACTCCACGGACAATACCTAAAAAGAATGGACAAGGTGCAGATCAATAAAGATCAATCATTTATGTGGCTTAAAATGGGAAGAATGAAGCCAGAATCGGAAGCACTTGTAATAGCTGCCCAAGATCAGGCGCAGAGAACACGACATTATGATAAAGCGGTTCTCAAAATTTCCCAAGATGATAAATGCCGCATTTGCCAGGAGCAGTTAGAAACCATTTATCATATTGTCTCAACTTGTCCAATCCTAGCAAAGACCGAATACCTGAAAAGACATGACAGGGTGTGTAGCTACCTCCACTGGCAGATCTGTACCGCCCTCGAAGTTCCGAACACCAGTGGCGTAGCGTCAGGGGACGCTGAGATGCTGAGCATCCCCGTATATAAGAACCTTAAATACTGTATTGATAATCTTACAAGTGGTCTGTTGAGCGAAACACGTTTTGTATTAATTTTAAATTGATTTCCTATGATTGAATTCGGCGGGCTGTTTGAGCTGGCCTCTGATTGGTTGGAAGCTAAAATACTTCAGCGTCTGCCGCCAGGTTGCGACGAGCAATGACGCATGCGCAGATGGCGAGGTCCCCCTCTCCCCTCTTCATCCCTGGCCCTGAGAAACCCGACTGCTTTATGCTATACTGCGATTTTTGTAGGAAGAGCTCTGAAGATAACTCAAATCCCATCTTCGCGATGGAATATGTCACGGCATTTCGTATCATTCACAGTCGTTCCGCTAGATTTCGCACGATCGCGACCGTACGAAGCAGTGCTTGCGATCATGCGACTTCTACCGGCAAGACCGAGAAAAGACGCGAAATGCCGTGACATATTCCATCGCGAAGATGGGATTTGAGTTATCTTCAGAGCTCTTCCTACAAAAATCGCAGTATAGCGTCCAGAGCGTCTACTGCGGAAAGAAGCTCGTTTGTGCACGAGAGCGCAGCACACTTCAGGCGTTCAGTAAATTATCTTTCTCTCTCTCTCACTCGGGAGTCCCCGCTTGGTCATGGGTACAAACTGTAGAAATAGTGCCTGACTACTATTTCTTAATTAATATCCAAGAAATTGTATTATCTCTTAAATAGATTACATATTATTTAAGTCTGCAATGTATAAATTAACAAATGGTCTTATTGCCATTCGCGTATAAGAATTAAAGCTGAGCCATTGTATAATTTGCTTTCAAGACATCGGCAGCCCTGACTGCTGTGAGGATTTTGTGGGAAGCGCCTACACCGTCGTAAGCAATCGAGATCGTGGAAGCAGTCCCAGTGTATCTGCCTTGTGTTGCGTTCGCCTGTTAGACGAAGTAGTTGATAGTGACATTTTGTGTGTTATTGTTGAGCATCCCCAAACGTGTGAGTCACGCTACGCCACTGCCGAACACATGCCCCAAGTGGTACGAACACTCACCAAAACCGGTGACGTCTGTTGGATTGTGTACGATATTGTACGACCAACAAATTCATACTGATCGCACGATAGCGGCAAACAAACCGGATATAGTTATCCGGGATTTGGCGAAAAAATCGTGTTTACTTATCGATGTTGCTGTACCTTGCAGTCAAAACGTCGTTACCAAGGAGGCGGAGAAACGTGTTAAATACAAGAGTTTGGAAATCGAGATCAGCCGAATGTGGGGCATAAAAGCACAGGTCGTCCCGATAGTTATCGGAGCTCTGGGATTTGTTCCGCAAAGAACTTGTCTAAACTCCCCGGTAATTCAAAAGACTGGGAAGTGCAAGAAATTGCGTTATTTGGAACAGCCCACATTTAGCGTAAAGTATTGTAGAGGCACTGACAGTCACCGGATCTGCTCCTTAGGTAGCTGGTTGCAACCTGGAGTAGATTTTATATTCAGCCGACTCATAAGATCTTTAGTCGTGATGTAATGGAAAAAAAATAATAATAAAGTAAATGTTATTGAAGTATGTACAATTTATAAAATTGATCATGGTTCATTGTGTTAATAGACTTTATTGATAATCAGTAGTATATCCGAAAAGATTGTCACATTCAATTGAGAACGTTATAACTTTTCTTGGCTTTATCTTTTTGAATTGTCAAAAATGTTCGTTTTAACAATTGAATAATTTATTTTTATTTTCAGAAAGGATTATGTGGGGATATAACAATAAAGAAAAGTCATAATCGCAATGTAAGAACTATTGAAACACTGGGTTCCTGTCATCTGATAAGGCTACAAGGGAAGCATTCCTTCGATATTTTAGAATGGGAATGAGTCAGTGGAGAGTGGTGATAATTTTAGTAGGGGAAGCACTTTTTAAGTGCAAGGTATAAAAAACGTAAAACAGATGAAGATGATATGAATTTTCACAAAATGAATATTAACCCGAAAGAGGTCGTTTCTTACATACGAACGTAACGGCGTCCGGGAGCAAACAGACCGCAGGGAAAATTTCGTTCCCTAAATGCCTTCTAACATAATAAACAAACATAATTCGGTATTTATGTGACTAATAACTTAACCTTATTTATCGAGTACTTTGTTATTTAAAATTATTAACACAAATTTACAAAATCCATTAATGCATTAAAGCATATTTTTGTTCTTTCATAAAATGAAAAGTATGTGCATAAACTTTAATATATGGTGAATGTTTATTTGAAAATGTATCTATAGAGTTCAGTAATAATGTTTTTCACAATCTTTATAAACAATGGATGTGATGTCCGTTCTACTGTTTTCTTACACTTTTTCATATTCTCTGGCTGCTCAGCGGTTTAAATTCTTCGGACAAATTTCATTTCTTGTTAGTTCTCTTTCTTGCCACTCGTGTTTCTTGTTTTGCTCTGAATGCAAATATTGTATTATTTTAGGTATCAGCTAACGCGACAATCCTGGTAGAATTTATCTCATAATAGACCAAGGGCGAATACGATCCAAACTTTCGTCTGCAAGTCTTATGTGTGGTGATTCCTCGAAATATCAGTAAAGTTTTTATTCTCCTGAAAGTTGATCGTGCCTTCTTCGAATATATCACCGGAAATGGAGATTATCGCAAGGGATCCGCGGGCGTTGCGCCGTACCGATCGGCTCTGCTTGTCAACGCAGGTTGACCCCACTTTCCTCGCTGTACTGCGCGGAATGAGTCTGCCAATGCATTCCCTTTCCGCAAGGGAGAACTGCAGGACGGCACACACATAACTCTCAAAACGCCCAAATAAAACATTCTTTCGAACTTGAAATTGCTACAATCACAAAGGAACTGATTCGAATACGCATTCCGGCCCACTCACGAACCGACACGACTTTTCACGAGGCATGACGAAGTCAAACACCTGCACAATCCAAGAACTGAGCTTCGTTGACGTCACGAGACGAATCCACACACCGATCTGAAAACATCGATTGTTACGATTCAACCACACTTATTGTTTGCTCAGAATCTGAGTTAAGTGAACAGTTTTGCTCTGGCCACAAACAAAGAATATTTCCAATATATAGAACGGATTTTTTCTGTGCTTTATTTAGGGGAATGACTCATTCCCTTCATTCATTGGAATGCACGCCACTGGAATGAGTATTACAGGATCATGCAATTATCACCAGTCCCTTCTTTAATTAAATGAAGATATTTGTGATGCCACTGGTTGTACAAATACAACAGAAAGAACTGGGCGATATTGGCATGATCTTACTTAGGGCCTAGGTCAGACCAAGGTGAAGTCTCAGAGTTGGTCATTGTGTTTCATTTATAGATGTCTTGCTGTTTTTTGATTTTGGTTATGTTCACTGTGTAAAGTAATTAATTAATTAATTTCAATAGTATTAACGTACGTATTTCAACGTACGTATATATATATATATATATATATATATATATATATATATATACATATATATATATATATAACGTATTGTAACGAACGTGAATTTCACGTACTCGTGTGATGAAAGCAATCAGCCAAAACATTGACTAAATTGATTTTCGGATATTGGTCGTGCGAGATTCCACCGCCCGCTCGCGCGCGCCGCCGGGAGCCGACGAGTTTTCTTATCGGTGGCTCGGAGGGGTGGAGAAAGGGGCAACTCTTATCTGAGCAGTGACGTGATCAGAAGAGGGGAGAAAGAGGGGTGTGCGGCACGAGGGGAGAAAGAGGGTTGTTGGACACGGAGGTGGGCGGATAGTCGGGAGAAGGGCGTACGGGCCGCCGAGAGAGAAAGTTACTAGAACCGTAAGCAGTAGTTTGGAAGCTGACGGTGTGGCCGCGAACTCAAGTTAGCGAGAAAGGAGAGGCTTGTGCCAGTGGTGGCTAGAATCACACGGCAGAGGCACGATCGACGGAGGCGTCTGGTCTTGGAGTACGACGTGGTTACAGAGGGAACTCGTGCTTAGGCCCATGACAGAGCGTCGGCAGCCGCATTTTCTTCGCTGTGAGTGTTGCGCCGGTGGCGAACGCCACGGCCACCCAATTAAGGTCGGTGTTCAAGATAAAATAATTTTTGTTTATGACACTACAAAAAGTAAGGAGAATTTGGAAGCAATAGACTATGGGATGCAGGTTGATGCATTGTTCCGGTCGTTCACTGTCGGGTTGTTTTTCTTTTGGCCACAAACATTCTTGCTTAATGACTGATATACCCGTCCCATTGGTATATTTCGTAGTCACTGTGTACTGTTATCAAAAGATATTTGAAGTAACGTGTCTTTCTCAGGGGAGAACATCATTGATTTGTGAGAGAATCTTGTTATGTTAATGAAATCCAAGTGCAGTTTCTGCTTCAAAAGAAAATGTTGATGATATTGTTAGATCCAAGTCAAGTTATAAAACACATTGTGTTATTTATGAATAATTAAAAGTGTATGAAAATGTATTTGCTATGAACTGTTGAAGAATTTAAGTGAACAGTAATATGTCTTTCTTAGGGGAGAACATCACTGATTTGTGAAAGAATCTTATGTTAATGAGATGCTAGTGCCCTTTAAAAAAAAGAAAGAGTTTGATGATAGTGTTAAATTCGAGTCAAGTTATAAAAAATACACCTTGTACTGTTTATGAATAATTAAAAGGATATAAAATATATCTGATATAAACTGTTGAAGAAGTTAAATGAGCTTAAATATCTCAAAATATTTATTGAAACTGGGATGCCTGTTGAGTAGAAATAAAACATATTTTCAATGTCAACCAAAGATGTAGGTTGTAATAAATGTTAATTTTTGCATTTATGTAATGAACAAACTCGTTTAATTTGCTTTCAAGTAACTTTTAGTAATATTCCGTGTTTTCCTAAAATTATTTATTCATTTCAATTGTATGCGAAATATATCTTGGTAATTGCAATAATTTCTTGCAAGAAATTACTAATGAATGATTATGCAGTGCATGTTGATGGATGGTTAACTGCAATTTTTGTAAACAGAAAGCACTACGACATTTTGTCGTCCGAAATGCCTGGGCTCTTCCCTCTGAAGTAACTTTTTGTGCACTCATCTCCCTGGAGATCTCTTTTATTCATTTTGTCACAGAAGACATTGCTAGGATTCTAATTTGTGCCAACTTTAAAATTCATAAATTTGCAGTTAATTATCCTCTTCATTTTTATGTTGTTAAAGGATTTTTGTTTGTTTTCTATTTTATGGCCAGTGTTGTTGTCATTCTGTAATTTTGTGTTTGCTTGCAACGCGTGTCCAATAACATGTTGTTTCTGTGGTCACGACTTTGTGTTTTCTATCTTATTTTGAAATCTACGGATGAGCCACGATCCCACTAAAATCTTCCCTCCCCTGAAACCGACGTGACGTTCGGTTACAATATATATAAAGCGCATGCTTCTCGTATATATATATATATATATATATATATATATATATATATAAGCGCATGCTTCTCGTATGACTCAATGTAATACCTTCCGTTTACGAAAATTGCAGTTAACTGTCCCTCATTATACACTGCATCAAAACACATATGCAAATATTATCGTGCACAAATTCTCTAGAATCCCCCAAAAAATCTCAATTCAATTAAATGAACAAATATAATGTTTTCTTCATAACACATAGTTCAAAAGACGTTTCTTTAAAACTAAAGAAATGACATTACAAGAAGAATATCTTGTATTCTATTATAATGAATAAACATAGTTTGTTGATAGCACAGAATATTCAAAAGAATTTTCTTAGAAATAACGTTAATGGTCCCTAAAATTATCTCTGACGGTGAATTGCGAGAACACGTGTCTTACACCAGTCTGCATTCTATAACTAATTGCTTCGAAATTCTCAGTTCTAGTATGGAATGCGCGGCCACTTTAGTTCCGAGATTATTTCCCTAATGTCCCCGTAGAACACCGCAGCACTTTTACGCCACTGGTCTTATTACGCATTATACACACCTCTTGCGAGACAATAAACTCAGTTTCACGCAGTCGGGCAGTTCGTGTAGAAAAAGCCCGATGTAGAACATACAAGGATCGAAATACCTTAGTCCGTTGGAAAAATAGCCTCGCCCCAAACAGCAAAGCTTGCAACAAGAACAAGGGGTGGCGAAAGCCACCTTAGCATGGTACACCTCTCGCTGACTTGACACGCGGCCACATCTCTCAGACTCTGCCGTCAACCTTACACCTTGGAGTCCAAGCACTTTCTGCCCCTGGCGTCCCGCACTCTCCTCTCTCTCCCCTTCCGCACACCTCCGAGTCCAAGAACGTTCTGCCCCGTCGTCCCGCACAACCTTCTCTCTCCCCTACCGCACACCTCGGAGTCCAAAAACTTTCTCCCCCTGGCGTCCGGCACTCCCCTGTCTCTCCCCTTACCGCACACGTCACTCTCCAGATAAGAGTTGCACAGCCCTTCTTCACCCCTCCCAGCCACCGATAAGAAAAATCGTCGGCCAACCCCGCGGCGCGCGAGCGACCGGGCGGGCGGTGGAATCTCGTACAACCGATGGCTGAAAATCGATTCAGCCAATATTTGATCTGATTGGGTTCATCACAATATATATATATATATATATATATATATATATATATATATATAATATACATATATGTGTGTGTGCATTATTTTAAAGATTTCAAGTACTAAAACCATTATAAAAAATGTCCTCAATAAATGTGCTCAAATTTGTTTAGATTCTATAGGAAAATTTTAGAAAATGAATTGTTGGAAAAAACAATTGAGAAATTTGAAAAGCAACTACCCTTGATATTACAACCTGTTTATCCTCCTGAAATATATCAAATTATCTTCAAAAAGTTTTTAATATACTATAATATTAAATGTTTACAAAATGTTAAGTTCAGTTGATATTTGAATAAAATTTTCAGTTTGAACCTAAGTTAATTTTAATTTAATTTTACTCAAAATTGGAAATAATACTGAGAAAACTTTGTTTCCATCAACCCCTTCAGCCTCCTTTGTTTTTACCGCAATTTCCATTCCCTAAAACTAAACGTTTTTTAAGAGCCCATTACAAATATTGAGACATGAACAGAATAAAATACTTATTCATCTACGTGCAAATGAACTTTTATATGTGATATATGTGTGAATAAGAATAAAATGAAATAAAACTGAATAACAAAATACAAATGACAGAAAAACGAAATAAAACATGTATGTATAAATAGTAATAAAATGAAAAGTATAAGTACAGGTAACAAAGTGACAAAACAGCGCTTAAAGCAAACCTACAACACCTCCGTACTAAGAGCATTAACGAATTTCGGACTCGCACGAAACGGATTCGCTATAGAATCTCGCGCCCGCTAGCCAACCAGGGAAGCCCGGTACCGAATTCATGTGCAGTTTGTTTATGTGCGACCGGGGAATATCCGTTTTGGAAAAAATCCTACGCATGGTTTCGGCGCTAAGTGGTATTCACGGACGGGAGTTTTAAAGAAAATTCTTTTTCGGTATCAGGGGATCCCCAAACGTATTTTCGTTGAAATCCTGAAATTGATTTTCCGCAGAATTACATAACTTTCTCTATATTACGTATATTACTCCGTATATACGTACGTGTACGAAAAAGTAAAATCCTGAGAATTCCCTGCCATCGTGGTGCCACTTGGCGAACATTTTGACAATTCAAAAGCGCGGGAAATTCGAATATACCATTTCGAATTTTTTTCCAATTTTCGAAAATACAGATAGTGTGCCGAAAATGGCACCACTTTCTTAACCTTCTTTGCTACATACATGATAGAAAAATTAAATATGTATCTGTTTCTAAGAAAATAATTTGAAATTTGAAAATTGCATGTTTCACACCTAATTACGCGAAAAATACTAATTTTTGAAAAATTAAACATGACCTTATTTGAATAAGGTCTAAAGGATACATATAAGGAGGCAGGGTCAGGTAGATCTAGAGCAGGGGTCCTCAAACTTTTTAAACGGGGGGCCAGTTCACTGTCCCTCAGGCCGTCGGAGAGCCGGATTATATAGTGTGATTTTTCTAACTCTGCCTTTCAAGCCCCTTTGGCCGATCACACGGCATTTCGCGTCTTTCTCGGTCCTGCCGCTAGATGTCGCATGGTCTCAAGCACTGCTTGATACGGTCGCGATCATGCGATATCTAGCGGCATGACTGAGAAAGGCTCGAGGTACCGTGACATATTCCATCGTGAAGACAGGCCTTGAGAGGCAGAGTTAGAAAAATCGCACTATAGTAAAAACAAAAACTATGAACAAATTCTTATACAAACGGCATTTATCTTAATTTGAAGTGAAGAATCAAAACGGGAACAAATACAATATTTAAAAGTAATTAATAAAAAACACCGATGTTTTGGCAACAAAATATCGATGTGAAGAAAACATCGAAAGCAAAATATCGATGTTTCAGGTGGAAAACATCGTTGTTTTAAAACCATCGATTTTTTTGTCATCCCTAGACACCCTAACACATAATTTAAAAAATGTGCGGATTTTAAGAAAAAAATTCTTTAACCCATAAAAACCCGGCGGGCCGTATAAATGTCCTCGGCGGGCCGCATGTGGCCCGCGGGCCGTAGTTTGAGGACCCCTGATCTAGAGACTATACTGCGAGCAAAACTTCTGCCGACTTGACAGCCGAGAGTGGAGGAGAGCGTTGTTGCCAGTTACTCAGGCGGCAGACACACGGTCGTTCTTGCGTTAGATCAGAGGTAGAGGCATACACGTCCAGCTTATTGTATTTTTGGTAGAATTGTAATAATAATACTAGTTTATTTGATGCAATTCTGTTACACAATTTTATCGCAGTCCCTTACACTATAATCCTCCCAAAGCAAGGAATAACGAAACATTTTCGCATAAGACGCGCAAAGCAGATGAAAGGAAGTACAGCGATACGCGTTTTAAGAAGGAAGATGCATAGTGTTCATTATGAAAGATTTATAAGAGAGAAGTATCTAAAAGCAAGACAGCTTGGTTTGAATGCCTACCTTTCACAGAACGTTCACAATAAAAAAAAATTGCAGGACTTTTCGAAGTTACTGACTTTACCTGTTATTTACAAGGTTTTCAAGGAGGCGTCCTATTGAATGCATTGGCATAAAGATAAAAATTAGAAATGCCCCTTAAGATGAATGTACATATACATCATGTCACAAGTATATCAGCCTTTAAGTAAGCCTTTATCACTAGACGACACAACCATGCATAATGATGCATAACCTAACAAGTAATGGCGCTCGGCGCTCTTCAATTTTCAGTTGCTTCGCGCTATTCGATTTCATTTGTTTCTTAGTAAACGTCGGCAACTATGTAGTGACATCATCACAAGTTGAAGCCTCTGATTGGATAACGGGACCCCTCTCCCCTCTCAGCCTGCAGCTGTCAAGTCGGCAGAAATATTATTCGTAGTATACATAAAATGTCTAGAGTAGGGGTGTCCAACTTCCACGTCCTCGAGGGCCACAACTAAACTCTTTAATATGGGTGTGGGCTACATTTTCATTACTCGGACGATCCACACGTGATCCCGTATTATTGCTCTGAAACGAGGAGCTGGTAATGGAACTATGCATGATATCAGGCTCTATAGTGCATAACGCAGTTCAACACATCAGAATGGTATTGAATTTCTAAATTTACAAGAAATAATCCTTAAATCTAAACCTAACCTCTTGCATCCAGTGGCGTAGCGTGACTCACACGTTTGGGGATGCTCAACAATAACACACAAAATGTCACTATCAACTACTTCATCTAACAGGCGAACGCAACACGAGGCAGATACACTTTAACTACTTCCACGATCTCGATTGCTTACGACGGTGTAGGCGCTTCCCACAAAATCCTCATAGCAGTCAGGGCTGCCGATGTCTTGAAAGCAAATTATACAATGGCTCAGCTTTAATTCTTATACGCGAATGGCAATGAGACCATTTGTTAATTTATACATTGCAGACTTAAATAATATGTAATCTATTTAAGAGATAATACAATTCCTTGGATATTAATTAAGAAATAGTAGATTGGCACTATTTCTACAGTTTGTGCCCATGACCAAGCGGGGACTCCCTAGTGAGAAAGAGATAATTTACTGACCGCCTGAAGTGTGCTGCGCTCTCGTGCACAAACGAGCTTCTTTCCGCAGTAGATGGTAGCGTAAAGCAGTCGGGTTTCTCTGGGCCAGGGGTGAAGAGGGGAGACAGGAACCTCGCCATCTGCGCATGCGTCATTGCTCGTCGCAACTCGCGGCAGACGCTAGAAGCATTTTAGCTTCCAAGCAATCACAGTCCAGCTTCAACAACCCGCCGAATTCAATCATAGGAAATCAATTTAAAATTAATACAAAACGTGTTTCGCTCAACAGACCACTTGTAAGATTATCAATACAGTATTTAAGGTTCTTATATACGGGGATGCTCAGCATCTCAGCGTCCCCTGACGCTACGCCACTGCTTGCATCAGAGGTTAATGAAGCCGCGTGCGCGAGGTACGCGATGTTTTCACCCGCCGTGGATGCAAGGGACTTTCACATTTGCCTAAACAACCTTTCGCGGACCACTATAAATGGCACCGCGAGCCACCAGTTAGAAAGCCCTGGTCTCTAGACCTCTAGGATGATGCCGTTTACGACGTCTGATAGCTTCACTGTTGTGAAGTAAGTGGATGCGGATATATTTGAATTTAGTCTTTGGACGTATTTTGCGCTGGTCTTTTTGGTTGTTAGTGATTCCATGCGCGTCAACTACCTGATTCCGTGTGAATCATCTTGATGGCTCCCTACATGCTTTCCCATTCCGACCATTGTATTGTGCCAGGAGGCTTCAATTTGTCTGAGACCTCTTCCTCCTTCCTTACGTGACACAAGTCTACGTACAAGTCGAGGGCGGGCGACATAATGCATTGTCAGCATTTTTCTGTTTTTTCGATCCATGATTCGAATTTCTTGCTCATTATTATTATTATTATTATTATTATTATTACTATATATCACGACTAAAGATGTTATGTGTCGGCTGAATATAAAATCTACTCCAAGTTGCAACCAGCTACCTAAGGAGCAGATCTAGAGACTGTCGGTGCCTCTACAATACTTTGCGCAAAATGTGGGCTGTTGCAAATAAAGCGATTTTTTGCACTTCCCAGTCTTTTGAATTACCTGGGAGTTTAGACAAATTTTGCGGAACAAATCCCATCCGATAACTAACGGTACGACCTGTGCTTTTACGCCCCACATTCGGCTGATCTCGATTTCCAAACTCTTGTATTTAAGACGTTTCTCTGCCTCCTTGGTAACGACGTTTTGATCGCAAGGTACAGCAACATCCACAAGTAAACACGATATGTTCTCCAAATCCCGGATGACTATATCCGGTTTGTTTGCTGCTATCGTGCGATCAGTTTGAATTTGTTGGTCGTACAATATCGTACAAAATCCAACAGACGTCACCGGTTTTGGTGAGTGTTCTTACCACTTGGAGCATGTGTTTGGAACTTCGAGGGCGGTACAGATCTGCCAGTGGAGGTAACTACACACCCCGTCGTGTCTTTTCAAGTATTCGGTCTTTGCTAGGATTGGACAAGCTGAGACAATATGATCGATGGTTTCAACGTGTTCCTGGCAAATGCGGCATTTATCACCTTGGGAAAGTTTGAGAACCGCTTTATCATAATGTCGTGTTCTCAGCTCCTGATCTTGAGCAGCTACTAGAACTGCTTCCGATTCTGGCTTCATTCTTCCCCTTTTAAGCCACATAAATAATTTATCTTTATTGATCTGTGCTCTGTTCATTCGTTTCAAATATTGTCCGTGAAGTGGTTTGTCTCTCCACGATTTCTTTAACATTTTGTGTGCCTCACATCTCATGTTAAGTAGCATCAGAAGTTCAGTGTCTCTTTGATTGTGCGTGTCTTGCATAGTTTTCTTTGCAATGCTTCTTGCTACACTAACACGATAGACAGCATTTGGGAGAGAATCGCTTCATTCTTAGCAAACACTTTAAGATCATACATGTAAAACAAATGTGATACTGGCCTTTCATCACCATGGAGCTTGTAAGCAAAGTCAGCCTGCGACAACTGTCTAGATAGCAGGGGCGTAGCGTCCTTGGATGTGGATGATGTGTTACATACCCTGACAATATCAGCTATTTTATTTTAAAATGATTGTAAATTGTCAATTTGCTATTTTCTTTTTCTACTACAAATTATTTAATTATATTTCAAACATTGCGCCGTTGAGAATTCGATTCTTCACAAGGATGAACGAATCAGTTTGAAATGCCGCGTAGCCTGCGCTGTGAAGCAGATGCACCGTGACCCATTACATCCAGGGTGCCTACCGTCGTGCCTACGAAAAAGCTGTCGTTTTACAAACCTTCATTGTTCTCTTCTGTTTGTAAGAGAACGAGGTTAATTAATGAACATTGTCGTTTTATTTAAGTTTTATTACCTTATGTTAATGCATTAGCAACTATATATTTGTAGCAGTGGCGTAGCCTGAGTTTTGGCTTAGGGTATGTAACTCGAGAAATGACAAAATAATTTAAAACTTAAATTATAATTTAAATATTTCTCATTCACCAAAACCATTTCTATCACTTTTATCAATTAGAGCACCCAAATAATTTGTATATTTAAAATAAAAATTGGTCCACCGATGTAAATATTAACATGACAGAGATGTCAAAAAATTAAATTTTTGTGTTTTTTGAAAAAACAAAAGAATAGAGAAAACTGGCGTTTATGTCGTCTCATAGAGTATTTAGCTCTATCTCTACTAAAAGTTTAAATAAAGAACCCGCAGCCGTTTTTTGAAAAATTCTTGTTTTTTTAATTTAAAGTATATTGCGCATATTGCACGCGCTGTTGCGTGAAAATTACTTGAATTTTCAAAAAATCTACATGACTTTAATGAAAAAGAGTTCAAAATCGAATCTATGAGATTTTTTTGTATTTTACTGCATTCTAACGAGAAAAGGCTTAGCCGAATAAAGGGATAAAGAGTTCTCTTAAACCAAATCCGTAATCGTGACACTCATATGAAAGAAAATAAAAATATAGTTTCCCAAAAAATCAGTCTCCTAGGGCAATCTGTTGCAGAGATACAATGAGAAACGTGTTTTTCGTGTTCTATTTTTTTCTCCGCTTCTATTTCGTTTATCAGGCGACGTTGATAGGGTGCGTACCACTGAGCACATGTTCCCGGGCCACGAAGATAAACTCTTGAAATAAGTACTTATTTAACTGTCAATAACCAACTTATTTTAATAGGACCATAGTGTTGTTCACATACACCGGACGGAGGGACGTTTTGCCGTCAATTGAGTTTTTCGTTATCAAGAACCCACAAAACATGGATTCGGGCTACACCACGTGTTAGAGGACTTTTTTCTGAATTTAACAACTGGATTTATCCCCTTTTTCCTTACCAGGGTCCTGCAATAAGAGTTTCTCTGCCTAAAATTTGCCGTTTTTCGAGCAGAATTACATAACTTTATCTCTACTGCGTAAGCGGTAGCGAGAATATAAAAATTAACAGTGGAAGTGGTAGTCGGGCACTTCTTATTTCACTTGAGAAAGGAGGTTTAGGATTAAATCTCTTTGTTTCTTTTCTAAAACAAAGAACAGTGTGATGTGCTAGAGCAAGCTCTCCTTGCAAAAGTATCCCTTGTAGTATCCCTTCACCGGCGGAATACACTGGCAATTTTTTCAATTCTCTTTTATCTCAGACGTCTCAGATGGATCATTCTGTTCATTCGTTTTAATGTTGATAACAGCAGCTTCACGATCAGGCTTTTGACAGTCATTATTTTTAATATGGGATGAACAAGGCGTGGCCTTTCGGATTGCTCACGGGCAGCGTACTTGCTTCTCGTGGTGTTGTTTCGGGTTCGATTCCCGGTCGAAGCAAAAATACAGTTGGAACTTTCCTTTGTAATCGTCCAGTTTATGTAGCTGTGTGACGAAAAGAAGCTCAGGCAGACGGAGTTTGCTAATATCGGTGAAAGGACTACATTATGTTTGCCACATGTCTCTCTTAACCCCCAAGAGTGGGAATTAAACTTGGCTCAGGCATGGGGATACCGTTAGCTAGCCGACAAAATCGGACAATCGACCCAAAATGCCAAAATACATACATTAACAAGGTGCATGTTTTCCTTATGGACACCTTTTCTGGTCCAAACATCATCACTTTGTCTATCAACTAATACAAGAAATATCTGAAGTTGCGTATGTGGTTTCTGTTCTCTCTTATTCACTTCCCTTTTCTGTTCACTTCTATTTTCTTCCAGTTTTCCTTCTATATCCACTTTGGAGTCAATTCCATTTTTCATCTGAGCTAAAATGAGCAATTGTACTGTTACGCTCTTGAACTACATTTTTACTTTCCCGTGTATATACGAATATACGCAATATACTTACTTTTGTTAGTATAGGGAAAGCTATGTAATGGTGCGGAAAATCGATTTCGAGATTTCAACGGAAATCCACGTTTATTTCCTTTTTGTTTTTTTCAAAACGCCCCTCCATCCGTCAGTCCGTCCGTGAACACCACTAGCGCCTAATCGATACGTAGAATTTTTCCAAAATGGATATTCTCCGATCGGTTTGGCTCCACTCGTAGCTTTTCGATTTTGAAAAACATACTTTAAATTTTGGAAAATTGTTTGGAGACTTTACTTCAAGCCCCAAGGACATTTTCAAAATTTTCTCAAAAATGGCTACAAATTATTTCTTTAAATTTCTTGTAAGAAAAAGGTAAAATGTGCTTACAAACAAAACTTCATAAAGTTTGAATTTTTCGGTATTTTCCTACAACTACAAAATTGAAGATTTTTCCTGCCAATTAAATTTGTTCTCCATAACTTAACATAATAGTTCTTTTATTAACATCATATATATTTTTTTTAATTTTAGTAGTTTTCGCGCAATATTGTATCCAAAAGTGCAATTTTAAAAATAACAAAAACAAGATTTTCTCAAAAAACGTCTCCAATATTTTTCTTTAAACTTAGTGCACGCCATAAGGCTCTATTCTTTTGTTTTTCAAAAATTACGAAAATGTATTTTCTTTAATTATCTCTCACGTCGAAAATATTTAAATTATCAGCAATTTCTTCACATTATCACATTTACAAGTACATGTGGTTTAAATGAAGTCTTATAGAGTTTTTCGAAAACTCAACATTTTTGTGTAAACGAGCTCGAAATTTCGCAATTTCAGATACCAGTGGCGTAGCGTCAGAGGACGCTGAGATGCTGAGCATCCCCGTATATAAGAACCTTAAATACTATATTGATAATCGTACAAGTGGTCTGTTGAGCGAAACACGTTTTGTATTAATTTAAAATTGATTTCCTATGATTGAATTCGGCGGGCTGTTGAAGATTGCCTCTGATTGCTTGGAAGCTAAAATACTTTAGCGTCTGCCGCCAGATTGCGACGAGCAATGACGCATGCGCAGATGGCGAGGTCCCCCTCTCCCCTCTTCACCCCTGGCCAAGGGAAACGCGACTGCTTTACGCTAGCGTCTACTGAGGAAAGAAGCTCGTTTGTGCACGAGAGCGCAGCACACTTCAGGCGGTCAGTAAATTATCTTTCTCTCTCTCACTCGGGAGTCCCCGCTTGGTCATGGGTACAAACTGTAGAAATAGAGCCTGACTACTATTTCTTAATTAATATCCAAGAAATTGTATTATCTCTTAAATAGATTACATATTATTTAAGTCTGCAATGTATAAATTAACAAATGGTCTTATTGTCATTCACGTATAAGAATTAAAGCTGAGCCATTGTATAATTTGCCTTCAAGACATCGGCAGCCCTGACTGCTGTGAGGATTTTGTGGGAAGCGCCTACACCGTCGTAAGCAATCGAGATCGTGGAAGTAGTCCCAGTGTATCTGCCTCGTGTTGCGTTCGCCTGTTAGATGAAGTAGTTGATAGTGACATTTTGTGTGTTATTGTTGAGCATCCCCAAACGTGTGAGTCACGCTACGCCACTGTCAGATACCCCCAAACTCACTTTCTCAAAAATGGTTCCAAATTGTCTTTTCAAACTATTCGTACGGATAATGCTAATAGCACTGTTTAAGATAACATACAATTAATTTGCTGCATTTTTTTAATATCTCACGGCGTTAAACACATTTCCAGGGATTTGTGTACTGCATTTATGAGTGGAAGTGCTTCAAATGACTTCCAATAAAGGTTTTCCAAAACTAAGATTTCTGTAAAAAAAAGGCTTCAAATTTCTCGTATACTAGAGCTTATACTGCGATTTTTGTAAGAAGAGCTCTCAAGGCCACTCAAATCCCATCTTCGCGATGGAATATGTCACGGCATTTGGCGTCTTTTCTCGGTCTTGCCGGTAGAAGTCGCATGATCGCAAGCACTGCTTCATACGGTCGCGATCGTGCGAAATCTAGCGGAACGACTGTGAATGACACGAAATGCCGTGACATATTCCATCGCGAAGATGGGATTTGAGTGGCCTTGAGAGCTTTTCCTACAAAAATCGCAGTATAAAAGATATAACGGCTCCAAAAGTTTTCAAGGAAATTTTCTTATAGGCCGAACTGTATTATTCTTAATACAGTTCGGCCGACTCTTCTGTATTATTCTTCAAGTAATATTTTGCTTCTACCATTAGGAAAACGAAAAATTGAAAATTAAAAAAAAAAGTTATTTGAGCGGCGATAGATGGTAGCCAGCAAGAGTACGTGGAAAGTCCGAAAAGTTAGCTCAGACCTAAGAAATTGGGTCTTTTTTAATAATAACTTCCCTACTTGTACGAGAAAGCCTGTGCCACTCTTTAACACTAGTTATAATTGGGAAGCGTGATTGGATTTATTAATAATTCAGCCATTCAGTGACAAATTAACTAAATTTATTAAAATGCGTAAATGACAATTTATGACAAATTGTTGTTACCTTTTCCCAATATATTCACTTGTTTATTTTCATTGTTGTAATTTTAATACCAAAAATACATTTATTAACATTCTCTGTAACTTTCCTTATGATAATTTTGAATATGAGTAACATAAACTTGGAATTTCAATTTTTTTAATTTTTAGAGCTCTTCGAATAATAATCCATGAATTGTATCAAAAAGAAGTTACAAAACCAGACATGTCTTTCTGAATGTTTATAACGTTAATTAAGTATTATCCTTGACCAAAACTTATTTTCACGCCAATCTTACATTTCCGATGCCGTGAGGTACAAGCCACCTCGATGATCTGGAATCCTAGGGTGAGAGAATTCCCAAAGTTCTCTGGGAAATCTTTCTTGTACATAGTCACTCCTATGTTGTTACTCTTCTCAAATATGCGTTTAAAAAAATCACGAGACATGTCCCAATACTAAAGAACAATAACATAAACAATAATAACGTCCCTACTTCCCTTAACGTAATTAAACTAATTTGATCTATCCCACAACTATTAAACACTATTTACACTAACTATATTCGCGTATGCACATTCGTAATTTCGCGTGTGCACATTCCTATCGCGAGACAGTTTTTGCTTTCTACGCGTTCTATTCCCATGTTATTGAACAGAAAATATTTAATTTAAATCAAGTCCGTCACTTGAGAAATATTTTTACATTTTATGCGTTTTACGCGCTACGAACGTCAGTGTTTTTACTTTCCCGTATACGTACGTATACACGGAGTGATATACGTAGTATAGGGAAAGTTATGTAATGCTGCGCGAAAAAATGGCCAATTTTCGGCGGAAAAAAATTAATTGCCGGGCCGTGAAAACGAATAAGTGGATAAAACCAGTTGCTAAATTAAGAAAAAAAATCCTCTATCTCGTGGTGTGGTCAAAATCCATGATTTGTTGCTTCTTTATACTTAAAAATCGATTGACGGCATTCCGTCCGTCTGTGGTCAACGCTAGCGCCTAAACCGTTCGGTCGATTTTCTTCAAAATTGATATTCCCCAGTCGATCTGATTCTAGTCGAAGCTTTGTGATTTTGAAAAAGATTCTTTAAAATTTGGAGGTACTTTATATGAAGCCCCTCGGGGATTTTCAACATTTTCTCAAAAACGGCTCCTAATTTTTTCTTTAAATTTCTTGTATGAATAGAGGAAAATACACTTTTTAACATGGCATAGGTCCGATTTTCACGTACAGCTCTGAATTTTCGAAAATTGTGAAAGTTTGAATTTTTTTCGGCGTCTTTCTCCAACTACAATATTGAAGATAGAGATTTTTTCTTCAAATAAAATTTGTTCTGCATATTGAGTTCTTTAATAAAGGTCATGTAAATGTTTTTCACAGTTTTGGTAGTTTTCGTGCAATATTGCGTGCAATATGTGCAATTTTAAAAAATTACAAAAACAAAATTTTCTCAAAAACGGCTCCAAATTTTTTCTTTAAACTTTGGTAGGGATAGTGGTAAATGTACTCTATCAATGACATAAAAGCCATTTTGGTCTATCGGTTGGTTTTTTTCAAAAATTACCAAAATGTAAATCTTTTTACTTGTCTCTCACGTCGCTAATATTTACATTATCGGCAATTTTTTCACATTATTATATTTACGAGTATATATGCTTTAAATAATGTCAAGTAAAGTTTCTCGAAAACACTACCGTTTTCTGTGAAAAGTAGCTCAAATTTCGGCATTTTCAGAAATGCTCAAACGTCATTTTCTCGTATATGGCTGCAATTTTTTTTCTTGAAACTTTTGTAACGGATAGTGCTAATTACACTCATTAGTATAGCGTAAAGTTTATTTTGAGTTTTTTTTGTTTTTTTTTTTTCAAAAATTATGTAAATGTAAATTTTTGAAAGATCTCTCACATCTTTAATATGCACATTATCCGCAATTTGTAAAGATGATTATATTTGTGAGTGTAAGTGCTTCAAATAACTTCAAATAAAGTATTTTGAAAACTCAAAAATTTTCTGTGAAAATGAGCTTCAAATTTCGCATTTTTAGTAGTGCTAAAACGCCATTCTCTCTTAAACGGCACATAATTTTTAAAAGAAAATTGCCAGTTACGGCTAGGTTTTTGTGTTCTTTAATATTCTAAAATTAATGTTTCTAATGTTCTACCAATAGGAAACCGAAAAATTAAGAAAATGACAAAAAAATGTACTTTTGGCGATGATAGATGGTAGCTGGCAAGAAAGAGTATGTGGCAATTCCGAATAGCTAGTGAAAACCCAGGAAAATAGAAAACTAATACGGGAAAGTCTGTGCCATTCTGTTTCTGTTTTTGACAAATAAATAAATAAAATAAATACGGTCATGCTTAATTTTTTCAAAATACGAGTAGTTTTTCTTTAATTTTGTGACAAACGTAATAGGCCGCTGTTTTTTTCTGCGCTTCGGACAGCTGGATGCGTCGTAAATTAGAATGTGCAATTTTGTATATTATTTCTTTCTTCGTTTCTTACATTCGAACTTTGTTATAGACTTACACATTAATATTTTAGAAATTGTTTATTTTGAAATATTTGAAATAAGTAAAAAGAATTAATAGCTCTCAGAATAGCGACAATGCAGGGTCTGCAACAATGGAATTCACTTTGCGCTCGCGAATATCTGTGAATTAGTGTCATTGTTGTGACCTAATGGAGCTGTATGAAAAGGAGTTATAATTGTCTAATTTATGTTGATATTTGCAGGCAAATATTTAGTTTTGCACCAAATGCTGTACCATTTGTAGTGAGTAGAGAATTTGTTGCATGGTTTTAAAATACTCTTCCCTAATCATGGCCCAATGGAAGGCGTTTCTATATTTCCAGGGTATCAGGCTTCTTTTTCCAATACAGGTCTACAAAACTTTTGCATTCTATTTTTGTGAAGTTGTAGAACTCACATAATTCTTACAACACTGCAATGGAAATAGTGAGTTCCAAACGAAGATGTTAGTAGCGCATAAAGTGCAATATTACAGTACTACTTAGCTGTTTTCTCTAATACGGGAAAGTAAGTGCTGTTTTAGCACCACTAGTTTTTTTTACTTTCCCGTATACGTACGTATACACGGAGTGATATACGTAGTATAGGGAAAGTTATGTAATGCTGCGCGAAAAAATGGCCATTTTTCGGCGGAAAAAAATTCATTGCCGGACCGTGAAAACGAAAAAGTGGATAAAACCAGTTGCTAAATTAAGAAAAAAAAATCCTCTAACACGTGGTGTAGCCAGTGTTTTCTAGGTCCTTGATACCGAAAAACCAATTAAAAGGAAAACGTCCGTCTGTCTGTGAACACAGCTAGCGCCTAAACCATATGTACGATTTCTTCCAAAATGGATATTCCCCGGTTGATCTGGTTCTAGTCGAAGCTTTGGGATTTTGAAAAAGATTCTTTAAAATTTGGGGGTACTTTATATGAAGTCCCCCGAGGATTTTCAACATTTTCTCAAAAACGGCTCCAAATTTTTTCTTTAAATTTATTTTATGAATAGAGTAAAATACACTTATTAACATGGCATAGGTCCGATTTTCTCGGATAACTCTGAATTTTCGAAAATTGTGAAAGTTTGAATTTTTTTCGGCGTCTTTCTCCAACTTCAAAATTGAAGATAGAGATTTTTCCTTCAAATAAAATGTGTTCTCCAAAGTGGGTTCTTTGTTAAAGGTCATGTACATTGTTTTGAAAATTTTAGTAGTTTTCGCGCAATATTGCGTTCAATATGTGCAATTTTTAAAAAAATACAAAAACTAGATTTTCTCAAAAACGGCTCCAAATTTTTTTCTTTAAACTTTAGTTAGGGATAGTGGTAAATGTACTCTATCAGATGACATAAAAGCCATATTGCTCTATAAGTTGTTTTTTTCAAAAATTACAAAAATGTAAATTTTTTCACATGTTTCTCACATCGATAATATTTACATTAGCGGCGATTTTTTCACATTATTATATTTACGAGTACATGTGCTTTAAATAATGTCCAGTAAAGTTTCTCGAAAACACAACCGTTTTCTGTGAAAAGTAGCTCAAAATTTCGCATTTTCAGAAACGCTCAAACGTCATTTTCTCATAAATGGCTGCAATTTTTTTTCTTGAAACTTTTGTAAGGGATAGTGCTAATTACACTCTTTAGTATAGTGTAAAGTTTATTTTGAGTTTTTTTTGTTTTTTCAAAAATTACATAATTGTAATTTTCTTGAATGATCTCTCACATCTTTAATATGCACATTACCAGCAATTTGTAAATATTATTATATTTGTGAGTGTACTGTGAAATAACTTCAAATAAAGTATTTTGAAAACTCAAAACTTTTCTGTGAAAATGAGCTTCAAATTTTGCATTTTTAGTAGCGCTAAAACGCAATTTTCTTTAAAACGGCACATAATTTTTAAATGAAAATTCCAATTTAGGACTAGTTTTTTTGTGTTCTTTAGTATTCTAAAATTAATATTTTCGTTCTACCAATAGGAAACCGAAAAATTAAGAAAATTACAAAAAATGTACTTTTGGCCGTGACAGATGGTAGCTTGCAAGAAAGAGTATGTGGCAATTCCAAATAGCTAGCAAAGACCCAAGGAAATATAAACTAATACGGGAAAGTCTGTGTAATTCTGTTGCACCACTAGTTTTAATTTAAGTTCGCATCAACATCAAGGTCATTAGTGACCATTATTGGGCTTATACTGCGATTTTTGTAGGAAGAGCTCTCAAGATAACTCAAATCCCATCTTCGCGATGGAATATGTCACGGCATTTCATATCATTCACAGTCGTTCCGCTAGATTTCGCACGATCGCGACCGTATGAAGCAGTGCTTGCGATCATGCGACTTCTACCGGCAAGACCGAGAAAAGACGCGAAATGCCGTGACATATTCCATCGCGAAGATGGGATTTGAGTTATCTTGAGAGCTCTTCCTACAAAAATCGCAGTATAACGTTATGTAACTGAAGATGACATGATATGGTGATGATAGGGGTGAAAGGACAAACACAAATACAACCATGCTCCAGGCGGGACTCGAACCCGCGATCCTTGGGTCCGAGTTCGCTATGACGCTACTGCTTTAGCGATCTCGTCCACCAGGGATCGGTGAACTTGTGTTGTTTCACTGTTTCCTAAAAATTATCGTCGCCCGCGCCGAATGAAATCTAATGTTATTCCCACATACACTAACCACGAAATCTTGCGATATTGCTAGAAGATAACAGGTTACCTTTCCATTCTTTTTGTTCAGCAATTTTGATAACTATTTTTTTCATTGGAGATTTCTTGTCTCCTGACAATCATCTTTCTCTTTTCTTGCCCCATGTTTGAAACTAAAATATGGTTGACAATTTTCTAGGGGCGACAACTTTCGATTAAATATTAAAATTTCATTTTCGTAATATGGTTAATTTGTCCCTCACTATGGTTATTTCCAATCTCTAGGCCTGATGTTTAATGTTCGGATTATTATGTCAATTTCAGCTTACTATCATACACAAGTTCAGGTGCTCCTTTGAACAGCCCCAACTGGTTGCCGGATGGACAAAATTCGGCAGACCCTCGTCCTGCCCAGCCTCAGTTCGCAGGGCTTGCCAGAGAGTATATATGGGGCTTGCCAGCCGGCAAGCGATACACCCAAATCTCCAAAACAATTCAGTCCCAGGAGGCTGTGGTTTTTGCACCCATCCATTTCCATAAGGGATAAGATGCTTTTGTTGCTCCGAAACTCCTTCACCTGCCTAACCCCAACAATCGTCAGTCTTCTGTTGAGATAGTCCCCCAGCGTCAATCCAGTACCACTAATGTCCAGTGTGGTACCCAATACTCTTTGGTGGTACCTCTGCCCCTGGCAGGAAGGTTTCCTGATGCATCCCTTGTCACTGCTGCCCTCTGTATCGTATCAGTGACTTCGTCCCGCAACAGTGTTCGCTGCTTTAGAGGACGCGATCGTCGACTTGTCTAATATAATTTTAGCTGCCGCTGCTTTCCATTTATCCAACGTCGCTGTCCGTTCTCGTTCTTGAGGTTTGTCAAATAAAACACTTAAAGTTCCAACGAAACGAAGATATATTGTTCTAAAGTTCTGGATAGCTAATCAAACGGCAAATTGTTACCTGCTTCGTGTATATTTTGTATTCTTGAACCGATTAATTATATCCATTACCTTCACCAAGGGCTCTCCAGTCTTCTAATCACTTGAAGACACACAAGTATTTCACTTTAAATCTCACGACCTAATCGTCATACGGCCATCTCTTTCGAACTCTAGCAGCATTTCCCAAAACAAACTTGTTTCCATAGCAACCCATTAATAACTCAATTGTTCGTTCCCTTACGAGTTGATACACTCGCACAAAGTTCAATTTTCATTTCGTAACACCCTCGAAACCACTTCCATTATTGTCCGTTGATGCGTGCGTCCGTGAAAGCCGCGGAAACAGGCATGCCCTTGCTCCAACAGCGAACAAATGGTGCCGCTTTGGCGAGTGCGAGCAAGAGCTGATGTCTTGCCTTCGCATACGGACCTTCCTGACTGGCTGACACCCCGTGGTCTGCACGCGAAGGGCGTGCTGCTATACACGTTTTGATTTATTTCGATAGCGCGATTTGGTTTTGAGAGATTGAAGGTCAAAATTGTTTCTGTAAGTTTGCCAGGAGTTTGAAAAAAAAAAGCAATGTTTACAGTTTACCAGCAACGACTAAGGTACCATTTAGCAATGACAGCAGTGCTCAGCAAACAGTGGGATTAGAGTCCCTAGATAGGGACTCTTAAGCGGCATTGGGACCGTGAGTGGGCGGGGCTCTGTTATACATACTTTTTTCTGTTTAGTAATAGTGATTAATAAATACCTTGGCAACATCAGGTACTTCAGCTATTATGAAATAAATCTTTTACTAGCGTACCCGTGCGAGAACTCTCGCATGTTAGATCTTGAATTAATGATTATGCCAATAAACCTCGTCAGACTGCACAAACTACGGTGTTAACAGAAAGCGTTAATAAAGATAGTCAAATCTAAGCCTTCTAAGCGTGTCGCCACAAAAATTGCTACCAGCAGAAAGGGCTGAAATATCGAGGTGGCCTTGATAGTATTGAAGCGTGGAACCGAAAAGTTAATTGAATGGATCGGAAAATATCTCATCTTGTAGATTATGATGTGAAAAACGTTTCATTGAGGCCTTTGGCCTCAAAACTTTACTTTTTAAGACTCTAAAACGCTTTGTTTACGAGTTATTTGCCGATATAGGTTGACATGTGATGCGGGTTGCATTTTACATGAATATTTCGATGCGTTTTTTTTGAAGAAATCATCCATATTTTTAAAGTCAAAGTGCAATTCGTCACGTCTCCTTGAAATTCTCTTTCTTTAGAGACCTCATTTATATTGATTGGTTGCTTGTGAGACCCGCAAAGGGGAGGTATACTACTGAAATAATATAGGAGACGATAATATAAAAATTAGAAATTGCTCTATTTAAGTAAAGTAATTTCTAAACAGAGGTAAACAACTATTTTTCAAATTATCATTCTCATGGTGCACCTGGGGTTGATAAAATCACAAACTTAATGATAATTTAACATAAAACAATGTTCAGTAAATTGAGTATGAATGACAAGGGGAGTATAAACATGACCACACAATATAAGAAATAACTTTTAATTTGTTTACAATAATCACACAACAATATGAATGCAATACAAAAGCAATAGTGTACAATTGTCATTCATTTTATACCAATCTCTCTCTCTCTGGCTTCATCCTCTCAAAGTGACAACTTAATACAAATCTTACTACTGGATGCCTTGCAGAAAACATTACATACAAATCATTTCCACAAGGTCACTGTAAATGCTCTGATATGTACAATAGTTATCACAGTTGTAACATAGGAGATGAACCCAAAAAGCAGTGCCAATAGCAAACAAAATAAATAGTATGTGTGGAAAATTTGTAAGTACATACTATTTGTCTTGGAATAACATGTATAAGGCATAATGTTGCATCATTCATCTCTCTCACACAAGCACTTTTAAACAGTTTTGGGCACGTAAATGCAGAATATTTTTTGTGTACAAAATAGCTTGTCAATCTACTTTATCCAGAACCCCATATATAACAGGTTCTGTTGGACGACGTTGCTGAGAATAGCGTAGTCCTAATGTATCTGCTATTTCCTCAAATGTCTCCAATGCCTGAAACCAAACAAAGATCAATGTGATGGATGTTGAATAGAGTAAATCAACAAAAGACATTTTAGGTTCATTAAGTAACTAAGATTCTATTTTAGTATTCTTGGATGCTACAAAAGGCATCCACAGTGTGTCCTATTTATCGTGCAAGGTATTCAAAATAGGCAACCCGCTTCACTTGCCCAAATGGCAAGAAGGAATGGGAAAAAGTCACACCAAGTCACTAAAATGTGCAGCTGTTAACAGCCTCTTAAGCTTTGAGCATTACCCTACATTGACCAAAGCACATCTTATTCCAGTTTCTTTGACTTTTGCTCTGAAAAATTAAAAGTTACAGGGAAAGACATATATGAACGCTTTCCATACTATGGACCCTTCAATGCCGAGCCTAGGTTAAGTGCAGTAGTATTCCAGCATTCACTCAAGTGCAGTTAAAATGGCTGTGTGCAACAGTGACATAGCATGTAGTCAGCTTAGTGCACTGCCTGTCTCGTAGGGCTTGCCACTGCACAGAGGAAAATTTCTGGCAGTGGTGTAGTGGACACACCCTCACAACTTTATGAGTGCCCACTGTTGCAAGCTGAGCAAACAATTCAAACCACTGTTCAACCAACTTTTAAGAATAGGCTGGCTTAAAACTCAAACTCCATTGTAACCTGTAATCTTTGCGAAAATACAAGATGAGATAGCCTTGAACAGGTCCCAAGTAAATTTCAGAGTATAGCTGTTATGCTTATTCATTCAGTCTACAATCATAATCATAATAATAATAATAATAATAATAATAATAATAATAATAATAATAATAATAACAACAACAATATTTTATCAAGTCACATGTATAATTACAATCGTTAAGTCAAATACTATGCATGCGGAGGGACAATTGTGCACATTTTCCAATCCAATCCAATAAAATTTGACGACTTTATGCTTTGAAATTTAAAAATAGATTTTCTTCATAAGACTTTGTTGAAAAATTTAAATTCAGAATTAACCAATTATTAATCTAGTCAAAATAATATTTTTGTAACTGACACCAGATTTGAAGTAAAAGTGTTAACACTGAAAATGTCGGATGGCAATGACAATGCTCAGACAGAAAAGAGGTGCTTAGAAAACGTTTTATCACCCCGAGAAACCGACACAATAACGTTGCCCTACATAGAACTCTCCAAAAAAAAAATGTGATTAAAAGGTTATTTTACAAGTTTTCACATTAGCATGTGTCCCTCTGTCTTTTACTATTGAATTTAACTGACATTACTTTGACAAACAACAGGACTGATTTTTTTTTTTTTTGTGCCCGACAGAAATGACTAGAGAAATTGGATCTTCAAGGACAAATGATGGAATATCTCTCAAGAAGGTATTTGGATGCTTTGGAGAGTGCCTCTCCACTCATTGTTACAAAATACCAGCAAATCTTACATTCTCTGTTGGAATCCAGAGCACTGTTATGGAAATCAGATTGTATTAATAGAGAATTAAATAATAATAGTATTATTTGAGTAATGAAATCAGACATACCAGGCAAGTTTGCTAACAATGAATTCTCAGATGTTAGTATACAATGTCTTGCGAGTATGATTGTTTTATAAGCACCTAAATGCTCTTATATCAGTACCTTTTTGTGGTCTTGGCATTGCCATTGAATCACTAATGTATAATTTTGATATTTGTAAACAGAAAATATTTATACTTCTCCCCCTTATATCACAGGTTTTTCTGTTTCTTGATGAAAATAAATCATTGCTGCTCATCTGACTCCCACAAAGTCGCGGAGGCATATAAGATTCGGCTGTGTGTAAGAAGTGTCAGTTAGTGCACGTTAATGTTTTGCGATTTAATTTATGTAGTGTAGGGGGTGTTATGAGGTTAGTAATGTGTGGCAACAGTGCATCGAATTGTCAGAAAGTCACTTAGATGCTGCTGGTACTGTAGTCATTGGGCTTTTTTTTTTTTTAAGTCACCTCATTTTTTTATTTGTGGAAACATTTCCATGCAGATTCAACGGCAATAGAAATGTTACATAGTAATTCACAGCATTTTAGCAATGTAATTGTAGATGCATTAAAACCAACAAAAACACCTACTTTTTTTCGATACTTTTCCAGAATATCCTACAGAGAACCAGCTATGAATTGAGCCAAACAATTTGCCTCGTTGAAAGGAATTGAATGTATCACCTTTGTGGGTGCTGTATATGCTTCAAAAAGTGTTTTAGATGCTTAAAAACAACAAACAAATAAATTTTTATGGTGTAATTTCTGGTAACCTTTTGGATGGATCTATAAAAAATTATTATTTCCCACCAGGAGATTGAAAAATGTCAAATGACCCTTCATTTGTTTGAAGTAGAGAACTAGAAGTGGACTGAGTAACAGACAGGCAGATGGGGATTACTTGATTACTGTACAAAGATTTATCTATCATATTACAAATATTGCTCATTACCTCTGCCCACCAGATGATTCCCCTCAAAAGTTTCTTACTACCCTTGCTCCATCCGCTGTGGATTTCCCCCTTGCCTAAGCAGCACAAAGTGCCAGTAACAACATTCTTTGAACTATCATTCTCATTACCCAAGTTACCATGACATTGACATATTTGGAACTGTAAAGTTTCTGCATGGGGAAAGTAGAATGTAATTAACAATCTTACTGCATCTAGCTGTTCTTTTGTGTGGGCAGCTGAAAGACAGATGCGGATTCGGCCTTCCATCAGAGGTGTTGCAGGAAAGCCAACACCAACAACAGCTATTCGTCTTTGCTTCAGGGTTCTCACAACGGCACTAACAAAGCAAAAATCATCCATTAAAATTTACTTGAAAGAATGTACACATAAAATAGTGGGGAAGAAAGGGAATAGATTACAAATAGGCAACATACTAGTCTTCTTTGTGCTTGTCATTTGTGATTGAACTTGACCTTGTTAGCCATGAGCTTGCTGAACACACACACTCACAATTACCAGATACTAGTCAAAATATCTTTAAAGAAAAGTGGTACTTACATTATAGAATAATGATGACATCAACACTAAATATTTTCCATCAATGCAAAGTTCAACTGCAATCAATAACAATAATTACAATTGCAGAAAATTCCTTCATTTGTACAGTCTAAATTGGAAGGAACAAAGATTACATCGCTAGGGCAGCTGGTGGTATTGCTCATGGCTAGAATACTGCAGTCAACGTTGCCAAGTTCCTTTCATATGTCAAGTACAAAGAAGATTGGTATGCAGAATCACTATCAGTAAACACAAATAAAATCCAGCCCAAGATTATAATAATGACATGTGACATGTACTAATTTATTTAGTTCTCCTGTGAGCACTCTTTGGCCATTTACCTGCTTTTTATTCTTGATATCTCAAACACCTTATCTCACACACTCAACGCAAAAAACTATCATATGAACTAATAATTTAAAATATGAAACTTATGCTGCAACAGTCCCTTGACTTACACTTCATAACATTTAAAAATATGTTACATCCCCTTCCCCTCATAAATGTCAGATATACATTAGTTTTGTTTTTCAACTCAAATATTTTATATATTCACAATTCAAAATTAATCACACAATCATATATTGTAAACCTTTTTATTTCTTACCCAATTTTGGAAAACATATACACTAGGAGAGGCACAACCGGAGAATCCTGGTTCCCGTAAATAATGACTCCCATTTTCTTCAATCTCTCCCGGAAGTATCGAGTGTTATATGCCAGCTGTCGAATTCGGCGCACACCTGCAGTAAAGTAAAGCCATGTAAAAGTCATAGAAAATAGATAAGTTAGATTTTAATGATAATATGAATCCAGAATGTATATACCTTCCATTGTTCCATCTTTTCCCATTATAATGCTCATAGAAGTAAAGATCTGCTGTGCGACAGGAGGTGACATGGCTGAAGCATAGCAAGCTGCATGGCTGTTGATACGTAAGTAGTTGATAAGTTTCTGATAAAACAAACAAAAGCAAATCAACATCTTTCATGCCTTCATCCTTTGCTTGAGTTGAAATATCATGACATATGGTAACAATTGTAATTATTTAAAAAATATTTAAAGAAATGGATATAAATTTAATTACTATAAATGGACGGGACCCCTTTCACCCATTTGTAAACAGCTGAATATTGTTACATTCCTCGTTATGCTCTCTTGCAGGTAACATACGTATTTTGAAGATTGAGCCAATTTTATTACATGACTCATTAACCAGTTTACCAATTCTACTTAGGACATTTAAAATGTATCTTTAACAAATCCATGATTCATACAGAGAAGCAGCACCATCTTCAATGTGTTGTTTCCAAGGCACTTTGGGGTACTTTTAAGGCATACGAGAGTGTAGCTTAGGAGTGATTCAAGAATTGCGTTATTAATTTATTTATAATAAGTAATTTATAACACCTAACACAACAGGATATACAAGTTTGCAATTTCTTTGGTTAAGACGTTCATTCAAAGGGTCTGAAGTAGAGAACATGATATAACTTAAGGAAGTCATTTAAACTGGCTTTTTCACCACACAGACAAGGGAGAAATTGACAGAAGAGATGAGGGGTAATTAGGTGGTTTCGAGGGGAATCTTTCGGAGGACAGGGGTAGTGAGCAACATATTTAACATGAAACACACATACTTAAAATTGTAAAAGTCAAGGCATGGGAGGTTTTGCTGGCAAGGCTGCCACACAGGCATGTAAAAATTTGTTGCATCTGCAACAGGTAACTGTTAAAGTGGTGTTGAATCATGGCATTCGAGCTCAGAAACATGATAACTCTTAGGGCCTCTCATTAGAGGTATCCTCTGATGGCGATTTGAAGATCCAAACCACTTTCTGGCTGATGGCTAAACAGACATATACAATACTTCTGTTTAAACCCAGAAAAAGATGGAGAATCCCCCTCCTCTGAACCTTGGGCATATGTAGGTTTGGGTTTTTCTCTGCACTTTTGAGCTATGCATTAAAAATAGACTACTTAACTCACCTTAGAGCCAGCAATGTATCCTCCAGCTGAACCAAAACTCTTCGTAAAGGTTCCCATTAGGATATCTACATCATCTGGATTACATCCATAGTAATCAACAACACCACGACCTCTTTCTCCAAGAGCACCAATACAATGAGCCTCATCCACATACAAGTAAGCCTAGAAAATAAATAATTTTAAATCAACTCATTATTACGACTCACTCTGAATTAGTTTCACCCCTAAATGAGAAAACATACAAATAAGATATTGCATAACGTGAAATCTGAGATGAAAATTACAAATTTGTTATTTGTTACCAACGTTCACTGAGTTGATTTCCTATATTAACCCATTGAAATAATTCAACAGAAGTTCACTTCTCCATGGAATGAAACATTGTACATATACATATACATTAACATGCAGTATTTTTTAAAAATCTGTGCACATACCTTGTACTTTCTTTTTAATTCCAATATTTCAGGAAGTTTAACTATGGATCCTTCCATGCTGTATACTCCTTCTACAACAATTAGAATTTTCTTCCATGGTCGACGAGACCGAGGTTGCCCCTTCACAACTGCAGCTTTTAGAACTTTTTCCAAGTATTTCATATCTATTCAACAAAAGAAATTAGACAATTTCCAAGTATGAAGTCAGACAATATGTTTATTTCAAGGTACACCTTGTCTAGATGGACAAGGTGTACATCTATCTCATTTACAAGCATCAATTGATGAATGAAAATTAGTGACAATTATGTGAAGCAAGGAAACATACCAGTCCAGTAGATGATAATTAATATATTTGACTAATGGTAACTGCAGTCCTGTCTTACTATACTTTGATTTACACGTAGGATCTGCTGACAAAAACCGGCTGTTATGATGTCATCCGATCGGGAATGTTGAATGATACTACCGTGACATCACTATGGTGATGTTTAAGCTCCCGATTGGATGACACCATAACAGCTGATGACCTGTCAAAGGACACTGAATAAATCAAAGGATAGCATCAACAGTGAACCATTTTCAACTGATTGATTAGTGATTCGAGTGCTGTCAACTGCTAAGATCATTAATCCCGTAAGTGTAGCTTGTGTTTTTATCACAGGAGATGATGGTGGTCTTCCCCCGCTGAATGGGGAGATCCGGCACCCACCTACATTGGCTTTGGCGCTTTGCAGGGATTTTCCCCAACCATTTGTCTCCTGCCAGCATGGAACCGCCCCAGCTGGGATAAGCTCTAAGCTCCTGATAAGTGTAGTGCATGTGAGTGTATGTGTAAGTACGGGGGTGAGGATAGGACAAGGAAGAGGAAGGAAAGATCATGTGTGGTGCGTGGCCCTTTTGTTAGGATACTGCTCTGGCATTGATCTGGTGTTGATTGGAGAAACCACGGAAAATGGACCAATCAGAGTACCTGATTGCTAGAATTTTCCTCCAGGCAGCGGCTGAATTCAACCTAGCTGTCCAGTTAATGTCAAATACCCTGCACCGTTGGGTTTCGAACCCTAGGATCTCCCAGTCAGAGACACTGCAGTGAGATTGCTGCCCTGAGCTATTTTTGCCAGTGTGAACACTTTAATTGGAAGAAAGAGCTAAGTATGACAGACAGGCACTCTTAAAAACAAATCAATAATACTTATATAAACCTACTGTTGTGTTTGAATACTTTTATAGTAGCCCCAGATAATCTGAGCCCAAGAATTAAAGATGCATGATTCTTTTCATCACTTAGCACCAAACATCCAGGTCCCAGAAGGCTGGGTAAATTCAGAGCATTGGTACCAAAACCCATTCCAAATACAACGGCATCTTCAACTCCAAGAAATTCTGCTGTCAGTTTCTCAAGCTCAACAATCAAGGGATTAGTTCCTGTAAAGAATACAAACAAAAATGAATGAAACATGCTCCAATAACAAAAGAAACTAAATGATTTTGTGGCCTACCTAATTCTTGACATGGGCTGCATTGTGCACAACCAAAATCACGAATAGCTTGAGCTGACTCTTCAGCACAAGGTCCTTCAGTTTCTGCAAAGCCTAAGTAATTATACGAGCCTAAATTCAAGCACTTAGTTTCAGTACCTGTAAATCTGCAATGTCAAACATGAGTTACCTTCAAATGTGTAATTCATATAAATAATGTCAAAACATCTCTTACTCAAATGTCCATCCGTAGTCTCTGGTGATTCTGTCTTTTAAAACCACTTCAGCACCTGGCACACTGCAGATAGGAATATTCCAACAATCTCGAACTCGTCGATACACATATCGAAGATAAAAACTTTCAAATCTGTTATATAGTGGCACATATCCCTACAAAGAGAAAATATAATTACATGTCTAAAGCAGATTCAAATAACATTGCATTAATTAGGACAATTTATACCTCTCTATTTTGTTCACGTGCAACATTGGGAGTGAAAAAAAGTTGATTCAACCAACCCAAGAACATCAAAAGATAGAAGCCCAAGTATGTCATGACAGCAGTGTACAGAGGAACTTGTTCGAATGACTCCACAGTCTTTCTTTTCTTCTCCTTGCTGTGAGGTGTTGATCCATTTCTTGATTCCTTAATTGTAAAATTTACAAACAAAACTGAGACAGGAAAATCGACCCATGATTGCGACATTCACATTCCTAACACTATAGGTGAAGTCAAAACATCAGCGTCACACATAAAAATATATTGTAATGTTTCGAAATACAGACATAATTTCTCACATAACTTTCCAAGAGGAAACGTCAGAAACCGGCACTTTTACTCATTGCATTGGGGAAATGGAACACCTAACCCCTTTCCAAGCATTCACAATATTGGCATTCTTTTTAACAGTAGCATACCTGGATTTTCCCGTTTTGTATATAAAATTCCTGAACTGTTCGTAGACCGTTTCTGTCGAATTGTGTACAAATACCGTTCTTTCCCACGAAGCTGTGCTCGTTGACAACACCCTTCGCCGCCATGTTGACGTAAAAAGAAGCAAAGGGATTAGAGGACAGAAGTGCAATGTTGGTTCAGGCGTTTGGGACGTGAGGACGTTATGGATAAAATTATAATAAAATACATTTAAAAGAAATTATCAGATATTAAAAAGAGTGTAAGTGATGATATTGAAAACCTTGCAGCACACAGATACAATGAACTCGAAATATTAGTCGCTGATTAGTTGTTTAAATGACAAGAAGGGCATTTAAAATGTTCGAAATCAGGAAAAGTAGTCATCTACATTTCGTTATGGAAAGAAAAGTAGGAAAGGTTAATCATCATTTCAACACTTTTATTGTTATTCTCATAAAGAAAGTTTGTACTGGGAACCGCACGAACACGGAACATTACATAAATATCTTAAAGCACAAAAATATAATTTTATAATTGTGATTGTTATAAACCTTGAAGCAGAGAAAAATTAACCGATTCATAAATGCTTCATTTACACCGAATTAAACATTAGGGACCCCACATCATAAATATTCCATGGTTCCATGGAAGAAAGAATTTTACTGCTATCGCGCAGTCGCAGAAAGATCAAAGCAATTTACGTGAAGAGCAACAATTTTTGCCAGACTAAAAATTTTACAGAAAAATAATATACAAAACAAATCGAAGAAGTGTTTAATAAAAAAATTAAAGAAAAACATTGATTTTTAGCATACATTGAGACAAACGAATATTAAAAAAAGTTTAGGGGAATTTACATTATAAGTCAAAGCTTTTAAAAGTTCTTTCTTTCAAACACTACTCTTTGGTTTTCGTGTAGTTTTGCGTGACGAAGTAAGCAGACTGTAAAAATTGAATAATATCGCTAATTTGTTATTTTACTGGGTAAACGATGGTTTCTTCGAATTGTTTAAATGCAAAACACGACTGAATTTAATTTTTTTGTGAAAGATCCTGTCAGGTTATCAAGAAATTTGATGAACTTTTTTTTTCGCTGAAAAATGGATGCATATGAAAATGAAGGTGAGGGTAAATTGATTCTACCTTGTATCAAAAACTGTTCGTTCCAAAAATTGTTGGAGTAATGCAGTGCATGTGCTGCGTCGAACCTTCCCAACAATACGTAGATGTCGTGCCATGTTGAAATAGTATATTGATTGCCGAATATGAAGTACATCAATTATGGCTTCTGGCTTTCGCGTTGTATTGCGAAGTATAAGCCTTAACTTTATATTTGGAACATCCTTAGATTTAAAACTGACAGTTTTATAGTATGTGATATTGATCTTTGTATCGCAGTGATTGCGCTACCAACCCACAATGGGTATAGGATAATTTTTTATTACGAATGTTAGTAATTTTTTGTACGTAAGTTTTTTCGAATTTTAAAACATTAATCATTGTTTGTAGGTGTACCTTGGGCAAACAACAGCCCGAATGTGGAAGAAGATTCCAAGAAACCTCAGAAAGTAGAAAAAAAGAATAATATTCTTCCTCTTTGGGGAAACGAGAGGACAATGAATTTAAATCCCCTTATTTTAACAAACATACAGTCTTCCCATTATTTCAAAGGTATATTTGTTTATTAAGAACGTAATGTGTATGTTTTTTGTTGTGATAAAAATATTTTTATTTTTCAGTGAATTTATATGAATTAAAAACATACCATGAAGTTATTGATGAAATATATTATAAAGTTACACACTTAGAACCATGGGAAAAAGGCAGCAGAAAAACTGCTGGTCAAACTGGAATGTGTGGAGGAGTAAGTATATTTCACACTTAATTGTATGATTTTGTTTTTCAAGTATTATATAATTGATTATATATATCACTAATTTTGTATTAGTTTAATAATATCGTTGCCCTTTTTGTGCAGCAGTTATACATCCGATATAATGTTATTGAACCCATTGATGTTGTTGAGTGCTGTGTTGCAGCAGATTTCCATAGCTTTGGTTGTCTAATACAAATTCAATTTGTATTTCATCTCTAGCAGTATAGATGAATCCCTGTCAACATGAGAGGATAAACACTGCTTCCATTATGTAAATACTTCACTGTGGATATGATTCTGATGATGGCTTAATGTGGGTGCAAATTATGCTATGCTATTGTATGGGACAGGTGAATGTCAGTATTAGGGAATAATATTCTTCGTCCCACCTCTATTTTTTCTTTTTCTTTCCCCTAAAAATGGTTGTCAATCAATAAAGCAAAATCTGTTTGTGATTTAGGGTAATGTTTATATGTAGTTGAATTTTTTTCTGTGTTGCCTAAAAGTGATAAGTAACTTGCACCCTTTATATCTTGATTGCTTCTGATGTCTTACATCTGAACAAAAATCCGTGGGCAGTTGAAGGGGCACTTTTAAATGGAATTTGCTTGTGAATGGCAGAGAGAGAGAAAAAAGTTTAATTTTGGTGTAATGATGCTAAAGAAATTTGAAGAATTTTAATAATTCTTAAAGGATTATTGTTAATTTCTTTAAAACAGAAAATGATTTGTGAATCTTATATTTCAGGTACGAGGGGTTGGTGCAGGTGGCATTGTCTCAACTGCTTACTGCCTTCTTTACAAATTGTTCACCCTCAAGTTGACAAGGAAGCAGGTAAATGGGCTTCTCACACATCCAGACTCGCCTTATATTCGAGGTCTGGGTTTTATGTATGTAAGGTGAGTATACAGGCTTGGACTCATGCTTGAAGTACAATTTACATTGCTGCTGATATACGAAGATCCCCCCTCCCCCCCAGTCAGATTCTGTTAATTAATTATAAAGCACATTAAAGAATTTTTTTGACCTGTGTGGTGAATCAAGCAAGTAGGTGGTTTTGTGTATGTGCTTGTTCTATTTTATTGTGTCTTGTGATTCACAGGAACCAATTCTCAGAAATTGAGAATATTGTCATATGTGGAGTGGTTTTAATTGTGAAATAAATATGAAATTTGAGCATTTTAAAATTGAGCATAAAAATATTTTTGTTGGCAGGTATACTCAGCCTCCACAAGATCTTTGGGATTGGTATGAACCATATTTGGATGATGCTGAGGTATGTTAAATGGCTTGGCCCTCGTCTCTTCCCAATGATTCCTGTCCTATATTATTTTCAAAAGGGAACAATCATTATTTTCTTAAATATGCCAAAACCTAAATTAGCATTTCATATGTTTCATTTGTTACATTTCTTATCCTGACTGCAGTAAAGGATTTAAAAATGCATTTGCATTTATTCACTGAACGCTTCACAGGGAATACTATTAAGTCTGTTCTGTAGATTTGCAACATAAGACTTGCTTTTGATTCC
The DNA here is from genome assembly GCA_031308135.1 of Acheta domesticus. Taxonomy (NCBI): domain Eukaryota; kingdom Metazoa; phylum Arthropoda; class Insecta; order Orthoptera; family Gryllidae; genus Acheta; species Acheta domesticus. The sequence continues at coordinate 198,277,672 of JAHLJT010002406.1, forward strand.
ATTGCACCTTTCCATACATTTACCTCTCCTGTCTTTGAAGGCAAGGCTGACAATTGCTGGTAAGTAACAAATCTATGATTATGATTTATTAACTTTTAATATTTGTAGTTTTGGGAGTTTTGCATTTAAATATTAGATTCTTTTGAGTTTAAAGGAAGTAAATTAAAATGCAGCCACTTGTATGGAGTATCACGAAATAAAATATTGTGTCTTAAGTGCAAGTCATTTGAAAATGTGCGACATATGATTATGTAGTATATTTGTATTTCTTGTTGTTACCTTGAAATATGTGATAAAATGATACTCCTTACTAGTGCCATCAGTTATAGAGGAAAGTTATTGTCCAATTTTTTTATTTCTTTTCTTTTTGAAATAAATGCTTCGACTAAGAACCACTCTAGAAAGGGCCAATTAAAATATTGCCACATTAAAAATTTTACTAACTTTTCTTGATTTTTCCAGTGATTATTTCTCTGTTTGAGTGTTCTGAAAAGAAGTGAAAATAAAATTAATTGAATGTTTATTAAATTTTATTTGCTAGTGGCTCATGTTTTCCATGTCTGATACTATGAAGTAATAGCCATTCCGTGTTCCAACAGGATCGAAGGCCTGCATCCTCCTAAGAGTAACGGAGTGCAACTTTTGTGCTTCGAACGTTGTTTAACTGCAAGTACTAAAGCCGTATTTTGCTCTTGATGCATCATTTAGAGTAAGACCTGTGGTAACTTGGTTCTTTTTGACAGTGTGCTTAAGTACAAGTACATATTGCTTATTTTATTCAAAATATGATTGTTTCTAGACTTGATGTAAATGATAATAATTAAATGAGTTTAAAAAGAGCCAAGGGCACCAATTTGTTTTGTTTCTGCCTCCCATGTGCCCAGGACATGATGCATTGATTTCATGTGAATATTTTAGAGATGAATAGTTTCATGTGGTCAGCCAATTTAAATTGTTGGAATTTCAGGAAATAGTTAAATGGTAATGTCATATGATAGTGACTCATTATTAATGTTATGTAAGCTTTCATTTAGTTTCTCCATTATATTTTGTACCAAGACTTAAAGAGACAGTCAGATTGCTATTATATATATATTCTGAATTTCTTTTATTCTAACAGTTATTTTAATCTATGGTTTAGGATTCGTTATGTTTTGAACATTGATTTAGCGGTTGCAGAATTTTCATGTTTCTGACATTAAGTTCTCAAAGCTGTTGTTTGCTTTAGTGAATCCTAAAACTATTTGTACCCCATATTGGTTACTATTGCAGCACTTTGTATCTGCACACATGGGATGTATAGCAAACTTTGCTCTCCCAAAACTACACCTCAGTTTCCTAACAGCTGCTCCCATCTTTCTAGATAAGTCAAGAATATTTTTTTAAGTTTCTCCTAAGTTTTGGCTTATTTTATAAAAAGACTGAAGGAAACTGAGGTTTGAATCCAGCGTGGTCTTTGTAAGATGCCCTAGAAGCCTGAAGTTCGAGCTTCCCTGTATTTTAAGGAGCTAAGACATTGGCGTGAAACAGTCATGCTTTACATCACTTAAATTATCTCATGCATGTTTGTTTTTCTTGTTCCAGGAACTGGACGTGAAGGCTGGTGGGGGACAAATGATGACAATTGGTGACATGCTGAGAGCATTTTTAACTAAACTGGAATGGTTTTCAACTCTATTTCCACGTATTCCTGTTCCAATACAGGTAAATAAGTGATAACTAATCTAAAATAATTAGGTGAAACTTGTGAGATGTGCTCAAGTGTCTTGTTTCTTAAAATTAGTAATTTTACATCCAACGGTGTTTTCATTTAATTGCTCAAAATACTAAAACTTGCGACTTGAATAAAAATGACTAAATTTTTTTACTGTCTGTTTACTGATTGCTTTTAAAAGTTCTTTATAATATAGCTATTTACAAATTTTATTTTATTTCACTGAAGGTTTAGGACGTAAAGAAGTTGTTCTGCACATGCGCAGCAGCCTCGCAAGGTGAAACCACCCATACTGGAGGCGAGTGTGATCTAAATAAAGTGTAAACATTTCACTACTGAAATAATTTTAATGGTTCATAATTGGGAACAAACGTGACGTCAGAAGTTAAGGGATTTTTTCGGAGCTCCATTATCAAATACTACTGCAATCATGGTATATGTCTGTGATTTTGTGTGTCAGGGTAGCTGTTGAAGTGGTTAGCTATATTGCTGTTGAATAGTAAAGTTTCTTATGCCCATACAATGCGCCATTGTGATTGTTGGACATTTTCAAAATTTTCTCAAAAATAGCTCAAATTTTTTCTTTAAATTTCTTGTAAGATTAAAGTGAAATACAGTTTTAGAGGTGGCATAGGTCTGTTTTTCACTGAACTCAGAATTTTCGAAAATTGTACAAGTATGAATTTTTTCAGCAACTTCCTACAACTACAATATTGAAGATGGAGAATTTTCCTTCCAAAGAAATTTGTTGTCCATAATTAATTCCTTCATTAAGGGCATGCAGGTTTTTTTGCAAATTTTAGTCGTTTTTACTTGCAGTGTGTATAATTTTAAAAAATAACTAGAACAAGATTTTCTCCACTCCTGCTCCAAATTTTTTCTTTTAAGTTTTTATAGGAATAGTGCTAAATATACTCTATAAGATGACGCAAATGCCATATTGCTCTATTCCTTTGTTTTGTTTTTTTTCTTTAAAAATTACAATAATATAATTTTTATTGATTTATCTCTCACATTGTTAATATTTACAATAGTGACAATATGTTAACACTATTGTATTCGTGAGTACATGTGTTTGAAATAATGTCACATAAAGTTTCTCATGAGCTCAACAGCTCTCTGTGAAAATGAGCTCAAAATTCCCCATTTTCAGAAATGCTCAAATGGCATTTTCACAAAAATGGCTCCAAATTTTTTCTTCAAACTTGTCCAACGGATAGTGTTAATTGCACTCCTTAATATGATATACAGTTCTATTTGGGGAATCCTTTGTTTTTTCAAAAATTACAGAAAAGTATTTCTTTAAGTGTCTTGTCATGTCGTTAATGTACTAATTTCCATCGATTTGTTTAAAATAACTATTGCATTTGTGAGTTAATGTGCTTCAAATGTCTTCAAATTAAGTGGTTTGAAAACTCTATGTATTCTTGTGAATAATAGCTTCAAATTTCGCATTTACAGTATTGCTCAAACACAATTTTCTTAAAAACGGCTCCAAATTTTTAAATGATAATTAGTATTTAGGATGATGTTTTACTCTTCTTTAATATTCTTAAAGTCATATTTTGGTTCTATTTCACCAAACGTTGTACGATTCGTAATGAGTTTTACAGAAAATGACTGAGAGGTGTTAATTCCAAGAGAAATTGTGGTATAAATAGTATTAGAGAACTGCTTCTAAAGGTGAGAAAGTATGTGCTATATGCATGAATCATACTTCAGAAAAGTTGTTACAGAAAAGACCTTGATTTATTATGAATTTTGAAAGAAATATTGTGCATATATATTGTGGTAAGGATTTGATTTGATTTATTTGGTCAAAAAACAGTAAATCTGTGACATTTGGGGGAGGAGACATATGGAAAGCATCCTTATAGAAATTCAGCAAGTAATTGATTTCATCAAGAATTCCCACTGGAGTGCTCTTAGAAGCTGCTGCATGTGCACATGAGAAGGAATACTATTGCCAGAGGTGATGCACAAAGTGTCCTCTGCACACAAGTGTTATGGGGAAACAATGCAATATATGTTTACATGTGCATTGTTGGTTTGAAAGTCCTACACAAATGTAAGATTTTCTGTTCGGTACATTTTTTTTGTAAAACAGGATGGATTTTCTGGTAACCTGAATTTATAGTGGCCAATGTCAACCAACCTCAAGACGACACCATTATTTTTATTGTTTTCTTATTAAATCACTGTGTCAATGAAAAATCATGTTATTGAATGTTAATTGACATATTTTGAGTTCTGAAATATTTGAAACTTTATTTTACCATAGTAAAACAGACTTTGATGAATGAGTCATCAATTTGGTCTCCGTATTATTTATTTCACCTATGATGCATTTTGAAAATATTATATTATAAACCATTATTTGTTATGAATAGGGGGCAGATTTTAATGAAATGCCAGTTTTTTCTTTTTACTTTAAAATTATGCCATTTATACAGGGTGTGTGAATTAATTTTGAGGGTTTTTTCCTGTAAATTTAAGGCTTTATTGTGAACACCTGAATACATCATTATGTTTCAGAGTATTGTCCATTGCTAGCCACTACTTTCTCCCATCTTTGTGGTAGCATACAGATTTCGCGTCGAAAGAAAAACTCATCTTTTGATGCAATCCACGAATCAATCTAATCTTTCGTGCCTTCGTAAGATTGGAAGCGCTGCATAGCCAGGCTGTGTTCCATGCATCTGAACAGGTAGATGGAGCAATATCTGGTGAATATGGTGGGTGGGGTAAAATATTCTATTTCAATGTTTCCAAATATTTTTTCACTCCACAAGCAACATGTGGTCGAGCATTGTCATGTTGAAGAATCACTTTATCATGTCTTTGCTCGAATTGCGGGCGTTTTTCTTTTAATGCACGGCTCAAACGCATCAGTTGTGTTTGGTGGCGTTCACCAGTGATTGTTTCATTTGTTTGAAGCAGTTCGTAATACACAACACTGAGCTGGTTTCACCAGATACAGAGCATAAGTTTTGCACCATGAATGTTCTGTTTTGCCGTCGATGTCAATGCATGACCAGGCAAACTCCATGATTTTCTTCTCTTAGGATTATCGTACCGAATCCATTTTTCATCGCCAGTGATGATCCAATGCCAAAATCCCTTCCTTGTTGGGCGTTGAAGCAATTGTTTACAGGGGAATAATCAGCGTTCAATGTTTCTCGACTTCAGTTCGTATGGAACCCAATTTCCTTGCTTTTGAATCATACCGAGAGCCTTTAAACGTTTATAAATGGTTGTGCGATAGACATTCAATGATTCAGCAACTTCGTCTTGCGTTTGACATGAATCTTGGTCGAGTAATTCTTCCAATTCCACATCTTCGAACTTTGTCGGTTGACCTGGGCGTTCTCTGTCAACTGTATCAAAAACACCACTTTTAAAATGTCAAAACCAATACTCTCACATTTTTATCGAAGGAGAATATTTGCCATTAGTTTCCAATAGCACTCGATGACTTTCAGCAGCACTTTTCTTCGAATTAAACAGCAAAAATAACACTTCCCACAAATGGTGTTTTGTTGGCTCGTAGTTCGACATTTTCAGACTTGCAAACAAGTGTGTTGTTTGCACATCAGCCCAAAGTCACTTACTAAACAGTAAAGCCTATTCATAGAGCTTACATGAGAATATATTTAGAGAACAATCTGATGCGATATAGCACAAGTTTCGCCATCTATTGTAAATCCCTCAAAACTAATTCACACACCTTGTAGTATAGACATTAATTTTATCATAAGACAAAACGAAATGGCCCATTTTTATACATAATTTTTTGTAGATTTCTACTAATAAGTAATCTTTTGCCTTTTTCTGTCATTTTTAATGCATTATGGCTGATTTTAATATTTGCTTCAGATAATATTTATGAGATGCAACAAATGCTCTCAACCGAATTCCTGAGTAGCCTATTTGGTTTCTTAGCTCAGAAATTGTAATGTCAGCTGTTTTATGTCATCTAAAGTTACTGTGATGCCTACCAGTGCCATTGTCAGTTTGGCAGATTTGGCAATAGCTAAAGATAGATATTTCTGTGTAAAGAACAGTCCAAACCAAAAGTTTGCCATCTGAGTTCACTTGAATGAAAGCCTTGATTACATCAGTAACAAATCCAAGGGCTTGAGTAATCTGAACCAGTTTTGATACATTTTTTATATAATTTTTCTTTGCTCTTAGGGCATTTTTATTACTTTTTAAGAGCATTTTATTGATCATTTTTGGTGATGTTTTTGGTCATTAAAAACTGCCCCCTAGTTATACTGCGATTTTCGTAACTTTGCCCCTGACAGGAATCAGCTGTTTCGCTGATTCGCCATCCAATCAGGAGCTTATATTTCACAACAGTGATGTCACAATGGTGACGTTCAAACTCCTGATAGGATGAAATCATGAACAGCTGATTTTTGTCAGGGACAAAGTTACGAAAATCGCAGTATATGAATGATTCAGCATACAGAGGTCAGCAGCTGAAAGGCTGCTCCTTTGTTGCTTTGAACCCAAACAGGTGGTTAGATGGGATGAGGGACTGAAGTGGAGGGAGGTATGAAACAGACTATTGCAATCCTACCACACCCTGTGATGGACATCTCACGGTGTGGTTTTTCTGCCATAATTTTAAAAAGGGTTTAAAGGCTGAAGTATGCCTCGTTTCTTTGGCATGTTTTCGATTAGTCTGCACTTTCTATAGCTACCATTGGAAATTGGTTTCAAGAATTTTCAAGAGGATGACAGTCTCTGGAAGATGAACCACACCCTGAAACTAAAAGACAGTCAAGTGTTTGGTGCTTTCCAGATGCAGACTCACTCACCAAGGAGAAGAGAGGCAGCAGCTAGGGAAAGAAAATGAAGCTTCTTTTTTCACAAAGAAAGGTCATCTAACTACTTTGACTCTTGACAACCAATACTCTGTGACAGCTGAGTGGTGTGACACTGTGCATGCCAAAGGTCATCAGAACAAGGACTTCAATGCATCTGAAGATGAAACAAGGTGACATATTGATGTATCCCATCAATGCTCCTGCTCTCATGGGTGCAAGAACAATCAACTTTCTCAGCAATGAACAAGTGCAATTGTTGCCCCATCTACCCTTTTCGCCCAACTTGCCACCAAATTATGTTGTTTTGTTGCCCCAAACCAAGGAAGAGATTAGAGAACACCACTTTTTTTCAAATGAAGAAGCTGGAGTCTGCATTGGTGGTGTAAACAACATTCCTGAAAAGACATGGATTGACTCCATTTCTAAGTGATTTTGAAGGATGGAAAAGTGTGTATGTGCAGCTTGAGAGTATTTTGAAAAAATGTAGTGTTTAGTTTATCAATAAATTCATTATTTTTAGTTCTACTGAAAACATTCAGCACCCTTGTACACTGCACACACCACAAATAAATTCAAGATCCCTTCACACTATGGCTTTTACTCACTGATTACAGGTTTATTCAGATTAGGCAATAATATTAACTTTTTATCATTAAATATGTCAAACATAAACTCTTTAACCCTTTGCGGTCTTCTGTCCCGTGTGGCGGGACACAGCGTTTTCCTCGTTGCAGACCCTTTAAATCCCCAGGTAGCTGGTTGCACCGGTCTGGCGTGCCACGGCGTCAGAAACTGTACTCGGGTTTCAAATTATTTTTCGTATTATTACAAACAAAACATTTAATTTATTTGCCTAATTCATAATACATAATTTTTTAACTTAATGTTTGGTGCGGAGAGCTTCACCCGATTACCAATAATGCCTGTATATTGCATTGTATGAATGAAGTCCGAGTTATCATTACTGTCATTTTCTTCACACTCCTCGGAATATCTCGAGATAATGTTTTCAAATTCTTACTTTCCTGAAGATTGTTAACTCTCAGTATTGTTTACCGATTTCACACAATTCAAGCTTCGACAATCTCGAACACTTACTTTTCGATGTCACAATAAGTTCAACTGCAACCTCGTAAGCAAACTGATTTTAAACAACATAAAATGGGCAAAGTCTGGCTACAATGAAGGAAAATACTGCATAATCTCTTCTGAAGATAATTAGTTGTACAGGAAACCGGTGCCATTTACCTGAGTGAAATAATGCAGAGTTAAATATAGGTCCCGCCCCACGGGACAAAGGACCAGAACCAGGAAAAAAGAAAGTCCCGTGACGCGGGACATCGGACCGCCAGATGAAGCAGACGGAAAAGTGAAAGGACCGCAAAGGGTTAAATATACATGAGATCTGTATTTTTAAGTTCTTTATATACATTTTTACAAAATCAAATTGTAATTCAGGTATACTCGTAAATATTTACTCATCAACATACTGTGTCATTGAGTAAATATTACAAATCATACATTCATATTTTTCATATTCATACATTCAGTTTTTGATTTCATGTATTTCAGTTGTGTATTCGTTGTATCATTCAATGGATTATATTATAATTTGTACTTAGATTTTAAGCGTGTTGCTATCTCTCTGAAATTAAAAAAAAAGTAATAAATAAAAAACCAGTAATAAAAAGTAAATAAGTTGAAAGAAGATTTCTCCGATAAACAAATCCATTTTGATTCTAACACTAGGGGAGCTTTAGTCAAACATTGAGTCTTACATTTTCTGTGTGTACAAATTCAAATGTGCTGGAAAGTTTTCATGCAGTCTGAACTTCATGTTTTTTATAAAACCAATCTGCAAGAAAACTGCACTGTGTAAATAGACCTTTGTTTCTTCCATCATCTCGCTTGCAGAATTGAATCTTATAACTTCTGTTAATAATTCATTATGCTTGTTATGGAATACATTATGCTTATACAGTAATATTATATAGAAGACAATTTGTTTTAGCAAAAATTGGAGAAGATGATGATGGAACGGTTCCCTCCTGCTGCACCTTCTCGCCAAGCAAAACCTAGTGGTGGACAACCACCACCCCCAAGCAAGGAAGCACGTCACATTCCGGATGAAGAAGTGTCATTTGGGGAGGCTGAGCGTTTCTCTCGTTTGCGCCGAACTGACAACGATCGCCGTCGTTCACCAGAGAGAGAACGTCGGAGACCCCACAGCCCTGAACGCAAACGGGAGAAAGGAAGGGAGAGAAGTAGAGATCGGAGCCATGAAAAGAGTAGAGACAGAAGCCGTGAGAAGGAAAGGAGATACAGCAGAGATCGAAGTCCCATAAATAGACATAGAGATAGAGAAAGAGACAGAGATCACAGACATAGATCCCATGATCATAAAGATGGGTAAGTCTCAACATTATTTTGTCTTTACTTAACATTTATCTTGATCACTTTGTAGTTTAGTACTGTTCTAAGTACAGTGGGATGTTAATCATCCAAAACGTCAAATATCAGAACTCACATTTTCTCTGAATAATTTTTTTAAATTAGACACCGTGTACAATATGTATTCATTTTCTTTTTAATACTAAATATTGAGAGTGATTCCCTATATGATGGATAGTGATAAAATACTAACGAGATACTGTACTACAGTCAATCATCTGACTTCAATGAACTTTGACCAATCCTACAATAAATGCTTAAGATCTCAGAATATTTATTATTAGCAGAAAAACGGTTTTCACCATTTTTAAGTGCAAGAGAAGTATCTGTACATTGTCAAACAACCAATCGTAAATCCTTAACAGCTGTCGTTTGCTCAGAATGTTCATTGTTTGCAGTAAATTCACCACCATTTGTACTGCGATAACCTTCATAGACATTATATTCGGTCATCCGAAGTATCGAATATCCGAACTATACCTTGTCCCAATTATCTGAACTATACCTGGTAATTCAGATAATCAATGTCCCACTGTACTGTGTATTTTAGGGTCATCTTTCAACTTTTTTTCTTTCTTCTTTTTTTGGTTCCATTTTCTTAGTTCAGGCTATAGACGTCGAACACCGGATGACTTTGCTGAGGAACTACGAAGGGAAAAAGAAAGACAAAGAAGGGAGAAAGAAAAGGAACGTGAAAGATCTCGGTAAGTTAATTTTGTTGACATAAGAATTACCAGGTAGATTATTAGTTTCTGGATTAAAAATGCTTGTTCATTATTACATTTTTGGTATAATTTTCTATTGGCAGTGTAATATTCGGAAAAGAGAAATAATGTACTGTAAAATCTTTTTTACACTTTTCATGGGGCCACAGGGAAAATGGTGAAATTGCAGGAAGTGTTAAAAAGAATAAATTTTTTTTTACCTTCAAACAATGAATGTAATTCAGACACACACAAACAATAAGCATTATAAGATGTTTTAATACGCAGAATTAGAAACATAATAAACGATATTACAAGGTGAAATAGAAATCTGACTGAATTAGTCAGTTTAGTTAATTCAGGGTAAACAGAATACAATTCCGAAAGAACGTTAAACTTAAATGTATTTTAATATCCTAAGTACCCAGGAATAACCTGGGTTACCATTCTTTGATAACACAAAAACGTTACAACTTCGATTTTTCATAATTTAACAAAACTACACATAAAATGTGTATTGCATTATTACATTAATTACATTATGTGTTTATATTATTTTCTTTCTGCTGCAGCCATAAAAGTAGCAGAAGCTGAAGGCTGATTGAAGAACTGAATAGTTGAGATGCAAGAAGTGTGCGGTACATTTGTTGACAACATTTGTTTCGCAGATACATTTACAAATTTCTGGGACAGGGTGCCATAAAGGATAAACTTAAAATTAAGTTATCTGCTGCCTTTATGAGGAAATGAATGTTATAGAAAGGATCATGTGTACTTTGACCATGCTCCTGTGCGGGTACTGAGGCTTGACTGTTAACTTTTGAATTGGTTATTTTTCTCAGAGTTTTATGAATTGCAGGATAACATACCTCTTTATTACCAGGATTACCTCTTTATTGATCAGGATTCACATACCTCTTTGTTAGAACCATATTTGCAATAGTATACTCTATGGCTCACCTCATATAATTATTTGCAATAGTACTGTTCACGAGAAATAAGGCTGTTTCACATGTTTTTGCATTCCAGAACAGACAAGTCAAGTTTCAGAAGGTATGGTGGAAAGACATTTTCTGTGACAACTTGTGTCTGTCAATTGAGAAGTAATCACAGCTTAATAGTCTGAAAGCAGTGTAACTTCATGCTGTGTAAGTGTATATACATATGTGTACATAGCAAAATTTATGATAGTGGAAGTTTTTAACTATTGTGTAAAGTATACGAGATGTTCATATTTCTGATTGTTAAGAATTTGATAGGGTCTCGGAGTATTTTTAAAATATCAAAGATGAATTCTTTCATGACATCTATTCCCAATATATTGAGGGGCCATGACAATTACAATTCTTGATTTCTTTGTAAGTCTTTCTGTGACTTGACAGTGCAAGGTGTCATGGAAACATTGTTGCAGTGATAAAATATGAAAATCTGTGATTTAATACAGATGATTTATCACTAAATAGCAACAGCAATATTCGTCCATTTTTTTGCACTTAGTATAAAGTTATACTGAGAAACCAAATGTGATCATGTTAGTTTGTAGATACATGTTGGATGTCTATTGAAGTCACCGGCCAAATTTTTCAAAGGATCTAAGGAGATCAGTGTAGAAATGGTGCTTTCAATAGCAATTGCATTGGGTTTATTGTGTGATAATAAGGGTTTACAGTGTTTGAAAACACATCAATAATAATTTGATTGGGTGAATGAAGAATGTGAGGATTAATTGGTTTTTGAAAATTATTTTAGTTTCATTAATTTGTCTTGTTGCTTGTATAATAGTTCACCTAATATATTCAGATGTTCTATATGCTTTTCTGTTTTTTGCTATAAAAATCTTAGGCTGTTGACACTTGGTTTTAAACTTTTACATTGTATTTTAGTTTTATCTCATTTAATCAGTCATTTGCAATGCCCTTAGATTGTCAGATATGTAGTTTGTTGCCTTTAATGAGGATTGCTCATGGAGGATACACTTTTAAAATAGAGATTTGAGTTTTGTATAAACATTTAAAACAAATATTGGTTTCCAACACTTTCAAAGTGCATCTGTTGGCTTGTTCTCTGTTCACATTCTGAATATGATTTTTGAGGTTAATTGTAATAAAAATTTGTTTTATGTCCTTAGAGAATACTTTTGTTTTTGAATCTTAAAGATTGCCAGTAAGAAATAGTATTGTTAAGTTAACTATGAATATAAATTTTACATTTGTAATTATTAAGAATTATTTCTGGAAATAAATGTTACAAATGTACAAATGAATGCAATTTAAAACCGTGTGTATCAATACTAATCCTTTGCAGAATAACTGCAAATTAATTTGTTGTGAAAGGTGCAGAATTTCATATAATTTACTTTGAGAATCTGCCATATATCAAAAGATAAGTGGTAGTTTTTGTATCCACATTTACTTTAGGCATTGCATGAAATACATCTGTATGTTTAAACATTTAGACTGTTGTGCAGGTGTTAAAGTGTTAGTTTTCAAGTAGCCAATGCAAATTTTAGTTCTACTTCTGGATTTGATCAGGGAATGAATTTCTCATGTTGCCAAAGGTTGGTCAATAAAAGAATACATGATCTATACTGCTAATTTGAACAACAGTCATTAAAAACCTCATGAGAATATCTCAGGAAGCCAGAACGTGTATGCGTGTCATCACAAACCTCAATGAGAATGTCTCAGGAATCCAGATTGTTAATTAATTCTCAGATTGTGTATGCATGTGCAAGTATGTATGTGTCATTTGAATATGTTTTGATACAATAAACTGGTCTTCATTGTAACCGATGTTATTTTTCATCCTCTTATGTAGATTAATTGATTTGTGGAGAAGGGATGTGCGCATTAAGAACATTTCATTTTTGAATACATGAAATTTAAAAATCAGTAATTTTGAGTTGTAAAAGGTATCCTCTCTATTTATAATATGCTAAGAATAGATGAGTTTTTGACAATTTATTAAAAATTATTGTCATAAAACCCTATAAGTGTGCTTCTGTTGGACAGGGAATTACTCCAGTCCTACATCCGACGGATTTAAGACAAAACTAGAGGAGATTCAACAGCACATACTTTCTTTCATTATTGGGAACAGTTACATTTCATTACTGGACTGTTTTAAATAAATCTGCTGTTTGGCCAAAAATACACTGCTAACAATAATGTTTCTGCCAATGTAGAGAGCTTCACAAATAGTTGTTCCACAGATGATGATATGAGTGCAGATTTAAGTTTACACAGTGCTGTGAGCACATCTCTCTTTTGAAAGCCCGCTAGAATAATCTCGATCATGCCTATATATAGAATATATACAGCATAATTATAAAGCTTGGCTTAACATACATTTTTATAATACTACAATTACATGGAGGTATTTTTGCAAGTGGTTTTATGGTAATATACTATAGGTACTGTTTATATTAAAGTAAATTACTCTGTTTTTCAATCTTTTGAACCAAAGAGAAAAAATTAGTACCTTTAATGACTGATTGTCAGTGATCCGGAGTGCATCAACTACCGAGGTCGTTAGACCTGTAAGTGTAGTGTATGTTTTTCATCAGGAGGTTGCAGTGTATGTTAGTGTAAGCATGTGTGTAAGGGATGAGGATAGGACAAGGAAGAGGAAGGACAGATCGCATGCAGTCTGGCCCATTTGTTAGGGTACTGCTCCGGCATTCGTTTAGTGTTGATTGGAGAAACCATGGAAAACTACTGATTAGAGGAGCTGGCTGATAGAATTCTCCTGATTTTAACCTAGCTGACAAGCTAGTGTGGAAAATCCTACCACTTTCAGGACTCAAACCTAGGACCTCCCGATCAGAGGCACTGCATTGACAGCAGGTGATGCACTGAGCCACCTCTTCCGGTACTATGTATATAACATACCAAACAAAAGAAAACATATGTATATAAGAGTTTGTGGGTAAGTACACAATAATTGAAAACAGTAGTAAAAGAAGCTGTTATAACTCAACAAGGCCATAGGGGCATTTTTCCTTACAGTACCTGTGTGATGTAACATTTTGAAGGTTCTGTCATGAACCCCTCACCTTGTATAACGCTGCCTCATACCCCCTCCCCCCTCCTTTAGCATCACCTAATTTACGGGTGGCTCTTTATGTATTGTCCTTTATATCTATTCTGTATTGAAAATGGGAGTGAATAATTCAATTGTATAATGTGAGAAGTTTGTTTAATGATAAATATTTAGAGAAATACCTCAGTAAAAAGATGTTAATTTTTTGCATAATTTTCCCATGAGTTGGTTGAATGACAAGTTCTGATCTATGTATATAGCCAAAAATGTGTGATGCTGAACTTAACTAGTTCATCATTGGTGTTTTAATCTCAAAGCTTTGACTCAAACCAGATCAACCTGGGAAAATGCATTTTGGAAGAAATTTTACCAATGGTTCAGGCGCTAGCAGTGTTCACAGATGGACCGGACGGACGTTTTCCTTTCAATTGGTGTTTCGGTATCAAGGACCCACAAAAGAGGGTTTCTGGCTACATCACGTGTTAGTTTTTTTTTAATTTAGCAACTGGTTTTATCAACTTTTTCGTTATCAGCGCCCGGCAATGAACTTTTTTCCGCAGAATATCTTTCCCTATACTACATATATCACTCCGTGTATACGTACGTATACGGGAAAGTAAAAACGACTATGTGGTCAGTAAGAACAAAATATTCACAGAAAGTAACGTATTGTGGCAGAAGACAAATTTCAAATTCTTGTATGACAGAAAGATCTACAAGAAATGATTGAAAACATCAGAAACCTGTGTGACATTTATGAAACTGTAAATTATGTATTTTAATCGCCTTCAAAATTACTTTTGTGGTGTAAGAGGTATTCATGAATGTTTCTGGGGCATACTTTTGAGACAAAGGGAAATGTCAGGAGAGTGAGCAAGTGCTGTATCAACTATCTTTTACATTCCATGAACTCCGGGTCTGTACCAAAATGATTATGTTTTTTAAAAATAAATTAAAACATTTTTAAAGTAACTTTGATTCGAATTGAAAATCCCGCTCCTTGATAATTCTTGCAGAGTATTAATCAGAGAGTATATAATAGGTAGTATATAATAGTACATAATGGTATTAATAGTGTACGACACCATATGTATCGTCTAATTTAAATCTAGTGACTTGTGGTTAGTGGTATCAAACTTGACGCAGTTATCCAATCGCTATACTGCGATTTTTCTAAGAAGAGCTCTCAAGATAACTCAAATCCCATTTTCGCGATGGAATATGTCACGGCATTTCGCGTCTTTCTCAGTCGTTCCGCTAGATTTCGCACAATCGCGACCGTATGAAGCAGTGCTTGCGATCATGCGACTTCTACCGGCAAGATCGAGAAAAGACGCGAAATGCCGTGACATATTCCATCGCGAAGATGGGATTTGAGTTATCTTGAGAGCTCTTCTTAGAAAAATCGCAGTATAGCTTCAATATAAAAATTCGTGGCCAACGAGATAGATATCATGTGGGCCCTGCAAAAATTGAAGTTGCACTGAAGATTCTGATTGGACAATTGTGTCCATCTGATTGACACAAGTCACTATATATATAAATTGAAAATAAGTACTCTCCGTCTTTTCCTTCTTGGCACAGGGGGAGTGTCAATAAAATGGAATATCTCACGATATTCGCGTCGTTGTCCGTTGTGCCGCTAGAACTAGCATGATCGTGACTATCGAGCAGTGCTGGCGATCATGCGGCGTCTGGCGACACAACGAAGAACGACACGAAATACCGTGAAATATTCCATTTTATTGATACCCCCCCATGCGCCAAGAAAGAAAATCTGAAGTATAGGTCAGTGCAGATCAAGTCTCGATCAAGTGATATATAGCAGTTTATAGTGCCATCTGGCTAAAAATATCATGCACGATTGTGTTTTTGGCAGAAGTTGACTTTCCATTGATCAGAAAATTTAACGTGATATTGCAATAGCGGACGCAAGAAAAATTTACAAAAATCCCCCCCAAAAATAATACATTTTTATAACTTGAGGTTATGTTGTATTATAAGGAGTGAATAGTGAAGGTTATGTGCACCTAGAAAGAGATGTGAATGTCACTATTTACAAATTTTAGTAGCGAACTTGCAGACTGAGGATGAGTATTGCGGGTGAACGACCAGATTTGCAGTAAATATTATTTTATACTGAACACTCGAGAAACTTCTATTAAAATGGCAGGGAGTTATTATTTTGTTATTGTGGGTCATTCTGACAACCCAATATTTGAAATGGAGTTTGCTCCAACCAACAAAGAAGCCAAGGTTTGTTGCAAATGTTGCATCAATTAACACGCTAGTGAATGGTAAATATTATTTTAGTTGCATTTTTATTCAGAAAGAAGATCATCGTCATTTAAATCAATTTATTGCACATGCTGCACTTGATCTTGTTGATGAACATATGTGGAAAACGAATAGTATGTATCTGAAATCAGTCGATAAATTCAATCAGTGGTTTGTGTCAGCATTTGTGACAGCCAGTCACATGCGATTTGTTATGGTACATGATATGAAAAATGAAGAAGGCATAAAAAATTTTTTCATGGAGATGTATGAGACATATATTAAGGTTAGTAAAGTTACATTACAATTACAGTTTTTTTTAATGTGAAGTGATTTCAATTTATTTTTCTTTGGCTGTGAAATGGTTAGGGCATGGATTTATATTCCCTACAAATCATGACGATATGCTTGCAATTATGCTAAACAACTTAGGAAAATATGCTGACTAAAGTGCCTATTCAATTTTACACCAATAAGTTATGTTTACACGTTGAAGTATAATAAATTTGCCTTTAATTCCTAGTACAACAAAAATTACTGTTATTTTTTCCATTTGTTTTGGTGCAGTTCTTTCTCTGTAATTTGCAAGATTGTTTCGCTGTTTGTTTCTGTCCATGTTCTCTCTATGAGAGCCCCTGTTGTGAAGAATTCCAGTCATATCTCCTCTCTTTTTTAGCTTATTTTGCAGAGAAGTTGTTTATAAGCTTCTGTGGAAGGTAGAAGGAACAGTAATCTCAAGTCCTCTCTTACAAAAGTTTGTTTTGCTAGGACATACACTGGGCAAAATCTAGTAGTTTTTGTCACTTCTAGGGCTCTTTTCAAGCACGTGGCTTTAAATTTCTCAAGGGTAGTGAAGTTACTATGTGCTAGATGTGGCCAAGTGAGGTCTATGCCACATGCCAAAATTGGTACTATTATTTTTGCTTTGAGCTCTAAAATACCAAGTGTGATTGATACCATGTTGTGTTAAAATTAACTAATGTCTGTGAGTGAATACATAAAACTAGACAAAGTTTTAGGAAGAAAGTTCCCAACTTCAAGAAAAATGTTTTTTTAAATTTTCCAATGCATTTTAATGTACCTTGCAGCTAATAATAATAATATTTTTATTATTCACTGACTTTATTCTCTCTATAATTATCTGTAATATTTCAATTGTTTGAAGTGATTTGCTACAGAAATTTTGATGGTGCTGGTTTGTACAGTATTTCATTTCTGTCATCTGTAATGTGCCCTTAAGTCGATGAGTGTAGGATGCATTTCTTTTATTCTTTCAAAGCATTACAGCTCAATGTCAGTCTGAGGGGCCTTTATGATCTTTTTTCTCTTCACTTGACCTTCTCCCCTCATTCAGTAATTTGCATCTTCAGTCAATAGGGCCAGCCTGACAGTAAAATTCATCCCTGCAATTCGGTGAAAATTAGTCCCTTTTTTAATAAAATCATAGAGAGTTAAATTAATAGAGTAAATAATTTGAATTTAAAATATGTGCATTACAATTATAATGATTAAAAATATATATTTTGAAATAATTTGTGTGTAGATATAAAATGATAAGCAAATACAGTCGACTCCAGTTATAGTGAACTTCTGGGCACTAACATTTTTGGTTCACTATATCCGATGGTGACAAAATTAAATAGAATGTCTTCCTAACAATTTATTTTATTAAAATAGAGATGCAGCAAAATATGTAAACAGCACGAACTAAAAATTTCAAAATATTTGTCCTTAAACAATCAATAATTTTCAATTGTTTACTTCATATTTTTTCATTAGTAAAATCTGTAGATTCTTCTCCAGAGTTCGTGCTTTCTCCATTTTTGATTCTGCATTGTCCTCTGTGTCTAAGTATCATAATGCAGTAAGGTGCCCATTTCCTGTCCATTCAAGGTGCCTAGTATTGGAATTTGTGGCACTGAGGCAATCTATTCTTATCCAGGAGGGAATTAATTTTCAGGACGTTGTATTTTGTACATTCACTATAGTCATCAGTTTCACTATAACTGCATGCAAATTCTATTTTTGAGAAATAGCTTTTCTCAAAAACATATTTGCACACTACTTCAGTAAATGAAAAAATTCATTCCAATTTATATGCTAACACTACCTTTTGATAAGCTCCTGATAGCAAATTATAGCATATTTAAATTCTGTAGCAACAAATACACATTCTTATACAGACATCAAACATAATGAGTGGTCTTCAGCTCAAGACAGATTGTCTCAAAATTTCCAACACATAATTTTTTAAAATTGAGAGAACAAGGAAAATGAGATCTCCTGTTAAGGTTCCCTTGTATCCATGGAAAAAATTTAAACATTCACAAAATATCTGCTTCAAACTCGCAAAGCTGCAAGTTCATTCAGATCAATCTGGGAATATCAATTTTGGAGAAAAGCTAAACGGTTTAGGCACTAGTGTTGACCACAAACCACTGGATAGATGGACATTTAGCCATCAATCGATTTTTCGGGGTCGAGTACCCACAAAATAAGGATTCTGACTATTCAGTTTTCTATACGTTATGTTTAATAGCTTACACTTCCCACTTGACATGGTAACTAAGTCATTCTTAGGCATTTTTGGATCCCCAGGCTTCCCTAGAGTTCCCCAGGGGACCAAGAAGTTCCTTTTCTGCATTTACTACCAACAGTGCTAAATTGCTCCAATGTACTTTACAAATTGTTTATAGAGATTAAGAGAGCTTCTGAGAGCAATTAATGAGATGATCACCTCAAGATATGATCCCCAATATGTTGAGGGCATTGACTGTGGATCTTCACGTAGCCCCAGAGGTTCACTGGCAGGATTCTGGCATTGGGCACACCATGAAATTGGGCTCATGCACCCCTTCCCAGCTTTTTATTACCTGGTTAGGTTGTAATCTAATTCCTTCAACAATGGTGAAAGTGGCTTCTGTGGACACCATGGTGTCCAATTTTCAGAGCATCTTCCCCTCTGTGAAATTCTTGATCTCTCTGCTGTATTCTTGCTGGCTTAGTAAAAATGCATTGACTCAGAATGTGATTCATAGTTTTGATCACTGTATTGCCCTTCTTGCAGTATACATCCTCTCTGAGCTTTCCTCTACTAAGAGTGGAATCTACTAAGAGTGCATCAGCCTTTGATCTCAATTGGAATGCAGTGATTAAAAGACCAGGTTTCAGAAGATTACAAACTTTCAAAATGGCATTTCCAATCAGATAATTTATAGGCACTGTAACCGCTCCCTTCGGATTGCAACTTCTCCCAAGCGGCTACCTCATCAGTGCATTTCTTCTTATATGCCGTTAAATCTTTTTCAGTATAGGGCCAGGTGTGGTGGTCTTTAATGTCTCAGTGTGTCTGAGTGTTTTGGTGGTCTTTAATGCCGTGGTGGTAGAACCTTGGACAGGTCAGCCATCTGCAAATAGGATCTGTAGATTTTTGTAATCATAACCCTAGGTTCAACCCTATCGAATCACAACCCTAGGATGTGATTCAGCGATGCTTTGGGTATATCTAGCTGAGCACTGACACCACATCCTGCTTCTTTTATGTCACAGACTGCTTCTTGAACTAGAACATTAACAAAACAGCCAAGTTCAGGGATAAACCTTTTTTTTGTCATGGATTGAGTTTCACCATGGTTTGAATGCGTTTGTCCATAATGCTCCAAAAGATTCGGCGCAGCAGAGAACCAATTGTGATGGGGTGATAGTTAATGACAAACTATAATCCTTACCCTCTTTTGGTGTAAGGTTGGTGTGATTAGCTTTCCACCCAGAAGGCACAAAGCCACTGTGTAAAATTTTGGATATTTCAATTTTTGCTCCTGAAGATGCTTTGCTAACTTTTGTCTTACCTGCTTCTGGAGCCATGGCAGTTTTTCATCCCAGCCAGATGTCTTTTTAATTTCAGCAACTTGCACTGTGTATAGAATCGTGTCCGAGTCCATTTCAGGTATCGACAATTTATCATCTGCTCTTAATTCGGAAAGATGAATTGGGAAGAGGAAGTAATTTACTACCCACAGGAATAAGATTTGTAGCCATTTTTGACAAAAATCTTGTTTTAATATTGCCTGTATTTCAATCAAACTTACCCGAAAACTATGTATAATATTTGAAGAAAATATTGCAATTTTCAAGTAGTTGTAGTTGGTAATCTTCTGTATTTGTAGTCAGGTGCTGTAAAATTCAAACTTTAGCAATTTTCAAAAATTCATAGTTAACTATGAAAATTGGTCCTGTGCCATCATCGTAACTGTATTTCACTCTATTATAGCTAGAAATTTAAAGAAAACATTTGGAGCAATTTAAAAAAAAAATTTGAAAATGACGGGTATTTATGTAAAGTACTCCCAAAATTGAAATATCCATTTCAAATTGAAGGTGACCCGATAAGTAATAGATCAATCAGGGAAATAATTTTTTGTGAAAATCCTTCCTACTTAGCCGCCTACCTTAGACACACAGATGGGCAGATGCTTTGTTGTAAATTAATTTCTCGGTATCAAGGACTCTCAGAACTTGGATGGTGACTATATAGCATATTAGAGAAATTTATTTACTTCATTTAGGAGCAAAGAATTATTCTTTTTTTGTACCAGGGATCCAATAATGAATTTATCTGTCAGAAAAGCGCAGTTACATAGCTGATGTCTTGGCCCATTTTATCAAGGATTTAACATATTGACGAAAATGAAAAGGTTTATGCAGAACTACAGGTCACCTTTCAGAAATTCCAGGGTGGCTGCGCTCCCCCTTCCTGCACTTACATATGAGTATAATACGATTCGATCACTGATATCTGGGAAGACAACTCCCCGAAAGTTAGAGCAGGTAGGAAGGAAAGCAAGTTTCTATCAGTATATCTGCTTTATGATGAAATGTCTTTTTATCATGATGCACTTGCAGCAGAGTATCGAATTGCCTCTTTCTCGAACATGTTTTCGATTCAAGGGATTTTTGCAGGGCGCAGACATGTGGCGGAAAAAGACAATTATTCTCTTTCCACCGTGAGCAGACTCATGTTAACTTTCTTGCATAGAAGAAAGAATATGCAGTATTTGAGCACCATTTGTACTGTTTTACTCTTCCTTTCTTTCTGTTTTCCTGTCTCTTTTTATATATTGTTTCTTTTTTAATATCTGTGCATTTTTGTGGAATGCAGGAGCCCCAGAGTGTCTGCCGTGATCGCAATCCATGCCTCCTGGTTTCAAAAACATATCTTTAAATGATGTCACTATAATTTTTTTTTTTTTAATATAGGCCATTTTGGTGTAAAATTGGATGAAATAAAGGCAGTTTGTAAACTATGTTCTCAGAAACGGCTCCAATTTTTTTTTCTTCTTCTAGTATAGATCAAAGTATGTTTATAAAATGGCACAGGTCCCATTTTTGGTCAACTCTATTTCTAGAAATTGTAAGGAGATAACAAATCAAAAATACAATAGAGATGATAGATTTCCGTCCCTTTCTTCCCTTTATATTTCAATTCTACTATTAGAGAACTGATGGGGGGAGAATTGTGAAAAAAAAAAAATGCCTTTGAGGCATCATTACTGTTAAGTTAGTCATTTCAGCTGCTAAGTGAGTGGAGCAATACCGAGAAGGTAGCCTAGGTCAAAGAGATTGAAAGCTAACTAGTGCGAATAAATCTGTGCCCTTCTGTGGCACTACGTGTTTGAAATACAGTGGGACATCGATTATTCCAACTAATTGGTACCAGGTATAGTTTGAATATTCAATAATTCAGATAACCGAACATGTTGGCTTCCATTGCACTAAAAGGCGGTGGGTTGTCTACCAACAATGAACATTCCAGGTGAGTGACAGCTGTTAAACATTTACGATCAGTTGTTTGATAACGTACGTTGCTACATTGTCACTTTTAGATGGTAAAAAGCCTTTCTCTGCTAATAATAAACATTCCAAGTTCTTAAGCATTTATTGTTTGATTTGTCAAAGTTCACTGAAGTCAGATGATTGACTATAGTACACTATCTCGATAAAATTGTATTACTGTCAATGGTATTGGGGATCATTTTCAATATTCAGTACTACAAAAGAAAATGAATATGTATAGTATATGGTACCTAAATAAAAAAATAATCATTCAGAGAATATATGAGTTCGGATATTTGACATTTGGATAATCAATGTCCCACTATAAAGTTATATTTTCTTAATGTTTTGTCATGATATGTAAAAGCAAATTGTAAGTTTTGGGAATTTTGTATTTGTTACTTGTTCCCCCATACATTAATTTGTTAAGGCCTTTCTTGAAAATTCTGAACACATCAAGGAATGCCTTTATTTTCTTCTTTGCAATAATCAATAATATACGCTTGATGGTACTTTTATATTTCTGCAACCTTTTATTGTTTTTTTCTTAATTTCATTATAAGGGAATTTCTGAATGTGACAATCCTGCAAATTCTCATAAATTATAGAGGTGTTATCTGGAAGCAATTTAGAAGTTTATGTGGGTATTTTCTCTTTCCCCAAGATAAGAAGAAAAGGCAGCAATTCTTTCTCTGTGGACTATTTGTGGAATTTTGTGTTTGTTCTCTTACATTCAGGCAGAGTGTCTAATAGAAGTTTGCATCTTTGTGCTTTTCCTGAAGGTGGAGTTTGTTTCAATATATTGTACAGGCTAAGCGTGTTAAGCTGTTAATTTTTTTTGACACACTGTATGCGAAATTTCTGTGTTTGGCAGGAAAACAAAGTTTTCTCGTGCTTGTTTTGTGTGTGCTGAACAGCTGGTTTTTCATTTTAACCAATAGTGTGCAAAACATTTCTATGTGTATGCGAATCATATTTTGCTCAGGGGGTGTTAAAAAAATAGTCATGGTATCCGCAATTGGTCTTATGTCAAAAAAAAAACAAAAAACAAAAACAAAGAAAACCTTTCGTCTATCTGTCCGTCCGTCTGTGAACACTGCTAGCGCCTAAACCATACGTACGATTTCTTCCAAAATGGATATTCCCGGGATTTTGAAAAAGATTCTTTAAAATTTGAAGGTACTTTAAATGAAGCCCCCCAGGGATTTTCAAATTTTTTTCAACAACGGCTCCAAATTTTTTCTTTAAATTTCTTGTGTGAATAGAGTAAAATACACCTATTAAGGTAGAATGTTCGAGCCAGTCGCTAGTCAAATACTCAATCATTTATTCCATCAGTTAATTAACAATAGTTGCTTGTAACTGTTAATGAAATAATAAAACAATGATTTTGAAATATTTAAAAGAGGAATTTGGAAGTATTGATTTAGAAAAACAATGTTCGAAATTAAAATTTGTATCTCGTATGATTTTTCATTTTCATAAGTTGGCACAACTAAAATATTTTCGGGTGTCTTCGGCTTCACTCAGAGTATCGGTAATAATTTCAGTTAGCAATTAAATTATTCGCCTTTCTTTATTAGAATTACTAGTTATTTTAGTTGTTTTTTTTTTATGGACTAATGTTTTGATGTGAATACAAAATTTGAATTCCGATCATTCCCGAAGAGAAACAGTGCTGTCAATAGCATGATTTGCGACGCGAACCTCGTCGGCTGAGAAACGTCACTTCCGGCTGCCATGAATTTCACGGTAGTTTTTTATTAATTACTCCTCAGAATGGCCCGTGAGGTGGGTTAAATTAAATACCATCTGATTCCTCAAAAAATTTACTATGTACTGAATAAAAAAAAAGCGAGTTTTCACCGTATAACTTCTCCGGTATCTTGGAAAAACCTATGCCCGCGAAAGTTTCTCCATAAGAGCCTGTGCTAATTAAAACTTAATTTATTCAAAAATTAGGCCGGTAAGGGGCTAGTTTCTTCTCACCAACTTGAAGAACAGCGATTTTACTTTCATTTAAAATACTTTTGGGGGGTATTTCACCGTGGTCGATATAACGAACATACTACCTTAACATGGCATAGGTCCGATTTTCGCGGATAACTCTGAATTTCCGAAAATTGTGAAAGTTTGAATTTTTTTCGGCGTCTTTCTCCAACTCAAAATTGAAGATAGAGATTTTTCCTTCAAATAAAATGTGTTCTCCAAAGTGGGTTCTTTGTTAAAGATCATGTACATTGTTTTGAAAAATTTAGTAGTTTTCGCGCAATATTGCGTGCAATATGTGCAATTTTAAAAAATTACAAAACCAAGATTTTCTCAAAAACGGCTCCAAATTTTTTCTTTAAACTTTTGGTAGGGATAGTGGTAAATGTACTCTATCAGATGACATAAAAGCCATATTGCTCTATATGTTGTTTTTTTCTAAAATTACAAAAATGTAAATTTTTTCACATGTTTCTCACGTCGATAATATTTACAATAGCGGCGATTTTATCACATTATTATATTTTCGAGTACATGTGCTTCAAATAATGTCAAGTAAAGTTTCTCTGAAACACAACCGTTTTCTGTGAAAAGTAGCTCAAAATTTCGCATTTTGAGAAACGCTCAAACGCCATTTTCTCATATATGGCTGCAAATTTTTTCTTGAAACTTTTGTAACGGATAGTGCTAATTACTCTCTTTAGTATAGCTTAAGGTTTATTTTGAGTTATTTTTTTTTGTTTTTTCAAAAATTACATAATTGTAATTTTTTTGAAAGCTGTCTCACATCTTTAATAAGCACATTACCAGCAATTAGTAAACATGATTATATTTGTGAGTGTAAGTGCTTTAAATAACTTCAAATAAAGTATTTTGAAAACTCAAAACTTTTCTGTGAAAATGAGCTTCAAATTTCGCACTTTTAGTAGCGCTAAAGCACGATTTTATCTTAAATGGCACATAATTTTTAAAAGAAAATTTCCATTTATGACTACGTTTTTGTGTTCTTTAATATTCTAAAATTAATGTTTCCATTCTACCAATAGGAAACCGAAAAATTAAGAAAATGACAAAAAAATGTACTTTTGGTGGTGATAGATGACAGCTGGCAAGAAAGAGTTTGTGGCAATTGCGAATAGCTAGCGAAGACGCAAGGAAATAGAAAACTAATACGGGAATGTCTGTGCCATTCTGTAGCACCACTAGTTTGGTTTATTACACCATTGTGATCAGTCAAGAGAACTACATCAGTTGCATTAGCTCGTAAGACAAGGGAGTAATGGAAAACCGAATAGTAAGCTTCTATATTTGTGAAAGGGATTGTCAAGATATGGAGAGGTAGGAAGGTTTTTCTTTCTTCCTGAAAATTATGGTAGATTTGACATACAACCTATTGCAGTTACCACGACGATTATGCAATGTATGCACAAGATGATTCATCCAGTTACGTTTCTTACTATTTTGAAGCAGATATTTCAACATACTCCAGAACTAGCAGGAATTAATGTTTATTTGCAATTACTGTCACTGTAATTTTTTTGTTTCAGTATTCAATGAATCCCTTTTATAAACTTAACGCACCTATAAAATCTCCTGCATTCGAGAGAAAAGCACAATTTTATGGCAAAAAGTATCTCATATGTTAAGAAGAACAGCAGTCATCTTGAAAATATCCTAGAAGTTGAAGTGTCTGTATAGAACAAATAACTATGATGCATTTCTTTCAGTTGTACATGTAGACACCCTTGAGTGCCATGTATTTGTATTGTAAATAAAGATCAGGATTTAGAATTGTGCTAGTTGTGTTGAGAAAATTCCTGAGTTCATTGTTTTGTATATTTCCTACCTTGTAAAGAATTTTTACTTGTACTTGGGATTGTAATCACCATCATGTAAATAAATTTAATCCAAATTATATAATGTATAAGATGTTTTATTCATTAACATGCTTTTAAACAAATTAAAATGTATGATTTTGAAACAGCTTTGTGAATAACTGCAATCTTTGGCCCAGCCCATCAAAAATTGCATATTTCACAAATGAATGGCTAGCTTGTAGAATCTATTTGAAATATTTGAGTTCAGGGTAGTTTATTGATACAATACTTCAAAGTAATCTGGCACATTTTTACATAGTTAAAATAGAAACTTTTTCGAAGTCAAGTTTAGGTTTTAACAGTTGGGAATCAGAGATTCAGATCTTCTTCAGTTATTCATTGGCCTCCAGTTGACATCGTTGGGAAGAATTGGGATCTGAAAAGAAAAATATTAAAATTTTTTTGTGTGAACATACAAGTTTTATAAATGATGTTTCTTGTTAAGAGTACTTTTATTGAGATACAGTCAAAACGAGGAGGACCAAAAGAAATAGTCAATATATTGCCAATGGGTTGATTTGTGTGATGTTATATTTGAAGACTAAAATTTCATAAATACTTCGTAGAGTATTCACAAACCTGCCGTTTCATTTGTCGCTGCAGAGCTCCTTGCTGCCATTTATTTGCCAGATAAAATTCCAATCTGCGTCGGGTGGAGTCAGCAGATCGAAGCCATGAATAGCGCCCAAATTTCTTACCCAGACTCTACGAAAAAACGATGACGAAAAAATAAAATAATTGAAAATGAAAATTATTTTCATTATCATGTCAGTGAAGATATGTTTACATGTAATGCTTGGGAAAATACAGTAAAACTTGCCCAATGTAGAATCTCAAGGGACCGGTATTTTTTCTGAATTAAACAAGATTCTGCATTATACAGTGTAATTCTGTGGAATATATGCTTGTCAGGATCGTGATTTATGTTCACATTAGTCATTATACATTATACACATTCCGCAATGAACAAGTTTAACTATAATGAAAACTACTAAGGAATTTTATGATTTTTATTAAGATTAGCCTGTAAAGAGACTCATTAATATTGAAATTTATTATGTCAATACATTTAAAGAAGACCATTTTTATCCCAAGTATTCCCTCTGTGCTCACGGGAATGTGACCTGGCCCTTTATCAAATTTGCCAAAGAAAGCAAACTTCTCAGAGGTTTTCAGGGCTCCAAAACCCCTATTTTAAGGGCCTAGACCTGACTGTAATGCAAGTTTTTGTTTACTATGTCTTGTGGATTGTGTGTACAACTGATCATAACAAAATGAACCCCTGAGGGGAGGAGAAAATGCATCTGGTAGCCACTTGCTATGAAACTCTGTGTAAAGTTGGGAAAATTCATTAACCTGGAAAAATTGGGTAATTGGTTGAAGAGCCTCAAAGAATGGGAAAAGACGGAGAAATTGGTTGGAGGAAATAAGTGACAAACCTATTTGTATTTATTGTATGTTGTAGCTTAAGATCAAAACTTGCTAATTTCCTAATTAGCTGGTTAATGTTCACATTATTGTAAACAGTGAAGTAGGAATTGCTTTGAAGCTGGATGAAGTGTGTTAGCCAACATGAGCTGGCTAGGGTAGAGTTGCGAGTTGGTCACCTCATTATTTCTTTGTAGCATCACATACAAAATAATGTTTTAACCTTCAATTTGTTGAATTAACATGTGTAACACCATTTGAAGGGGGTTATCCTGTAGTAAAGAGTAGAAAACTTGGGGTGTATTTGGTCTCTTATAAATCATATAAAACAGATGGGTTTCACTTGGGTATTACGTTCATTAGAATAGATAAAAGAGTGAAGAGTAGATGAGTCCTATTCATGGTTTCATGTGATACTTACTGGACAGTTCTGGATCCCCATGTCAGGAAATTGTTAATCATGAAAAAGAGATTATATTATTAATATACATTTAGTAGATTTTATAGACAGACCTTAAATCCATTTGAAAAAATTCTAACAAGATTGTACATCAGAGAGCCCTTGTTTTTATTGGCCATTAAGGAAAAACATTTTCTGATGAAACTAATGCTGACGAATTGTTCTTTGACCTCAGTTTCATTTGCTTTTCAAATATTCATTCTATTTATTTTTAATTGTGATGCAAAAGATGCACAAGTATGTGTTGTATAAATGAATGTTAGTTTAACCAAATCTAATAGGACAATAAGCCAGACATGTCTAAGCTCTTTGAACTACGTTTTACAGTTGAAGTTTTCTTCATTGTTGCGCAGAATGTGGAATGACAATGTGGCTGAATAATTGTAATTGTGCATTTAAAAAAGTATGTTTCGAAAGGTACTTACCCGTATATCGACCTTGAGTGCATGAAACAAACATCGTGATTTAGTTGTTTATGATTATTCTCATAATATATATGAATTACTGATCATTATTTGTACTTAGCACTGCTTATTGTAGAAATACTTACTTGGCACATCTGTGAACAAAAAAAGACAAAAAATACATTAATTATGATAATCAAATTTAGTGAATGTTGGTAAAGTTAAATGTTTCATACTTACCAGCTAGAGTTCCATGTTGGGTTCAGGAAGAAATGAAAAAAAAAAAAAACAAGAAAAAAATTACTTGAACATATAATTCATGTGACAATATTAGTTACTGTTAATGATTAACAATACTTGTATTAATAGTTATTAATGAAGCTTATTTTGCGTATTGCACAAGTGATTCAAAAGCAATACAAATATTATGATATATTGATTGTGTATCATTATATACTATTATCCTTAATGAGTTTAGATTATATTTACTATTTAATTTATATTTATTTCAAGAATGAGGGATTGTAGTAAACAATCCTAATCAATTTTGATCAATTAGTAGTTAAAATGTTTGTCAAATATGTAAATGACAGACTTTTGGAAGGGAATTGTGACATTTTACATGGACATGTCGTAAAACTCATATTTAGATTATTTTATTAAAGGGAAATACGACATTGTTGATAGTTGCAAATGACGGCGCGGAGCCGTTGGAACATTTTCGTATACTTATTACGCCACCATTGCAAGACTAGTAAAATTCGAGAAGGCCACGATAAATAAACAAGGATTTTTAAAATTATGAGATACTAATGAGCAGTGGGTTCAAAAACAAACTGGTAGGAAAATTATAATAATTTTTATTTTGGTGTCGTAAGGCAAGTGAATGGCTTACACCTTATGTAAGTAAGGGTGTAATTAAATTAAAAATGACAAATTAAGCACAATTTACAGCATTCAAAGATGCGACACGTTTAGGAAAATTGTATACTAATTAATTTATACAGGAAATGCAAGTTGGAATAAATAGGAAAACATAATTTTGGTCATAAAACAATACATGTAACAAAAGACGGGAAGAGACAGTCCGAACTTTCGTGGTGGATGAAGGAAGGAAGGAAGGAAGTTTAACGGAAGGTGTTGAGACTCGGTTGGAGACAGGTCTAGTCGAATGGAATTTCATTAGTGAAGGAGAATAATGGAGGTCCATTTCTGTGGAAATCACTGACAATTATGGAGGTGTGGAGAACAAGATAATTGAAGCTGGCTGGAATGGTGAATGGTTCGCGCCCAGCATTATCGAGACTTCGAAAGGAAGGTGCTTTAATTCTTATTTTTGATTGATTGTCGTCATAAGCTCTTGTAAGAAGGCCAAGTTATGTGTTTTTGAAAAAGAAAGAAATAGTATTTTTAAAGTAAATGTAACAAGGCCATGACAAAAAATAATGCGTGCTTGTGTGAATGAGTATTTCTGCTTGAATATTGTGAGTGTGATGTAAATATTTACGTTTTGTGTTGTTTGTTTTCATGTTTTTCAAGGGATTCATATTGTATGTATTATATTAGCAATGCTAGCAGTGAGAGGCGGCCACAACTCCAAGTAAATTCTGTCAGTAAATCTAATGCGCCCACTGATGGTGGTTTGATATTTGAAAATTTTCCTTTTTATTTCTTATTCATTTTGGAAGGAGGCATGTTACATACGAATATCCTGTAGAGGCGAGCTTAAAGAATATGTTTTAATTTACTGTGGCGTAGAACGTGAGAAGAGGGCATCTCCTGGTATAGAAATAATGATAAAAAACTCAAAACTAAGATAGATCGATATACATTTATAAATGAAAAAATGATAAAATTGAGATGCAAAATGAAAAGAGGTCACCTATCTATTATTCGTTGCTATTCACTTGAAGGACGAAGAAAAGAAGTTGTTGAGAAGTTTTATGAAGAATAAGATGTTGACAGAGTGCCCCAAATGATTGCCTGATTGTTGCCGGGGATTTGAATGCAAGAGTTGGAAACGCCTCAATTAGTGGAATGGTGGGTACAAATGGAGAAGAAACCTGTATGAGAAACGGGCAAACACTTAGAGAATTTGCATCATTAAATTCATTGAATATCACTAACACATTCTTTCACCATAAAGATATCCACGAAACAACTTGGAGTGCACGGCGAAGACGATAAATTATTAATTACGTGCTAGTTAATAAGAAAACGGGCTCTTTAGTACAAGATGTGAGGGTTTACAGAGGTTGCGATGTTGATACCGATCATTTCCTATTGATATCCAAAATACTTCTACACTTCAAATATCTTTACTCTCCAGTAAACAAAACAAAAGCACGAGAAGAAGTATTTAGTGTGAATTTGTTGCAGAAAGAAAGTATAAGACATCTTTACAACAAGAATGGACCAACACTTACGTGAAATGCCTGGAAATCAAAACATCAATGTGAGATGGAATAATTTGAAACGTGTCGTCTTGCACGCAGCAGAAGCAGCTTCGGGAAAAGGAAGAAGAGAAGAAATAACCGTGGCCTAAGAATATGGAATGAAAGCTTAGCAGATCTCATAAGAAACTAGTGGTGCTACAACAGCACATACTTTCCCGTGTTATTGGAAACAGCTATGTAGGATTGACATATTGCACTTTCTGTGCTACTAACATCTTAGCTATTATTTGAAAACGTCCAATTCAACCAAGAAGCGAACAACTCACTGTTTCCATCGCAGTGTTGTCAAAACTATGTCAATTCTACAATTGCATAAAAATATAATACAAAAGGTTTGTAAACTGGTACAGGAAAAAGAAGCCTGATACCATACAGCTATATCAAATCACAACAATGACAAGTAATTCACAGAAATTCGTGTCAGTGAAACTGAATTCCATTGTTGCATTCCCTACTTTGTCGTACTCCCTTAAAGAGCTAGCAATTTTTATTTTAAATACATCAAAATAAATAATATCTGAAAGATCGATGTGTAAATTTAAAACAGAAGGTCGAAGTGAACAAAGGTAAAAGTGAACAAAGAAATAATACACAAAATTGCAAATTCTCATTTACGACCTACCCGGCTGTCTGAAGCGCAGTGAATTTGCAGCGGGCTGTTATGTTTGTCACGAAATTATAGAACTAGTGGTGCTACAGAATGACACAGACTTTCCCGCATTAATTTTCTATTTCCTTGGGTCTGGGCGAGCTATTCGGAATTGCCACATACTCGTGCCAGATGCCATTTATCGCCGCCCAAAGTATATTGTTTTGACATTTAATTTTTCGGTTTCCTAATGGTAAAACGGAAATATCAGTTTTAAAATACTGAAGAACAGTAAAACCTCGTCCTAAATGGCAATTTTCTTTGAAAAATTTTGGAGCAGTTTAAAAAAATGACGTTTAAGGGATATTAAAAATGCGAAATTTGAAGCTCGTTTTCACGGAAAACTTTTGAGTTTTCGAAAAACGTCACTTACACTCACAAATACAAAAGTGTTTACAAATTACTGGAAATGTGCATGTTAAAGGTGTGAGAGATCTTTAAAAAAAGTTACATTTACGTCATTTTTGCAAAATTAAAAAAAAACGCTAAATTGAACTTAACGTCATATTAAAGAGTACAATTAGCACATCCGTTTCAAAAGTTTGAAGAAAAAATTTGGAGCCGTTTGCCATTTGGAGAAAATATTGTTTCTGTAATTAATTAAAATTACACATATTGTACGCAATATTGCGCGAAAACTACTAAACTTTTCAAAAAAATGTATATGACATTAATGAAAGAACTCACTTTGGACAACAAATTTTATTTAAAAGAAAAATCTCTTTCTTCAATTTTATAGTTTTGTAGAAAAAAATTTGTAGAAAAAATTTTTAACTTTTGCAATTTTCGAAAATTCAGTTATCCTAGAAAATTGGACCTATGCCACCGTAATAAGTGTATTTTACTTTAATGTTACAAGAAATTTAAAGAAAAAAATTTGAGCCGTTTTTGAACAAATTTTGAAAATGTCCAGGAGGCTTCATGTAAAGTACCCCCAAATTTTAAAGAACCTTTTTCAAAATCTCAGAGCTTCGACTAGAACCAGACCGACCGGGAAATATCCATTTTGGAAGAAATCGTACGTATGGTTTAGGCGCTAGCTGTGTTCACAGACGAACAGACGGACGTTTTCCTTTCAATTGGTTTTTCGGTATCAAGGACCCACAAAACAGGGTTTCTGGCTACACCACGTATTAGGGGATTTTCTTTCTTAATTTGGCAACTGGTTTTACCCAGTTTTTTGTTATCACGGCCTGGCAATTATTTTTTTCCCGCCGAAAATTCGCCATTTTTCGCGCAGCATTACATAACTTTCCCTATACTACGTATATCACTCCGTGTATACGGGAAAGTAAAAAGTGTGATAGGAAGAACTGCTCAAATTACGGAGGGATAAGCCTTTTGAATTCCGGATACAAAATATACGCCAAAATTATAATTCTGAGGCTATCACCTATTTCAGAGGTACTCCTATTAGACGAGCAAAATGGGTTTAGAAAAGGCAGGTCTTGTATTAACTGCATATTTACTGTCTCACAGATAATAGAAAAGCATAGGGAGTATAATGTTCCCACGTTCTTAGCATTTGTAGATTGAGAGTAGTCCTTCGACACTGTTAATCGAACAAAATTGTGTGAGGTGTTGCTAAGAAGAGGGATTCCACAACATCTAATCAGAGCCATTCGTAGTATGTATGTGGATACTACTATAAAAGTAAATACAGGAGATGGACCGAGTAATGAATACAGAATAATAAATCAAGGCGTAAGGCAGGGGTGTCCCAAGTCACCCATTCTTTTTAACTTATATTTTGATGACGTGATTGGGCGATGGGAAAGCCTATTGAAAACAAATTTTATTGGAAAAATTGCCTTGAATATATTACTATTTGCAGATGACCAGGTTATTTATTTATTTATTTATTATACGGCAGCAGCAAAGCTGATATGCGTACATCTATTACAGAGCACTTCACATAAATCATAATACACAGTTTATCCCATGATCAT
This sequence comes from Acheta domesticus, assembly GCA_031308135.1. NCBI lineage: Eukaryota > Metazoa > Arthropoda > Insecta > Orthoptera > Gryllidae > Acheta > Acheta domesticus. The sequence continues at coordinate 198,310,738 of JAHLJT010002406.1, forward strand.
ATAATGCCACTTAGTGGGCATCAGGACAATAGAGTATCAGGACACATCAATTTCTTGGTTGGCTAGATCCAGTTTCCTCTTGAATGCCATCGAAGGAGTCTCGGTACAAAAAGCCCTCTTTAGTCTTTTTAAATATCGGTAAAGATTATAACTTAATATTATCCACATACAAAACCAAAGTCATGGGTTTTAAAGGAATCTTTCCTCTTCGAGCAAAGATTCAAATAAATAATTACATAATTGAACAAGTTTAAAATTTTAATTTCTGGGTTACAATATCGCCTATGATCATTCCAAAGACAGAACAAAAGCCCTTTAAATTCCTACAGCTTCTTGGTACAATGAAGCAACATCTGCTGAAGAAAGTAAGAAAAGAATAGAACTATGTCGCTTTCAGTACTCTTGTATGGTGCAGAGGCTTGGACAATAACAACAGAGAAAAAAGATTGAATCAGCAGAAATGAGGTTGCTAAGACCACTAGCGGTAAACTTTTTGAGGGACACAAGAAAAATGAAGACACAAGGTCAGAACTTCAAGTTGCAATGTAGGCCAAATACTAGATTCATATAGATCCCAATGGTTCGACCATCTTTTAAGAACAGATAGTTCGCGCATCCCTTTTCAAAGTTTTGAATAAAGACCCCTAAACAGAAGAAATGTAGGACGTCCACGACTCGACTACGATGGAATGGCCAAATGAAACTGGAGACGGAACAGGCCTAAAGACCTAAAGATGATGATCCTGTAGAGGCAGCTTTGCACCCCACGACCTTACAAATTTCTGCGAATGATTTAGGATTTTACGTCACGTGCTCATGCTGATTACGAAATAATAATGAAGTTACGAATTTTTCTGTAGCAGCCTAATGTGGAGGCGAATATACACTCGTCATAAAAAAAGCTTTACCCCGAAAGACGAGATGGATTGCGATTATTGTTGGCAGGCAGGTAGAGGGTACCACGCATACAAAACGATTACATTTTCACGTTTGTAGAACCAATATTTACTGCGCTACACGCCCATAGACTGTACATGTTAGTTTGGCGTGAGGTCGCCATGTTGGCAAACACTCGCGTCCAGACGTCGTGGCATGGAGTTGTACAGATCTCTAATGGAGTTCTGTGCTAGTCCATGCTATGCAGCCTGCACCTGAGCGCGCGGTTCTTGCAGATTGGTGGGTAGGGATGGGTCCAGCTAGCACGCTCCATGGCATCCCCAACATTCTCGATCGGGGGAAGGCCTGGCAACGCGGCTGGCCATGGCAGAGTATCCACGGCGGCAAGACATACTCCAGAAATGGCTGTAGTATGCGGACGCGCCTTTTCCTGTCGGAATAGGGCATAGGCGTGGGCGTTCACGAACGGCAGGGCCACCGGTTGAAGGATCTCCTGAACGTACCGTGCGGCTGTCACGGTGCCCCTGAGGAACACTAACGGTGAACAGGCACCATAGGATCGTCCCATACCATCACACCAGGCTGGCGGGACGTGTGATGGGATACCACAATCCGCTCGTCGTGGCGCTCCCCACTCCGCCTTCAAACAAGGACCCAGTGGGCGACGCCCTTAAGACAGAAGCGGGACTCGTCGCTGATGATGACTCACTGCAAGTCTGCACGGCACCAGGTCCGTCGTTCCTGACACCAGGCGAGTCTGTAGCGACGTAACAGTCAGAGTACGGCGAGCCCTGCGTTGTGCAACCGCCTGCCAGTGGTACTGGCACTTACAGGATGTGACAGTGCAGGATAAACAGCCCGCTGAATCACCTATCGTTGCCGTTGGATCTGGTCGCCCGTGGCGGACCATCCGTCGGTCCTCCCTCCTCGTGGTGCGTGGCGGACGTCCAGATCCTCTATTTCGTGTGTGTATGCCTTCCTCAATCCATTGACGCCAACAGCAAGCGATGATGATGTCCATATGACCGGTGTGGCGCGCAATACGGCGACAGGACCAACCAGCCTCCCGCACATCCACTCGAAAGCTTCTATCCCGCCCCTCTCGAAAGCTTCTATCTGGACAACCGGCTGTCTAACGCGTCGCCTACGCCTAGTGTACGTGCAGGTGACGCTCTGGTGATGTGATCCGATGTCGCAATGGCCGGCGCAGCCGTTTGAGACCCTCTTTTCTCGGCCGGTGGGCGCGACGTCACGCCATTACTCCCGACCCCCCAGTGCGCGGCCGACCGTGAAAACGAAATCATTGGCCTAGTGAATGGTGTGCAAAATACCCACCAAGTTTGCAGCGGATCAGTAGGGTCCTTCGGGGTCCAGCTTTTTAATAAGATCAGTATTATTAATTATATAATAATAATAATAATTATTATTACTATTATTCCACTACTTCACGACTAAAAAATGTTATGAGTCGGCTGAATATAAAATCTACTCCAGGTTGCAACCAGCTACCTAAGGAGCAGATTCGGTGACTAACAGTGCCTCTACAATACTTTGCGCAAAATGCGCTGTTCCAAATAAAGCGATTTCTTGCACTTCCCAGTCTTTTGGATTACTTGGGAGTTTAGACAAGTTCTTACACAAATTTTGCGGAACAAATCCCAGAGCTCCGATAACTATCGGTATGACCTGTGCTTTTATGCCCCACATTCGGCTGTTCTCGACTTACAAACTCTTGTATTTAAGACGTTTCTCTACCTCCTTTGTAACAACGTTTTGATCGCAAGGTACAGCATCATCTATAAGTAAAAATGATTTTTTTTACCAAATCCCGAATAACTATAACAGGTTTGTTTACCGCTATCGTGCGATCAGTTTGAATTTGATGGTCGTACAATATCGTTCACAATCCAACAGACATCACCGGTTTCGGTGAGTGTTCGTACCACTTGGGGCATGTGTTTGGAACTTCGTGGGCGGTACAGATCTGCCAGTGGAGGTAGCTACACACCCTGTCGTGTCTTTTCAAGTATTCGGTCTTTGCTAGGACTGGACAAGCTGAGACAATATGATCAATGGTTTCTACGTGTTCCTAGCAAATTCGGCATTTATCATCTTGGGAAATTTTGAGAACCGCTTCATGATAATGTCGCCTTCTCAACGCCTGATCTTGTGCAGCTATTACAAGTGCTTCCGATTCTGGCTTCATTCTTCACCTTTTAAGCCATATAAATGATTAATGTTTATTGAACTGTATTTTGTGCATTCGTTTCAAATATTGCCCGTGGAGTGGTTTGTCTCTGCATGATTTCTTTCACATTTTGTGTCTCACATTTCATGTTAAGTAGCATCAAATGTTCAGTTTCTCTGTCATTCTGCGTGTCTTGCATAGTTTTCTTTGCAATGCTTCTTGCTGCACTAATAATGTTTCTGTTTCCCATTCTTCCGTCAAATTTCATGACCTGCCTTATTAGAGGGTCATCTTGGTGGCTTACTACATACTTTCCCATCTAGACTATTGCTTTGTGCCAGGAGGCCTCAATTTGTCTGAGGCCTCTTCCTCCTTCCTTACGTGAGACATAAAGTCCATGTACATCAGCTCGAGGGTGGGAAACATGATGCATTGTTAGCAGTTTTCTGTTTTTTCGATGCATGGTGCGAATTTCTTGCTCAGTCCAGTCCACTAGTCCGAAACTGTATTTGGCTACAGGCACCGCCAAACTACTTATTGCTGATATTTTATTCCCGGAATTCAGAGCGGACTGCAGGACTAATCTCACTCTTCTGTAATACTCTTGTTGTTGTTATTATTATTATTATTATTACTATTATTATTGATATTCTTCTTATTATTATTAATTTGTTTCTTCTTAACCGGCGCAATGAGTCTTTAAGCCCTTGTTTGACCGTTGAGCGAACAGGAGTAATCCTCCATTAACATTTATTAGTTTTACTTGTCATTGTCTGTTGTCGGGAGCAATCCACCATTAATGTTTTCGTCAGTTATTGGCCAAGAGGACCGCCAGGTAGCATTTCCGCGTACGCGTCTCACACTCTACACGCGCTCCTGCGTCTCTACCCAGCGGCCAGAATTGGGAAGGAATTAAGACGGGGGTAAGGTCTAGGGCGCTTCACAAGGGTGGTCTAACCCTTTTGATGCAGGCAAACTGGTTTTGTTGGAACAAATTACAAAGGAAATAGAAATCTAATACCAGAAATATTTTTAGTAAATTTTCTGCAACATTACATAACTTTCCCTATTCTACATATGTTACTTCGTATATACGTAAGTATATAAGAAAGTGAAAAGTAATATGTTAAGTAATAAGAACTTTTTTATCTCTCGAATGTCCCGTGTTTCGTTTAGTGTAGGCTTTAAAGTTTCAAGAGGCATCAGAAATGTTATTAGGATACAAGTTGCATCATTATTATGTAACCTTTACAAATAATACAAGAATATATGTACTGATGTAGACCGCTAAATAGATTTGTATTTTGAATTGAAAGGACTAAGAATTTAGTTTATTTGACTTCTTGCCAGAGCATTTACGCGTTCGTTTGCATTGATTAAATGCCATGACGAAAGAAGAGGGGTTGATGCAGGTCAGACATACCTTCTTATATATGGTTACTCATGATAGTAGGTAGTTCAAGAATAGCATTTAAAAATTCCGCAGTTTTTGACAGTAAGTGCTTTTGCAGATTAAATGATTCACAAAATTTGCTGTTTACAGCAAATTGTGAGGTTCATCCAAATGAAAACGACATAGACTATATTAGGAACATGGTGCGGAAGTTCGAAATGCAAGTTGTGTGTGTATAGAAGTTCCCTCTATTGGGAATCAGGAAGGAACATCGCGAACGTTCACCGGTTTTCCATTTGTCTATTAGACGTACTCGATGTGAGGTCAGCGAGTCTATGCGCGAGAAGGAAAGAGGAAGAGTGTAGTGCGATTTTTGACAGCGCAAGGAGTGACAGGAGATAAAATTCATGCCAGAATGTCTGTTGTGTTCGATGCACACAGGATGTCAAGTGCGCTTGTGTTTGAGTGGAATAAACGATTCTGAGAAGGTCGGACGTTTGTTAGCTTGTTTGTTAATGCCTTATTTTACGTGGCGAGACTCGGCTCATCAGGCCTGCTCTTCCGCCTGACCACACAAATTTCGCTACGCCCCTTTCACCATCTGGCGGAGAAATAAGGCATTATCTCGGGCGACAAAACAGGCGATTTGAATTTAGCTCAGAGGCTTCATTTAGGCTTTAGGATCTTTCACACACACACACAGTACATGGGACAGCCGGCTTTACTTCCCCTTCGAAGGAAGGCTGACGAAGGATTTGTTTCGCCCTTAAAAATCCACGGTTTCGATAGGGTTTGAACCCGCAATCTTTGGTACAACAATCCGATACGATATCTGTTATACCATCGAATCCGTTAAATGGAAGTTATCCGGATATAATTGGAAGACGACAGTCAGCCAGGACAGATTCATTGTATCATTAACCCTTCTGACTCTGCTGCAGTGAATGTTGCCGTCTGACTCGACCGACGGTGGGCGACATTCGGCTCATGCTGAGCGTTTGTCACGGTACCATTCACGTCATCTTGTCAGAGCATCTGCAGTTCCGGAAAAACGGTCATTTTCCTTTGTTACACGTCAATATAAATCAGGAAAATCTGTTGGCAGTTCCGGAAAATCTGTGTTTAGTGGGTTCTCCACAGCTTCAAGGAGGAACAGATGAACAATGTCAACATTCCTGCAGCGGAATCACATTTAAGACTACCGCTTCCAGTCCCGTCGATTTGCTTCGGACTAAGAGGTGTACGCTGGGGTGCAATTGTTCTTCCGTCGGCAACTGCAAACGTTTTTTTCTAAAGACATTGACTATCTCGTCTCATATTGAGATACATTCGTAATTATGGCGATTACTTTTGAAATGTTACTTACAGATTTTTTCCCGTCTATGCGTTTTCATTTGACTGACCTTATAATAATTATTTTGTTAGCTTTTTCACGCTATAAAATTACGTTCCTTAATCATACACATAACTTATTGTTCATTTTGAACTTGGTAAAGAAAGATGCCTTCAAGACGAGATGTGAAACCTTCTGAACCTATTTCATGTTAAATGTCATGTACATGTCTAAGCTTCCACATTTTGACTACGCGTGTAAGAAAATTCTTTTTATAGTTACGATCGTCTCTCATGAAGAAAGCTATCTTTGGCAAAATGCGTTAGATGCGAATATACATACACTTGATGGATTTTTTCAGGAAACGCGCAATCTGCGGGAGTGACGTAGAATATCATCATGCCATGATCGAGGATCTGACATAAGCGAACGAAGGGGCGTTGCGGACTAAAGCGTTCGCCGGCGCACGGTTTTGAAATCGGGCCCGATTTCCCTTTATCGACGCTTTCGTCTGGAAACTCGATTTACCGAAACAAAGTTTACACAGCCAATTCTTCGAGCGTGCGTTCACGAGGCACTGCTCTTTAAAGACGTCTCAGAGCCTCTTCCTCCGCGATGGTTGCAGCTGTCCGTACTCTCGCGGACTCTATTGTGTTGAAGCAGACCCTTGATGCGATTACATAACTTGGTGAATATCTTTGAAAACAATGGCGGAAGATGTAGCAGGTGCAGGCTCCTTCTTTAGCTTTGTTTCTGACAATTTGATGCTCGTAAAAATGTCATCCTTCTTCACCTCGAAATAGAAAATAGTTGGTAAGGGGGTGATGTTGCAGGTAAATGCACACTTTTGCGATTTGAATGGAAAAAGGAACTATTGCAACCGAACAACAGTGGCTTAGGAGAAATTGATAAACTTCACAATCGTTTTGACGACTGAAAACAAGAAACAATTTGCTGACAATTATTGAGATCCCTGCAAACATATGCTATTGCAATAGCCAAATGAAATTGTCCGATAAACGAGCTTATAATTTGCAATTGAAGAACGTCTGTTAGAATACATGGAAGTGACAAACACGAGATTGAAAGAGGACGTTATTAAATAATTACTACTAATTAATTGACCAAACTCAAATGTATTGGCCATAATATTAAATTTCTAAACATGTTCTCTTTTCTGGCTCCGGTATGGGGCTTCACAAGCGAGAAAAATAATATGCAAATCGTGATTCGTAAAGTAAATATACATCTCACAGTATTGAGATAAGTCTCAAGATTTTCTGTTTTCTTTGTTCATCTCCCCTTTTTCCTCTTCTTCTTCTTCTTCTTCTTCTCCCCTCCACCTCTCCTTCGTATTTTTTCTTTTCCGTCTTCTCCGTGTCATTATCCTCCTCCGTCTTCTTCTTCTTCTTCTGCTGCTGCTGTTCTTCGTCCTTCTGTTACCTCTACTGCATGACTCGTCTCCTTTTGTTTTTTATTTTTTAATTTATTTTCTGTCTCTTGCTTTTTCCTCTCTCTTCCTTCTACTTCTCCGCCTTCTATGTTTCCTCCTCCGCGGTGTCCCAGCTGAGTGTATTGATGTAAGATAATGACATCGATCGCTTCAATACGAAATTGTGAAACACAAACATCAAGTCAGTTGCATTATAAAACAAATGACGGACGACCGCTGAGCTGAATTTATTAGCCAATTATCAATAACCACCATCATCAGGAAGCCAATCTCAATTGGGTCTTTTGTGCATCGCGAAGACGTCCGTCATTCATCATCAACCATTATCATTATCTTTTTCAGGGTGAAAATCATTTCTGGTTTGTCCTGCCTTTACGCTGTTTATTCTCGCCCCCACTTTTGACAATTTTCTTAGTTTCTTCTACCATGGGCCTGATACTTTAGCAATATCTTTGGGATTCTGTCCTCGGGCATCCGTACGAAGCGTTCTTGTCATTTTCTTCTAAATTCTGTTTTTTCACATTAAAGGTGAAGACACTTAGTTCTTTTCATATGTCTTCACTTCGCTAATGATCTGTTAGATTATACTCTGAGACCCATCATAGGCATTTCCCATTTCCATAAAATTCTCCCTAGAATGTTCTAGTAGTGACTCTTTAACCGCAAGATGACAGCAGCAATTAAACATGGAGCAGAATTCTAGCGGCCGGCTGTTCTGATCGTTAGTTTTCCGTGGTTTCTCCGATCAGTACCAGGCGAATGCCGGAGCAGTACCCTAACAAACGGGCCACAGACAGCGCGCGATCTTTCCTTTCTCTTCTTTGTTCTATCCTCACCCCTTACACACATTAACATGCACTACACTTCCACACACGCCGGAAGACCAGTCGGGAGCTTAGAGCTAGTTCTGGCTGGGGCGGTGCCAGTCTGGTGCAAGATATCTGGTTGGGGAAACCCTCGCTAGCTGACGGTAGGTCGGCGCCGGATCTCGCCATCCAGCGGGGAAAGACCCCCCTCCCGAGCAAAAACATGCCCTCCACTTAGGGGACTAATGACCCTAGTAGTTGACGCGCCCGGAATCACTAACAATCAATGAACAATCAAACCTCTGAAGCGAAGTTCGTGACAATGACGTCTCGCAGCCTGGTCACACGTGCACGTCATAGTACCAAGACTCTGCCCTGTGGTCGCGTTGACTCAAGTTAGTGCACTTCTGTATTGTACTCAAAATAAATCTATTTCATTGATAACTTGCGAGTGACCAGGTAAAAATGAATTCAAATGATTAAACATTTTTTTCGGCATCTTCAACGACGATACTGATGATGGAGATTTACCTCAATAAAATCTGTTCTTGAAAATTAGATCTTTAAATAAGGTCCATCATACCATTGTTTGTGAATATGAGTAGTTTTGGCGTAATTTTACGTGAAATAAAGACAATTTTAAAGAAATACGCTAAAAAATTTCAAAAGCGACTGCAATTTTTTCTTCATTTTTTGTCGTGTAGAACAAAGGTTTATAGAAAAGGTATAGGTCCCATTTTCGTTGAAATATCGAAGGAAGAATTCACATAAAACTGCGATTGGATTATAGTATAATCACGTACCCGTTTCAATTCTCTGAATCATTTCGTCACTGCACAATTATTCAATAGTAGCAATTTCGTCGCTTACATGGAAAAATTCTCAGCAACAGAACTGTAAGTTGCGTGTTTTACAGTGTAACCACATAAGTTGGAAAATTCTAGATTAAGAACAGATTTAAGGGACTTTTATGAAAGGAAAGATTTCAGAAAAAATGATGATGTAATTCCTCTGCTACGTTAAAATTAAAGAACAATTTACAACCTACATTATTTTACGTAACCACTCTTCTAAAAATAATCATAAAAATTCCCATGACAACAGCAGAGCCATAAAGATGCTTCTCATCTATAAAATGCAGCATGAAAGAGCGTGAACGGATTGCAGTTTTCGTATGTAGGTTGTATTGCATTTGCTCATGTATCGTATTTGACACGTGAGTTAATTTCCATCACAACGCGCCACTGGAAGGCAGAACCCCAAACCGCGGATTCGAAGGCAATTTTGAATTTCCTGTACTCTTAATGATCGTGAACGATTATTTAGAATTGTCTGTACGATTAACCGTTTTGAACGATTTTTGTACACGATGGTTGTCAATTATGTATACCCCTAATAGTTTTGTACCATTTGATAAGATTCCTTCGAAATAGATCATCGCTAATGTTCTACTGCTTGCTGGGGGATAACCACCAGTGAGTGCGACTGACAGATTTAAGAGGAAAAACGAATTATGCAGATTATGTTAGGTTGCAACGCATGTTACCATCATGCTAATGTTAGGAATGGTATGAACGAGAGCTCTACCCGGTTTCGAGTTGTTTCTTAGGCCGTTATCTAAAAAGGGAGACTTTCTGAACTTTAAATTGCATTTTTTGAGTTTTGCTACGGGAATTCTTACTCTATTACACAGGTGATCCGTAACGTCCAGAATTTGTCTCTGAATTCACAAATTTCTGTGTTGGAAACGAGGTTTGATGCATGCCTGAAAAGGTGGATGCACATTCTCCCGCAGACAAGGCTGAACGATGAAAACAAAATCTCGATATTATCATTGGCATTTGGAAAGTTGGCGTTCGGTCTTTCATCAGTGTAAGGTGAATTGTTTACCAGTCCGAGCGAGATATGTAATATATCACTTGCGTAACTTCGTTATATGAGATTTCCTATCACAAGTTCTTGGAAAAAAGTGATCATCATTGACCCCTTAACGGCCCTAGATTGATATTTTAGGGCAGGTCAACTTCTTTGGTCATTACTTCGGTTAATGTAGTGAATGTTTTATCACAGGAAGTGGCGGTTCTCGTTCCTTTCCCTATGGATAGTGAGATCAGGCGCCGACCTACAGGTCGGCTGACGGGATTCCCCTCTGCAGGTTTCTCACCCAGAGGGACACTATCCGGTCGGGGCAAGTATTAAGTCTTCCGATATGTATGATAGTGTTGTACATGTAAGTGTACGTGAGTGTAAGGGGAGGGGGCAGGACAAGAAAGAGAAAAGCCAGATCGCGCGTGGTTCGTGTCGTTTGTTAGGGTACTGCTCCGGAATTAGCCCGGTATCCATCGACGAAAACTCAGGAACAGAACAGCCGGTCGCTGGAATTCTTCTCCCCACAGAGGCTCTAGTTAGTTTTGAAATTCCTTACCGTAGGTATACGAATCGTAAGATTCCCGATAATATGAATTCGTAGGCTTCCTAGGTTGGAGTCATTAGATTCTTGGCTGTCCGGAATGAGCCGCGTCTCAGCGTATTGAGCTGACGTTTCGGTTATCTTGCTGTGGCCTTCTTCAGAGTTATACTGCTGTGTAGTTCTGAAGAATAACTCAGAAAAATTGATATGAAGATAGCCACAGCAAGATGGCCGAAACGTCAGCTCAATCTACTGAGACGCGGCTGATCCCGGACAGTCAAGAATCCCGATCAGGGTTGCTGCAGCGACGTTAACGCTTCAATACCTCAGTGGTCTGTAACATTTATTGTGATTAGTGAGATCCCTTGCGATTAAATCGCACGGTTAGTCAAATAACCAAACTGTTTTCTGCTTAAATTCTTTTTTTGTATTCCAGCATTACAAACGACCTAACCTCACTAAGATCACTAACCTCTCATATTTCAAGATTTCTATTCAATGTAGAAAATCACGTTCACGTGCTTACACAACCTACACTAAATTGAAACAAACAAAAATGCTTGAGATTGCATTTCCCGCCACCGTCCGAGTGTAATTTTCTTCCGATAGATCGCGCGGCAATCAGATATTACAGATCCCGAATTACTACTTTTTTTAATATTTAGGTATTTGTAACGCCCTTTTTCAATACGAATGTCCCATGTGCAGGTGAAAAGAAACACGATTTTTCAATCCATTGCTTCTTTATACAGATCGGTTTCGTATGTCGCCCAATTTATTGAAAAGACCAAACAACCCTTTGAGAAATAATATATAAGATTCACAGCGCTGAGCGCAGTTCGTTGGCGTAATCATCTGTGGCCGCCGAGGCCTTCTAAAGCCGCTTCTCTTTGGTGCGTCGCGCTCAGGACGAAGAAATGGCGGTCGTGCGTCTTCCCCCGCGCTCTCGCGGCCTCGACAATGCGTCGGCGGCGGACGTCTTAAGCCGCGCGTCATTACTCCTCGTGTGTCTCCCGCTGTGCGCCACAAAGGCTGGGGGACACGGGGGCTGCTTGACGGGGTGCCAGCGGCGGAAACGCCTCCCCCCCCCGCCTGCCACAGCGGTGGCTGTTCCTCAAGGGCTCAAAAGTTTTCACTGATCCGTGCATCGTAAGGTAGTACAAGCACGATGGTCCAGTTTTAGGACACCGAGGTACATTTTGATGAATAGTTCCAATGCCATGTTGGTAGGAAGTCATTAAGTGGACTCTATACTAAAAAATCTATTTTTTGTTATTTACGTCCTTAAACACGCGCTTAGGTCCTTAGCAACCAACCATCTAAACAACGCTTTAAGAAGCAACGGCCGCTAAAATGCTCGAGAGTCCATTAAAGATATTTTAGCGGACTCGGGTTTAGATTTTACCAGTGTTCATAAATCTTCGGATAAATATGTCCCTTTTGTCCCACTTGACCCTTGTCTTTTTTGTCCCCATTCGTTTAATTTGTCCCCCATGTCTCATTGGTCCCACTTGTCCCCATTTGTTCCCCTTTTTCTTTTGGCCCTAGTCCCATTTTGTACCCTAGTCACATTTGTCCCTTGTCCAATTTCCCCCTCTAGTCCCATTTTGCCCCCTTGTCTCACTGTCCCATTTGGTCTCCTTGTTGCATTTACTCCCTTGTCTCATTTTGCCCCTTGTCCCATTTTGTCAACCCGTCCCTTTGTCCCATTTTGTCAACCTGTCCCATGTTGTCTCATTGCTCCATTTTGTCCCCCTTGTCCTATTTAGTCCCCTTGACCCATTTATCTCCATGCCTCATTTGTTTCCTATTACCGTATTCCCCACTGTCCCATTTGTCCCATTGTTCCATTTTGTTCACTTGTCCCATTGTATAATTTGCCATCTTGCCTCATTTTGTCATCATGTCCCATTTGTCCCCATTATCCCATTCTCCCATTTGTCCCATTTGTCCCCATTATCCCATTCTCCCATTTGTCCCATTGTCCCATTTTGTCCCATTGGTCCCGTGTCCCATTTGCCTCCGTGTCCCATTTAAATAGTTTGCTTTATCAGTGTCATTGCTTTTCTCTTCTTTCGTGTCCCCGTCAGAGCTTTCAGTTTCAGCAATTGTTATAAATCGGTGATATTTAGAGGCGGCTGGTCCTTAAGGGCTATAGGGTGACGCCTTCCCCAGAAAGAAACAACCGGAGAAGTTGCAAAAAGTATTAAACCGACAATAAATCGACTGTTTTAATTTGTGCATACCACCAGTGCAATTTTTGAAAACGAATTTAGTTCTATTTATTTATTTAGTTGTCAAAAAACAGTAAAAACTGTATATGACGTATGGGGAAAGAAATTTATCTGCGCACATTTTCTTGAGGGCCAGAATAATAATAATAGAAAAAATGAATTTAGAAAATAATTATTTTAGAAAAATAAAAATATTTGAAAAATGTTTTTTCCCGAGTTATAGAAAATCAATTTCAACGGTAAATGAACTACAAGCAAAAGGAGTGCTCAACAAAAACAAAAAAAAAACATCTCAGCATTTGCTCAATGGATCAAGGAAACTGGACAAAAACCTGATCGAGATGGGGGTCATTGACCCGGAAGCTGATGTACATTACTTGTTACAGGCGTATTAAATATTTTTTTAAATGTATACAATGCAAACGTAAACTAATTCATTATATATCTTTGTTTTGTTACAATTAAACATTATTTTTCTTTTTGACGATCAGTATAGTTTCTAATTGTATAGAAACAGTTTTGCAGCAGAAAATATTTTACTTTAAACTTAAATTTGTGTACCGACTTTAATTGTTTTATGTCATCTGGCAATGCGTTGTAAAGTAACGTACATGTATTGTATGTTGATTTCTTGTACTGGGCTGTTGATACTGACACTTGATGCACGTGATTTCTACGGCGTGTGTTGTAATTATAAATATCAATATTGCATGAAAATATGTGTCCACTTAAGCAAAAGATAAATGTTTTTAGAATGGGTCGCATCGTGGGCTATCGCGAGTCCGTCCTTGCAGCTGGTGCGTGCGAGGCCGTGGAAGCTTGAGGAAGAGTCGTGGTACTAAGAAACGGATGGGGACAGCGCGCGTGCTGATTTTAGCGTTTCGTTCGGCAGAGTCTGCGCCTATTCACTAAGCTAAGAATACCGACCCTTTCATCTGATTTCATTAACTGTTTTGTTTATTAGAATGTTTAAAAAAAATCTCTTATTTTTGCGAGAGTACAATTGTATCTTCCCTTATCAATGTAAAAGTTGTCTTACTCAAGAATTAAAATACCGATGCTTGCAAATTGTACACTCAGTTTTCCTCGTTCAAGAAATATTTTGAAGAGGTAAAATGTGTGGGTCTTGCATGCCGCCCCTCCTAATTCGCAACTCACAGCCGCCACTGCCCCCTGCCGTTTTGCGTGGCCTGGCACTTGCTCCCATGAGGAGGGTTGCCATGCGTCGGGGATGAGCCGGGGCGCTCCGGGATTCAAGCGTTCGTCTGGAGTGGTGTCAAGGAAAGATAACAGTCCTGGATTGATAACTGAGAGGCAGCAAGTGAGAGCGTCATTGAATGAACCGAAGCCGCGGCCAGAGTCAATAACGTGTTCTGGTCAATTTAGATTAGTTAGTCTGGTCTAGATTAACTTTAAATTTTAACAGAGTCAATAACTACTTGGTGTCCGGGTGCCGCCGCGTCGTAGGCAAATGTGCCAATGTTTGGACCGCCGTTTTGCCCCCTTCTTCAGGGTGATATCGAGCAGCATTAACATTTCGCCCTGAGGAAGGTCGCAGAATGGCGGCCAAAACATTGGCACCTGTGCAAAGGACGCGGCGGCTCCCGGGCAGCCAGGTAGTTACTAAATGATAGCAAAGCTGAAAGCTGAGATTTAGTTCAGAGTTTTCCTTCAGTTGTTAGTACTTAAATGATCAGTTTTCCCACTTAATGATGATAACTATTATTTAATTATCATGCAACAACTACCGTCTGTTATAAGTAAAATAATTTTTTCACCGCAGGTGTGATCATAGTCTCAGGGAAGTGATATCGCTACCAAATTTGAAAGTTTCTCCAATGGCGCTATAGTCCAAGTCTGGTTCTAGTACGATACGCAGCATTGTCCGAATTATTCGAAATCACAGAGAGGAGGGGATCAGCCCATTGAATGAACCGAACTTTAGAACCTAAATTTCTTCTCCGGACGATGATGAACTTCGACCACTCGACCACATCAACTAGGTGTTTCCGAAAATCTGCCAACGTCGGGATTAGAAGCTATGATCTCCACGCCTACTAATGTTCAGGTACAGACTCGCAAACGCAAGTGCTATCGTACCTGGTTAAACCCATTATAGTATTCTAGTTTATTGTAATATCTGGTAATGATATTTAGAAAATGTTATATTCTTTAATTGTGTGACACAGATTTCTGAAATGGAAATAATACAACCGGAATGATTGCAATGTGTGAATATCGGTTATCGCTATCTCAAAAGTACAACAGCGTTGTCCAGCTTGTTCAGCCAGATACCATTGTCATTTAATTTGCAGCGAGGAAAAAGATATCTCCTTCAAAAGTTCGTTTCGGCGTGTCAAGTACATTGGTAGGCTTGCCGGCGAAATGTTGGACACATCGATGCCACAGTCTCTTTAATGGCACTTCCACAGGGATAAACACTTCATATTAACATGTATATGTATTTTATGGTTGAAAAAAAATAGTGGGAATACGCGACGTACCAAAACGTTTCCTCCTTTTAGTCTTATTACTCCATTACTCAAATTTGGAAGAATGTGCGTGACCTCATTTAAAGATTTACAATGGAATGAAGTTATGCAAAAAACATCCAAGCCACATGAATCAATATGGTTGAAAAAGGTCTTAGACAGTAGGGGGCTTAAAATTTCTAGCAGTAAGGATACCGAAATACCGGTAAGAGTGGGATATATTTTTACACCAAATTCACGGGAGTTTTTTATAATTTAATCACTAATATCTGTCATGTAATTTTATACAAATTATAAAACTAAGAAAAGAAGTATGCGGTTTAACTTTTCTGCCTCCAAAGATATGTACTTCGTAAACATCGTTTAAATTCATAGTGAACATCAAGGAATGGTGCTCAGCTCTACAGAGTGCATTTTCTTAGATTTTACAATTTTGTGGGCTCGTCGCGTTCTGCTAAAATCCATTCAATTGAGGAACAAATTGCATTGAAAATGAAAACTGCGGCTTTAATATTGGTGGTGTAGGACAGATTCGAAAATAAATTTGAACTAGCTGAACATCTGCCATCACATCGACTTGAAACAAGAGCTATCGAAAAGTTAGAAACATTCTGCACATTCGTTATATGAAAAATCGAAAAGCTCAAAAACATTGTTCTATGTAGTTCTCGTATTTATTCTCGAAGGATGAGGTAATGCGGAGGTTTACAAATTCTGGAACTTTGTCAAAGAGATCCTACTCTTCACCTTAACTTAAAAACTTCCTATACTTTTCTTCCTTAAACTTCATTACAACGAGGAAAGGTAAACATTAAATCTCTGGGCAGAGTCCTATCCATGATAGGACGTAAAATATATTAAACAAAAGAGTTTAATATAATTCTTTAAAAAACTTTTCTAAAGTCTAATTTAGAATACACAATTCTAGAGAAATATGTGAATATGGAGTTTTAAAGAGTTGCTAAAGAAATGAGAAGAAATAAAGGAAATTTAATAAACATTGTGAAAATACAGTAATCCCTCAGCATTCGCAAGAGTTAGGTTCCCCCAAAAATATCGCGAATTTTGAGTCTATCTTTTAATGAAGGAAAGTGAATTAGGTTTCTGGATATCGAAAAACTGTTTAAAAAAGAAAGAAAAAATATCTGACAATGAATTAAAGTAGAACTGAGTAAGCGCTACTGCTAACAGAATTCACAATTAACATCCCAAAATGAAGAAATAAAACCATGTTTGAAACTTATTTCAAATTTGAAAATGAGTGGATATAGGATTTGATTTTTTTTTGTTTTATCGCCTCCCCGTTGTTTGAATATACAAAATGGAAGAGCTGCTACTTCTATTTCTATCTTAAATTCCGAAGTTAATTGCATGTTCGGATCACATTCTAATGACCTTTATACCAGAGTTGGTTGGCGTTTTAAAAAGCTATTAACAGTTCTGACATTGATGTTGCTCCAGGACGCATTTTCGCTTCCGTTACTTCATTACGTTCGAGGTTTTATTTACTAATGATTTCCCGAAGCTCCTCTTCTATGAGGTCTTTAAAATGAGAATTGCACAGATCCTGAATGACTTTTCTGTTCAAGTGGCCGGTCCTTACCTCCAAATTGACGCAAATGAATTGAATTACTTTACAATTGTGTTATTCTTTCAATGTGAATTGACATTGCAACTGTGAAATGTTTGCAGAAAGTGATACTTTGAGCTCTGAGGACTTCCTAGTTCCGTTTCCCAGATGACGCTGGTAAAGGAAATGAAATGTATTCGCTTTCAAAAAGAAATGTATATCGACCAAAAGTCGCACTCCCGAATGTTGAAGTCGCGAATTTTAAAACCGGTTGCTTGTCTCTAATCGCGAATGTTCGGAACTCGCGAATAGCGAATTCGTAGATGTCGAGGGACTACTGTATATGATTATCACGCAATGGAATAAAGAGTGGTAGGGTAGAGATGGAGCAAACTGGGCACTGAAAATGTTAACTAAAGGTACCCTCAATAAAAATATCCATTGGAAACTCCCAAAACGTCGAGTTCGTTCAGGACGATTGGGGAATCTCAATTTTGGAAAAAATCTGCTGGACGGTTTAGACACTTATGTTGACCACAAACTGACAGAAAGACAGACTAACAGACAGACTAACGGACAGAGAGATTGACTGAGAG
This sequence comes from Acheta domesticus, assembly GCA_031308135.1. Classification (NCBI taxonomy): domain Eukaryota; kingdom Metazoa; phylum Arthropoda; class Insecta; order Orthoptera; family Gryllidae; genus Acheta; species Acheta domesticus. The sequence goes on from JAHLJT010002406.1 coordinate 198,328,110, forward strand.
ACTGACAGAGAGACGGACAGAGACACGGACAGAGAGACGGACAGAGAGACGGACAGAAAGACGGAGAGAGAGACGGACAGCGAGACGGACAGAGGGACGAACAGACAGACGGCCGGCCGCACAGACAGACAGACGGAAAGACAGAGAGACGGACAGACAGACGGATAGACAGACAGACGGATAGACAGACAGACGAGAAGCTGGACAGACACGTTTTGCTGTCAATCGATTTTTCGGAATCGTGGACTCTCGAAACATGGATTCTGGCTACACCACGAATTAGAGGAAGTAATTTACTATATATAAAAACACGATTTATCCACTTTTTCGTTACCAGGGCCCGGCAATAAATTTTTTTCTGGCGGAAATTCGTAGTTTTCGGTGCTACTTTCTCTTCTTAAGCAGTAAGTGAAAGTAAAAATCATTAACTTGCATTGAACTTTGTAGAAGTTAGCTGTCAAGCATAGTGCATTTTTATTCATACAGATATTTTGAATATACTTACAATATTGTTTTTTAGTGTACAAAGGGCGAGGTAAAGCTTCTATACTCGTAGGTATTTGAGCAGAAATACTTTCGGGCAGGGGCAACGCAACCGCATGAAATTAATATACGGATGTTTGACGGGTTGCATACTGTGCTTGGATAAGGGGATCTTTCATTTGTTTTATCTAAATAGGTGGAAGTGATACTATAGAATGGCACATACTTTCTCGTATTATTCTCTATATTCTCTGGCCTGAACTAGCTTTTCGATCTTGCCGCATCCTCCTGCCATCTATCGCCGCGCAAATACATGTAATTGAAATTTTCTCAATTATTCGGTTTCCTAATTGTAGAACCGAAATGTTACTTCAAGAATATTAAAGAAAATTAAAATTTCGTTCTAAATGGAAATATTCGTTAAAAATGCGGAGCCATTTTAAAGCAAATGGCGTTTCGCGTCACCATAAATACATTTTAAGATCTTTTGCACAGATATCTTTTGAGTTTTCGAAAAACTTCATTGGAAGTCATTTGATGTATTTTCAATCAAAAATGCAATAGTTTTTACTAATCGCTGGAATTGTGCTTATTAGCGGCGTGAGAGATTTTTAATTAAAATTACATTCATCTAATTTTTGAAAAAAAGCAAAAGAATAATGCAAAATGAAGTTTAGAGTTTTTCTGCCGAAAATTCGCCGTTTTCCCGCATTACATAATTTTTTTTACTCCGTAGCGAGAAACTAATAAATGAAGAGAAACCAGGGACAATGGATTATTTTAACAGTTCCAATACTGATTTGCAATACCGTCTTCAAATGTGAAAGAAACAGTGGTTCCAGTTCCCAACATAGCCTATCAATTTTAGGCATTTCAATTCAATCGTATTTGAAATGGAACTAAAATGTTGATGGAATTGAATTAGGATATTCTCTTAAGATTTTAGAATCCTTATCAATTGTGTCAGCCGACTCGCAGCTTGTCGCTAGTATTTTGCAATTATCAATTCTCTCCTAAGATTTGCGATAATATTTTGGGGAAATTAGTGAAAGATTTAAAAAACTTTTAGATTGCAGAAATGAATTGTGCGAATTAAGTCTAAGAGTCATCTCTGTCATCACTGCTGGCCTATATTCTTAAAAAAGCAAATTTTGATAGTGTATGAATATTTACGCATCGGTTGTTTTTGTGGAAAGATACTTTCCTGATGGAGGAGATACTTTGTCAGATTCGGATATAACATAACAAACTTAAATGTAGGTGCACATCAGTTGAGTTGTTTTTAGAGGCGTTGATGCCTTTCGTTTTATAATAATAATAATAGTAAATAATTTATTTTTATGATTATTATCATTATTATTAACAGATTGTGCATTATTTACAAAAAATCTTACTCTGGATACAAAAATCCCATAAAAACTTTTCTTTTCCTCCAAACATTCCTCTCTTCACAGTCCTCGTCCTCTAAAATGTTCTTAGCCCTAATTTTGAAATTTATTTTAAGCATGTGTAATACCTTTTCATTTTATAAAGAATAAGAAACAAGTGTTGTGTGAGTTTCTTATGTTTAAAGCTTAACAATAACGTTCTTCCGTCTAGTGTTTGGTCGGCTAGTAGGTGGTCGGCTCTGATGATGATCACTACGCTGCTGGTTCGAAAATCGTTTAAGCTATTGAAAGTAGCCTAGACAACATTGCCCTTCTTACTTCTTCGCCTTACGAATACTTCGTAAGAAGAAAAAGTTATGTTATTATTAATTATATTACGTACAGGTCATATCTATTATTTCATTCATTTGAGGTAGTGATAAAACATTTTCTGATGCACTATTGCTATAGTGTTAGGGAGTATTTTGATTGAAACAAAGCTAAAATACAAAGTAAAATATTAGTGTATTTAAACGTAGTTCTTGTACAATAAAAATTATTTTGTTATCTTTTGTAATATACTAGGAAAATCGGCAGACGTTGTCCTGCCCTTCATCTCCCTCTTTCCCCTCCCATCACCGTTTCTCACTATCTCTCCTTCCCTCACCCTGTTCCTGTCTGTCTCTATGTGTCTCTTGTCTCTGCCGCTCTCTGTCCCTCTCATTCACATTTACTTGCAGATTCTGCACGTATCTGAGCAGTTGAGGTAATATCAGGAAGCGCCGTACCAGCAAAAATGTAATACAGTAATCCCTCAACATTCGCGAGAGTTAGGTTTCCAAAAAACCTCGTGAATGTTAAATCCGCGATTGTTAAGTCTATCTTTTAATGAAGAAAGGTGGGTTATGTTCTTGGATATCGAAAAACTGTTTAAAAAAGAAAGCAAAAATCTGACAATTAATTACAGTGCAACTGATTAAGCGCTACTACAAACAGAATTCACAATTAACATTCAAAAATGAAGAAATCAAATAATAATTGAAACTTACTTCGAAGTTGAAAATGATTGGATATAGGATTTGCTAATTTTTTTGTTTCATCACCTTTCTCGCTGTTCTAATATCCAAATATGAAAGAGTTTCTGTTTTTATTCTCTCTTAAATTTCGAAGTTATTTTCATGTTTGGATCACATTCGAATGTCAGGCCCACCAGAGCTTGTTGATTTTAGAACGCCATCAATAGTTTTGACACTGAAGTTGCTCCAAGACGCAGTTTCGCTTCCGTTACTTCATCATTACCGTCGATGAGGTTTTCTTCACTGATGATTTCCTGAAGCTCTTCTACAATGAGCTCATTATAATGAGAGTTGCACAGATCCTGAATGGCTTTTCTGTTCACTTGGCCAAAAACCTTACCACCAATTTGGCGCAACTGAATTGAATTATTTTACAATTGTGCTATTCTATAAATGTGAATTGACATTTCATCTGTGTAATTTTTAAAGAAAGTTATGCGAGCCCCGAGGTCTGTCGAGTTCGTTCCCCAAATGATGATGATGATAAAGGAAATGAAATGTGCTCGCTTTCAAAGAAAATGTAGTACGACCAAAAGACCCACTCGCGAATGTCGAAGTCGCGAATGTCGAGTCGCGAATATTAAAATCGGGAGCATTTATCTAATCGCGAATGTTCGGAACTCGCGAATAGCGAATCCGCGAATGTCGATGGATTACTGTAGAATGTTCAGGTTTTAGTTTTTAAGGCTCTAGAACGCCTCGTTTAGGAGTTATTGAATGATATAGATTCAAAATGTTGCCGAGTGTGTTACAGGTTGCATTTCACGTGAATATGTAGTGGATATGTAGTGAATATGTAGCGCCATGTAGTGGCGTTACAACAGAATTAACAACACATAAACCTTCTCGGTGAAAGAACACGTAGAAGTGCTAACTTTCATTGAGATCAATCCAACGGTGTTGGAGTTTTGCTCTTATATACATACCAAAATTCTTGTTGTCCGGGGAGGAAACGTCGAAAATAAGCTTTTACGACAATTCTAAGCATATTTTGTCTAATAAACTACGAGAATATTCCGAATGGTTGAGCCGCAATAAGCACTCAAAAGTTGGTTTGAAAAATTGATTTATAGGCAAAACTTTGCATTATAGAAGCATAGAAACACTTCATAATCATATAAATTGTTTATTATTTACAAAATAAATGAATATATTTGTTCAGAAAGAAAAGTTAAGCGAGAAATAAAAAAGCACCCAATTTACACAATTCGACTGCTTTTTTATTTCTCGCTTAATTTTTCTGTCTGAGCAAATATACTAATTTCTTTTGTAAATAATAAACAATTTACTTGTGTCTGGAGTGTTTCTGTGCTTCTATAATGCAAATTTTTGCCTAGAAATCAGTTTTTCAAACAAAATTTTGGGTACACATTGCGGTTCAACCATTCGGAACATCCACATTGTTTATTAGAGAAAATATGCTTAGAATTGTCTGAAGTGCTTACTTTCGAAGTTTCGACGTTTCCTCCCCGGACATCCTATGTATAGATATTTTCAATCATTTGTTTTGCATTTATTATTTTGCATTTATACCTTACATGTTGTTGATTATTTTTAAAAGGATCGTTTTTAAATGATGCTAATTATTTTTAAAGTACCAATTTAAATATGTCTTTTAGTAATGGGTACAAAATTCCTAATTTGATCGTGATTTCCATGCAGTTTCCCAGACAATTGTGAAGATAATTCAGAGATGTCCCTTTATTTGCTTCTTATTAGTACTAATTATAGGCATACTTAAACAAGCAGTAAAATTGCTTTTATCCACCTTGATTATTTAAAGACAAACTTCATGTTACTAATATCAGTTTTATAATGAGAGTTACTAGAACACAAGTGTTCTAACAATTATCCATGGACACCTATTAATATTAATCATTAGTTTTATAATGACAAGGAAAGTGTTTACGGAAGTGTTCTAATAGTACAATTTAATAATCCTCCAATTAATCAGTAACTTTTTGTTGCACATCTAGAGTGAGTTGTCAAATTTAAATGTAGATTATAGTTTATTGGAATTTTTACAAGGTGGATAACATCATCTTATAACAATGTATCTGTAAATGTAACATCTTATTACAATGCTCGACTAGTTGTCAAATTCCGCCTAACGACATAGTTTGATAATTCTATTTCAAATTGTAAAATACCTTACGTTGTATTTCATAAATTTATATTCTGGATTAATATAAATGATTAAACTATTGGTATTGTACGAATCAATTTGTAGTGATTAAAACATTGTACCATTTGTTGCCCCTGTGCCTAATATTGCCCACTTGTGTTTCGAATATGCCATGCGCTCCATATATGGTTTCGTATGTGAAACTTACGGTTCTGGCGTATGCAGTTTTAGCGCAGCTATACGCCAGAACTTTGACAATGAGTATGCAATATTAGGCAGTGAGGCGATAATTGGTACACTGACCACAATCTCTCATTAGAAGAAATATACCTTTCTGGGATGACATTCTTATCTATTAGATTCAATGAAAATTCTGTTAGAAATTCTGAAAGGTTCTATCTTAGGGACTGCTCTCTTACTTCTTTGTTAAACAGACGTGCTCATTTTGGTCAGCAAGAAAAGAATTTTTCAATTTTTCGGACAGTAATTTGTAGAAGAGAAATTACAATTTACCATTTCGGGCATTTTAAATTTTCCCCGCAATAATATGTGAAAATTAGTAATAAGTGACAAGAAAGATATGTTAATGAACTTTCATATTTCCTTTTCAAATTCCAATGAAATGATCTCCAAACTATTGCTTGAGGTTAAAAATAATTTTAAAATTGTGCTCTCCATGCAATCAGATATGAAGTGAAACAATTATTTTATGGAAATTAATGCAGAATTTAACATGCCGTGTTATGCATCCAGAATACTGTTATAAGCAATCAATTCACTGTTTGTATTTTGTAAATGTCCATTCACACCTGTTGAATTAAGTAATATTTTGGGGAGATTGTAACATATTACACCGATTTTGGGGCTGTGAGGATTACAAGAAGTCACGGGCCCTTTCCTTTCCTCGTTCTTTAAAGTGTAAATATCGTGTTTATCAAGTATTGGTAGTTTTTGTAACAAATATTTCAATTTACATCCTGTATCAACTTTACAGCTGAAGCGATTGTCGGAGAAAACGACGTTCAGAACGAATTCGCGCAAGAGATGCGACAATTACAACAAAACATTTATGTTTCCAAACACCGATTATTAAAATGAAAACATCGATATTAATAAAACATCGTATCAAACCCATCAATGTTATTAAACATTGATGTTTTAAAACTGATACGTAATCCTTAAATACACGCGCGGGATGATTTAATTTGAAAGTGGTCTCGTTTATTAATTTTTAATATAGATTTATTTGAAAAAGTAAAGTCAACAAGTTATCAGCATAATTAACAAAACTTTGATTACCTAATTCGATAATTCAAAAATAATGCCGGCTTATTGACAAAAAATCGATATTATTTTACACCCTTGGTCACTTTTGCCTGAAGAACATTCAATTTATGGATATCTGAAAATTATTTGAGAATTTTGTTATGATGGTCCTTTTTTCATTTAAGAAACATCAACCACGTGAAAACATCAAACACACAACATCGATGTTAAAAAATATCGACTTCAAAATATCGATGCTAAATACATCGATGATTTTATAAAAACATCTTTGGTTTGAAACATCGACATCGATATCGCATCCCTAATTCGCACGAGGCGTAGTCTTCTTGTCCTTTACATATTCTCTCAGAAGTGAAGCAGGAGTTAGCAATTCGTAAGTGTACTGTGAAATGTGAGAAGAGAACATTTTGCATTTCGCAAAATTGAGAGTATGTTGCATTTAATAAAATTATTTGTTTTTATCTGAAGCAGAAATTAACCCCCCTGCGAGATATCGACTCGGAATGACATCGTTCGAAGTAATATGACTGCGTGGCGTCGCGGGAATATATTAAATCAACGGTAATCTACACGTTTCCATTTATTGTAATAATACAGTTCAAAATCACTTATGTGACCTAGTATCTTGCCATCTACGAAATGTGCCTGGCTACTTAAAAGAGGGAATTCACGCACGTACTGTATGGAAAAATCAATCGGTGTCACAAAAATGGCCGTATGGAGGTAACTGCTTAACCGAGAGGGTCGTTTGAGTATGTTTAATTGTAGGTTTTTGTTATTTTAAAATATCAAATTTGAAATTTTGTTTTAATGGTTTACGATTGGTTTCATGCTGGGGGAGTCCCACAACTTGATCGTGGCTTTTGTTGTTTCCCAACGATCCATAGAAAGTAGCTTGAGGTATTTTTTAGTTAGGAATGTTCATTGAAATTTCTGACAATGAATGAAAAAGGGTCATAAATATAATAAGTTTAAGAACATGGTAGAAAATGAAGACAAACCTAAATAAATTATTTTATGACATTGGAAATTTTCACTTAAAACTATTTCTAATGTAATGTACAAGCCTATAAAACGTAAATTAAAATTTTTACGAAACACAATTATCACTCTAAATGTTCGCGAACTTTTTATGATGATAACCTATTTTTATACTCCCTTCTGGATTTCCGGAATGTCGTTGAAGGTTTTCCTTACCCGTTGTCCAAGGTTTTGCTGCAAATAAAAACAAAAAATCACGTTAGAATGGGAATATGAGCAATACCAGTGAGCACATACAAGCACACCGAAAAGCACACTGAAGCACTATGCGTCAGAAGGGGTGGGCGATGTTGAAAAACAAACAAACAAACAGTTGAAAATAATTGGTATTTAAAAATGATGTTTCAACATAAATGTGACTAAAAATACATTGATATTTATAATCAATATTTTTAAATAATTTAATTAAATTAGAATTAAAACACTAACATGTATTTCTAATATTTCGCGAATTACATGACATTTGAACAAGCATACTAATGAGGCAAATGTATATATTAAAATGAGAATTCAAATAACTCAAACAAAATGTTTCGAATTATGTTTAACTGGCGTCTTACGAGAGGTAAAGAAAATCATGTTTCGTAAAATGACTTTCCGTCAAAACAAATTGTACCAGTTCCACATTAACTTTCAAAAAATGGAGTAAAATTGTGGACACCGGACATAGATAACTTTTAATAGAAAATATACTGATTGATCGCCTTAAAATTGATGTTCCGATTAATCGATCAACATCGTCCATTCTTATGTGGAAAGAAAGAGAAGCTGGTATGAAGCGATGGGCCGAGTTTTGGTGGCCAAAACGGATTTCAGTTGTAGGTGGCTAGACGTTTGTACTAACGATATCTTATATTGAACAATAAGGAAAAGGAGCCATCTCATTCACTATATTTATGCCACTCATTAGCAGTCACAAATATTCAATTAATACTCATTTTTTAATATTAAAAAGGAATATGATCCGCTGTATTTTTGAAAGGAATATTCGCATCTAAATATTTCAATTTAGAGATGGTAAATGTATAAACATTTTTTCTCGATAGCAGCATAACTTTTCATTTTGTTCAGCATTGTTTCATTTTCTTCTGAGATATGTAATAGGATGCTCTTCTCCCGCTTCATCATCTTGGCAAACAATTACTCCTCCAACCATATTTGAAAGCATCTGTCAAAATAATAAATTGTTTATCAAAATTAGGTCCTCTTATTTGCACCTCTGATTCAGTTTGCTCCGTTGTTAATTCCTTAACATTTATATGAACAATTAATGAACCAGATGCTACATTATTCTTGGATTATTCTTTGCGTAACAGTCTTATTATTTATTTTCAGATTTCACGATAAAGACTTTTAAATTCTAAACTTTTTCATTGCGATTTTTATTAACTGTTAAAATCTCTTGGTTTGCACTTCTAGTATCAGATTCAACCGTAATTTTGTAGTCAGTAATTTTTTAAACCACAACTACAGTTTATTTCCTACTGTACTCTCCAAGCGATCGAACTACTGAGTTACATTCTTAACCATTTGCAGTATCAGTTGACTCAAATCATTACACTCACTTGTGGTGATAGCGGTGTCGTACTGGCGATATTCGTCGTACTGGTGACTAAAATTACGACTCATTATGGTAGTACAAAAATTGATAGCAGTTCGGCGGAATAAGAATTGACGATAAGAATTGGTGTTATAATTGACGTTAACAAATGATAACACGAATTGGCGAAAATAATTGGTGACACGAATTGGCGATACGAATTGGTGATGTGACCTGATGATACGAATTGACGATACGAAAAGTTTTGACGAATTGGTGTTACGAATTGATGCTACGTTCTTAAACTGAACTCCTTGTCTGGTACAAAATGTATAGGAAAGGAGAATAATCCAAACCAAGAAGATAAATTTTAAAAAGTGAATAATATTTAATCACTATTTAAGACAGTGAAGGCTAAGTCAACAGATTTTCTAAGTATTGTCTGGTTACCAGGACCTGACCATAAGTATTTCAAAAAACGCCGATTTCCGCTGCAGCGTTACAATTTTGTCATAAGTAATTTCACGAGAAGTGCTGTGATATTTAGGGTGATTATTTCACGAATTAAGACATTACATGAATCGAATGACTTATTAAAATCATAGGAATTACGAAAAATAGAAATATTATTCAGCTCCAGGTTATCACTGGCTCCTGGAATAACGTATAATCAAGTAACATTTGAATAACAGTTCAGTGCAGAAAATGATTTCAAATATGTTTCGATTTTATGGTAATAAAACTTTCAAAAAACAATTATAAAAGAGCTACAAACAAGAACATTTATTAAAAATACAATTATTCAAGTTGTAGGAAGTTGTGTTTTGCAAGTCTTGGTCTTCCGTGCTATTTGAAATGGAAGATTTACAAGCTGAATTAGCAGCGGAATTTAATTTCGAATGGATTGAACACACGTATGTACTTATTAAAGTATTTTCCTGAATAATTTTCGTTGTAACGTTCCACATAGTTTTGATAGCATATTCTTCGTACTCTTCACCATTTTCTTCGCATATTAATTGCCTAAAATATGTGTAATTTCTTCATTTGTGTTTTGTGCTGTCCAGGTATATTGCCTTTCTTCACAAGATGGTTGAAATTGCTTCCACCCACTTTCTCTGTTCCTTTCGTTGTTTTCGGCACTGAATCTTTAATAATGATTCTGTTTCATTTTTAAACATTACCAAAACGACACATTTTAATATTATATTAATGCGCACAAGCTGTTAATTATCTAAAACAAATGCTATCGTTATCTTCAAAAGTAAAAAAAAGTGATTACAGCGGAGTGCAAAAGGTAAACAGAATGATAATCATATGGCGATAAACATCTGGGATTGGTTTAATTTGAATATATCCTTGCTTAGCAGTAGTTATTTACGACAAGGACAGACATGAGTGAAATAGTCCTTTAATACGCGTAAGGAGTAAGTCGAACAAGTAAAAAGAAAGGAGTTATGTCAAAAAGCAACTTCTTTGGCTGAAAAGTGCTAAATAGATTTTTGGAGGAGGATGTAGATGACAACTTTTTACGTATTGTAGTTCGGTAAATGAAAATAGGTTATATACATAATATTGGCTATTAGTAAATGATTGTTACATTCTCCAATTAACGTATTTGTAGTTTAAATATTAATATCCTTAAGTGGTAGTAATAGTAATTAAATTTTGTCCATAAATGTTGATGGTCTGTATATACTGTATATCCTACGTAAGCTGTGATGTAAACTTTGAAACCATAAAGACGATTTTTACTCTATTTCTGGGCCCTAATTGGTAGTTCTACAGTGTTAATTGCACGCGCGCAATCAACAATTTGCCGTGGAATTAATGAGTATAACTTATTAAACGAAATATTTTTGAAGAAATGGGAAAGATACTGGAAAGTAGTCACGTCGCTTGTTGTATGAAGACAATCAACGATATAACTGTAAAGGGATTATTTGTGAATTGATATGCTATGCAGAGAGAATAATCAATCTTAGAAATTGTTAATATTTTTATATTATGTGCGTGAAGTTATTGTGGTCACGACCGAGATTGAGGCTTCTCTGCAGAGATTTTCGAAAATATATAGATTTTGCAGAAAATGGGACCAGCAATCAACAATTTACTATATTCTACTGTCCTTTGTTACATGCGAGCAAGACATTTAAAGAAAAAATTACAGCCATTTTCGAGCAAATAATTGTTTAAAAATTGTCTTTATTTCTCACACAATTACGGGAATATACTAACATTTTCGAAAAACTGTTTATAACGTTGTCAATAACATTAACTAAATAATATTAACTATTTTTGCAACAGATTTCATTTATGAAAAATCTTTATCTTAAATATTGCAATTGTTGGAAGATGTCGAAAACATTAAACTTTTGCAATTTTCCATCATTCAGAGATTTGAACGAAAGTGAGACCGGCGCAATTCTTTTAAATGCAGTGTACGCTAACCGAAAACAAAATGTTATCAAACATTTCGGAGCCATCTTTTGAGCAAATTTTGAAAATGCTGAGGCTTCACTTACAGTATCCCCAAAATCAAAAGATCCATTTTAAACTTCCAAACTCAACTTTAAACTAACCGAAAACAAAATGTTATCAAAAACATTTTGGAGCCATCTTTTCAGCAAATTTTGAAAATGCTGAGCCTTCACTTAAAGTACCCCCCAAAATCAAAAGATCCGTTTTTAAACTTCCAAACTCAACTTTAAACTAACCGAAAACAAAATGTTATCAAACATTTTGGAGCCATCTTTTCAGCAAATTTTGAAAATGCTGAGCCTTCCCTTAAAGTATCCCCCAAATCAATATATCAACTTTAAACTTCCAAACTCAACTTTAAACTAACCGAAAACAAAATGTTATCAAACATTTTGGAGCCATTTTTTGAGCAAATTTTGAAAATGCTGAGCCTTCACTTAAAGTATCCCCAAAATCAATATATCAATTTTAAACTTCCAAACTCAACTTTAAACTAACCGAAAACAAAATGTTATCAAAAACATTTTGGAGCCATCTTTTCAGCAAATTTTGAAAATGCTGAGGCTTCACTTAAAGCATCCCCAAAATCAAAAGATCCATTTTAAACTTCCAAACTCAACTTTAAACTAACCGAAAACAAAATGTTATCAAAAACATTTTGGAGCCATCTTTTCAGCAAATTTTGAAAATGCTGAGGCTTCACTTAAAGCATCCCCAAAATCAAAAGATCCATTTTGAACTTCCAAACTCAACTTTAAACTAACCGAAAACAAAATGTTATCAAAAACATTTTGGAGCCATCTTTTGAGCAAATTTTGAAAATGCTGAGGCTTCACTTAAAGCATCCCCAAAATCAAAAGATCCATTTTAAACTTCCAAACTCAACTTTAAACTAACCGAAAACAAAATGTTATCAAAAACATTTTGGAGCCATCTTTTCAGCAAATTTTGAAAATGCTGAGGCTTCACTTAAAGCATCCCCAAAATATCCGTTTTAAACTTGCAGGGCCTACCTGTGTTTGGACCAGCATTTGGAGCGCCCGCCCCGTCGCGGCGTGCGGAGAGCAGCGCGCCTTGCGGCTCCCCATCGATTTCCCTCGATGCCTGCGCCCTCGCGCGGCGCGCGCGGGGCGCCGCGACGCGACGCGACGCGGCTTTTTTTAGGCGCGGCGCTCGCGGAAGCGCATCATTTAGCGGAATTACGCGCCGGAAAGCTGAATGGAGGGGGAGGAGGGGGAGGGCGGGGCGACGCCTTGTGGGTCAGCGGAGCGCCCGCCCGCGGCGCCCGTCCAAGGCGCCGCGACGCCACCCCGACGCCCGTCCACGAGCGGCGGTGGTGTAGCGGTTAGCGTAACGGACTGATATATCCAAGTTCGCGGGTTCAAACCCGATCGAAGCCGTGGATTTTTTAGGGGCGAAAAAATGCTTCGTACGCCTTCCTTCGGAGGGGAAGTAAAGTCGGCTTTTTCATGTTGGTAGATTTACTTGCATGTAAAAGATCCTCAAGCCTAAATGACGCCTCTGAGCTAAATTCAAATCGCCTGTTTCGTCGCCCGAGATAATACCTTATTTCCGCTAGTTGGTGAAAGGCGTGTAGCGAAATTTGCGTGGTCAGACGGAAGAGCAGGACTCATGGCCTGAGTCTCGCCACTTAAAATAAGACATCAATTCAATTCAATTCCACGAGCGCCGAGCCTAAACTGTCCCCATCGACGAGTGTCTCAGATTAAATGATTTAAACTTCTAGTGCATGGACAGGGGGTCGAAATTGATTACTTTTTGTCCAGTGGACATTTACTGATAAAATGTAATGGATTTGCTCCTGAGAAACTTGCCTCTAAACGTTAGGCAATTTGTAACGCACAACTGTTCCGCAGGTCAAGGACAGTCAATGTATCTAGCGATCACCAGTTGAAACGGGATAGCCTGGAGGGGGAGAAGAAAATGGTACATTTCGGATTAATTTGGTTTTGTAGGAACAATATTTTTCCTAATTATTCAAAAGAAAAAAAGAAAAGGTATGCTCTTATTGTTATTTTAGGAAGTTTGGTGCAGTCGGTTTCTGTCGGAAATTTTCGTTTTTCAGAAAACTAGGTTTCTTTAATGCTTTCTGGCGCGCAATTCAAATACTCTGCGTAGTCTCGACACACGCGCTGCAGAAGCTCTGGGATAAGGACTGGAAGAGAGGGGTAGGCGAAAAGTCACAAGAGCGACCTCGGCACCTACAGAGAAGTCGAACCCGCACGTCTCGATTGATTGGTTAGTTATTCCGGGCGTGTCAACTGCTAAGGACATTTTTAAGTTTAGTGGATGATTTTATCGCGGGAGGTGGCGGTTATCTTCCTCTGCTGATTGGCGAGATCCAATACCGAAGCTCTAAGCTCCCGACAAGTGTGATAGTGTAGTGCATGTCAGTGTGTGTGTAAGTAAGGGGTGAGGATAGGACACGAAAGAGGAAAGAAAGATCGCGCGCGATGCGTGGCCCGTTTATTAGGGTACTGCTCCGGCATTCGCTTGGTCCGTTTATTAGGGTACTGCTCCGCCATTCGCCTGGTGTTGATCGGAGATAACACGGAAAACGACCGATCAGAGCTGCCACCGCTAGAATTCTCCAGACAGCGGCTGACTTTCGCCTAGCTTTGCAGCTTATGTGGAAAATCCTGCCACCGTGGGGACTCGAACTCTAGGACTTTCCGGTCTGAAGCACGTAGTGATACCAATTGATGCCCTGAGCTACGGTTGCCGATCGCGTGTTTCGAAGCAGCCTGCGAATCGTGCCGCCGCAGCGCTGGTGTTTCCGTCGGTGTCACTCCTTGTCAAGCAGCGCGGTCAGTGCGTGTGCCGGGTATGTGAACAGTATCGCTTGTTGCGCGCAGAAATTAAAGAGTTGCTCCTCTAATACTTACGATTACTGTTGGATATTTTACTCCGATCAGGTAATGACCAACATCCCAAACAATCATCTTCTCTAGAAATAGTGTGTAGTAGGACATTTTTTGTGTGCAAATGTGTCAGAATAAATGTTACAAACTTCCAGGATATGTCGTTGTCCAAGATAATCACTTTTTGCTACTCAACACGTGATAAATTTCTGACAATGTTACACATGTAACTTTGTCTTTGATTTCTAGAAAACGCACTTTTAATTGCTTCTTGGCAGGCCACGTTCTGACGCAGTGAAAGAGATTTTGTAGTCACGTTGTACGTAAATTCGTGATGAATTACCTACGAATCAGAGGCTATGTCACATGTGTAATTTTGTCATACAAAAATCCCCATCGCATGTTGATTAGCGAAAAGTTATTATGTTGGACACCGACATGTCCTCAAAGTTTTCACATTTATTCTGAGACATTTGTATACAAAAATGCCTTACTAGATACTATTTGTAGAGAAGGGGATTGTTTGGTATATTGGTCATTACCTGATCGTAGGAAAATATATTTCAGTAATAATAGGCATTAGAAGCGCAACTGTTTATTGGCGAAAATTGATTACCTTGGAGATCAATTGCCCTTGAAGTTTATAGTATTTATTTTGAGACACTTGTAGATTCATTTAGGTGTTCGGCTAAAATTATTGAACACTTTTGAGATATTAATTTACTATCGGATTCATACGGTGTCATTCTTCAACCATTAACAGTCGTATACCATGCCATTTTTGTACTAGCCAGAGAACACCGGTCGGGGGTGTCAATGTTGGACCCCAGAATAAATTGGAAAATAATTGAAGGAAAATTTAATACATTTAAGATCTAATGTGCACATAGAAAGATATTTCAACATACATTATTCCGCAAGATTGAGTTAAAATATTTTTGGTTTCTGAGGCCCGGAACTGTCATAAGTATTTTGAACATTTGCTGTGTTTTTTTCCACGGAAACACAGATGTCTATTTCCTTTTTTGAAGAACTAAGTAGTTCAACATTCTCTGTGTTGTCTGTATTGCACAACTATTCTCTGAGAGATGCTAACATAAGATTGCAAAGTCCTTATGGGCACAGCCTCGTTGGAAGAGAATACTAGAGTTTCTATGAATCGATTACGCATTGCAGTTGTTTCGAAAATTTTGTGAACATCCACAAGCATTGAAAGACGAGCTATCACGTTAGGTTGGGAAAGATTCTAGTAATAAAAGTCCTAAGCTATAAAAGAGTAGTTCGTTACCTCAACAAAGACAGAGCTAGAAAACCTTCGTGGTCTTTCCATTTATAAAATAACATAATAATAATAATAATAATAATAATAATAATAATAATTGTTTTTGTTGAGATTGTATGTGTTGTTATAGATACAGTAGTTTTAAGTTGTAAACAAGAAGTGCAGTAATGACTCAAAAAAAATATTTCTTGTTGATAAGTAGTAGGTCCGATACGTTTTGTAGAACTGTGAGATCTATGGTAATTTACACAAACCAGGTTAATTTCGAAGTCAAATTTTCTAATAAATCTTCATACTTACACCGCTAATAAGGGACTAAACGTTGAAACGACCAAACATCATTGCTAAGCCTTGGTGGATCATTGACTTTATCACTTCAGCTACATCATTTTGACGACTCAAGTATTGCTTGGGAGCTAGTACAGAGCATTCAGATATTATGAACTATATTGTCTGTTTTTGTGTTCCACAAACACGGCAATTATTATTATTATTAATTATTGTTATTATTATTAATATTAAAATTCTTATGTCAAAAGTTCATTTGTCGAACTTCCCTCTTAACAGAAGGCTACGGCAATCGTTTCGCGTAAATGCCACTTACTTTCACTCTGTATAAACCCTCTCGAATCTCGCCTTCGAATCGCCTTAAAAGCTTCCGAACGGCTACCGCGAACTGCCGGCCGACACTCGCGCCGCAATTGCTGGCGCAAGCTGCATCTGGCCGCGCATCCGCGCCGGGGCACGCGGTGTCTGAGACGGCAGGACAAAGCGCCTTCATTTCCCGCCTCGGGTAATGGCATTCGCCGCCACTCGCTCCCCCTCCCGCGCCGGTGGCGGGGACGGAGGCGGGGGGGGGCGTCGCGGCCGATTGTCCGCGTGGAAATATTCGCTTTAATCAGCGGTCGACATTAGCGGAATGAAAAGGAGCGCTGGCACACACGGCGTGACAGAGCAAACGCCGTTCGCGCCAATCAGTCGGAGAGGTCGGGGCGGTGGCGCGGGGAAGGGAGGGGGTGGGTGGGGGGAGGGGCCATGTGCGTGGGAGGCAGGTGTGAAAAAAAGGGGATGAAGGTGAGACCGGAGGTGAGAGATGGCGGTGACGATCTGGGCACGGGTGACAACGCAAAAGCAGAATGATCCGGAAGTGTTCGATGTTGAAGCCAGTTAGGGGCAGATGTCGGTGAAAGTGAAAGGGAAGAGACTTCAGTTGAAGGTGGGGAATTGTGAGAGGAGAGGGGACTGATTGGGAGGAGAATGAGCGGGACAGAGAACAAGGGGATGGGGATGCAAAGACTAGAAACGTAGATGAAGCCAGGGAGAGTGTAAGTGGGAGAGGGAGAGGAGATTTGCATGGGTAGGATTGATTGATGATTCCGGGAGCGTCGACTACTAAAGTCAATGGTCCCTTAAGTGTAGTGCATGCTTTTATCGTGGAGGTTGCTGCGATCTTTCTCCGCTGGATGGCGAGATCAGGCGATCTACGGCGGCTTGCGAGATTTTCCCAACCAGGTATCTCTCACCAGCGGGTACACGTTCTAAGCCTCCCGGCATGTGTGGTAGTGTAGTGCAAGTGTTAGTGGGTGTAAGTGAGGGATGAGGATAGGAGAAGGAGAAAGAAGGAAAGATCGCGCGCGGTTGGTGACCCGTTTGTTAGGGGACTCCTCCGGCGTTCGCCTGATGTCATCAAAGACTACCGATCAAAGAAGCCGGCCGCTAGAACTCTCCTCCGAAGCGACTGAATTCGACCTACCTATGTAACTAGTGTCGAAAATCCTGCCACCGTCGAGACTCGAACCCAAGGACTTCCCGGTCAGAGGCACTGCTGTGACATCAGTTGATGCCCTGAGCCACCTACGCCGGTGGTTGGGAAGGAGGGGAGGGATGTGAGCGAAGACGAAGACAGGGTCTCGAGCAAAATGGGAGATTGAGGATAAGGGAGGTGAGTAGTAGGAGCGGAAGTGGTAATCTCTGCAACAGGTGTGGCAGTGAGAAATGAAAATGCTAAAAGACGCTATTAATGCTATGTTGGGGCGTGGGTGACGGGAAGAAAGGAAAGAGGGAAGGTGGAGGGAAGAAAGGAAAGAGAACGAAGTG
The DNA here is from genome assembly GCA_031308135.1 of Acheta domesticus. NCBI lineage: Eukaryota > Metazoa > Arthropoda > Insecta > Orthoptera > Gryllidae > Acheta > Acheta domesticus. The sequence goes on from JAHLJT010002406.1 coordinate 198,345,771, forward strand.
ATGGAGGGAATGAGAGAGAAGGGGAACACGGGGAAGTTGAGGCCAAAGGCGGAGTGGGAAGGTTCAGAAGAGAATGGAGAGGCGTGAGGATGGAGGACGTTTTTATTGTGATATTCGTAATCTACATATAAAAGTGAGTATGCTGCGCACTCTACCTTCCTGGAGGTAAAAATCGTGTTCCCTAATGTAATTACGCTGTTAACGAACATTAATCAAGGGATAACGTAGGGATTGGAACAAAATGAAGGGTGAGACATCGGAGGCTAGAATGCGGAGTACGGGGTGTGGGTAGCAGAAGGTGGATAGCCGACCATACAGAAGGTGTGAAGGAAAGGCTAAATGTAAAGTTCGCAAGAAATATCGGGGTTTATATCAAATAGACAAATTCATTATGAACTCAAAATACCTTAAATAACAGACTATCTGATAAACTTATCCTCAAAATTATTCACTCTCTTCCCATCCTGCCCAAGTACAGCCCACTTTCAACTAGGACTACAAGCAAACATCCCAAACAGGAGCAAATCTAGACTCCCCAAAGAAATTTTCAAACCGCCTTAACATCAAAATATAACTAAAAGCTTCCAAATCCTTTAAAAATACACCTATTCTCCTTCCGTAAATTAATAACTATCATCAATCAAGTCAAATTTAAATTTTATATATAGTACTTGCCGAGTAAAAAAAACATTAAAAAACTCAAAACAACAATAGGAAGTTTCCACTATGTCAATGTAAAATGCTTATCACTTCCGTAAGGACATTTGGTCGATGGGAAAAAATAAATTTTTAAAAACGAGATATCGGTGCACTCGTCGACCGTGGAAGACTGGAAAAAAGATTGCATTTTAACCGTAATCTAGGCTCAGTTAACTATTAAGATTTGAGGGGAGGGACAAGTGGCGAGAGAAATGAGAGACGAAGCGGCGAGTCGGCGAGGTGGGTGGAGGAATATAAGTGGGTTGGCGATCTGCGCTTGAGAGATAGTGGGATAGCAGTGCGAAGTGATGGAGTTCAGGGAGAGTGGGAAATCGAAGCTAGGTTGCAACGTAGGTGACGGAGAGAATGAAATCGAATGCGGCGAAAGATCGATGGAAAGTCGGTCAAGAGAGGAATGAAATGAGAAGGAAAGAAACAAAAAGAAAGACCTACTTACAACTTTTGCTGAGAATGATGTGTGACTATGACAATGACACGGCTGCGAGATGCAATCATCACCGATAATGTCGTTTTTACGTATACAGATATATTCAAGTTAAGGTGTAGTTACGCTTTCAAATAAATATAACAATCTTTCACATATGTTTACTGATGATTTCCAATATATTAATCTGCGCAAATACATCTCAAATGTATTAAATTGTTGACTTATTTTTGTCTCATTTACTGAAATATAATTTATTATCAAGGGCAGCTTGGAAAACACTTAATGTTTTTAAAAAATATAATGTAGAGAAAATGACGTATTCCTCGATAACTGAAGAGCAATGGAAATATATTATGAAAGTCTTTCAATAGAAACACGGAATGATTTTAAATGTATAGATTATTCCTTAGATTGTGTAAATAATTCATGCGAAATAGTGTGCACGAAATAAGAAAAGAGCTAATGGCTATGAAGAACAACAAAGCTCCCGGTCCTGGAGGTGTTCCTGTTGAATTGTTGAAGCATGCTCCTGATGTTGCGTTGAAATATTTGGCAGAAATATTTAATAAATGCCTGAAAGGAGAAGCCGTACCAAAAGATTGGAAAAGCGCATATGTTACATCACTTTATAAGAAAGAAAACAAAGCTGTTTGCGCCAATTACAGGGGTTTGAGTGTCATCCCATCAATAGGAAGTCTGTTCTGAGAGGTCGCATTGAAAGGAATATGACGGAATTAGAAGAACAGAGTGGATTTAGATCTGGTCGGTCCTGCACAGATAATCTCTTTTGCCTGAAACAGCTGATGGAAAAGTCCATAGCCTACGGATGCCCATTACATCTAGTTTTTGTAGACCCAATAAAAGCGTACGATAGTGTACCAGTGGAAAAGTTGTGGAACGCAGTGAAAGAGAACAACATACTTGGGCAGTACATAAATGCTGTAAAGAGACGCCAGAAAGACGGAGGAAAAGAGGACGGCCAAGAATGAAATGGAAGGATGGTGTAACAGTGACAATGGAAAGAAGAGATATGTTACAACACTCTTGGCATGACAAAACAAAATGGCGCCTTGGATGCAAAAAACGGCCAATATAGAGCTGTAAACATCGCTACTATAGGGTGTCCGGGGATGAAACGTCGAAACTCGAAAAATAAGCTCTTAAGACAATTCTTAGCATACTTTGTCTAATAAAGTACGTGGATATTCCGAATGGTTGGGCCGCAATTTATACAATTTGACTGCTTTTTTATTTCTCGCTTAATTTTTTTGTCTGAGCAAATATATTCATTTCTTTTGTAAATAGTAAACAATTTACATGTTTCTGGAGTGTTTCTATGCTTCCATAATGCATATTTTTGCCTAAAAATCATTTTTTCGAACCAACTTTTGAGTGCTAATAGCGGCTCAACCATTCGGAATATCCTCGTAGTTTATTAGACAAAATACGCTTAAAATTGTCTTAAGAGCTTATTTTCGAAGTTTCGACGTTTCCTCACCGGACATCCTGTATAATTTATTTACTTTTCTACCGCACCATTAGTATATCAAAACATTTTGTAGAAATTTTGTACTGAAATTTCCAATCAATATTTATTTAAAATTTCAAAAGGTATATGAACGTGGCAAATGCACTCGAAATTAAATCATTTGGATAAAATATAAAACGATATTTAGAAATTCTTTAATTTTATTTATAAAAAATATTAAGAAAACCATTTTAGCGCAACAGATCAATCCTTCTTTGATATGTTAACGCTAAACAATGGTCAGCAATTTTTGGAAATTTATAATCGGAAATGACAGCTTAAATTGATTTCTTAGAATATGAGAAACATTTTCTAGAAAGATAACTTTGTGAGTGTGTGGCATAGAGATACTTGATTACCTCGCGCTTATGAGCTGACTACGTTAATTTTACACGGATCTTATTCACGTATTAAGATAACTCAAAATTTCTTGGAAAAATCGGTTATACCGGTGTTTGGAGAATGGAATAACTTGCAAATATCTTGATATTTTCAGTTGAGATCTTCTGATAATTCATGTTGAAGATGAAAGAAGTCATACCATCAACGAGAATTGTCTAAAAATCTTTTACTTAATGAAAAAAATGTAAAACTTTATTAGAAATATCAAACTAGTTTAGTGGAGCTGTCCTCATCCTCAGTGGTAACAGTAATGTGAATATTTAGATAACGTGGTCAATTCACGAAAAAAATAATTGATGTTCACTTGTCTTCATGTTTTGATGTTCAATTCACTTCACTTTCACGTTCTCGCATGTTTTGACCATATGTGAAAGTGTGGATTTTTTATGTTCCTCAATCTATCACATATATGTTGGCGTGGAAACTACTACTTGTTAATTCCACTTACTACAGAGACTCGCAGAACTCATCTGAAGGCGAAAATATTTAGCAAACATAATTTACAACAAATTTTTACATGGAAAATTTGGGAAGTAAATTGTCTGAATGAATTCATTAATAAATCAACAAGTTAAGAAAAAATGTTTAAAATGTACAAACTAATCCGATGCAGCCTTGCTCATAAAAATAGTGAGACCTATATTTAACTGAAAAGTAATGAAAAACTGATATGAAAACTTTCTCTTAAAGCATTCAGTTGCGTTTCTTCTGAGATATGGCGTCAATAAGTTGATATATTCAATATCAAAATGAGAGCAAATTTCTTCTGCTTATAAAGACTGATTTGTTTATAAAGCTTAATATATTCTGATGTAAGGGAATGTGGTATCAAAAGAAAAAGGCATGTTTTTGTTTTTTTTTCTGTTTTTTGCAAATATTGGGTAAGCATAACGCTTTGAAACTTATGAATGTTTGATGAATTGAGCTGTTTCTGCGTTCATATATTCATTCAGAAGGAATAGACAAAATAAGGCCGCGTTCGTTGCGACGCCTGAAGACGCGCAAAGGGAGTCGATTCTATTTCGACGATCTCGATTCTTGATCGCTGCTGCTGCCGCTGCTGTTGCTGCTCCTTGTAAGGCAGTAGACAGTCGCCCTTTCGTCAATCAGCCAGCCACAAGCAATCTGGAATGGAAATGTAACGGAAGCACAGACAAGGGACGAGCAGACTGAACGTTGGCACATCGAGAACAACAAAGGCGAAGCCTATAGCGAACACACAGGAGGGCGGCGGCGGCGGAGGCGGCGCCAACTCGATTGACCCCCATATCGATTAGGAGCGGGGGCCACACGCGTGCAAGTCGCCCGTGCGATAGACGCACTGTGATTGCAGCACGCTCGTTGGCTAAGTTGGCACAGAAATTGTTGCAAACCGGTATTTTTAGGAAATCCTGAATGGAAAGAGTATTTAGATAATGGATGTTCCGAGAGGAAGCATTGGGGATATGGACCCCTGGAAAATTAACAAAATTTTAAAACTTAGGTTCTTTTCAAAATATTTTTATAAATGTACTTCAACATGTACATAAGTACCTTAAAATTTTATTAATACAGATTTTAAATTCTCTAATTTTTTAGGAGTTGACTCCCAAGGCACACCCTTCTTATTTAACATTTTTAAAATAATTGTATTAAAAATAAAAATATATTAACAACGTTTTATTAATGTTTAATATTTCAAACGTTTACATCGAGTCTTCATCGGACACTCAACTATTTCTCCAGAGGCAAACGTTATAAAATTAAAATCTTGAAGCTTTGTTAATGATAAATAATTGCAAAGTGGTAGATTTTCGCTTATCTTTTATAAACTTTTATAAAATATTTTAAAATATTTTTTATTTAGTTTTTATCTGTTCTGCCACCGGCGGGACTCGAACCCTAGGACCTCCAGGTCAGAGGCACTGCAGTGACATCAGATGATGCCCTGAGTCACCTTTTCGGTTTTCTGGAGATGAAAGACAAGAACGATCCTTCATTGAATATAAAACTTTCCATGAAACTTTTGACACGTTTGGTATCTCGATGTCGCTATGGGGAGCATATTTCAAATTAATTTCTGAGAAAAAGTTAAAGGGGTTTTGGAAGAAGAATGAGCACTAACGTTAAAACCCTTGTCATAGAAAAAGGAAGAACAAGATCTCTGAGAGGGTGACCAGAGGGGGACAGTATAAAGAGTTCACACTACTTTGTAGTATAAAAGTTGTACTAGTAAAATATATTAATTGTTTAGATATTATATTTTTAAAGGTAAAAAGAACTTGAAGATAATATATAAGTTAGTTTTTTCACATTTTGGACATTTACTACAGGTACACGTACACTTACTTAGGATTAAAAGGTGTTTAAAACTATTATTTTGGGTGTTAAAAAGTTATCAGAAAAATATTTTCTTTATTTTTGAATGTCCCCTGAAATATTTTCTGAAGTCGCTCTTGTCTGGTGCCAACCGTCGTTGGGTTTTTCTCGGCTTCCGTGTAATAGGGTCTTTTCGAGAACACTGAGACTAGACTTTGTTCATGTAAATTTGAAAGTGACGACAGGATAAGAAAGGATGGATCGTGCGGGGACTTCGCGCGCGTTGACAACTGTATTGGTCCGGCACTTAAGAGGAATTGACAGGATAAAATTAGGAATTGACCTGACGAAATGAGGAATTGACATGACGAAATGAGGAATTGACATGACAAAATGAGGAATTTACATGCCGAAATGAGGAATTGACATGACAAAATGAGGAATTGACATGACAAAATGAGGAATCGACTGGATGAAATGAGGAATGGACGGGATGAAATGAGGAATTGACCGGGTAAAATTAGGAATAGACCTGACGAAATGAGGATTTCACATGAAATGAGGAATTGACTGGATGAAATGAGGAATTGACCGGATGAAATCAGTAAGTGCCCATGCGGGGCTTCTAAAATTCTCATGGTGACAGTGTTTGACATCGACCAGTTATCTAGCTTGTTTGGAAGAATTACCACTATTCCAACATCAAACTAAAACATTTCGGTCTACGAAGTTAAACAAATAGATTAGTCATAGAACGTTCCGCACTCGATTTCCGGAATCTGTACCTCCTTTCTGTTACAGTACTGGTTGAATTAAGAATAAAAGGTAACAACAGGCATTGTTGACAACATTTGATAACATAAAATGTTTGCTCCTGCGTCATTTTTGCATCAGCAAACGAGCTGCAGGTTTGATTTGAAGGTAGAGCTGGCAAAATAATTAAACTTCCCACTCCTCTCGCACCTACAACAACGAGAGCTCAATAAAACGAGCGCAGATAAGTGCATGCGCTATCTCGTCCGGCTTTTGGAAACACTGGGTTTCTAAAAAGGAAAAAAAAACTCGGTTTGCAACATTTTCAGTGGCAACTTGATCGAAGCGATTGCGGCAAAAGGCACATTCGAACAAAATGGCTGCGGCAGCGCAGGCGGCCAGGTTGACGCTGCCAACATTACAATTACCGATCTCACTGATGCCGAGTGCGAACCAGCGTCTTGCGTCCGCAGCTCCGCGTTCTACAACAGGACAACACTTCACTTCAGTCGTAGGTTCTATCAACGTGCACAGGCGAACGTGTAAAATAGTAAAACAGGCAATATTAGGTATTTCGAACAAGATTATAGTTAAATTAATAAAAATGTTGTATCCTCTACTATCTTATTGTTATGAGCCTCGTTTCTTGAATGCTATTAAGCAAGTAACGACTGTCATTACTTGTTTGTTGATTATTCCTAACTTAACTGTGTCTCATTGCACACCAGTCGGTTATGAAACGTACGTAAGTACGTGTGATAATTGTGGAATCGATATGCAATAATACCTATTTTATTATTCAAACTTCAAAAAACCCGGCATCCCACAGTATCTTGTTCTCTAATGGAAAGCTTCCTCACTAATAGATCCTTCTGCATACGATTAACTGACGCACGTCCCTGTTCCTATTTTGACAGGTGAACCTCAAGGCTCCGACTGTCTTTAATATCTTCACGTATGACGCACCGACCACTCGTAACACATCTCTGGCTCTTTTCGCTGACGACCAAGTCATACATTCAACTAACCAAGTACTGGTTGATGCAACTCTTAATATTCAAAATAACCTGGATCATATCTCTAATTTACCCAGAAAATGGCGAATAAAATTCAACCCTGCAAAATGTCCCTGTAATATGTGCTCTTCTCCCTACGCAGATCCCATTATCTCCTCCGTTAGCATACTACATTACATCCATCCCCTGATAAAATACCTCGTCCTCAGTCAAACACTTCGGAGTCTTCTTTGATCGCCGCCTTGCATGGAAATCTCACATCTACCATTAATTTGCCCTAGCCACACAAAAACTCACAAGCTCTTCCCGATTTTACGTTGATCTTCTCCCCTCCAAATCCATATTGATACTCTAAAAAATTGTGATCAGACCAATGGTCATTTACGCAATCCAATCTGAGATTAAGCAGAAAATCACACACCCAGACTTTACATCGCCCAAAAATAGTTTCCTAAGGACCATTATCAAAACACCATAATTTATACCTAATGATCTTCATCACAAACTTGACAGTATAACTCCTGTCACTACTCGTATCAAAGTATCCAGTCTTATATTTTATCACAAGATTTCAATTCTATAAGTTTTTCATTTCCAACTAGGAAAACAAATTCCAAAAATAATACACAACTGCAATAACCTAGCTAGCTACATGTTGACCTTCATTAACATTCACTAGTCTCATTAAACCAAATTACTCTTAGTGATGATTTTCTAAAGGAAAATCTTATTACAAACAATTAAATTTCAACCCATTGCAAAAATGTTGTACACCTGAAGGCAAATAATTTTTAAAAAATGCAATTCAGTTACTTCGGAAGATTGGAACGTGTAGGAAGAGACCTTGTTTGTTCCAAAAAGTGCACAGGAAGGGGTCTATAAAATAATTTCTTTCCATGTTTCACCTTTCTCAAGATTTAGATTGAATCTATTAGCAATGTTTTTAAAATATCATATGTTGATGATGATGATGATAATAATAATAATAATAATAATAATAATAATAATAATAATAATAATAATAATTTCAACAAATTAACCAGTTCCCCACTAGCAGATTGAGACGTCTTGATTGAAATCTCGTTTCCCTCAAACTGTGATCAGGAAATTTACTGTACTATTATGTAAGATTTATTTTATTTGGAATGAAGATTTTTCTGAATAATAAAAGTAAAAATTAACATTTATGGATTCGTGAAAATGTGTTCTTCTAATATTTAAATTACTCATGTTGTCCAACATTGATGTAGACGCATATCAATCTAAATTAACTTATTTATTAACATACTAATTTAGAAACCAAATTATCTCATTACATAATTACTTTGAATGTTTCCTGTGCCGATCACTTTAAATGTTTTTGAGTGAGTGAGTGAGTATTTGGAGTGTCCGAAAACATCACATTCGTTGGTCAATTGTCTCGAGAGTGAAGTGCGTGTCCCGGGAGATGTGTTAGCGTCCCTCCCCCGCTGGAAGTTGAGATCCAGCACATTAGCGGCCAAAAATTAATTCAAATTTGGCGCAATCCGAGTAAATAAAATATAACAATCTTTGGCATTAATTTCTAGCTCAGAACATCCATTTTGATCGTCGCGCGTTGGAGATCGTCGCGCTAATTCTAAAGAAAGGAGCAGAATCACTTCTTTCACGATTTATTTCGCTGCCTTTACAGACCTAGACGGCGACTTGTGAGAGGTTCCCCCTCAAGGTATTTCCGCCAGAGGGGTACATCTCAGCCGAGACAAATCTAAGCGCCCGACTGGTATGGTAACGTAGTGCATGTGATGTGTAAGGGGAGAGGATAGGACAAGAAAGGAAGGACAAGGAAGGAAGGAAGGAAGGGGCCCTGGTATGGTAATATAGTGCATGTGATGTGTAAGGGGGAGAGGATAGGACAAGAAAGGAATGACAAGGAAGGGGCCCTGATATGGTAATGTAGTGCATGTGATGTGTAAGGGGCGAGGATAGGACAAGGAAGGCAGGAAGGAAGGACAAGGAAGGAAGAAAGGACAAGGAAGGGGCCCTGGTATGGTAATGTAGTGCATGTGATGTGTAAGGGGGAGAGGATAGGACAAGAAAGGAATGACAAGGAAGGGGCCCTGATATGGTAATGTAGTGCATGTGATGTGTAAGGGGAGAGGATAGGACAAGGAAGGCAGGAAGGAAGGACAAGGAAGGAAGAAAGGACAAGGAAGGGGCCCTGGTATGGTAATGTAGTGCATGTGATGTGTAAGGGGAGAGGATAGGACAAGAAAGGAATGACAAGGAAGGGGCCCTGATATGGTAATGTAGTGCATGTGATGTGTAAGGGGAGAGGATAGGACAAGGAAGGCAGGAAGGAAGGACAAGGAAGGAAGAAAGGACAAGGAAGGGGCCCTGGTATGGTAATGTAGTGCATGTGATGTGTAAGGGGAGAGGATAGGACGAGGAAGAAAGGACAAGGAACGGGCCCGTTTGTTAGGTACCGCATTCACCTCGTATTGATCGGAGAAACCACGGAGTATAATCAGAGAAGCTGGCTGTTCGATTTCCCCTGCGGTCAGCATCTGAATTCGACCTAGCTACATAGCTAATGTCGAAAATTTGGCACGTCGTGACTCGAACCCTAGGACTATCCGACCAGCGAAGATGTAGTGCAGCAGATGTTTTCACTGAGCCATCTAAGCCCGTCAAATTCTTTCGAAAAATTCCTTAGCATGGAATACTTACTTAATAATGAAAGTTGTAATCTCTTTCCTAATTAGATACTTAATTAATGTAGGAAACCAAGAATTGAATGACCTCTTAAACTCGTTGTTCCTTCCTCCGATCTACAAACTGTAGGTACTAGTTTAATTATTCCAGTTTTACTTTTTCTCTTAACACGTTTCAGAGTTGTGTCGTGGACTATAATATTACGTCAACGCATGTTTTCTATGTGCAATTTGAACGTAGTTTACACGACCTTTTACATATAGACTGTGTAGACTGTGATGACTATAATTTCACATCAAATAATAAAAAAACTGATGATAAGTAGTAATAATGGGAGCACTTTTATGCATATATTTGCAATTTTATTTGTAAATGAGTAAGTCACACGAAATATATAAACATATTACAAAATTTACATCTGCCAGATTACAGGTCAATGAGCTATAAAAGCTGGCAAAACGCCATAATTATACATAATATTTTTCGTCCATTATTGTTTATAGACAATTTTTACTAAAAACGCGCACGGCCCTGCGCCTTTTGCCATTTTTTAGGGCTATGATCATATCAAACATCGTTAAGTACCGCATCCCTATGTTTTTAGTTCTGCTCAACCAACTATTTATGGGTTGAGTTATTTTCCATTACTTTTATCTTCTGTTCGTGTCAGCCTCCAAATCCTTTTTGACAATTGCACCTCGCTATGACCTTTTATGTGTCAACATAGGCAAAGCCTTAAAACTTTTTATAATTTTGAATAACTTTGTTTTTTAGAAAAGGTAGAAAGAAAAATTGTTAAGGTTTGCAATCTTGGTGTAATGTTGTTAATTCGTATTCTTTTTATTTAAATTTTAGTCTGCATCTGATGAAAAGCTACAGCTCGAAACGCGTTGTGCCTAAGGACATGTGCATGAAAAGTACAGCATTGGTCTAACAGAAAAACATGAAATATATTTCATTAATTACTTTTTACATTTTGACTTTGTTTTATTTATGATTTTAATGAATTTATTATATGCTAACCGTTTGTGTTTGTCTTTTTATTTTTAGTAAAAACTGTCTATAAACAATATTGGACTAAAAATGTAATGTGCAATATCTACGATTAAAAGACAGTGCAATTGTTTTTCAAGTTAAAACGTCATAATGTATGGAACTTAAAATATATTACGGGATTAAAGGATAAACAGATGAAAATTTATCTTTACAAATAAAAACTCAAATAAATAAAAAGAAATCAAGGAGCACCTTCGAGTAACAAACATATATTTCATAAATATTCCGGTGCTCAGAAGTATTGTGGAGCTCTGACACAAGTTCACAAGACTCCTAGCTCCCTCCTCTGCAAAAAATATTACTTTTGTCTTTCTAGAATACATAATACTAGAATACATTACTATGTATTCTATATTGTATACACATCGTTTACGTGTAGATGTAAACTACGAAATTTTACGCGTTGACACATATTTCTGAGAACTTTTGAAGAACATTTTATGGTCTTTAAATAACACTAGGTATTTGGAAGATTTTCGTCGAGGGTTGACAACAACGGTTGTCAAAGTGCTTTTACCATTTTATCTTTTTGTTTCCTTTATCGGATAGCTAATGAATAGTTATCATTTGTAAAAAATTGATAAAATATTGAGTATTGAATGAAGTGTGTGATATTCTTGGGTTATATAAATTTTACTCAAATTTACTCATATTTTATCCCAATGCGGCTCGTAGGACATTGGCAATTCATTAGTAAGTAAAACCTGTAACAAATCACTTTTACCATAATAAGTAACATTGAGATACGTTTGGGGGTGGCGATTGAAGAAAAATTATACGCTATTTGATTTGTTTAAATGTTTTAGGTATGTCTGAAGAAAACATCTTGCTCGTCAAATTGAAAGAAAATGCATTCCTTTCTATTGGTAATGTTTCAGTGTTTCTTTTGGAAGAGTGAACATTAAGAATGGCATTTCAGTACAACAGCCTCGTGATAACGAATCTTTATGTCAGACACGTCAAGGTCGCGGACAGAGTTCGCGGGCACTTCGTCCAGAGCAACTGGCGCGAAATTTGAAAGTAATGGTACAAAGTGCTCCGTTGTGACAGTACGGCACTAAGATACCAGTCTGATGTCATCCTTTTGAAGAAATCAGTTGACAGTTATTGCCCCAAATTTAGCTACGTTCATTTTCATTTCCTCTTCTAAAGTAAAGAAATTGTCAATTAGGTAACTCACAATAAAACAGTCAGATTTTATATCTCCAATTGCTAACACCATAACAGTTCAGCCGACTTTATGAAAAATTGATATTCCTCGGTTGATTTAAAGGAACTCAAGATTCTCTGAGTTTGAAACGGGTTAATTTTTATTTTGCATTTTCAACATTTTCTGTAAAATGGCATAACATTTTTGGATTAAACTTTGTACTCGAAAAACGGACTAAAAGAATGGTGCAGGGATCATTTCCGTTGAAATTTCTGATTTTCAAAAGTTCAATTGTTTTGCCGTCTTTCTACACCAACAATATTGAAGATTATTTTCATAATGAAATGTGTTTTTTAATCTCAGACCATATTATTGTATATTAATTGTTATAAAATATTTAATATTATAAAATATTGATTATTATATGATAAATACAAATTTGCTACTAGGACAGGATTGAAAACTACTTATGTAATATCCCAGATTTCTTAATACATCATAAAAAGCTTGTTATTGTGTAATAAATATTGAAGTCAGTATCAAATCCAGCAATATTCATGAATTGTTTATTTCGAAGTTGGCCATCTCCTAAAACGGCAATTAGAGAGACAAAATGACTGCCTTCCAGGGTGCAATTGCATTGTTATTTTGTAATTAACCCCTTATATGCACCGAAACGTCTGAAAATGGTTATAGTATTCTGAGCGAAATAGGAACGAACAAAGATGTTTCGTAGGTCAGACTCTAAATGTTTAATTTTCATGGCGTCGAAATCAAACTTCAGGTGGCATCGAAAAAGGGTCAGGAAGGTACTTCAATCTCAACAATCTCCGTAGATCCTTTGCCGATTATATGATATTAATATGGTGTAATGCAATTCCGAAAAAGAAATATGTCTTTATTAATCCAAATAAACGCTTAAGCTAATCGTCTAATGCGAAGCGAAACTGAATAAACGTGGTTTGAACTATGTAGCAAAATCATGAAAACTGGAGTTTGCGGAGTTTGAAACGTGTATTGTTTAGGATCCAGATATGACGTGTGAGGCCTGTGTTTTGACTATGCATCTATAGATGCTATTGTTGTAAGAAGTGCATGAGTGTATTCCTTATCAAATACATATCAGTAACGACCTCCGGCTATGAACGGAACGTCGAGTTCTTTTTCTTGGTACTCAAAATTATGAATACTAAATTATTTTAAACTAATATCACTCTACTCGTATATCTTGTAAAATATAGGTTTATTATGTAACGTTCCTACGATTTTTCGTTGATCCTTTTCCTTTCTGCATTGCAATTTTTCCGCATTGTAATATAAATGATGTTTTAATTATTGTTTCAAGTATTTATGTTGAAAAATTACATCGAAAACTGAATCACATAGAAGCACTTCCCAATTATTTATAACACATTTTTTCATATATATTAAAATATTGTAATATTACCCCCACAACCTTAAATTGGAACTGTTATAGTTTATTTTATATATTTATTTTGATTGACTACTGTCGGTGCACAAGAGTTATAGCAGAACTAAAAAGTCGTTATTTAAGATGTACATGGAGAACCATACGAGTATTTAAGAAGAATAAATACATATGTTAAAAAATAATTTATTTTTACCAAAAGTTTCATAGAGATTGTTCATAAGATAACAGAAATATTTCATAGTGCTTTTACCGCGACCATAGGCGAAAATTGCCTGGTCTGAAGTACCTTACGTTCACATTTGTTTGTTTTATTTTACAGTTTGTATTGTTTTAGAGGGCGTTGGTTGGTTACTTGAGGACTGAACTTTTGCCCGTTGAGATGCTCGTTATTTGCTTCAGATTACTACAGTATTTTAACGTAGAGTAAAACACATCCGCCGCAAAGAAAGCGGATCCGATCAGCTTAAATACTTTACCACGCAAATGACAATTTTTTAGATGTTTCATTTTTTTATGCACTGACGATATGATTAATATTAAAATACTGTGAGGAGGTCCCTTTGTTTAGTGATAGAAAAAGTTCGTGAAGAAATTCATCCAACCCTGACAAGAATCCATTTAAGTTTCGACGATAATTTTTTATTTAACGTGTGTAAGAGGGAAATCCCGCCAGAGGTAATAAAAGTGTGATAGAACCGTTGTGTTCCGTGTTAAATATCTTCACTGTATTTCTACAAAGGCCACAGGGACTATTTCCCCGTAGTTGTAAGTTTGGCCTTCCGAGGGTTAAACAAGCTTTCCTTGAAAGATCGCCGGCCGTAGCCACGATTAAGAACGAACGATGTTGAATAACAAACAATATTTAAATAATCCATTTTAAAAAAATGTATTAGGAAGAATTATTTGACAAAGAACTACTACACGTACCCAACTACACGTAGTCGGCTTTACAAAGGATTGATTAATATTGATGGAAATTGATCTTTTAATTAAAATTATTAAATATTAAACCACCAATATTTCAAATATCATGTAACTTAGAAAACTTTTGAAAAATACGTAATTTGAAATCGCAAGACGATTGGACAAATTGAGCTAATTTTTTTATAAAATTATTCTATTGGTGGAAATAGTATACTAATGCATTATTTCAAACATTCATAAGTTACAAAAAGTTTAAAATAGTGTAGTAGCGAAATAAGTATTTACGTCAAATATAAATTTACGATACACAGTTAACTTTATTTAATCATCTCATGGGAAATAAAGAAAAAAATAATCTTAAAAAATGTCTGACTAGAACTGTGTTTTCGACATAAGTGCGATAAAAATTCCGATTACAAATTATTTCAATATCCAACATCGATTATTTCTATTAAATCAAAACCCATCGATTATCACTTTCCAAATTCGGTGGATCGCTTAATCGGCCAACGCCTTCAGGGGGAGGGAGCGATCTCTTCCGTAAGCGGCCAGGTGGCTTAGCCGCGCGAGCGTAGAGAGTCCGGTGTTAATGGACGCCTCGGTCATGCAAGGCCGCCCGCGGCGCGGCGGGCCGGGCTGGGCCTGGCAGGCAACTTCCCGCGTACGGAACCGGCCGCACTGCACCGCTGGGACGCCAACTACTCCTCGGCGCGGCGGGCAGCGTTGTCCACTGAGGAGCCCCCGCGGGCGAGAGCGGGCTAATGGCTGTGAGAGCCTTCAAGACTCACTCGACCGCCTCAGGTTAACACTCAGGTTATTAGAGCTACAACACATACTTTCGCGCATGAGTTATGAGTTTGCAATTCGTGAACATTCAGAAAGTTCAACGAAAATGAGATCTGCACCATTCTTTTAAGCGATTGTTGTTCTATTCGAAAGAAAAATGTGGAGCGGTTTTTGAGAATTGTTTTTTTGTAAATTGTAAATCAATTTTAAGCACAAATTACGTATAAACTACTCGTTCTTTCAAAAAGATGTACATCTATGACTATGAGAGCCTTCAAGACTCACTCGACCGCCTCAGGTTAACACAAACTATTAGAGCTACAACACATACTTTAGCGCATGAGTTATGAGTTTGCAATTTGTGAACATTCAGAGAGTTCAACGAAAATGAGATCTGCACCATTCTTTTAAGCGATTGTTGTTCTATTCGAAAGAAAAATGTGGAGCGGTTTTTGAGAATTGTTTTTTTGAAAATTGTAAATCAATTTTAAGCACAAATTACGTATAAACTACTCGTTCTTTCAAAAAGATGTACATCTATGACTATGAGAGCCTTCAAGACTCACTCGACCGCCTCAGGTTAACACAAACTATTAGAGCTACAACACATACTTTAGCGCATGAGTTATGAGTTTGCAATTTGTGAACATTCAGAGAGTTCAACGAAAATGAGATCTGCACCATTCTTTTAAGCGATTGTTGTTCTATTCGAAAGAAAAATGTGGAGCGGTTTTTGAGAATTTTTTTTTTGAAAATTGTAAATCAATTTTAAGCACAAATTACGTATAAACTACTCGTTCTTTCAAAAAGATGTACATCTATGACTATGAGAGCCTTCAAGACTCACTCGACCGCCTCAGGTTAACACAAACTATTAGAGCTACAACACATACTTTAGCGCATGAGTTATGAGTTTGCAATTCGTGAACATTCAGAAAGTTCAACGAAAATGAGATCTGCACCATTCTTTTAAGCGATTGTTGTTCTATTCGAAAGAAAAATGTGGAGCGGTTTTTGAGAATTGTTTTTTTTGAAAATTGTAAATCAATTTTAAGCACAAATTACGTATAAACTACTCGTTCTTTCAAAAAGATGTACATCTATGACTATGAGAGCCTTCAAGACTCACTCGACCGCCTCAGGTTAACACAAACTATTAGAGCTACAACACATACTTTAGCGCATGAGTTATGAGTTTGCAATTTGTGAACATTCAGAGAGTTCAACGAAAATGAGATCTGCACCATTCTTTTAAGCGATTGTTGTTCTATTCGAAAGAAAAATGTGGAGCGGTTTTTGAGAATTTTTTTTTTGAAAATTGTAAATCAATTTTAAGCACAAATTACGTATAAACTACTCGTTCTTTCAAAAAGATGTACATCTATGACTATGAGAGCCTTCAAGACTCACTCGACCGCCTCAGGTTAACACAAACTATTAGAGCTACAACACATACTTTAGCGCATGAGTTATGAGTTTGCAATTCGTGAACATTCAGAAAGTTCAACGAAAATGAGATCTGCACCATTCTTTTAAGCGATTGTTGTTCTATTCGAAAGAAAAATGTGGAGCGGTTTTTGAGAATTGTTTTTTTGAAAATTGTAAATCAATTTTAAGCACAAATTACGTATAAACTACTCGTTCTTTCAAAAAGATGTACATCTATGACTATGAGAGCCTTCAAGACTCACTCGACCGGCTCAGGTTAGTGTTGTAATACAAACTATTAGAGCTACAACACATACTTTCGCGCATGAGTTATGAGTTTGCAATTTTTGAACATTCAGAAAGTTCAACGAAAATGAGATCTGCACCATTCTTTTAAGTGTTTGTTGTTCTATTCGAAGGAAAAATGTGGAGCGGTTTTTGAGAATTTTTTTTTTGTAAATTGTAAATTAATTTAAGCACAAATTACGTATAAACTACTCGTTCTTTCAAAAAAATGTTCATCTATGGCTATGGGAGCTTCCGAGACTCATTTGGCCCTCCCAGGTTAAGGTTGTAATACAAAGAGCTATATTAGCACATACTTTCTTGCATTAGTTATGAGTTTGCAAGTTTTGAACATTCAGGGAGTTCAAGGAAAATGAGATCTGTACCATTCTTTTAAGCGTTTGTTGTTCTATTCGAAGGAAACATTTGAAGAAAAAGTTTGGAGCGGTTTTTGATAAAGTGTTTTTTATAAATTGTATTAATTTCAAGCAAAAATTACCCAAAAACTACTTGTTCTTTCAAAAAGTTGTGCATCTATGGTCAGTGGTAGATTGTAAACGTAGGAGATTGAATTAGATAACAGCGATATCTTTTGTCTCAAAGATGAAGAGAAGGACAGGACGGGAGGAGCCGAGAATGGAAATTCTATTTGAATATGTTTTTCTGAAAAATGAACAAAAACAATATTATAATGAAAAATCTAAAGTGGTAATTATTTGGAACTCCCAGTGTCACTTAGATACAACACAGAAATAACAAATTAGGATATCTTCTAAAAGCATTATTTAAACCTCTTATTACTTCGGAGTATGGTTATTTGCTGACGGTAAGGTTCTTTTAGTTAATAGCAATTGTAATGTGAAATATATGATACGAAATTCAAGCAAACATCGGAGGGCAGTATTGAAGATTATTTTTCCCCAAACAATTTGGATACGTGAAAAATAGGTCGCAGCATACGGTAATGGAAAAGAGGTGGAAGTATGACAGAAATTAAAGTATTTGGCATCAGAGAAATCAGCATGTCAGAAGAAAAAGATAGAAAGCAAGAAATATTGTCAGAAACAGGTTTTCAAGAACTTGAAGAAGCCGACTGGAATGACAGAGATACAGTATTATTATATGGAAATTGGGGATGAGTAAAATAGCTGTAGGACCTTCTTTATTATAAAGCCAGAGCCTAAAACTTAACGCCATATCTGGAATGAATGAATGAATGATTGGTCGTTTACTAAGAATCTAAATGGCGTTGGATCAATGGTGGAATAAGAGGCAGAAGAAATGAAAGCACCTCGATTGATTGATTGATTTATTAATGTTTCCGGGCACGTCAACTGCCAAAATCATTAGTTCCGTCAGTGTACTGAAAGTTTTATAGCGGTATTGATTGATTAGTGATACCGAGCCCGTGAACAGCTAAGATAATTAGTCCCGTGCGTGTAGTGCACGTTTTTATTCGTCCTCTTCCGCTGGTTGGAGAAATCCGGTGCAGACCTACACATCGACTCAGAGGGTTTTTCCCAGCCAGGTATCTTCCACCTTCGGGCATCTCCCCAACTTCTAAGCTCCCGACTAGTGTGGTAGTGACCACAGAAAACTACCTATGAGAGCAGTCGTCTGCTAGAATTATCCTTCAGACAACGACTGAATTCGACTCAGTTATCCATCTAAAGTCCATCTAATCCTGCCACCGTCAGGAATTCACCCTTCGTACCTTCAGGTCAGAGGCACTGTAGGGACTTGAATCGGTGCCCTGACCCACGTAAGCTGGCGAGGGCACCCCTAGAACACCTCCCGCAAACCTCTTTTCTTTAACATCGATTTCACACGGGTCGACGGTGAATCGAACTCCGGATCTAGCAGTGGAAAGCAAGCGAGCGCTCTGACTGCTACATTACGTGTCACCCTGGACTGGAGGAGCTCACAAGGCCTCACAAGAAAAAGACCGAGCCTCGAAAGTCCTTGATCCTCGCAACTGGAATATGTAGATTCGCCTCTGATCACTTTTGTGATGGTGAGTGAATTGTGTGGTCACCGTGCGTGAGCCGTGCAAGGGAGAGGAGGGGTCGATAGAACTCGTGACCGTGACAAGCGCATTCGTTGCTTTCTGCAAGTGCATTGTGCGTGAAACGTTTCCCATATCCCACAGGATTTTAAACCAGTTAGTAATTGTACCTCGAATTTTTAACATCGATTTATATCGGTTATAGCCTTTTTATTGTTTGGCCTTTTTTGTATTCAGATTTACAGCTGTTACGTGTCAGGATAATACATTATCATATTGTACGAATTGCATTGCTTTTACTCGGTAAAAATGCATACGAACAATTTACTTGTGACTAAAATCCCAAAACTAGGATAGTTGAGTTCGTTTTTATATTGTGACCAAATAAAGAATCAGAAGGTACTAAATTAAACATTTACGATGAACATGTTTTTATCTTTCAGAAAATGCGTGTATTAGGAAACAATCCACTTTCTGAATCAATCTGCATCTGCTGCGATTTGTATCCGAATAATTGAAATAATGTTAGAACAAAACGGTTTATAACAAATATTAAATTTTTAACACAAATATTCGTGAGAATTGCGTTATTTATACGAAAGGAGCAAATGTCAGCTGTATGATAAGGGGAACTAATTTGAACAACCCCCTATACTTTAAGTCTTGTACACCCAATTTACACGCTTCATTTTGACGAACGACCGCAGAATTTTGCGCACGTGCGCATGACCACAGCGGTTCGGGTGCCCCCAGACTTCTCTCAAATTCGTAGGGCGAAAGGCAGCGTGTAAGTGGGCATGTGTCACCCCAGACGTCTCTACACGCGTTTGTTACAACTCTCGAAATCGTCGACCGAAACGAAGTATGAAAATCTGTACGTGTCGTCCTAGACTTCTCTGCAGACGTTCGTTAAAACCCTTGAAATCGTCGGCCGAAAAGAATCGTCGGCCGAAGGCGTGTGTCACCCCAGTCTTCTCTGCACGAGTTCGCTGAAACTGTCGAATTCACAGGCCACAAGAAAGCGTATAAATCGGCGTGTGTCATCCCAGATATCTATGCGCGCGTTAACTAAAACTCTCGAAATAGTTGGTCGAAAGGTAGCGTATAAATTGGCATGTTTGCCCCAGACCTCTCAGCACGCGATCGCTGACACTCCCTATATTGTTGGCCGAAAGGGAGTGTGTAAATGGTTGTAAGACTCGATTTCCACCCTTCCTTTTAAGCAGCAGTTGCGGACTTTAAGCAAACGGACTAATGCGTTCGGAGGGCTAGAAGCCACTCTGCCCTTGCCCGCGTTCGCCAAAATTCCGATTTCATTTAACAAATGGAAGCGTGTAAATTGTGTCTTAGAGGGTATCGCGTCTTCCTCTAAAGTTGGGAACATCTAATATATTGTAGCTATCGCGTAATTAAATAGTGTTAATAATATGCATTAAATCGACGGCCTATTCTACCTGTTTAAATACTGGGCTGCAGAAGAGTGACTATAAATAATCTATCTCTCGGATGCTAGAGTGCAAAGAATATTTTCTAAAGTGCTTGTAACAGAAGTAGAAAATAATACTCACAGCGCGTTTCATCAGGAATTCCAAAGGCAGCACTTCGTTGGCGGAATCGTCTTCCAGTTCCGGAGGCTCTGAAACAAATCAAAACGATTTGCCAAATAATTCTCTTTAAAAAAAAGGAAGAAGTAGTAATCATTTACTTCATATTTACATATTATAAAGTATAATACAGTGATGATTGCGATATCCATTTTTACGCTTTGGCGGGGGTGTGTGTGATGCCTACACCTTTGTGCTATACTTTCTGGACAGAAGCTCATTGGTTTGTTTTTGCTTTCCACATTAGGAAGGGTGATGAGGGTGAAGGGGAATATATGATCAGGAGGGTGAATAATGGTAGGGGATTATTACTGAAGTGATGATGGGACAGTGCCCCATTTCAGCTGTGGTCGTGCCTCACTGGAGGAGATATCGGAGAAGTCCCTAACCCTCACGTAATAGCGGGGGAGGAACATAGCCTTCTGCCGAGATATAACATGCACTATACTAACGAGACAAGCGGCCAAAGCAGTTGACGCGTGAAGAAACACAAAATAATCCATCCACATTGGCGTCTGTGAACTACGAAACAAACATCTTCACTGCTCAAAACATACAGACACGTACACTCAAGGCGCTGTGCTGGAGTTAAATTCGCGCATTCAAGCAGAGAAAATTATAAGCTTTGGGTTTTAGAGAATCTGTATTAGGATACATTTTACATAACTCCCATGCTGAAAGTAGATGACTTGGTTCTTTGATCATCAAACTCCGATAATTAATTGAAATGTTATAAAAGCAAAAAGAAAATGGCAATGCAAAGTGTGAAAACATTATCCTCCTAGTACCTTCGCGTAAGCAGTTAATAAGGAAATCATGGCCGGATTAACGCTTGCTTGGGCCCCGGAACGGTCTTCATGTGGTGTCTGTTATCATTCACTCCATTATTTAGCCCGGACATTTGCTTAGGAACGAAAGCAAATCCTGAATTAATTTTCTACTCAAGAAGTGTTGAATAACAATATTCGTTCAGAAAAAATAGATGCTTATTATACTTAACGATATTTTATGTAGAAAAGTAACAGAATTGTGTGTAAATGGACGTATGTACAAAGACGTGTGTTGATTCTTACCTGTAACAGTCGATCGACGAATCTACACGAATGTTTAAATCAAGGGGTATGTATTTCCATGAGTTGTTTAAAAAAATGGAATGTTGGATGTGTGTTGCAATTCAAGAAGGCCCCGCCTGCGTTTGGTAAAACATCACAGCAGTGGCTCTGACCGGGAGGTCGTACAGTTGGAGTGCCGACGGAGGGAGTTTTTCGGCGTTTGCTAGGGCGCTGGGTCGGATTCACCCGCTGTCTGAAGGGGAATTCCAGCGACCGACTGCTCTCATCGGCGAGCTTTCTTCCTCATGCTTCGCCCCTCCTCAGCCTACCCCATTACACGCACATGCACACACAGACACACAAACACTGCACTATCGTTCATGTCGGGAGCGTAGAGCTTATTCCGGTTAGAGCGGTGTCCCGCTGATGAAGATACAGCAAACCGACGTGTATGTCGACGCCGGATCTCACGTTCTGATGGGGGAGATACACCCACCCACCTACAAACATCTTACTCACTAGCAATCACCGTAGCTGTTGATGCTTGCACTGGACTAATGACCATAGTTGTTGATGCTTGCACGGGACTAGTGCCCATAGTTGTTGATGCTTGCACGGAACTAATGCCCATAGTTGTTGATGCTTGCACGGGACTAGTGCCCATATTTGTTGATGCTTGCACGGGACTAATGCCCATAGTTGTTGATGCTTGCACGGGACTAATGCCCATAGATGTTGATGCTTGCACGGGACTAATGCCCATAGTTGTTGCGCGCATGGGACTAATGACCGCATCAGTTGATGCGCCCGAAAACATATCATAATCAATCAATTAAAATAAACCAAAAATACGCTTCTGTTTCTCCATGTATTGGCTCCAAGATACACGATAAATGTAGTGTGTTACTGCATTTAAAAAGTACTAGCGTACCCGTGCCAGAACTCTAGCATATTAAACCCACCCTATACCCTATCCTTCCGTTTGGATATTCATGAGGGAAGTTGTTAACGAAACGTGATTATTTGTTTAAAAATGTTACTTTCAATAACTTCCAAAGAGGAAACCAATGTACTTAGAAAAATATCAAAAGCAAATAAAAACAATGCAATTGATGCTATTATCTCTTTCCTTGACAGTCACAAAAATTGATAGCTGTATTTTTACTCTTGAGAAAGCTACTTAGTTGTCCATGAAAAATTCAAGATCGGTCAAGTACACCCGTACTCTTTGCAATGTTAGAAACTGCAGTGCAATGAAGAATCGAGAAGTGCAGAACCAGAAAAAATGTAATAGAATGTCTTAGAAGATCTTTCTGTAGATTACTGTGTGAGAAACATTTCTTTGGGCCGTCGAGACCCGGCTCTGAAAATATATTAAGTTGAGGGAGATGACTTTCATTATTTCTTCATGTAATTACATCAACAGTGCCGCATCTCAATTCCCACAATTTAGTTGAGGCTATCAGTCTCAAAATTCCTAGTTTTAAGGTTCTAAAACGCCTTTTTTGGAGTTATATAACTATATAGATTTTAACGCTGCGGGTTGCATTGGACACAAATATTTTAGATGCGTTTTATTTTTCAACAAATCCTTCATATTTTTAACGTTAAAGTAAAATTATTCAAGCCTCTGCAAAATTCTCTTTTTCAAGAGGCGGGATTCACTTTTAAAGATTGGCTGCATGTGAGAGCCGCAATACTCATTTACACTACTGAAATGATATAGGAGAGGATGATTCTTCAAGGGTTTGGTTCAATAGTGCAATAAAAACGTATATAAAAATGAATACATAAAACTATAAGATTCGAAAATTTATTCTATAATTTTCTGCTGAAGCATGCTACGAGTTTAATAAAAAATAGTCTACCTACCCCTCTAGAAATCAATCGAGAACTTATCCTCGCCTTTGCAATGACAATGTGTGTAAGTCACACGATATTTTCAGAAAAAAGTGCATTACTTCTCCTGATGACTCTCAGCACTTTTAGGAAGGACAACCCTTCCAGCGTTGAATCTACAATGCTTCGCAGACTGCTGTTAGTTCTGCCTGTCGAAATATTGTTCCTGAAAACACGTGAGGAACTTTCATCGATTTCTAACGCGACACTTTTGCAATGTCGACAGAGAAGTTGTTAATTTCGTGGCTCCCCCGCAGTTGCTTGGGATGAGGAGACGAATTATCCCAAGAGGCACCAACATTACTAGACCTCGAAATATTAGACATACAAGTCATGTGTTAGCCATTTAAAATTCGTTACAACATGATCAGTGATGAAATCAGGGAATTTTTTACTTTGAGGAGTGGGAAGTGATTTCAGCGTCTAAAATATGTCACAGATATATTATTGTTATAATTGCTACTACGTTTGTTTTAATGAATAGTTGTGTTGTTTACTTTTATGGAAGTATTTTTTTAAATATATTACCAAGATTTCTTAAATTTTAAGTGCTATTTAGTCTTTTGTACCTTTTAATCATTTTAAAGCTAGACAAGCACTTCTGGATTGTCTGTGCAAATTGGCTGTTATTAAAACTTAAATAAAAATCATGTAAATATTATTGTTGGTCGCTGTCTCTGTTTCCGTCCGTCATCGTCATCAAACACCACTAACGACTGAAGCATGCAAGGGGTTTTCACCAAAATGGAAATTCCCTGATCGATCTGAGGGATGTCGCCTCCGTCGAATTAAACAGATCTTTTAATTTTGGGGAGATTCTTTACATAAAGCCTCAAGAACAAGGACACGAAATTTTCTCACCAATTACTGAAATTGTTTTGCTCGAATATAGCAACGGTTGCGTAATAATATAGAATCCGTCCGATTTTCATTAATACATGTGGAATTTCGAAAAATGAAAAAAAAAATCATTTTTTCGATTCTTTGTGACGCCTTTACTATTAAATCTAACGATTTATTTCTTAACGGAATCTATTACTCAATATTATCATTGTACATTATTGTAAGTACACTTTTTACTTTCTCACCACTGAGTAGACAAAGTTATATAATGCTGCGCGAAAAACCGGCGAATTTTCGGCAGAAAAACTCATATTACAGGGCCTGATAACGAAAAAGCGGATAAATTCAGTTAAAATGAAGATAATTTTTTCCTTTATTTTATTCTTAAAATAATCTGAAAACAAGTTATTAATAGTGTGCCAGGAAAGTCTTTTCGCAGTGGCTCCCTGCTACTGAGAGTGAAGTAACCAGCAGAAGAATGTTGGTTATGTATATTACGTTGATTGCATTATGTTTACAATCATAACATACCGTAGACGTGTTGTCCCCTTTACTTCTTTCCTTGTGATTTGGTTGCTAACAACATAAATGCAATTTTTAATTGATTCACCTCGGTGAAGAGAGTCTTTCCTGGCGCACTTTACTATTAATAATTGCGAATTACATTAATGTAACATGAACCGGTACTTTTTTGGACCTTTTTCGATTTAAATACTTTCAGGGTAGAATATCGATTGGCCATTACTGAGTCTAGTACCTGACCACAACCGAATCTTTCATGTGACCACTACTGGAACATGATCAGGGTTTCGAAAAAAAAATGAAAAAGTAACAAATTAACAATTGGCCATTTTAAGCAAAGGATGAATTAGGAAAGTAGTAGGTATGTGAATCACCCATTAAGTTTCACTTACAAGTTTTAATTGCAGCCCCAGGATTTTGAGAAAACTACGAAAATGTTCTTCACCACCACTGGAGTTTTTACTCCATTTCTGAATGTTTACATTTCTATTTGTAATTATTGTGTGATAAAATTCGATAAATATAAATATTTGAAAACGTATGTAATATTTATCTTAATACTCAGGTATTTTTGTCTAATTGTAAAAAATTAATAAAGCTGAAAAAAGAGGATCGAGAGTAACAACCTCTTGTCCCGTGCTCCCCTACGTTGCACCAATGACACACACGCATACAAACACGCCTTGTTGAAACCCAAACGCGAGGGCGGGAATTATTGGCGGATTCCGGACCCGCGCGTGCTTTTTGCAAATACGCGCGCGTGTTTAATTATAACGGGCGGAACGCGCGTGGGCTCCCAACCCCCACCCTCGCAGCCGGAACAAACCCAGACGCTCAGTTTGCATTCTGGGACGATTGGCCAGACAATATTTTGTCTTCAACATTTTGAAGCCGACGCCTCAAAATGTTTTATAAACACTTTTTACTTGCAGTATGTTCAATTTGCAGAGCAGTACTAGGCACATTAGTCAACGAAAGAAAAACATGGGTGGAGAAAAAATAACCCAAGGGTAATTCTCCTCGACAAGAATTACTTGTATTCAACAGAAAAGGATAACTGTTACAACAATATTAACTAAATTTACTAATTTACTAAATCTAGAGCATTTAATGGTTTTAAGCTTCTTTTTTCTTGATCGTTTCCAAGGACTTATTGCGAAGTGATTTTATTACACATTAGTTTGCAATTAAAGTGTCTTAAAAAATAAAACCTTTAGATTCCCCTTACTACAAATTTTGAAGTGCTACTGAAGATATATCAACTGTATTAATGAAGAATTATAAAAGAATATCTTCTCCAATCTCTGTTAAATTTGTAAGTAAACTTTACTTAGTTATAAATACAAGAACAGATTGTAAAAATAAATAATTAATTTTAAAAAAACAATACGTTGCTTTTATCTTTTGCTCAGTCTGTCAAAGTGTCCTCGAAACAATCATACTACAGTCTATTGTTACTTTATAGTCATGTTTCGATAATACGCATTGTAATGTTTATAAATGGCGGACTAAATTTTCATATCATGGATTTTGCTAAGAGGCAACTTACTGAGTATGCCAAGTATTGTTGATCTCATCGCATCAATACTATTCCGCAATCGGGTCACAACTCTTTTTTATAAACAAGTATTAATGAAGAGGATTAACGTGGGTCAATATGAATGTTACGCGTAATTTATAATAAAGTGGACTGTGATCATGATTTGACAAAAGATCATTGTGCACAAACCAGAAATTTATTGAATTATTAGGATAAACGTGAATGAGGGTATTTAACATACAACTATTTTTGCTTTCATCTGTAGTTGAATTTGTTGGAAAAATCAATTCTACGAAAAAATAATTTGACTCATTAACTCACTTGATTAATTAACTTGTAATATTACAATGTATCGCTAAATTTATTGAATATTAATTCGTTTAGTTTTTTGAAATTTATTAACAGACTCGAAATTACTACAGCCACACCACATAAAATTCTTTTTCATTTGTGTTCATATAACGTAGCCGCTCTCTCTCTCTCTCTCTCTCTCTCTCTCTCTCTCTCTCGTCGGTGGGGGGATTCTCGTAGGATCGTGGCTCTTTTAGAAGATTTCGTAAAAAACACAAAGTCGTGACCACAGAACAACATATAATTGGATAAGTGTTGAAAGCAATACACAAAAAAATTACAAAATGAAAATGACATTGACACCTAAAAAAAAAAAAACAAAAAAAAACTTAACAATATTCAAAAGAAAAAATACACCCGAAGGGAAAACCATCTGCAAAATCAATATGAATTAATTTCATGTTTGGCTCCCCTTAGAATCACAGTAATATCTTCTGTGACTAAATAAATTGAAATTAATCAAAATGGATGAATGGAATCCCTGTTGGGGTTGAGGAGTGCCCATAACATCACTTCCAAGGTAAGGGCGAATGCATTTCGCATGGCAGAGGGTCGCAGTACTTTCTGTTTAAAAAAAATAGATATTTAAACAAGGTATCTACAATATTTCTAAAAATTTAGTAATTTATACTTAAAGTTAATGCAATTCATGAAAAATCTCAAAAACGGCCACAATTTTTTTCTTTAATTTTTTTCCACGTTTAGAACAAAGAATGCTTGAATAAGGCGAAGGCCTAATTTTCTTTCACCTCTTTGAATTTTGAAAAATAGCAAGAGTTAGAAATAATTTGATAAATTATGTGCTATTGTCGCACCACTAGTCATGTTATACAGCTTTGTTACGGTGCAGATTAATGCTATCCTGCAACTGGATACGTCACTGCAATACACAGCGCTGTATCGTCCCTTTAAATGACTACGTAGGAAATCTAATCAGAGCTTCATTACGAGACCAACTCTACTCGAAGTAGCTTCTCGGAACGTGAAGTAAGAGGCCTACTATCCTCACAGGGCCAGTGGTATTCCGAGTGGCTTTGATGTCAGACGCCCACTTCCCGTTTTAATTTTGTGTTGATGTTTTGCATATTTCTCCTTTAGCGTTCTTCTTTTCTAGTTTTCTTTCCTTTTATGTACGACTCTCTCCGCTTCCGTATATCACCATTTTAAAAAAATTCTACATGGATAATGAAATTTAATGCCTCTGTAGCATACGCAAGGGAAGTAATAGGGTATAGGTATTAATGAAAGAGCCCGGCAAAAATAAATTAATTTGGGGAATGGCCTCACTTCTCTGCTACGAAAGATCTTAATAGAATACGGTCATTACAAATTCACCTTTTGAGTCTTAGTATTCATATGAATGTTCACCTGATTTCTTACAATGCGCTTACCTAGTCAAATTGTACGCAATACAAACATATTTCATTGGAAAGTTACTCACCGGCTGCTAAATGTAACGGCGCCTAAACGTAGGTGGGAGTTGCCACAAAGGTTACGCAGTCTGCAAAAAAATTACATTCTTTTTACATCTCTTAATTTATCAACTGTCCACCCTAGTTTCCGAAACATTGGATTAAGCCGATTGTTTCATTTCCTATAAAGAAATAAGATATTAATGTTCTCCTGGGTTGTTTGGGAACGTCATTTACCATGCCTTGTGGAAGAAGCACAGTATGCGCTATCTGTACAACCTGAAACCAGAGATGCAGCCGCCAGTAAATTAAAATTTTGCCCAAAAATTAAGTCATTACGATGGGGAAAATCAAACGAAAGGAACAATGGTTGAAAATGCAAATACAGTTTATTTGCACTCTACACTATTCCTTTATTTCTAAATACGTTCCCAAGCTTCTTCACAAACTTCTGTCCTAAGTAAAATTTTTGTTTTCGGATTAAATTTGAGATATGAAGGTTCTTTTGTGTTTTTCTCCTTCTTTCCCCTTCCTCTTCGTTTATCTTCTTCCTTTTACTATTTTTGGCCAGAAGGTCCGTTCCTGATTCACTCCATCTTTATCTTAGTCGGGTATGATGATCTCTTCTTCCTACCGGTATAACAATGTAGAGTCACTTTTGAGAATCTATCATCTTCCTTTGGTAGTAGACGTGCCGACTGGCTTGCATTGGGAAAAGTAGATTCCCTGTCCACCATATAAGATGGAAGTCGCCGTTAGGTAGGGCGTGAGCTCTAAATGAGCAAACTGCCACCAAACTGCCACCCGTACCTCGAGAGCCAGTTCTCGTAGTGGGACGCTCAGCTCATCGCGAACTGAGTGCGCCACTAAAAGAGGTTCGTAGCAGAAAGTACGAGTATACAGACTGCATGTTTGGTCCAAGCTCGCTTGACGCTCACTTTGATGTAGCGACTACCATCGACTCGCTCCGAACCGAACGGCAAACGCGGATGTCGCGCTCAGTTCACGCGTGCAACTAGGCAAACGTGCGCTCGCGGGCCGAACGGGAGTTTGCACGTACGACCTCACCGTTACCGGCCCCTTGAGTGCCAGCTGTGAATGCGAGGGTCCGAAACGTGTGTAACTTCGCCAGGACTACTCCAACAAAGTTGCAAAATGAACATAATACTTATTTACATTTGGCGCCATTCTGTAATGTCTTAACACTGTTGTCCGGTTTGAGTGTCTCAGGGAACTCCATGACTGGTGTCACTGCAGTGTCTCTCACCGGGAGGCCTTAAAGTTTGAGTCCAGACGGTGACAGGATTTTTGATTTAGGACTACATAGCTAGGTCGAATTCAACTACTGTCTAGAGGAGAATTCTAGCGGCCAATTGCCCTATTCGGTAATTTTTTATGGTTTCTCCGATCAATACCAGGCAAATGCCCGGAACTGTTTCCTAACAAACGGGCCTTGGACTTCGCGCAAATCTTACCTTCCTCTTCGTCGTCTTATCCTCATCCCTCACACACAGGTACACTTCCAAGCGTTACACTACCACAATTGGACGGCGTGATCCATCAACCGGCTAAGCACAATTTTTTTGGGAAAAAAGATATGGACGCCATCAGTTGCATTGGATCATGTTCTACGTGTAAGCAAAATTTTGGCGCCAAATCTGTAAAAATAGCCTTATAATTAATGAAAAATGTAAACGCTATCAGTCACCAGGGATTTTATGTTTCGCAAAAACCGGCTATAAACCTAGATCTTTAAATCTGCTGTTCTTAATTTCACATTATGCAGGTAAGCGGCAGATATTCCAGTCATATTTGTGTAGTTTGGCGCTTCAATGAATGAAATAATTAAATTACAGTTTTTAGAGCTGAAAATGTAAAAAAAAACCTTTGATCACGATTATCTCAAAACTTGTGTGATGTCGCATAGCCGGTTGATGTATAACATCGTCCAATTGTCGGAAACGTAGATCTTGTTCCAGCCGGAGGAGGTGCCCCGTTGATGGGATATAGGTGATTCGGGAAAACCAGACATGTAGGTCGGCTCTGTATCTCATAATTCAAGCAGTGGAAGTTCGCCGCTAGCTCTCGTGTAAAAATTAGCTCTACACTTACGGGACTATAGCAGTCTTTGCGCTCGGAAACAATAATCAATCACAAAGAAACAATTAATCAACAATGTTAAGACCTTCAAGTTCATTAACCCTCCGTTACACGCGCTGTGTTTGTGACGCGAATACACGCGCGCGGACTGAGAGTCCGCATACCTTACATTCGCTCTCCTTCCAAAGTTATTGGCACATTTTCATAGTATTTTATGTGAATATCAAATAGATCTTGTGTTCCAATAAAAACACTCAATTGTTGGTTTTTATATTTGTATTTTTATTAGATTAATACTTATTTATTGAAATTATTTTGATGATTAGTGAGAACACATTTCTGTATAATCAAACAAATTTCTACAAGTAAAAGAACATCTAGAAAAAACAATACAAGACAATAAAACATTAAATTGTTAAAAATTGAACAATTATTTATTTCAATTATACATTTGCTATGCAATTAGTGCACAAATAACCCGAGACATGTTGAAGGCATATAAAACAATCACAAGACTTGCACCGAAATCTAGAGGATCTATTTTTTTTCCTGTCGCAGAAACTGCATCTTCCGCGAGTCATGTTACTTTCTGATCTGGTTTGACTTTCAGTCTTCAAAATCCCCCAAAGTTCCTGTAGACGTAATTTTATTGTTGAGGGAATGGATTCCATAAGCACTTTATTTCTTACGTAATCATTCAATAATTCACGTGAAAGGATTTTCAAGAAGTCTTTCCTCTGACATGATTCATTGTTGTTCCCTTTTACAATGACGAAAGCATTTATTCCACCAATATTCAGAAGGGAAAAGAAAATCACCAGAGACCACCTAGTAATTCTTGCAACTGAATAGTTGCATTTCATTTCGTCTACTTTATCAACGCCTGATTTGGTATCATTATAGAAAGTAATTATTTCAGGTTTGAATTTTTCAGAAGACGGATCAATTGAATCGTCGTCATGCATAGTTGATAATGCCAAAACAACTTTGTCTTTTTTTGCTTTATATGACACAAGCGTCATGTTTTTTCTAAAAGCAAATATACTTGATTCTAGAGGCCTCTGCTTCAAAGTGGTCATGAAGGGTGGAATTTCACGTTTGTTTCGACGAACGGTTCCAACAATAGTTAGTTTGTCATTTACCAACAAGTCTTCAGCAAGAGGTATGGATACAAACCAGTTGTCACAAGTAATGTTTCGGCCACTTTTTGAAATATGTTTTACCATCCTTTTCACAATAGCATGTGGCGTGTTTTCACATTCATAAGGTCCCGCGGGCTGTTTTCCACAATACACTTCTAAATGGCTAGTGTAAAACATTTTCGCATCAGTTACAGCAAAGATCTTCAAGCCGTACTTGGCTGGTTTAGAAGGGATGTATTGTCTAAACCCACATCGTCCTCTAAATGCGTCCAACATTTCATCAATAGTAACTAGCTCTGACAAACAGTAATGCTTCTTTATATTTGCATTGAAGTGATCAATCAAAAATCGAACTGCTGCCAATTTATCGACAGTTTTACGGTGATTTCTAGTATGTATGTCATCAAATCTCATGCATTTCAGTAAAAATCGGAAACGATTAATGCCCATTGTAAGTCTAAATAATTCTATTCCTGTGCCATCGTTTGCCCACAGATCTTCTAGATTTGTGTGAGAAGTCTTCAAAACTCCACCAAGAAACAGAAGGCCGATACACGCCTTTAGTTCAATAATATTTGTATCTGCTGTATCTCTAGGCCTTGAGTAATTAGAACGAATGGTTGAAATGAAAATATTAGTACATTTTACTATTTCCTCAAGAATTTCATCGCTAATAAACAGCTGAAATGCTTCAATAGGACTTTTAGCTGCCTTCGCCTGTCCTATCACTCCCGGAAGATGTTTCACGATATTATGAGCCGCTTGTTTTCGCCTCTTGTTTTGAAGAACAGGCTGAGGACACCATTGAAAACCATTTCTCCCAATATACATTTCATTTTCTACTGAATCATCTTCTTCACCACTTTGTTCGCTTTCTGAATAATGGTCACTAACATTTACAACATCTTCATCGCTGTCGTCATCAGCATCTATCTCATCTAACCATTGCTCAATTTGCGACTCCATGTAGATCCTTTTGAAAATTATTTCTATACAGAATAAGAAAATATATTTGTAACAAATTGAACTATTTATCTTTCACAATATCCAAGTTAGTAATATGAAAATAATCTGATTTTATCCAATTTTTTAAAACAGAAAAAATGTTTATGCACTTCCCTAACACTATGTCAGTGTTTAACGACCAAACATGTATTAGAAATATAAAACTTACCTGATTAAGTACGTTTAAATCGTAACACAAATAAGAAACGTAAGAGCAGAACTAATAACACGAACACACGCGCGCGGACTGACGCTCCGCACCGCTAAGTATTCCACTGTGGGCAACGTGCGCAACGATTGTGAAAGGTTTTTTCGACGCCTATCGATGAATCACCACGGCCGAGGAGGATACAGGAAGCCGCAACTCAATACCTCATGATAACTGGCAGTGAAAAAGAAAAAAACAAGAGTGCGGACTCTCAGTCCGCGCGCGTGTAACGGAGGGTTAAGGCACTACTAGAAAAAGTAGACATTTAGAAATTTGGGAAATCTTAAGCAAGAAGTACATGTGTCATTTCTCACTGCCGCTTCTACGTTGTGTGGCCACAGACTACACATTCAATATTGTTCGCACAAAGAGCATCAACAATGACTTCGACGCTTACGAAATGTAATTTGTTACATCCTTGCAATGAATTGCGCATGTCTCCAATGTATCTTTCCATGATACGAATGATATATTGCGCCTAGAAGCCAAACTAATCAGATAAATCATTGTCATCGTTCTCCAAACCAGGAGTGGACGCCGCTTAAGAAAATAACCTAAACTGGCGATGGGGAGACCGAATGAGGAACACTTAAGGGACCATGCGTCCTCCCTTAAACAATAAAGAGGTCATTCATTGGCCCTCACATTTGAGAATAAGTACTATTTACGAATAACAATTTTTTTTTAATTTGTAAAATTTTATTTAATTTTGTCATTATAGAAATGTTGTAATAAAATGTTATCTGAATTCGAAACTTGACCAATTGTCCCTCCTCTTCCGATTGGACGTTCCACTGAGCGGTGTTGGGGTTTGTAGGCTTTGCTGTCTGAAGAGGTCACGCGCCATTAGAAGCGCGTGGCCAAAGGCGCCCCCCGCGGAGCCCCTCGCGCAGATGCGACGCACGGGGCGCCCCAGGGCTCAATTACGCGGCGGCAGGGCGCCCTCGCGCGCGCCACGCCGTGCTCTGCAGCGCGCGCGCCAATTACGCGCTGCTCACGCCCGCGCCCCCTCCCGCGCCCCGCCCGCGCCCCGCCCGCGCCCCGCCCGCGCCCCGCCCGCGCCCCGCCCGCGCCCCGCCCGCGCCCCGCCCGCGCTTACACTCCCGCCCACGCCGCTCGCGACCCGCTCGCGCCCCGCCCGCGCCCCGCCCGCGCCCTGCCCACGCCCCCTCCCGCGCCCCGCCCGCGCCACCTCCCGCTCCCCTCCCGCGCTTACACTCCCGCCCACGCCGCTCGCGCCTAGGCCGGGAGTTTCCTTGCCGAATGTGTACTTGGCTGACCGGGAGACGCCGATGGTGCGTGTAAGGGTACAAACACGTAGAACGCTGGGACGCCGACGCCGGCATCTGCTGCTGATAAACAGCGCTGCTCGACCAGCAAGGGCGGACACATAAGACGCCGATTCGACAGTGTCTAGATCTAGCGGTTCATCCTAGTACTTCACTTCATTCATTTATCGAAATTATATCCAGTGACTGCCAAGAAGAAAATACACTGTTTTTGTGAATAACAGTAAATGGTGTATGGAATAATAGAATTATTCAACGCTGTTTTCGACAATTATATTCAAAATAGATATTAAGCTGATGCAGACTGATGTTAATTTACGAGAATTATGAGGTGCATGTGTGTTTTACAAAACGATATTATTGATAAATATGGATTAGATAACTTTCCCAATAACGCTATTCAATTGGATTCACGTAACGTTGCAAGACAGTCTACAGAACGATCGTCCAATTCATCAATTATGGGAGATACAGTTTTGAAATTCGTGTATAATCTAATTGTGTACACTCGCATAAACTTATAAATGCTTCTGAAATTGTCTTTTCATTTAGTTTCTGTTTATTTGATTAATGTTTCACTCAATGTAACTTTTAACATTACATAAACAAATATAATTGAGGTTATGTAGATGTTACTTGTTCATATACGAAGAAATTTCTCTCCAGCACATTTCTTCGCGTGTCTTTTGCCCCTCTATTACACACAACGAGCCTCACAAACAACATCAAAACCAAAAAAGTACTCCATCCCGTTTGAATCTTGTGATCAGACACTTCAAAGCCACAACTCGACTGAAAACCAGCGAGTGCAGCCAGCACGCCGAAACTCCCAAGAGTTCCGGCTGCTGGCCGGCGCTGGCGGATGGAAGCCGATAGCGTTCGTTGTGTGCGCCTCCATTTGATAACATGGCGCAATCCAGCTGCCGAGTGACGTCATTCGGCGCCGGGGCCTCCCGCGCGAGAAACAAGCGTCTTACGTGTGTGTACCCTAAGTGTCAAGGCGTGTAAGTACCAAGGTAGCCAAGGTGTGTATACTTCGGTTTTTCTTTCTTGGCGCGTGGGGTTGTGTCATCAAAATGGAATATCTCACGGTATTTCGCGTCGTTCTCGGTTGTGCCGCTAGGAGTCGCATGATCGACAGCACTGTTCGATGCAGTCGCGATCATGCGACTCCTAGCGGCACAACAGAGAACGACGCGAAATATCGTGAGATATTTCGTGGCATTTACAGGCACCGCCGTCGTGCCTTCGCGTTCTCACCCTCCTTGCTTCCGAACATTCCCCGCTACTGCTATTTGATGGGGATGAATGTGGCGATGTCGACAGGGAGGGGAGTAAACGGTAAGTCATGCCAGTAGAAGCGAGAGGAAGGTCGGGGCCAAGGTGACCATTCATTCATAAGTGTTATGATTCCTGTACAAACCCCTGATACCAAAATTTGGGAAGATGAATGATTTCGTGCTTAGATGATTATGATGACAAGATAGGAATGTGAGGGAACAGTGATGGAATGAATGGCAGGCGAGACCTGGAATTCTGAGAAAACCTCCCCCATAGCAACTTGTTAATGGGTAAATACTCGTAAAGAAAAATTAAGCGAGAAATAAAAAAAGTAGTCAAATTGTGTAAATTGGGTGCTTTTTTATTTCTCGCATAATTTTTCTTTCTGAACAAATATATTCATTTCTTTTGTAAATAATAAACAATCTACATGTTTCTGGAGTGTTTCTATGCTTCCATAATGCAAATTTTTGCCTAGAAATCAATTTTTCAAACCAACTTATTCCGGCTCAACCATTCGGAATATCCACCTAGTTTATTAGACAAAATATGCTTAGAATTGTCATAAAAGCTTATTTTCGAAGTTTCGACGTTTCCTCCCCGGACACTCTGTTTCTCTGCGTGGTCCCTGGTACATAAAATACAAGGAGCTTCATGTGACCCCAAAGAACATAATCCAGGAATGTCAAATTTGGTGAATGTGAAAGCGACGCATCGACTCCGCCAGCGTGACAGTCGTTTGTTTGACTTGAGCACAGCCGATTGAAGGCGGAAAGCTGTGTCGTTTTGTAGTAACAGGCGACGCGTTACAGGCTACGGCGTATCCTCCTTTGGAGAACAAAGCATCTTCTGCAGAAAGTGAAGTATGTGGGGTCATTGATGCGAGAAGGCAAACTGTCCAGCAACGTCATAGTTGATCCCTGGTGGTCCCTGCTGACATAGCATTTTCTGCAGAAAGTGAAGTACGTGGGGTCATTGATGCGAGAATGCAAAATGTCCACCAACGTCATAGTTGATCCCTGATGGTCCCTGCTGACATAGCATCTTCTGCAGAAAGTGAAGTATGTGGGGTCATTGATGCGAGAATGCAAAATGTCCACCAACGTCATAGTTGATCCCTGGTGGTCCCTGCTGACATAGCATTTTCTGCAGAAAGTGAAGTATGTGGGGTCATTGATGCGAGAATGCAAAATGTCCACCAACGTCATAGTTGATCCCTGATGGTCCCTGCTGACATAGCATCTTCTGCAGAAAGTGAAGTATGTGGGGTCATTGATGCGAGAATGCAAAATGTCCACCAACGTCGTAGTTGATCCCTGATGGTCCCTGCTGACATAGCATCTTCTGCAGAAAGTGAAGTATGTGGGGTCATTGATGCGAGAATGCAAAATGTCCACCAACGTCATAGTTGATCCCTGGTGGTCCCTGCTGACATAGCATTTTCTGCAGAAAGTGAAGTACGTGGGGTCATTGATGCGAGAATGCAAAATGTCCACCAACGTCATAGTTGATCCCTGATGGTCCCTGCTGACATAGCATTTTCTGCAGAAAGTGAAGTATGTGGGGTCATTGATGCGAGAATGCAAAATGTCCACCAACGTCATAGTTGATCCCTGATGGTCCCTGCTGACATAGCATTTTCTGCAGAAAGTGAAGTATGTGGGGTCATTGATGCGAGAATGCAAAATGTCCACCAACGTCGTAGTTGATCCCTGATGGTCCCTGCTGACATAGCATTTTCTGCAGAAAGTGAAGTACGTGGGGTCATTGATGCGAGAATGCAAAATGTCCACCAACGTCGTAGTTGATCCCTGATGGTCCCTGCTGACATAGCATTTTCTGCAGAAAGTGAAGTACGTGGGGTCATTGATGCGAGAATGCAAAATGTCCACCAACGTCATAGTTGATCCCTGATGGTCCCTGCTGACATAGCATCTTCTGCAGAAAGTGAAGTATGTGGGGTCATTGATGCGAGAATGCAAAATGTCCACCAACGTCGTAGTTGATCCCTGATGGTCCCTGCTGACATAGCATCTTCTGCAGAAAGTGAAGTATGTGGGGTCATTGATGCGAGAATGCAAAATGTCCACCAACGTCATAGTTGATCCCTGGTGGTCCCTGCTGACATAGCATTTTCTGCAGAAAGTGAAGTACGTGGGGTCATTGATGCGAGAATGCAAAATGTCCACCAACGTCGTAGTTGATCCCTGATGGTCCCTGCTGACATAGCATTTTCTGCAGAAAGTGAAGTATGTGGGGTCATTGATGCGAGAATGCAAAATGTCCACCAACGTCATAGTTGATCCCTGGTGGTCCCTGCTGACATAGCATTTTCTGCAGAAAGTGAAGTATGTGGGGTCATTGATGCGAGAATGCAAAATGTCCACCAACGTCATAGTTGATCCCTGATGGTCCCTGCTGACATAGCATCTTCTGCAGAAAGTGAAGTATGTGGGGTCATTGATGCGAGAATGCAAAATGTCCACCAACGTCGTAGTTGATCCCTGATGGTCCCTGCTGACATAGCATCTTCTGCAGAAAGTGAAGTATGTGGGGTCATTGATGCGAGAATGCAAAATGTCCACCAACGTCATAGTTGATCCCTGGTGGTCCCTGCTGACATAGCATTTTCTGCAGAAAGTGAAGTATGTGGGGTCATTGATGCGAGAATGCAAAATGTCCACCAACGTCGTAGTTGATCCCTGATGGTCCCTGCTGACATAGCATCTTCTGCAGAAAGTGAAGTATGTGGGGTCATTGATGCGAGAATGCAAAATGTCCACCAACGTCGTAGTTGATCCCTGATGGTCCCTGCTGACATAGCATTTTCTGCAGAAAGTGAAGTATGTGGGGTCATTGATGCGAGAATGCAAAATGTCCACCAACGTCATAGTTGATCCCTGATGGTCCCTGCTGACATAGCATCTTCTGCAGAAAGTGAAGTATGTGGGGTCATTGATGCGAGAATGCAAAATGTCCACCAACGTCGTAGTTGATCCCTGATGGTCCCTGCTGACATAGCATCTTCTGCAGAAAGTGAAGTATGTGGGGTCATTGATGCGAGAATGCAAAATGTCCACCAACGTCATAGTTGATCCCTGGTGGTCCCTGCTGACATAGCATTTTCTGCAGAAAGTGAAGTACGTGGGGTCATTGATGCGAGAATGCAAAATGTCCACCAACGTCATAGTTGATCCCTGGTGGTCCCTGCTGACATAGCATTTTCTGCAGAAAGTGAAGTACGTGGGGTCATTGATGCGAGAATGCAAAATGTCCACCAACGTCATAGTTGATCCCTGGTGGTCCCTGCTGACATAGCATTTTCTGCAGAAAGTGAAGTACGTGGGGTCATTGATGCGAGAATGCAAAATGTCCACCAACGTCGTAGTTGATCCCTGATGGTCCCTGCTGACATATTAATATTGAAACGCACCTAATGTACACTGGTTAAAGCGCTCTAACATTTCTCGATGGCCTAACGTGACTTAATGAAGTTTGAATTGACCAAGTTCGAAAGTGCCACCTTGCCTCTGAAGGAAGGTTAGTACGGGAACTCTGAGTTATTTTAAGAACGCCAAACGAGAAAACTACTTTCAGAACTCCATAAGTACGCCTCAAAAACTACCAAGAATTTCCTAAATATTATGGACACAAGTTTTGTGCAAGATGGCTTCCTTGACGATCAGAGAGGACAGAAATATGTATCTCCATCGAATGAAATTTCCAAACACGTTCATTGTCACTGAGATATTGTCTTGCTCCATGCCTTAGATGTTTGAAAGTATCTATAGCGCGACCACTCTTCATATCTGTCACGGCCCTCGCTCTCCTATTCACTTCCGTCCTCGCCCTGCCTTCATCTTCGCCCATTGGCCCGACCGTCACCTCTGTCTTGCCCTCATTGTTTGATCAATTTATTGATTCTGGGCACGCCAACTTCTTTGGTCATTAGTTCCGCGAGTGTAGTGTATATTTTCCCCCAGTAAGTGGAATGGTGAGATCAGGCGCCGACCTACCATCGGCTTGTGGGGATTTTCCCCCAATTAGGTATCTCCCCGGCCCCAGCCGGGACAAGCTCTCAGTTCCCGACCGGTCTCCCGGCATGTGTGCTACTGTAGTGAATGTAATTGTAAGTGTACGTACGTTAGGGTTGGGATAGGACAAGGAAGAGGAAGGGAAGATCGCGCGCGGTCCGTGATTTTTTATGGTACTGCTTCGGCATTCGCCTGGTATTGATCGGAGAAACCACAGAAAACTACCGATCAGAGTATAACTACCGCCAGAATTCTCTTCCAGATAGCAGCTGAATTCGATCTAGCTATCTAGGTAAAGTCGAAAATACTACCACCTTCGGAACTCGTTCCTAGGACCCGGTCAGAGGCACTGCAGTGACATCAGCTGACGCCCTAAGCCATTCTCCCGCTCCTGCCTTCTTCCTCGTCCTTGCTGACGGTCTCGTTCTTGCCCCTCATCCTTGTCCTTGCCCTCGCCCTCGCTCTTGTCCTCGTTCTCGCCATCATTCTCACCCTGAGCTTCACCCTTCCTCTCGGCCTCACCCAAGCTCCAGCCCTTGCCCGCGCCCCGCCGTTGCTCACGCTCCGTCCACGCCCCCTCTCTTCCCCCGCGCCGTCGCGTGGTGGCGCCCACCGCCCGGGCGCGCGCGTGCCGCTGGCCGTGACACGTGCTGATTAGCGCTCTCGCCCGCCTCAGGCGCCGCCACCCGCGCCCACCTAGCGCTGCCCGCGGCCACCGCGCGAATTAACTGCAATAACAATTGCCGGCCCCATTCGCGCAATACAAATACTCGCAAAAGGATCGCAGTATGGATTTAACGGATATTACTTTCCTTTGAGCATCCCGTGTGATAAAATCCGTTTAATTTTGCTGATTTAGCGGAATAAGCGTAAATACATTTGGTATTTTGCCGCAGGTATGAAACAAATGCGACCACATTTTTTGGTAATTGGAATGTAGTGATTAAAATATTGACAATAATTATTTTTTAAAAAATGAGAGACAGCGAGTAGTAGCTTCAGAATGTTTTTGTGTAAATGTTTACAATGCAGTAGATAGGATTGGTAAGATTTGTAGATCAAATTGGTAAGATTTGTCCGGTATTTTCCAGAATAAACCCAGGACGGATTTAAAAGGGTAAATTTCTAGTGTCTGAAAATAAAATTCGACATTCAGTTGCAAAACATTCTGCTTCTGCTCTTCAAATTCCGCTCGCATTGCAATCGTGAAAAATTTGACATCTTTTTCGACTGTGTCGTTTACAATCCTGATTTTTTTTTGCCAATTTCATGAGTTCTCAAACCAACCAGGCCTTTATTCCAACATTCGAATCCGAATGCAATAAATGAGTTGAAATCCTAAATCTTTTGAAAAACTTTAATGTGAATTGAGATAAGTAGCATATGTAAACGATATTTAATAATTTCAAATATACCGATATTTATTCTTTAACCGAATTTTTCACCGTGTGGCAAAGAGGAAAAAGGGTATTTAGAATGTTACATTGGTGGTTAGAAATTCAAACCGATAAAACAAAACATTTTACAGTACGTACACATAATGAAAAAAAAAGTCAAGTAAAATGCGTGTAAAATAACACCAATTAGGCATGCTAATTATCCCAAAATAATGACTTTGTTTCGAACTGGGAATCCGTAAAACAGCAAAAACTCGTTTACTCATATGAAAATTAAAAACCAACAATAAAACACAGCTCATAGAAGATATTAAAATGCTACAAATACCGTAATTTTCATACGAAAAACTGGTGATATTCATGATGATTTTATTATGATCTGAAAAGAATACAGTTATTTTTAAAGACAGGTAGATGAACAGATTTCTCACTGCAAATTGGACAGCTCTATGGGGTAATGGTGATCACCTTGGACTACCTGCTGATTTCAAGATGAGGGTTGCAGTCGCATCAGACTCGTGTGATATGCACACCAGCCAAGGTAAGAGAAAAAATATCCCTAGAAAGACACTTGTGCACATCTGGGAAGATTGAATCCTCCGGATTGTCAAAAGCGCCAAAACAGAATTCGTGTTGTCCACTAATATAGGAACGAAGCCAGAAACAAGAATAGTAACTGGCGGTCATTAGTGGCAGTGTCTCTAGAGAAATTCACCGGGAACTATTCCAGGAACAAGATATCTTCGAAATCAATATTTGATGTAGGCTCCTCATCGTAATTGTTTATTTTGGCATAAAGCTTTTTCGGCCGCATTGCGCGCAAAGCTTTTTCGGCCGCATTGCCACACCATTTCCTACTACTAAGATATCTTCGATTCGATTGATTGATTAGGAATTCCGGGCGCGTCAACTGCCAAGGCATTACTCCCGTAAGGGTAGTGCATGTTTTCATCGCGGGAGGCGGCGATTATCTTCCCTCGCTGGCTGGCGACATCCGACGGCGACCTACGTCGGCTCCCGAGCTTTTTCCCCAACAAAGTATCTCCCAGCAGCGGGGTACCGCCCACTCGAGACAACATCTAAGCTGATGACTGGTCTCCTCACAGAGTGGCACCGCCCCAGCCAGAATTAGCTCTAAGCTCACGACTGGTCTTCCGGCGTGTGTGATAAGTGTAGTACCTGTGACTGTATGTAAGTAAGGGGTGAGAAAAGGACAAGGAAGGGGAAGGAAAGATCGCGCATGAACCGTGGCCAATTTGTTAGGGTACTGTTCCGGTATTCGCCTGGTTACTAACCAGTGTCTTGACAGCCTACCTAACTACACAGAAAGTGTCGAAAATCATGCCACCGTCGGGACTGGAACCCTAGGGCCTACCTGCAGTGACTTCAATTGATGCCCAGGGCCACCTTTGACGGTAAATTTATTTGAAGGAAATATATCTATGTTAATAACGGAAATAGGACGTATTACATCTTTATAAGCGCATTTCAGTCTATTTTCAGCAAGGAATGTAAGAAATTTGAGCCATTTTTGAGAAAATTTTGAAAATGTTCCAAGTGATTCGTGTAAAGTATGCCTATCTCTCCATTAGTGCGTCTGTGGTCAATGCTGGCGACTAAATCGCACAAGACGGTTTTCTACAAAATGATATCCCGGTCGATCTCTAGAAATGGCGGTCCTGCCAGCTTGAAACGCTTGATTTTGAGGCATTGCTTGCATGACAATACTACAACGCTTTCAAAATTTTCTCCAATATGGTACTAAATTTTTTGGTTAAATCTTTTCTTCGGATAACGTAAAGAACGCCTGAAAAAGGGGGCGTTTCTCATTTTTGTTGAAATCTATGAATTATTATATATTGCAAAAGTTTGAAAGATTTTCTGCAGCTTCCAACAACTACAATATTAAATATAGAGGTTTTTTCATTTATCACATATGCTATTCAAAAACAGTTTTTTGAACAAGAAATCAGGAATAAAGCTTCGAAAATATGAGTAGTTTGTACGTAATTTTGCGTGACGTTTATAGGAAATGGCAGTACAGAAATTGGTTTTGGTGACATTTTCGGCAAAATGACTGTTTCCAAAAAATGCAAAAAAAGCAAACATTTTCAAAAGTTCAATATCTCAGACAGAGGTTTCTTATTAAATGAAGTCTGTTCTAAAAATTAGATCTTTAAATAAGGTGCGTTCAAATTTTTGGAAAAACGACTCATTTTCGAGTAATGTCTGTTTGAAGTAATGCAATGTATAAAAAATCTCAAAGACGAGTTCAAATTTTGCATTAATTTTTTCTCGTAGGGTAAAGAACGCTTAAAAAACTGCGCAGGTCTTATTTTCGTTGAACTTGTTCGATTTTCAAAAATTGAAAACGTTGGAATTGATGTAAGAAAATGTGTGTTGTTAATTTTTAAGCGTACTTTTGTCTTTAAAAAAAATTTAAAGAAATGGTTGGACCCTTTTTTAGAAATTTTTTTAAAAAACTTGTCTATATTACATGCAAATTTATGGAATGTTATTAAGTTTTTAAAAATTGAAGAATTCATCTAAAATGAGATCTCAGCTATTTTATGAATGTGTGTGAATGAATTTAAGGAGCCACGACATCAGTCAGAAAAAAATGTTTGCGCTTGCGATGATCACAGTCAGTTTTTCTGTATCTTTGATACCGAAATATCGATTGATGGAGAAACGTCTGTCTCTCTGTCTGTCCGTCTACATAGTTTGATTTGCACGTGCTGAAGCTTAGGAATGGGAATAACTTTTAGATGATTTAGCAATCATTTTATCTAAAACTAGTCTATTCGGTAATGCTTCGTTGTTGCAATGTATTACACTTCACACGCTACTGGCCTCGTGATAGATGAAAGACTTTCACGCCATTATGAGTTTGTTCCAGGCCCTTGTTTGAATATGGCTGTCAAATATCCTATTGTTAAAACTTTAACCCTAAAGTATGGGCATGCATTCGCTAAGGTGTTGTCTTGGAGAAATTGGATTTACTTGTCCGAGATAACGTTCATAATAATCCAGGCATATATTGTACAATCGGAGGAACAGAATACGCAGCGAAGACGCGCTTAGTACTTGAAGGTAAGGCGGGTTGCATCGGGCTTTCTATTCAGGGGCTCTTGAGTCAGCATAAACATCATCAGAGGTGCTTGAGTCCGCACACAATCATCATTGACAACCATTTTGCGTGTATGTGAGACAGACAGACGGAAATTCCCACTGTACTACGCCTATATTTTTGCGTAAGTGCAAACAAGACGTTTTCAATCGCAAACCGATACATAGCTTTTATCGCAATCCGATAAACGGTTCGGCAGCGCATAAAATACGAACAAACAGATAATGATTTTTATAAATTAGGTGTAGTAACATTTTCTATGAAGAAACCTTATTGACATTTTTTGGGATTTCATACTGTTCAATTGAAAATCATCGATTCTTTCACTACTTTCTTTACTGACATTTCCGGACCAATGTTATGGATTCCGACGCTCTGATATCGACGGTTTCGTGGATTCAAACTCTATTCTGTGTAATCAACGAGCGGATTTTGAAAACAACGGTGTTACGTTGAATGCGTATCTGGGTTGCAAAATATCAGTGTGGATTCAACGTAAGTTGACACGCCGTCAACATACAGTTAGTAACAGTCATGTTTGTACAGTCCATAATTTGCTCGAAAATCGTTAATTTTAAGTGGAAAATTAATACTTATGGGAAATATATTACAAGATAATTGAATAATTCCAATTGAATAAAATGTAACTTTGTACACCAAGACGAAACGGCCTTGAATTTGATCGTTGATCCCCCAAGTGTTGACCGATCGTGTCTCTTTAGTCTC
Source organism: Acheta domesticus (assembly GCA_031308135.1). Lineage (NCBI taxonomy): Eukaryota > Metazoa > Arthropoda > Insecta > Orthoptera > Gryllidae > Acheta > Acheta domesticus. The sequence continues at coordinate 198,390,210 of JAHLJT010002406.1, forward strand.
TTTAATTACCTAAACGTGCGACCCTGTAGAACGGCTGAGCGGCTTTCGCGGTCTCACTGGCTTCGGCAATTGATGAACGTTTCGAGGCAGCCGTGAAGCCCTCTGCCTTTTAATTGCACGCAGTCTACGGCCGCTACTGTGCTACAAAAAATAATTGTATGGAGAGGCCGCGTTTGTTAGACAGATTAGTAACATATTACATTGGTTTGTGATAGACGTTTCATATATCTCCTGATTATTTCAATATCTGAATTCCGTGCTTTTCGCTCTGACACTTCTGGTGTCAGAGTAATGAAATGTTCTAAATGTAACGTAAAGGTAAAATACATTTGCTCATATTATATTAACTCCGCAGTTCTTTTCGTAGATAGCAGGTAGCTGTAGTTAAATCTAAAAAATTAATAAATTACAACCAGTGGTCGAAATTATCGTATTTAGATTAGTGGGCGATTGGATATATATTATTTTCCAAGAAATTTAATTTGAAACTTTTCGAATACTATAGCGTTCTCATCAACAGTCTGTAATTGTTAACCACTTTGATTTTGTTCAAAATACAAAATTAAACCCCACCTAGTTTTTTTTCTAAATATATCTTTTGTTCTTGCCTTACTATGACTACCAATTGTTTTGCATTGGCATGGCATTACGAATGGAAAAGAGTAAAGAGAAGGGGAGCAGGGAAGAAGAAACGTTTTTTTAATATAAAATATTGCCATAAACATTTTTAAACTGACAACAAGTTACAAGACATAACAATAATTCTTCGATCATTAAAATCATTTAATCATCATCCATCATCAAAAGCATGCATTCCAAATGCGGCCGCCAACTCTGGGAGCTGGAGTAATGAAATAAGTAAGGCATAGGTAAGTAATAGTAATGAAATATGACAGGCAACCCGGCGGCTGCCAATGGCTATTGTGGATCACTTCTGTCAGTCAAAGCATTAGCTCATGAGCAAAAGTGTAAGTGTTTTCTACGCCCTTGAGTAATAGATATGTTTGTGAATTGAAGTATTCACACAACTCTGTAAAGTACGTTTCGAGATAAATGTTTTTAAAGTTTTCTTTGGCGGTTCAAATGGAAATGTCACTGTTCACTAATTGGTGTATTATTGTGTAAACATTACTAAAGGACATAAAATGGGAGTTCTTTTAAAGTTAATTATTATAAAATATAAAATAACCATAACATAAACGATATTTACGTCAATGACGCCGTGAACTTCTCTAGCGTCCCTCCTGCCACGATTTTACACACTTTACTCATCCGACGGACAGCGTTCGCAGTCTTTCCGGGAAACCGGAATGTCGTCCCCTGTTCCTCAACCGCCTCTCAGAGAATTTATGCTCCCTGTGGCAACACACAACCCCACAGGGCCTCCTTACACTCTTCGCTTCTTTCGGGCTCTTTCCCCTACCCGCTTCCCAAACCACAGAAGATGGGCATTTGTAAACCCGACACTAGTCTCACGCCCATGTGTCCAACTTCAAAACCTGAGTGGTTGAAGCGAGATTCAGTGCTTATAGAAATAAATGAGCTTGCGACCTACACGCGGTTTGAATTTAGAACGTTTTTGTATCGAATATCCATTTATTGAAAACCGTCTGTGACAGCTGTGTTGCTTTTGCAGCAACGTTGATCTGAAAGTCCTAGGGTTCGATTCCAAACAGCGGGCGATTTTTCCACATTAGCACACAATTTGATACGTATGCCGCGCATTCCCACTAATCTTTTATTTTATCGAAAAAAAAAATATTGCCGTTGGCTTCGGAGTCGTTTGTGAATGGCGACCGCCATGCCAACGCGCGCCGCGTTGACTGACCAAGGGCCGCAGCGGCGTTTGACGTCACTCGCACACCCTCCCAAATACGCGCCGCGCGCTGCTCTTTTATTCGAGGTCGCGTTTTACCGCACGAACATTAAGCGCGCGCCCGCCCGCCCGCCCGCCCGCCGCGAACGCAAGGGGACCGCGCCGCCATCAGTGTCAGCCCAGAGAGGGTTTTATGATGGAATCGTGATCGCGTAGCGGCCCGATGGCTGAAAATTTACCGCTTAAGGTTTCGCGCTTCGTGCAAGGTTCGAAATGACCGCTGCCTCCATCGTAGATAGTGCGGTGGAGCTTCAAATGCAGGAACGTGTAGTACAGAGGTGTCAAGGTCTCCTACTGGTGGCTGTGGCACGTCTCGCGGCGCCGTGCCATGCCACGAGCTTCTTTGCGCTGCTAGCGTCGAGAGAGGAAACTATTAATAAACCCCGCCGTTTTACGATAGGGATGGCGTTGTCTCTTGCGGCGGGGTTGTGAACTGCGTGGAGAGGCGATTTCGTCGTGGCACTCGTGCTTGGACTCACGCTCGTGGCATCGACCTTGACAACATTGGTGTAGTATATTAACAAACGGCGTCGGTGAACGTTACGTCTTGAGCATACCATTGATTGGGAGGTAGCAGGTTCAATCACAGCCGGGCGTTGGGAATTTGGCTGATTTGTCTAGAGCAGGAGCAATGGCTTCGGGGGTATAACGGTTAGCAAGTGGGCCTGATATTCTCAAGATTGCGAGTTCACAGCCGATCGAAGACGTGGGTTTTTGAGGGTGAAAGAATCTTCGTACGCCTTCCTTCGGAGGGGAAGTAAGGCCGTCTGTCCCATATATATTTACTGCATATAAAAGATGCTGAAAACTAAAAGAAGCCTCTGAGCTAAATTTAAAAATCGCCTGATTCATTGCCCAAATGATTCCGTTTTCTCCCCGCTAGATGGCCGAAGTGGGGTAGCGAAATTTGCTTGGTCAGACGGAAGAGCGGGCCTTGAAGACTAAGTCTCGCCACGTAAAAAATAAAGCGTCATTGAATTGAAATGAACATCGACGAGTTTGTGGCGTCTGCTGGAATGGAATTTGTAGGCCGGCTGCTCTGACTCTGCTCTTGTATCGTCCTTGGTTACATAAGAAGAGAAAATTTAAAGAAAACATTTTGGAGCCGTTTTTCAAAAAAATAATTGTTTAAAAATTGCCTATTTACAAACCCCGATTTTGGGTACACCACGCGAATATTTCAAAATGTTGGTAATGTCAAACCCTTCAATAAGTAGGAAATGACCTCTTGATATTCTACCCCTGAATATATTTGAGACCTTTTAAATCCAGAAAAATACCAGTTAATGTTACATTATTGCAATATCTGTGTTAAGTAGTTGGAATGCGCGTTTCCTCCTCTTAGTGTTATTACTCAATGATTACAGTAATCCCTCGACATCCGCGAATTCGCTATTCGCGAGTTTCGAACATTTGCGTTTAGAGAAATGCAACCGGTTTTAACATTTGCGACTTCAACATTCGCGAGTTCGTCTTTGGTCGTACTTTTTTGAAAGCGAGCACATTTTGTTCCTTTTGTCAGCGTTGGGAAATGAACTCGGCAGACACCGGAGCTCAAAGTATCACGTTCTGCAAAACTATCAAAGTTGAAATGTCAATTCACATTAATAGAATAGTACAACTTTAAAATAATTCAATTCAGTTGCGTGAAATTGAAATTAAGAGTTTTAGCCACATGAATAGAAAAGCCATTCAGGATCTATGCAACTCTCCTTATAATGGCCTCATTGAAGAGCAGCTTCGGAAAATCATCAGCAAAGAAAACCTAGAACGTAATGAAGTAACAGAAGCAAACTGCGTTCTGGACCAATTTCAATGTTAAAGCTGTTATTGGCGTTCTAAAACTTCAACAAGCTCTGGTGGAAAGGGCATTCGAATGTTATTCGAACATGGAAATAACTTCGAAATTTAAGAGAGAAATAGAAGCAACGACTTTTCTATGTTTGGGTATCAGAACAATAAGGAGGTTGATGAACCAAAAAAAATAAACAAATTCTATATTCAATCAATTTCAACTTTGAAATTAGCTTCAAATATTGTTTAATTCCTTCTCTTTGGGATATTAATTGTGAATTGTTTTAGTAGCACTTACTCAGTTCTTCTGCAATTGTTTGTTAGAATTTTTTTCTTTCTTTTTTAAACAGCTTTTCGATATCCAGGAACATAACCCACATTTCTTCATTAAGATATGAACTCAACATTCGCGGATTTGACATTCGCAAGGCCTTTTGGGAACCTAACTCTCGCGGAAGTTGAGGAATTACTATACTTAGATTTTCAAATAAATGCAAGATATTGAAAGATCTACAATTGAATGAATTTTCGCAGAAAATACCCAAGCCAAAAGAGTCAAATGGTTGAAAATGGCTTCTTGGGACAAATCTTAAAATTTCGACTAGCCAAGATGCCTACCAAAAATTAGATAAGTGTGGAATGAGATTGTAGAAAAGTTCTACATATTCATTATAAGTAAAACAGAAGACACGAAAACATTGTTTCATGACGTTCAGTAGTAAGTCTTTAAGATCTGAAATAAGGGATGTTCACAGGTTCTGGAACACTACTATCTCTATTAACTCCGAACACAGAAGAATGTATTTCTGAAAATGTAGTTGAAGTGTTTTATATTTACCAAAATATGAACATAATTGCAGAGGAAAATATGTCAAAGAAAGCTTGTTGTTCACTTCGCGTTCACAACCTTATGCGGTCTCATAGTGTTGGCCCAACGGTTGTGAATTAGTCGTACTCCATCCACTTGTTGAATAGTAGGGAAAAAATTAAAGAGATGTCAACTTAGTTATTATGTAAAAACAAGGTAAAATAAATATATTGTCTTCGTTCTACCCCTCGCGACCGCAAATATAAGCTACACGTTCTGGAAGTTTGAAGAAAGTGAGTTATTCTTTTTCAAATTTTATGCTTGAATTGGCCATTACTGACATTGTGACTTCTACTGGCGACTTTATCACGTGATCAGTAAAAACTCAATGTGTTTTGTGCGAGTGTAAAAGTGTAAAATTCTAATTTCAAAGAAATGAACTAATAGTTTGCCAAAGGGTAATTTTCCGGTCGAACAGTATTCATTCACTGGAAATTTATGGAAATTTCCCCATCTCCGTGACCTGCTGAATTGGCAATCGTGGCGGTATATTTCGATCGTTGTGGGGGTCGCGAATTCCATTTGGGACATGTTTATACATTTCTGTTGTGGAATGCAATGCCAATCACGACGCACGATTTTCACATTAATTGCACCATATTATAAATACGTTTATGTGCCTTGAACATTTTGTATTAGAGATTCGATAGCTTATAATGGTATTTTACCAGTTAGATCCCCGAGTAGTATTATAACATGGAGCTGATGGGATTAGATATATAGGTTTGCGAGCACACGGCGCTGGAGTAATCCTGCAAACCCATCGTTCGTATACGTCTGAAATGCGCCATCACGTAAATCCTTACACCGCTACCCTCATCGCGCCCTTCGTTTTAAGTATTGTCTGTAAGGGCAGACTGCATAATGGCCAGTTAAAATAAGTAATATTTAAGTGTCCAAATCTTATTTACAAACGGGTCTCATTCTCAAATCATCACTGGTCCTTGTAATGGAGATTACCAGCTTTATGAAACTGTCATCATTCTGCTTCTTCATTGCAATATTAAGTAATGATCATTTTGTTTACTTATTCGTATTTATTTTTTGGAGAATAAAATATAATGAGGTGACGGGTATTCCATTAAACACAAGGATATTGTGTTAGAGATTTAATGTTAAACTGCTTCGGTTAATCTGTAGAATGAAATATGATAGGCAGGTAAAAAAAAGTCGTAGGATGACATCCTACAGCAATGAGGGTAAAAGGAAGTCCAAAAAGAAGATGGAAGGATGATAGAAATAATGACCTTATGACAAATAAAGATAAAAAACTGGATAGCTAATATGAAAAAAGGAAAAAATGGAAGGCGTTGAACAGGCCAAACAGCTGTGTTGAAGGTAGTCCAACAAGCCAAAACAATTGGCAAGAAATGATGTCAAGCCTTACTGAGATTTATTATTTATCATATGATTAAGCGCAAAGAATAGTAGTTTAATATTATCCCAACATAATGGTACAGTAATATCACAAAGTTCATTAAGCGACGTACAATTTTTTGAGTTCAGAAAGCATCGTACGTACAATGGAAATATACACCAATAATATAAATATTCGATGTAAAGTGTGGTACAATGAGGCAAAATGTCTAATTGTACCTCATTTGTCTAAGCACTCTATTCTAATTGTTCCTTATTTGACCACAAATATTGAATTTGTACTCTTTGTGTCTTCACTACCACAAAACAACCACGGGCAACCACAAATCAACCGAAAGTACTGCATTCATAACGAGAGTTTATAAAGTACTGATTTCTATAAATTAGCACTTCTAGAAAACATTCACTTTTACTTTAAAAACACCTTCTTCGTTGAGTCAACAGTGCATTTGACTCATACTATCGTCACAATCTTACCTTCGCACATGTGAGATACATATTTCCAGTGCTTGGTTTCTAAGATTTTTAGAACGGGAATGCTTGCCAAATTGATTAATTTTATATCAATTTATGGTTTTTGTTTATTAATTTATGGGTTAATAAATAAAAATAACCTTTACAAAAATATAATTTAAATTGATGTATAATATAAATAATCATACTTCGTATAGAGATTATCTTTTTCGACAAATTACTAATTTTATTTCATATATATTTATACATGACAGAGGTCTTTACCTGTTAAATACACATTCTATTCGTGTTAATGGACTTTATTTAATTAAATTCAGGTCACATTATGTACGGTGAAAACAACAATGAGCATTTTATAAAAGTTTCCACAATTCCAGAATTTATGAGCTCATTTCACAGGTCAGAAATTTACCGAGATAAAATATTTAAAAGTTTCGTATTGTCGGTTACTTGTATATTGATGTTATGATAAAAAGAACACAAAATTGCACTTATCTTTCAAAGACCTTCAGCGTTTTTTCGGAATGGAACTGTGTTTATACATTTTGGATTCATGTAAGTTGTTCATCTAAAAATCAAAGTAATCAAGCCTACGTTCGCTCATTGCTTTTATCTGTACCATTTCATACGCGAAGAGGTATCGAAACTCCGTTCCGGTGCATTCCCCCTGAAATCAAGCCCCGCATATTTCACTCCAGTCGCGTAAACAATCGTTAATGTTGCTCCTTTCCTGCTCGCCGCCATTGTTCGGCGGCCGTCTCCGCCGCGAGTCGTTTCCAGAAGCTCTAGCGCGTCGGCTCGCGGAACCACCTGTGGGACGCGGGTTACGAGCTGCGACCGCGGCGCGGACATTAACAAGGAGGCAGCCGCCGCGACGCCCCGCCCCGCCCTCCGACTTCAGGGATGTCCTTTGCACACAAGTACACGCATTGGCGAACGCACGACTGATGCTCGTTACAACGAAACATGTGTATGTCGAATCTGAAGGCGGATATTGATTGTTGGACAAACTGATTGTTGTTTTCTACTGCTTCAGGGATATTGTTAACACACAAGAACGCGAACTGGCGAACGCACATCTAATGCACGTTACGACGGAACTTGGATATCTCGAATCTGAAGAGAGATTGATTGACTGATTGTTGTTTCCGGGCACGTCAATTGCTGTGGTTGTCTGTGTAGTGTCGTGACCTTGTGATAGGAGTCAGAGTTCCTTCTCGCTGGATGGTGAGATCCGGTGCCATTCTACGCTTCGGCTGGCGGGACATCACGATAAGCGAAAATGTTCCCTAGTCAATTTCCCGACCAGCTGAGTTAAGTTCAGATGTAGCATTGCCGCTGATTCTGTACTGCCTCTGATAGAGAGGTTCTATGGTTCTAGTCCGACAGTGGCGGAATTTTCGACAGCAGCTATGCAGATAGGTCGAATTCAGTCGCTATCTGGGGGAGAATTCTATACGCTGGCTACTCTGATCGGTCGTTTCCCGTCGTTTCTCCAATAGTATATACCTGGCAAATTCCAAAGTAGTACCCTACCAAACTAAGGACCAAGCTAAGGACCTTGCGCGTTCTTTCCTTCCTCTTCCTTGTTCTAACCTCTTCTCTTTCCTCACACGCTGACATGCATTGCACTACCACACATGTCGGTAAACCGGTCGGAATTACAGTTTGTCTTGAGCGAGACGGTACAGGCTTCGCCCCGACAGGGGAGATACCTGGGGAGGGAAATCCCTTATTAAAAATTATATTTTAAAATGAGATCGCGTACAATCTTTTCAAAATGCAAATGGTTTTCGTGCACTTTTGTCTGAAATAAAGGCAATTTTAAAAACAAAATATTCTCAAAAATTTCAATTTTTTGTTTACATTTTTTGCATTGATAAAGCAAAGGCCTCTTAAAAATTAAAATGAAGCATGTCACATTTTCATTTAACTCTGAATTTCCGGAAATTGCAAATACTGCGAGAACAAACTTAATATTGTAGGACCAATAGTTGTAAAATATGAAGAATCGTGGTGAAAAATTGCGCGGACTATGAAAATAGAGACCCTGCTAGCCTTTGAAAAACCTTTGCATGTCTGCTGAACAATTCAGGAAACTCTCACTTTATAGTATATGAAGGGCGATTAACAATCTGAGCCTGTGTGAAATGTGCCTGAGTGAATCACACAGTGCCTGTGTGAAAGTTTTGTTAAATAACTCATAGTAGTTGTCAAATGTGCTATTATTATTATTACTATTATTATTATTATTATTATATAATAGTGTCAATACCATTACTACTTATAATAATGAGACAAAAAATGTTAAAGAATTTGAAGAGAGACAAACCTTTCCGAACAATATTTTTTAAAAAATAGTCACGGTGCAGATCAATAAAGATCAATCATTTATGTGACTTAAACAGGGAAGAATGAAGCCAGAATCGGAAGCAGTTGTAATAACTACTGAAGATCAGGCGTTGAGAACACGACATTATGATAATGCGGTTATCAAAATTCCCCAATATGATAAATGCTGCAGTTTCCAGGAACAAAAAGAAACCATTGTTCATATAGTCTCAGCTCGTCCAATTCTATTAAACACCGAATTCTTGGAAAGACTGATAGGGTGTGTAGTTACCTCCGGCACCTCTATAACGCGCTCAAAATTCCAAATACATGCTCCACGTGGTACGATCCCTCACCACAACTCGTAACGTCTGTTCTAAGAAAAAGTTCAAGCAAAACTCTTTAAGGAGTCCGCTGTTCACCTATCGCACACCACGGAAGGTATTCTTTTTTAGAGCCGTCAGTTCTTTATTGAAGACTAACCGCTTTTCGGAACCCCGACGTATTTCCATCTCATTATCGAAATCGCAGTGGCGATAGCACATGACGGAGAGGGGGATTAATGCGCGAGGAGCCTATGCATGTGCTTACAACCCCCGTTGGCGAGAGGTCAATTCTTTTCTTAACAAGTTTATAATCGTTCGTAAATAAGCACAATTATTGCAATATTAAGTGATTAAATTTCTAAGAGTAGAATTTATTTTCGAGTTAACTTTAATTTAAAACTTTAATATTTCAATACTTTTAGTGACCTCCATCTTTGGGTCACAATATTAATCCAGCCTCTAGAAGCAACCCCGGGTCGCAGTCTCGCTTCGTGCGCTCCCCCTGATGCTACTAGGCAGGCGGGGCGTCGCGCCGAGCCCCCCTCACCCGCCCGCGCGCCCTTCGCGCCACGCCCGCCCACCGCGCCAAGCTCGCCCGCCCGAACACCCGCTCGAACGCCCGCCCCAACGCCCGCCCGCCCGCCCCAACGCCCGCCCTAACGCCCGCCCTAACGCCCGCCCGAACGCTCGCCCGCCTGCCCGCCCGAACGCCCGCCCGCCTGCCCGCCCGAACGCCCGCCCGCCTGCCCGCGTCGTCCCGCCACGCCCGCCCCGTCCGCCCACGCCCTCCCCGTTCGCCCACGCCCGCCTCTCCACGCCCGCCCGCTCACCTCGCTACGCCCGCCTCGCCGCGCCCGCCTCGCCACGCCCGCCCTACTAGCCTGCCAGCCCGCCCTTCCCGCTCGCCCGCGCGCCAGCCCTCGCCCGCCCGCCTACTCTACCCGCCTCCGCACCCTCCCCCAACGCAAGACTGGGGCGTACCCGCCCTCTCCCACCCCTCCCCGGAGCGCGCTGCCCCTTTCCTACGCACCCAACGCCATGTCGTCCCTCCTGCTCAAACCCCGCGCTCCCCTCCGAGGCGGTCCGACCTTGCGTCGCCCGTTCCCCCCCACCCCGTGCGGAGCTTCCACGGCAGCCCGAACGAGCGCCACCCGCGCGCCCGCGTCGGAAGCAGCTCGGCGCTGCCGGAAGCCGCTCCCCCCTCCCCCTCCCCCCTCCCCCGCGCCCTCCTCGCGCCAGGAACTCAGGGGGCAGTGGGCCGAAACCACAACCATAGCGCACGCCGCAATTTTTAGATTATTTTCAAGAAAATTGGCGGGTAGCCGAGACCATTAAGACGTACGTGTCTCAACTCCCTCGACTCGAAGGGATGTGAGTTTGAATCGCGTCTCGACCGTGGATGTTCGTTTGTGTGTGGTAGCATGATGGGACTTCCAACCACAGTGTACCATGTAGCAGTATATATACACAAATGCTATACGCTTCTTTTTTGTGCAAGTAACTCCTTTTTCTCCTTCAATGTATACTTCAACTTTGTTTCTGCATTAACCAACTATTTTATTTAACGTGTCACCTGTGAACCCTATTCCTTGCCTTTTCACCCCTCTTGCGCTGTGTTGAAATTTTAAGTTTTAAGAAACAAAATAATGAATTAAACTTCTCAACAGGAGTGGAAGTTCAATAATAAAATATATTAATTGCAATATCCCTGGTCAAACAATGAAAAAGCTGAAATCTGAGGAAAAGCTGAAAGAGGAAATCTGAGGAACCGGAACTATTCCTAAAACCATGCTGTCCCTGATATAGCCATTCTTTGTGTTCCCATTCTTGTCTAATGTAACTAGTTATTAAATGTTTCATTAGCCTATACAGAACTGACGCAAGGCTTACCAGTCTATATAATTGATCTGTCATCACTCTTAAAAATCGGAACAACTGTAGCTAGCTTTCAATCGTCGGGCACACTTGAATTGTTGATTAAGTGTAATTTTAATTGTAATTTATTGTTAATCTCTCTTTTTAATTTATTGCTAGTCAATGTAAGTTTAATGCATGTTATGTTAAGATAATCTGCCACCAAGTAATGACACTTAATTGCAGAGTTAATAATAAATCTAATCTAAAAGTATGAAATAATCTTTTTAGATAAGGTAAAATTGCCTCTCCACCGAGTTTAATTATATCAGTTGAAATAGCCTCTGGACCACGCGACTCTCCATTCTTCATAGATTTATTTCGTGTTACGGTACGATACGGTAAAATTGGCTCTCCACAGAGTTTAATAATGTCAGTTGAAATGGCTTCTGGACCCCGCGACTTTCCATTTTTCTTAGATTTATTTCGTGTTCGCAATGCATTTACGTCTATATTTAACTGATTTTGTACAGTCTACCTCCAAATATGATTGTGGCGAGATTTTGTTTTAAAAACGAAACTGAAGTAGGTATTAAATGCTTTTGCTTTTTCCTGATCATCTATTAGTAACGTGTTCTTGGTATCTCTAACGATATGAATTTCTTCTTTATTTTCTATTCTTTTGCGAACACATTTGTAAATCCCAGACCAATTATTTTCCTCCCCGTCGATAATATGCTTTATTAGTGGTGCTACAGAATGGCACAGACTTTTCCGTATTAGTTTTCTATTTCCTTGGGGCTTCTCTAGCTATTCGGAATTGCCACATACTCTTTCTTGCCAGCTACCATCTATCACCGCCAAAAGTACATTTTTTATCATTTTCTTAACTTTTCGGTTTCCTATTGGTAGAACAAAAATATTAGTTTTAGAATATTAAAGAACACAAAAACCTAGCCGTAAATGGCAATTTTCTTTTAAAAATTATGCGCCGTTTAAGAGAAAATGGCGATTTAGCACTGCTAAAAATGCGAAATTTGAAGCTCATTTTCACAGAAAAATGTTTGAGTTTTCAAAATACTTTATTTGAAGTTATTTGAATCACTTACACAAATATAATAATCTTTACAAATTGCGAATAATGTGCATATTAAATATGTAAGAGATCTTTCAAAAAATTTACATTAATATAATTTAAAAAAAACTCAAAATAAACTTTACGTCATATTAAATAGTGTAATTATCACTATCCTTTACAAAAGTTTCAAGAAAAATTTGCAGCCATCTATAAGAAAATGGCGTTTGAGCATTTCTGAAAATGCCGAAATTTGAGCTACTTTTCACAGAAAACGGTTGTGATTTCGAGAAACTTTACTAGACATTATTTAAAGCATGTATACTCGTAAATATAATAATGTGAAAAAATCGCCGATAATGTAAATATTAACGACGTGAGAGACAAGTAAAAAAATTTACATTTTTGTAATTTTTGTAACCGTATGTTCTCTCAGGTTCAATGATGAAGCCCCTCTGTATTTACCGTCTTGAACTGCCATATTTTGGTTCCGTTAGGAATTCTTTTCTGTGAAATATGTATGTCTAAGTTAACTAACACCGCTTTGTGGTCATTTAGGCTATCCATCAATAACGTCGAAAGATAAAATTTGCGGCTAATTAAGTAATAATCTAGAAGCTCCTCCTGCCGCGTTTGTCTATCTACTACCTGCGCTAATCCGCTTCCCAGACGAGTCTGTTCACTAACTGCTGTACTTTCGCTTCGCTCACCGCGTCTTTCCAATTTGCGTTTGGAATATTTAAAACACCAGCGATAACTATAGGAGGTCTAACGATGTTTTCTATTTTCTTAAAAGTGGCTTCCAAAATCGCGTAATTTTCTTTCGGTGCCCTGTAGCAAGGGGTAATTTCTAACAAAATTTCTGGACAATTTCTAACACGATTTTGATAAATCTTGTTTTTCAAATTGCCCATAGTCTTTCAAAATTATGCGAAACCTACAAATTTTCTCAAAAAATTGAGCATAACATTAATTAATAAGGAGAATAAATTTCATTTAAAAATTCTGATCTTCAAAGTGCAGTTAAACCAGGAGATCCAAAAAATTTCAAAATTTAACAATTTTTCGAAAGTTGAGAGTTAACATTTAAAAATTCGTACCATGCCATCTTCATAATTATATTTTTACTATAGGGAAAGTTATGTAATGCTGCTCGAAAAAAAACTGGGGATTTTCGACAGAAAAACTCTTTCCACAGGGCCCTGGTAACGAAAAAGTGGATAAATCCAGTTGTTAAATTAAGATAAACAATCTCCTAACACGTGGTGGAGCCACAATCCCTGTTTTGTGGGTCCTTGATACCGAAAAATCAATTGAAAGCAAAACTTCTGTCTGTCTGTGAACAAAGCTAGCAACTAAACCGCTCAGCCAATTTTCTCCAAAATTGATACTCTACGATCGATCTGGCTGATCTCGTGGCCTCTTGAATTTGAAACCGATATTTTAATTTTGGGGGTACTTTACATAAAGCCCCCCGGATATTTTGAAAATTTTCTCAAAAACGGCTCCAATTTTTTTCTTCAAACTTCTTGTAAGAACAGAATAAAATACACTTATTACTATGGCATAGGGCCGATTTTCACGGACAACTCTAAATTATTGGAAAATTGCGAAAGTTCAAATTTTATACCTCCAATTACAAAATTGCAGATAGAGATTTTTCCTTCAAATAAAATTTGTTCTTCATAGTGAGTTCTTTCTTTAACGTCATGTACATTCATTTGAAAATTTAAGTAGTTTTCGCGCAATATTGCGTGCGATATGTGCAATTTAAAAAAATTACAAAAACAATATTTTCTCAAAAACGACACCAATTTTTTTCTTTAAACTTTTGTTAGTGATGGTACTAAATATACTCTATTAGATGACATAAACGCCATATTACTCTATTCTTTTGTTTTTTCAAAAATTGCAAAACTGTAATTTTTTGACTTGCCTCTCACGTCGTTCTCGTCCTTCGCGTTGGGTCTCGTATTTTCATTACAATCTCGAATTTTGTTATTTTCCGTGGCTCTGTATAATGTTCTCGATACTAAGCATATTACTCCATTTGTAGTATGTAAGCGATACGTACGTGTGCGATAACGAAACGTGTGCGACAGTTTTCTATGCGGTGAAGAGGAAAATGAACAATATTTTCGTAGTTGCGAAAGGCAATACTTACTAAATTAGGTGGTTTCCGCAGAAATATTGTGTTAGTCCATGTTTGTAAACTATTACAGGAGGAAAATAAATAATTTTCCACAAACAAATTTATTTACACTCTTTTCGTCAGTTACAGCAAAAATGTTTCGAGGTTTTTTAAACCCTCATCTTCGGCACATCCAAGTAACATGGTCAACATGAATGGTGATGTTCTCCTCACATAGCAGTGCCCAATATGACCATGTAAGGAACACACCATTATTCATGTTGACCTTGTTACATGGATGCACCAAAAATAAGGGTTTTAAAACCTGGAAACATGTCTGCCGCAACTGACGAATAGTTCGTTAATAAATTTGTTTGGGAAATATTATTTTTTCCTACGGTTATATTATAGGGTAATACTTAAAATAACTTATTCCTACTTCCTTTCGCGGTTCGCGTCTGTCTTTTATTTTCGGGGCAGTGTGCCCCGGCGCCGCCCTCCGGCGCAACCGCGCCCGCCGCGTGATCGATCCACGACTCGTTTCATGCTCTATTTGTAATGAGTGTAATATTTGCGCGCGCATTTTACCATCCACTCGGAGAATGCGAATAGTTTGATTATAGAGTAATTAAACGCGTTGACTTTGGATGGCGGGGGCGCCGGTTGGATGTTTGTTGATATTTCCGCTAGGGACTGTCCAATCACGTTTTTGGTAGGTACTTCAACTACGGATTGTTGTGGTACCTCTAGGCGAATCAGTTATTGTGTATTCTTCTTTTTCGTTTTGGCCTCAGAACTGCCTTTTGCCTCAGATCTTTGTTTTGGTTTTGGCCTCAGATCTGCCTACTGGCTGCAGGGCCATTTTTTTGGATCAGGTCTCTGGAAGGCCACCGCAAGGGATAGCTGCGGTAGCTACCGTTCCCACCTGCAAAATTTCAAACTCAGAAGACTACGTTCGCAGAAAAAGAGGGAGAGAGATAGAGGGGGAGGGAGGGAGGGAGGGAGAGAAGGAGAGAGACGGACATCATCTGACTAGGTGTGGGAGGGGAAGGAAGGACTGATGCCGATAGTGATCTGGCATTCGCCTTCCAATAGCATCAAAGAGTTGGGAAGAACAACACGAAAACCACCAACCAGTGAGGAGAGTCTCTAGAACAGTGGCGGGCTTACGTGGTAAGTGCGAAAGTACTCCACCATTGAATCGTCCAATTAAGCTTCTCAAATCACTATCTCCAATTTACTAGCTACTAGTACTAGCTGTTTTTTTTAAATGAGTGTTTGCTTGAAGAATTATTTTACCAAAATATTTTAGTCACAATAACTTCAAATTATCCTGGCAAATTTAAATATCCTAAATCAATCATACAAATTCAAGTATTTCATTTCTTCTTTAAAATTCACAAGAACAATTCGAAATATTAGTTGAAATTACGGATACGATATTCTGTATCCTAATATTGTTTGGTGAATTTCCAAAAAATAGCAATGTGCATGAATGACCGTTTCAGATAATAACAAACACAATATTCTCTAGTACAAAAATACTAGAAACAATTATTTCCAGTAATTTATTGCCCGCATTTAAATGAATATTAAGTGCTATTATGTCCGCAGTCATAGCTAGGATTTAATGGCATACTCTCAGTCATTTCCTACTTTTTCACGCCGAGTGACTTCTTCGATGAGGCAACAACATTAAACATGGTTGTAACACTGACCTTCAATGTAAAAAGTGTTTGAAAATCAATAGCTGATTAGTACGCATTTGGAGTGATGAATTTAGTGAAAAATAAGACAAGTCTATCATCCGTATTTTTTCACAATTTATTTTAACTTTAATTTCAATTCCCACGATAAATTTTATTACCATTTATTGGACATCTCTGACCATAGTTATATTCCACGTCATTAATTGTTATTAATGCACCAAGGGCGTTAACTGGTTCTAATGATCTCGGGCATCAAAAAGACCTAGGGTCAAAGGCCCTTGGGGTTTTTGTCGCCGCTCGATCATGAGAACCAGTTAACCCCCGTGGTGCATCAAGATCATCATAGTAATGGCCCAAAAGTGCCTTGTCGCTGCCGCCATGACATTCTGTCCTCCGGTCTCCTTTTCATATCTGCGTAGTTTCTGAAATGTAGTTCGGTTTGTAGTTGTTCTAAAATATTCATTCTAGGTCTCTCTCTTCCTCTTTTTCCAACTATTTTACAGTCCAAAACTATGATTAGGAATTGATTATTTCTATATTAATTATAGAATATAATATATTAATATATCCAAAGAATTTTGACTTCCTGTTCCAAGAATTTTGACTTCCTGTTTTTTGGAAGAGATCTATTCTCTTTCATTTTCTCTAAAATGAAGTTTTTTGAAATTTTTTCATTCATTCAGGTACATACAGGATTTAATTTTTTACCTAATTTTAATTATGCGTATTTCTTATTTACTACTTAACTAGTTGTCAAATTCACTTTTCATATTTCCCTCCCATAATTCCCTTTCATAATTACCTCCTTAAGAGAACATGTAGCAACATTTAACTGTTTTCATATTTCCCTCATCACCACGATTCTCTCGATCCAGGTAAGATACGCAGTGAATACTGAGCTCCGTGTCGAAGATAATAACAAGCAATTACGTATCAGTAGAAAATAAAATAATTTTTCTTCATAAGTGCTTATTACACTAGTATCTGTCATTTTGGATGAATCGAGATAACTAAACGGGTTGAGTTGGCTCAGGGCAATAGATGTTGCCACTAGAGCGTCTCTGACCGAAAGGTCGTAAAGGTTTTTTGAGTCACAGCACAAGCGGATTTTCGACACTAGTTACATAGATAGGTCAAACTGAGCCTGTTTGAAGAATTCTCGCGGCCGGGTGCTCTGATAGGGAGTTTTCCGTACCATCAAGGCTAGATGAATAGCAGAGAGAAACCTTATCAAACGGTCCATGGACTACACGGGATATTTACTTCCACGTTTTTACTCCAATCTCTCGCCTTACACACTGACTAACATTTACATGCACTACGTTTCAACACAATTCTGTGGACCAGTCGGGAGCTTAGAACTTGTGTCGGGTGCGGCGATGTGCTGCTGGCCGAGATACGAGAAGAAAGGAAACACGCCGGCGTGTCAATCGGCCTCGGATCTCACGTTACTGCGAGGATTGAAAAGTGCCATCTCCCGGAATGTAGACTATTAAATACTACACTTACGGGACTAACCACATAAGACTAACTACTGACCACATAAGATGACGCAACCAAAAACAGAAAATAATCAACCGAGAATTTTGGCCCTTTATGAAGAAGAGGGAGTATTTCTGTTTATGTAGCAAGTTATTTCAAGAAGGGGAACAAATAGTGCATTGCTGGTTTCGTCACGAATATGTTTTATGTTGTGGACTTCCGAAGTTCAGGCTGCCGCTGCCGCGGATGAGGGCGTGAATGAAAGGGCGGGCGGAGGGCGAGCTTAGCGCGGGCGCCACCGCAGGCAGGTGCGGGAGCAAGAGCAGAGGCAGGAGCAGCGCCACGGGGGGAGGTAAAGGGGAAGGCACGGGCGAAGGTGCGCGGAATGGTGAGGGCGCAGGCGCGGGCGTGGGCGAGGGCGAGGGGAGGGGGAGAGGGAGGGGAAGGGGAGGGCGAGGGCGTCAACAAGGGAGAGGGGATGGGCGACGGGGAAGATGGTGAAAATGAAGGCGATGGTGAAGGCGAGGACGAGGCGAGGGCAAGAGCGAGGACGAGGGCGAGTGGGTTGGGGTAGGTGAGGAGGAGGGCGAGATGAGAGCAAGGGCGAGTACGAGTGGTTGGCAGTGGGTGAGGCCAAGGGTGAAGGAGAGTGGGTGGATGAGGGCGAGGACGAAGGAATGGAGTGGGTGAGTGCGAGGGCGCTGGCAAGGGCAAGGGCGAGTGCGAGAACGAGTAGGTAGGGGTAGGTGAGGGGGAGGGCGAGGGTGAGAGGGTGGGGGTGGGTGAGGGCAAGGGCGAGAGTGCGAGCGAGGGCGAGAGCGTTAACAAGGAAGATGGGATAGGCGTGGGTGAAGGTGAGGGTGAGAATGAAGGCGAGGGCAAGGGCGACTACGAGGAAGAGTAATAGGACGAGTACGAGGGCGAGTGAGTTGGGGTAGGTGAGGGCAAGGGCGAGTACGAGTGGTTGGCAGTGGGCGAGGGCGCGGGCGAGGGCGCGGGCGCGGGCGAGGGCGCGGGCGAGGGCGCGGGCGAGGGCGCGGGCGAGGGCGCGGGGCGAGGGCGCGGGCGAGGGCGCGGGCGAGGGCGCGGGCGAGGGCGCGGGCGAGGGCGCGGGCGAGGGCGCGGGCGAGGGCGCGGGCGAGGGCGCGGGCGAGGGCGCGGGCGAGGGCGCGGGCGAGGGCGCGGGCGAGGGCGCGGGCGAGGGCGCGGGCGAGGGCGCGGGCGAGGGCGCGGGCGAGGGCGCGGGCGAGGGCGCGGGCGAGGGCGCGGGCGAGGGCGCGGGCGAGGGCGCGGGCGAGGGCGCGGGCGAGGGCGCGGGCGAGGGCGCGGGCGAGGGCGCGGGCGAGGGCGCGGGCGAGGGCGAGGGCGCGGGCGAGGGCGCGGGTGACGGCGCGGCTGCCGTTAAGTGTAACGCGCGTGTATTTAGACTGATTTACGACCGCCCTGCAGGCGTCCGCGCCCGGCAGAGTTCATAAAAAAGGGAAGATAGCCCGTTGTTATGCCTCCTGTAACGGCGCGCCGACGTCCACGTTCAGCCACAAATTCCCAAACTCTGACGGGCCGGACTTTGAGGTTTTGTTCATTCAAATTTTCGGAACGGCGGGAAAGTAAAGGGGACAGGTAGAGTTATGACTAGAACTATCTGCTGGTTTTCTGTCTTACGTTTACTAAAAGAAGATGGACCGATCGCATGATTTTGTTCATTTTTCATACATGGCACTTCACTCACACACGTTTTTAATTAATAATGGGCAGGTCTATTTCATTATCATTCCTAAATTAAGGGTTAGCGAATGTATTTAATACCTCTATGAATTTTCATATATTTTAAATCGTAAAATTACAAGTAATGATGGAACTGTGACTCGATCCATTATTTATTCTCTTAGAACTGTTTACACTAAAAGAAGCAGGTAGTCTACATATTGGTATTTCTCATTTGTAAATCCCGGTATAGTGAGTGACCTCTAGTTGATAAAACATGTTAAATACTATTATCATTCAACCAATGATTTGCGTAGACCAGGGACTGCCAACGGACCAAGCTGAAATTTTGAAACGGGTCAGTGGCGATAAAGGGGGAGATTGGGGGTCTGTGGCCGAATACACACCCACGATTGTAAGGTATAATTAAGATCCCATTGATATTATTTGAATATTAAATGAACTTGATAATTAATTTATCTCTGATACGTATGTATGTATTTGGCGCGACAGTCTGTGAACGGGCTCAGGTCTTCGGCGACGTTCCTGTCTTGCGGTCACGGGTTAAGGGTATGCGTGTGGTTAGCACGAAGACATCCGCACGTCGTTTTCCAGTCTTCTCAACCTGAGAAGTTAGTTTTCTCATCGTCACACAGCAACATGTACTAGGACATTACAAGAAAAACGCACACTGCAGTCATACGTCGACCGGGAGTCCACCCCGGGGAAGCGTAGTGGGAATCGAGAACGCTGACCGCAAGGCTAGCTCTGATATAGAACAACAAATTATATAAATTACAAATTATTTTTTGTCTTTCGCATTTTTCGTTCACCCTTAGAATCAAGGCATATATAGGCGGTGCTGCAACGGATGCCGAAAGTAAGTGACCCTTTAATAATGGCCCCGCAGACGGATATCGGAAAGAATAAATCATATTGCACTCCATGCTTATTTTCTCTATTGCACTAGCCGCATTATTACACGAATTATATTTAAATCTCTTAGTTTCACTTTTATTGCAGTTATATCTCAGCACCCAGCTACGTAACAGCTTGGAATGATTAGAAAACTCAAAAAAATAAGAACGATGTGTTCAACACTATGTTTTATTGCGGAGAAGAGGATCGCACTTGTAATTTATTTGATGTATTTTGCTCCATATCAGAAAAAAATGCTCTGTACAATACGTATAGGAGAAATGTTGTGGCCTGTTAAAAAACCTTCAATATTCTATCCAATTTTACAAAATAGGAAGATCAGTTAGAAATCCATCTACTCAAAACTGAAAGCATGTTCTATTAATAAAAATCTAGAGTTTTACAAACATGTTGGTGCACTAAATTGTTCCCTTTAAGACATTTACGTGCAATTATTTTTTGTATAATTACGTGTGATGAGTTGTAGAGAAAGTGGTTAAGGTGGTTCTAAGCAACCAACCCAAATTCGGTACCGTATATTTCTAAAGTGCGGTCCATAAACTATAATTGAAAACCTTCCGGCAAAAACTTGTAACCCTCACCTTTCTGGAAGGCTGGGTTTCCTCCCATTAAGATCGTATGTGGACTGAGTGACGCATGTAGAAAACTATGTTGACAAACATGAACATTAAGCCTCTTTTTTCTTCATTTTCAATTTCACCACGACTCGCACGGGTGCATAAGCGTTTCAATAATAGAGGAGAAAAGTCGTGTGTCGCTCAATTTGCATTTTGAGGGTTACAACGTTTTCGCCCGCAAGTATTCAATCGTGGTTCTTTAAACTTCACCCCTGAAAAACTTGTAAATCTGATCAGAAAGAAATATATTTAAGGAGAGGTCTCCCGGATCGACAGCCGGGAGCCTTGTGTGGCGGCAGCGGCTGCGACCTCCGACGGTGGCGCCGCGTCGCGGCGGCTCTCGTGAGCGTGGCCGGTGTCCTGGGAGCCACTCGCCCCTCTGTCACTTACCAACTTGGCGCAGCCCGTCGGCGAGGGCAAACTTCTTACGTCGAGAAACGTCACCCGAGACACGGAGGAGACAAGGAGATTCCTTCACCCTACGTTGTAATACAGGGTGGCCAAGCATTTCCTGGGACAAATTTCCCTGACTTTCCCTGGTTTTCCAGTCAATTTTTTAATTTTTCCTGATAAGATTTCTAATTTCACACTACTCAAAAAAATATGAAAGTTTCCCTCGTACTTAGTGGTCAGCTCTTTTTGCTGGGACAAAGTACAAATTAGCAATATTTCTTAAAAAAAAATTGAGCAAAATTAAAGCTGAACTAAAGTTTTTAAGGAATAACATCTACAAAATCATCTCAAAAACTTTCGTGAGTTTTAACGAATCTACCTATTCCCTCATTTTTCCATGACTATTCCAGAGCATTGAAATTTCCTGATTTTTTTTTTTGGTTCCCTACCCTGTGGAAAGAAGTATTTCCAGAAAGCGTCCATCCTGTAATAGATTGCTTGACGTGAGACATCCTATCAGGCTTACAGTCAAATGAAGGTTGTTATTAGCGATCCGAATTAAAATTCAATAAATGTCTTTAACTAGCTGGTATGTTTGTTATTGGAGATGCGGTTTGTACGCACAGTTTAGAAATTTTCGATTCCCTCAGTTTTGTAATGTTATTTGTTGAATAGACTTTCACCGGGAGATATGGCTGGCTCAGTGCATCAACTAATGTCACTGCAGTCCCTCTGACTGGGAGATTGTAGATTCGAGTCCCGACGGCGGCAGGATTTTCTACACTAGCTCGTCAGCTAGGTCGAATTCTGTCTGGAGGAGAATTCTAGCGGCCGGCTGCTCTGATCAGTAGTTTTCCGTGGTTTCTCCGACCAACGCCAGGTGAATGCCGGAGCAATATCCTAACAAACGGGCCACGGATCGCGCGCGATCTTTCCTTCCTCTTTC
This sequence comes from Acheta domesticus, assembly GCA_031308135.1. Classification (NCBI taxonomy): domain Eukaryota; kingdom Metazoa; phylum Arthropoda; class Insecta; order Orthoptera; family Gryllidae; genus Acheta; species Acheta domesticus. The sequence continues at coordinate 198,412,106 of JAHLJT010002406.1, forward strand.
TTGTTCTATCCTCTCCCCTTACACATACACTTACACTAACATGCACTACACTACCACACATGCCGAGACCGGTCAGGAGCTTAAGCTTGCACTGGCTGGGGCGGTGCCCCGCTGGTGGGAGATACCTGGTCAAGGGAAAACCCCGCTGGTCGACGGTAGGTCGGCGCCAGATCTCGCCATCCAGAGGGGAAAAGATCACCCCCACCTCCAAGAAAAAACACAATCTTCGCTTACGGGACTAATGATCAAAGTAGTTGACGCGCCCGGAAAGAGAAATAAATCAATCAATCACTTGAATAGACTTTCAAATTACCACACATGCTCCTTTCTTCACTTCTTTACTGAATGAAATATGTCTTCAAGAACATCTCACGCATAAACTGATGTCACTGCATGCCCTGTGACCGGAAAGTTCTAGGTTCAAGTCCCGACGGCGGAAGGATTTTCGACACTCGCTTGTCAGCTGGGTCGCATTCAGTGGCTGTATGGAGGAGAATTCTAGCGACCGGCTGCTCTGATCGGTAGTTTTCCGTGGTTTCTCCGATCAACACCAAGCGCATACCAGAGCAGTACCCTAACAAACGGGCCACAGACTGCGCGCGATCTTTCCTTCCTCTTCCTTGTCCTATCCTCATCCCGTACACACACACTTACACTAACATGCACTACACTACCACATATGTCGGGAGAATAGTCGGGGGCTTATAGCTCGTCCCAGCTGGGGTGGTGTCGCACTGGTAGGAGATACCTGGTTGGGGAAAAAGTCGGCGCCGGATCTCGCCATCCAGTGGGGGAAGATGACCACCACCTCTTGACGAAAAATATGCTCTGCACTTAAGGGACTAATGACCTCAGTAGTTGACGCGCCCGGAATCACTAACAATTAATCAATCAATCAAGAATATTTCGCGACCCCTCAGACAAAATGAACGTTTCTTTGGAAAGTATCAGTGAAAACTCGAGAGACTAGGATATTTTCATGCCGTCGTCTAATGCGTAATAGTTTGCTTTACTCAAGTTAGCGACTCTTAACTCTTTGTTTGAATATTTCCGATTCAAATTCAGGTCAAATCAATTTCTTTAACTAGTGAAGATGTTGAATGCAGGAGCCTTAGTTGCTCCTTAATGGTAAGCTTTCCTTGATTCAAATTTCGTAATTGAACATTTGTTCAATCGCTCTATTGACGTTTTGCATGGTGGAAAAGGTTGGTCTATATGAAAAAGCATGTGTATGTGTGTATCGTGTGCGTGTGTAAATAAAATCTATACACCCGAAACCTTGCAGCCGGTTAGTCAAGTGTCAACTTATCTCAGAAAAGGGTCTGCCAAATCTCCCAGAGGCTGGCGCAATACTTTCCCTAACAACTTGTTAAGAGTAAGAGGATGCTCGACATGAAATATTATTTATGGCTTACGATGGGATTAGTATTAATATTTAAAAAAGAAATGAAATCAGATTTTAAAGATAATCATGAACGTTCGAAGTTCCTTCCAGTTTTATCCATTACCACCTTACGAGTAAACAGACTGACCACAATTCTTCGGTAAAACTGCTACCCAAGAACTCCGACTATACTGCGATTTTTCTACCTTTGCCCCTCAAGGCCCATCTTTGCGATGGAATATGTCACGGTAATTCGCATCTTTCTCAGTTGTGCCGCGAGATTTCGCATGATCGCGACCGTATCAAGCAGTGCTTGCAATAATGTGACTTCTACCGGCAAGACCGAGAAAGGCGAAATGACGTGTGATATTCCATCACGACCATAGGTGCTTGAGGGGCAGAATTAGAAAAATCGCACTATACTGCTGATTTCCTTCCAGACAGGTTTGTAATTTGCAATATCCTCAACATATTTGGGCGTGAACGTACACCGTGAACTGTTTTGATAAATCTGAGAATGAATGTATCTTTCCTATCGTCTCGCTATCATTCAACCAAGAAACAAACATCGTACAGTGAAAAGCGGCAGTTAAATCACGGGGAGACGTCCCGTCAAAGAAACTAGTAATGAGGATATATACAAAAATTGGATAACACGGATTTTTATAACCCGAACACCGATTATTTCAGTCCCTTGGAATTCGTGTTATCGAGGGTTTACCGTACTTATTTCGTTTAAAAATTTAATCAGTGCTCTTGAGTTTTCATTAGAAAAAGAGATTCAATAAAAATAGCACAGTAACTAAATATGTACGGTATTCATGATCTTGTTATTGTCACCTTCAAGAGTCGTTTTCTGCCCTTTTATAACAGTAAGAATGCAGGTCTACGGGTGCGAGTATTATTGTTCAAGATGTAATGCATTTATTTACTACTGATTTGGTATTTACTACAGCATATTACTTGCCCTATGATTCCGCATTGCTCAGCGAAAACTGTATTTCGATATCGTGAACCGCTTACGAGATATGAGAGTGACCCACACGGTGTAAGATGCATAGGTGTGTCAACTAGCCGCCTTTTGGACAAAATGTTTGAAGCCAGTTTGAGGCTAGTTCCTCGCTTTGGCTAGCCTCGCTGAGGCTAGTACGGTGCGCACGATCGAGTTGGGCATTCATGATGGCGTCTCGCGATTTAGTGGCTTCCACCAGAGGTTACAAAGCTATTAAATGGATCACCATCTTGTCCCAAAAATGCCCAAGTCGGTCGCAGCGCTTACATAGCGAGAACTGTGAGAACTAGCCTCACATTAGCTTCAGTTTTAGACCGGGAGTGAACCCACCTATATCTCTTCCACCGTAGTGGCCCACAGTTGTTGGGACCCGGTATAAAGATTTATTTAATTTTAGATTATTCTATTCGTTCCAAGTTGGCCGTGTAAAATATCAAGTTGCTTTTTCCGAGAGGTTTTTTACTTTCCCGTATACGTACGTATACACGGAGTGATATACGTAGTATAGGGAAAGTTATGTAATGCTGCGCGAAAAAATGGCCAATTTTCGGCGGAAAAAAATTAATTGCCGGGCCGTGAAAACGAATAAGTGGATAAAACCAGTTGCTAAATTAAGAAAAAAATCCCCTAACACGTGGTGTAGCCAGAAACCCTGTTTTCTAGGTCCTTGACACCGAAAACCCAATTGAAAGGAAAACGTCCTGTCTGTCCGTCCGTCCGTCTGTCTGTCCGTCTGTGAACACTGCTAGCGCCTAAACCATACGTACGATTTCTTCCAAAATGGATATTCCCCGGTCGATCTGATTCTAGTCAAAGCTTTGAGATTTTGAAAAAGATTCTTCAAAATTTGGGGGTACTTTATTTGAAGCTCCCCGGGGATTTTCAAAATTTTCTCAAAAACGGCTCCAAATTTTTTCTTTAAATTTCTTGTATGAATAGAGTAAAATACACTTATTAACATGGCATAGGTCCGATTTTTCACGTACAGCTCTGAATTTTCGAAAATTATGAAAGTTTGAATTTTTTGCGGCGTCTTTCTCCAACTACAAAATTGAAGATAGAGATTTTTTCTTCAAATAAAATTTGTTCTGCATATTGAGTTCCTTAATAAATGTCATGTAAATGTTTTTCAAAATTTTGGTAGTTTTCGTGCAATATTGCGTGCAATATGTGCATTTTTAAAAAATTACGAAAACAAAATTTTCTCAAAAACGGCTCCAAATTTTTTCTTTGAACTTTTGGTAGGGATAGTGGTAAATGTACTCTATCAATGACATAAAAGCCATTTTGGTCTATCGGTTGGTTTTTTCAAAAATTTCAAAAATGTAAATTGTTTTACAATTTGTCTCTCACGTCGTTAATATTTACATTATCGGCGATTTTTCACATTATTATATTTACGAGTATATGTGCTTTAAATAATGTCAAGTAAAGTTTCTCCAAAACACTACCGTTTTCTGTGAAAATTAGCGCAAATTTCGGCATTTTCAGAAATGCTCAAACGCCATTTTCTCGTATATGGCTGCAATTTTTTTCTTGAAACTTTTGTAACGGATAGTGCTAATTACACTCATTAGTATAGCGTGAAGTTTATTTCGAGTTTTTTGTTTTTTTCAAAAATTATATAAATGTAAATTTTTTGAAAGATCTCTCACATCTTTAATATGCACATTATCCGCAATTTGTAAAGATGATTATATTTGTGAGTGTATGTGCTTCAAATAACTTCAAATAAGTATTTTGAAAACTCAAATATTTTCTGTGAAAATGAGCTTCAAATTTCGCATTTTTAGTAGTGCTAAAACGCCATTTTCTCTTAAATGGCACATAATTTTTAAAAGAAAATTGCCATTTACGGCTATGTTTCTGTGTTCTTTAATATTCTAAAATTAATATTTTCGTTCTACCAATAGGAAACCGAAAAGTTAAGAAAATGACAAAAAATGTACTTTTGGTGATGATAGATGGTAGCTGGCAAGAAAGAGTATGTGACAATTCCGAATAGCTAGCGAAGGCCCAAGAAAATAGAAAACTAATACGGGAAAGCCTGTGCCATTCTGTAGCACCACTAGTTTCATGCGTGAATAGCCAAGGTCGCAAAGTTGAAGGGTCGTCACTGACTTGGCTCGAAGGGGCGCGAATTCGAAAGCCGTCCGGGGCATGTTTGTTTGTTTGTTCATGATGCCCGTATGTGCGTTCCCTTTACCGTTACCTTGAAAGATGAAAACCAATGTCAAAAATTACAATGGTCGCTATACGACTAGAGCAATTATCAAGCGACCTTGAACGAATAACTTAACACTTTCACTACCAATTTTAATTTTAATTGGAAATTTTTATTTTATTTTTATGCCAAATAATTCACACAATTCAAAGTAGAAAATTAGTAAATTCTTTCAACTTTCTAGGTACAAAGGAACGTAAATGCAGCTTCGATTAACAGCAACAATGGGACATCGGTACAGTGTAATTAAACACTTGTTTGCCGCATCAGTAGCTACATAATCCAGCGGGACATTTACGTCCCATTGGTAGTGAAAGGGGTTAATGAATGAACGAACAAACGAATGAATGAATGAACTAGTGAATGAGTAAATGAATGAACGAATAAAAGTGCTAAATATTCGCAGTGGTCCAGTTAGTGAAACTAAAATAATGAACTGACTTCGCCTTTAATAAGAACACGAGAAACTAATATAGCTTTATCACCATCTCCCTCCTCGCGTTCATTTATTACTTTACTAGACATGTAAACAAGGTGGGATGGCGGTACAACGCACTCGAAGAAATCTCACGTATAATCTCTTGACCTTCACGTTCCCTTATGAAAGAGTGCGCGACCGACTCACGGAAGTAAAATTGTTTATATAGTCTACTAAAGTGCGCAAGAATATCAACTTCAAGGCAAACACGACTCCGACCGTGCAATTTGCTTCTTATCGCAACAAACGAATTAACATTTCACTTCAGAGTTTGAACTTTTAAATGCTATCTTTGAGCGGCATTTCAGCTGGGCTCGGAGGCGTGGGAGTGAGGGGAGTCGCCCAAGACGACGGACCAGAAGGATGTGGGTTTGAGCTCCGTGTGAGAAAGATTGTTCTCACTCTAAATAATTTCGCTGAATGGTGTTCAATAGAGGGGTTTATGATGTCACGGTTCCAATGACGTTACATAATTTCTCGCGAATTGAGATCAACGGCTGAGGGAAATACATAGAAATCCGATGCTAAGGAGATATTCATTTGTATTTGCAATATTGTTTTGGTGACTAGTGATACAAGTGTAGATGTGTTGTAGTAAGTGTGGTAGTGAAAGCGCAGGTCAGTACAATACTATTACCTTTAAAAGAAATTCTCTTTAAATTGAGGGAGGTTTATTATACAACGTGAGCGCCTTATCGAGAGCTATGTCGCGAGACCTGGGCCCAGACGACCCTCGCCAACGCAGCAAGTCGATCCCTCGGTCTTAGCTCGTAGAGGACCTCTTGCTGTGAAAAGGCGTTGATTGAATAATTTCGTGGGTTATAATATTAGATTTCTAGCGTGAACATTACTGATGATTAATTTCAACATTTTCGCCATCACGTCTCTAGAATAACCGTAAAGGTGTGTTTAATTCAAAAATAGTTCAAAAGTTTCACGTTACTCATTTGAAATAAATAGCAGATTAGGAAGTGTAAGTAATTATTTGTAAAATCTGCTAGAAAATTGAGGCAAATTTAAAAATATTACTACCAGATATTTAAGCGAGGGATGCCCACCGCCACTCTCCAGATGAAAAAAACATGAACTACACTTCCGACACTAATGACCCTACTAGTTGACGTGCCTCGAATCACTAACAATAAATCAATCAACCAAAGAACTGCTTCTCTAGTTTAATTATTCTTATACGAGGATTTGGAACAATATTTTCAAGTAAAATATCTTTAGAATATTACTACTACTACGACTACTACTACTTATTACTTGAATTTAACTTACTACTGTTGGACTATTAATTTTTAAACAATTGCTGATCTTACACAATTAATAATGTAGTTAAATTTCTGCGAATATTCAGACAAAAAGTCTTAAATCATGAGAAAAACATCGGAGTATATTGTGTGAACAACAACTTCTTTAAAAATAGAATGTTAATTCAACCAGTGTAGTACTTTTAGTAATATACACTTACATTAATAATGAGGCAATGAAAACAATTTATTACTTCAATAAGCAATTGACTCTCTTTGGAGGTTAAGATGAGAGTAAACCTATATTTACGTTCCTAATGACCTAGATGCTTATAAAAATAAAACCTTAAGAATAAATTGCAAAAACGGCATGCTTCTCAGAACGAGTTCATCAGTCTTAAAATATGATCTGTGAATTAAATATTAGAATGTTAAAATCCTGATTGTCGCTGCTATTCAAAATATTACCTGTCCCCTCTTATGATATAACACCATCTAGTTAAGGACGCTGAAAATACGTTAGAGCAAATATACATTTGAATAAAAATAGCATTCAAAAGTCCGTTACTCCGCGGAGTGAATTTGGAAATAGAACCGCCTACTCCCATCCCCTTTCCCTTTGAGTAATGTGAGGGGAAAACTCGTAAAAAAGAAGGGGAACGCCCCAATTTCATAACATACGTGCTTGTATTCTCCACAGTTAAAAATGTTACCTCCTACGAGTTTCGGCCGGTTTGTCGCGATTATAATCTAATCTAAACTGTGCGTGCGGTTTAAGATGCCATTGATCTTGACCTTGACCGCAGGTGCGGTGGTCTTGACATTGCATGCCAGTTGAGTTGTAGTTCACACCAAGGCCTTTCTCGGAAAGGAATGTGCGTAAAGAAACGGTAACTTCTCTATCAAGTCATTTTTTAGCAAAATTATACGATACATTCTTCCTATGACACTTTTGTTTAGGGAAATGGCCTGTCTTATGCGAATTCTAAGTTCTTCAGGAGTCTTTGTAGAAAAGGGAGCATCAAATTTTGTAAACAGATTGCCAATATATGATCCCACCGAGGATTCCACCTGGATTAGAAACCAGGACCTTCTGTTATTAAGAGCTTCATCATGATAATGTGGCTTCACTATACGCACGTTTTGTTGAGCACTCCTTTTGCTTGTAGTGGTAGGAGTAGAACTGAGGGTGAGTTACTATTTTGTTAGCAATGCAGAAAATCAGATCAGCAGTTCGTTTACAGTTGCAATTACTCGTATGTTTTATATGACTCAAGAACGAAAATGTATAATTTTTCAAATGTTGCTAATCTTGATTTTCTTTTTTAAATTCTGGACCTCAAGAAACTGTGCGCAGATAATCTCCCCCCATACGTCACATACAGTTTTTACTGTATTTTTAACCAAATAAATCAAATTAAGACAAATCGGACGAGCTATAGAATCAAACATTACTTTACGGCAATTTAATGATCTTATAGAGGGATCTTGCATACTGCAAAAATGAAATGAAGAGAGAAGATAAACGAAATTGAATGAATCACACATTGTAAACTAGCAATGCCATCATTCTTCATGCTTTTTTTCCCATCACTTTTTGCCTAGAGAGCGGGGCAATATTTTTGATGTTTAGTTTTTAATTACACAGGTCAACAATGCAAAATCATCAGTCACAAAATTATGTGTATTTTACTAAGTATCACGCCTGACAATTTCTCTAGCACGTATCAATTTTGTAAAAAGATGGTTTTAATATTAGAATGTGCGAATTATCCCCCAAAATAAGGAATTAACTAATGAACAACGAAAAATCATCAGAAAAGAAAAATGTGAGATTTACTAAATGTCACGCCCAGAGTCTAAATATGTGCTTAGATTTTCTCTAACACGAATAATTTCTGGAACAAGACAGTTTTCATGTGGCGACTGTGCGAATCCCCAACGGGAAACTGATCCTTCAGGAACTGCTGTTGCTGGAGCTTTTATTTTGACTAGTGTATCTCAAAACAATTAAGATAGCATATACAAGTGACTCTATTCGCTGGAAAGTCACGTGTTGTCAATGGAGTTTTCTCGAATCTCGCTTGCATATATGATATTAATATAGAATAGTGTTATTTTTGCTTGCGGAAAAGTGGGTGTTTCTTTGATCTATATCCGTGTGTTATTAATATTATCATTAAAATGCCTCGAAAGTATAAAAATATCCTTAACACAATTTCCTCAACAAAAAGTCAGCAGCTTGCAATTACCCCAGGTACAGAAAAGATGCATCACCTACAACTTGGTTGTGGACTAGGAGACCCACACAAACACTGGACTCCCCACATTATACGCTTAACGGGTTCGAATGGTTTGCGCGACTGGGTGAATAAATGAAAACTTTGAATGCCACTTGCAATACCTATGGTACGGCACGAGCAAAAGAAGTATGTTGCTGACTGCTATTTTTGTTGCCACACATTGAAGGTTTTTCGTCGAAAACAAGAAAAAAATTGTGTATTTGAATAAGCCATCAGCAAGAAAAGCAATTCCACAAGACGAGTTTTTGCCAGTAACCGAACCTCCAGAGAAAGAACAGGCGCATTTACAAAATATGAAGTGGGAGACTTTGTGTAGTGACGAGTCGTCCCGTAATGACTTCGCCCTTGAAACAAATTGAAATACAAAACTCTCAAAAAAAGCAGGAGTTAAATGATATCGTAAGAGACCCTTCACTATGAAATAAAAAGTGGAAATTCTGGCTTCAAGACTAAAAGAAAAAATGTAACGGAAGATGCCTAAATCTACCCCTATCGTAGAAGGAATTGAAAAACTGTGAATTGAAAAACTATTTCACAGTATATAGAACGCTGGTTTTCTGAAGTGACATTCACAGTCCCTTCAGTAAATTGAAACAAGAACATGACACAGCAGGTGACTCTTGATTGACTCTTCCCAGCAAAGTTTGAAAACTGTTCTTTCATATTGCAAATTTAGTGCACTTTGAAGAAAAATATGAAAACCCAAGTAGAAAACGTGTGGTGAACTAAAATTCATTGATAAGTTGATGGGTGTGAAAGGAGGATTTTCATTTTTTTTCCTTTTTATATTCGTGGGACAGTCACTGTACATGAAAACATTCCAGCAAACGAGTCTGGGAACGAAGAGTTAATGATGAGTCTGGAAAACACTGTGTTCTCATCACTCTTCTCGTTGATCTCAACACGATATTTCTCCCCCTCTTCATATCAAACTTAGACTAATCGTTTGGCGAAGACGATGGTTAAGGCAAACACTGGAGCATTGCAGTAAAACTGAAAGAAGGAATCTTCGTGGAGCCCCAAATATGAGAGGTTTTAAAAGATGATGTGTTTACACAAACGATGAAGAGAGACCAAAAGCAGAAGATGCCTGATGTGAGTGTGTGAACATTTTCTATGGAAAAACAAATCTTCAGATTTTGTTAATAGAATGAAGAGACTTATGTACATTTCGAAAACTGGGATGTAGAATGTCACTTGAGTTACACTTTCTACACTCCAACTTAGATTTCTTCCCTGACAACCTCGGTGACGTGAGTAATGAGCAAGGTGAGCGTTTCCACCAAGATATCAGAACAATGAAGCGGCGCTACCAAGGTTTCTGGAATGACTCCATGATGGCTGATTACAGCCGAATGTTATACAGAGAAGATCCTGAAGCAGTTTACAAAACACACATGAGGGAGTTCATCACATTCCTGAGTACGTTTTTCTAACACAATTTACAAAGAAATGGAATATGACAGAATTTTAGTGCAATAAACGAATTCGCTATTGTAGGAAAATGATAAGTGATGGCGCACATATTTAACCATAATCGAATATAAAATCGTAATCTTTGTTAAAAATGGTTTCAGAAAAATATTCTTATATTTCTGATGATTACAACAAGTGTCATTTGGTAGACTTGTGTAATTAGCTCTATTATGATTTATTAGACTTATAAGAGCAAATGAAAACGGATCGATTTTTTCTTTTTAATAAATGATATGTAACGAATTGTGGTAAATGAACAAAACCGTAATGCAAGCGAGGTAGGCACACAAATTGGAGCAACGCTCTTGGACTTGTTTCCGCGAATTGCCGACGCTTGTAGTGTAAAGTACTAATTCTGAATTTGTGTGTGTATAAATAATTATAAAAAGTGCGCTGTGAAACAAGGCATTTCCCTTTGATAATTGTAAGTTTAGAATATTTTACGATTTATTTCGGCAGCCATGGACATTTATTGCCGGGAAAGGTTATTGCAACGTATAGTTTCAAGCTATTTGTTTGAACGAGCCACAATTTGTTTCTTTACATAAAACAACACTGTACGGGGTACGGCAATCATTTCTACAAATGAGCTGCGACACAAAATGTTAGAAATCAATGGCGCCAGAGACGTGTGAAACTATTTTTCCGAACAATTCGGAACTGCCCGGCCTCAAAAGTTTAATGACGTGTTTAAATAATTGTTTCACTTTGTAAATCTAAACTAATAAAAATGTTGATGGTAAAATATACTGAAGTTGGTGTGTAAACCAGAAGCGACGTCAACATTTCAAGTCACAAAGTGTCAAGAAGAGATATTCGTTAAAACTGTCATTTTCACGTCTTCCAAAATGTTATATCTCGGACGCTTTAGGAAACTTTGTTAATCGTGTAGTTAAAAAATTTAGTTTTATTGTTTCTTTTGGTTATAGATAGAATCATTTGATGAGGATTCTTCATTACCATTTGGACCAATGTTGCTACCACAAGGTTTATTTGTTTTCGACTCCAATTGAGAGAGCATCACACAATATGACAAATGTTCTAATGGCAAGCATTCCATTTCGTTGCTTTCTGTTGATATGAAAGAAAAATATAAAATAATGCTTACCATCCTCCAAAGATGGACTGGTTCATTCAAGGAAACCTTTTTTGGTCCATTTTCGGCGACTTGTCCTAATATAGGAAACGTATCACGCCGAACAATTACTTAAAGGGAAATATGAGTCTTATTAAGTCAAGTATTCGTAAGCTAATGAAGTATATTTGAAAATAAAGCATACATTTTGCGATTACTCATATTTACTGTTTCTGTACACAAAGGCTTACAATATACGCACGTAAATATTAAGACACTCTTCGAAAATATTTTAACACGAATACTATTCATTAAAATGACTGCTATTCACTAAAAATTGACTAACGTTTCCGTTAGAATATCCGAAAATTAGAGTCAATTCGTACGATCCAAATGCTCTCGTGCATAAATATACTTGTGGGGTGAGTTCGGCATCTTTCTTCTACTCTCGTACACTATGTAATTAAAAAACGTAAAAAATACTGTATCGTGGTCTTATTCATCAGCTTCTCTTTTTCAACGACAGCGGATTAGGAACGAATTTAGCAAGTGTTTTACTTTGATGACGTGTACCGGTCATGTTATTTACTCATCAGCGAAGATGACGCAACACTCGGGGGAAGTACTCAGGTTCGTTTCGCTCACCTCATGTCTCTCCCTCCAATAAAAACATAGCTTTCCCTGGAGCGATAAATTTGGAGAAAATGAACTCATCTGGCTTCGTACGTCTATGAGTCCCAAAGTCAGTGTAGTGTACAAGACTTTTGGTGCATTCCATGAAGTGAGGGTATTACGGGAGTTTCGATGTGCAGTGACTTCTATAATTGGGTACAGTTAGTATTTTTTACCAATAACATTGTGCTCTTTTCCAGAGTGAGAAAAAGAATGCATGTGCGATTGTGGCCAAGTGTATGAATGAATCCTTACCAGTCGTATTAAAAGGCATGTTTACTTTTCTTGTAGAAGTTAAGCAAATTATCGTTTACATTATCTGTGCTTAAAAGCTCTTTGTGTGCTTTTGTATCGATTATCTTCGTAGTAACTTACGAAATGTATATTACAAATTAAATAATTTTAATTTTGTACAAATATAATTAAGACAATATCAATACTTATATACGTTGAACACAGTTGGCGGAAATGCGTAATATACGGAAATGCTGGTCAGTTGATACCCGTGCCACGTCTGAACTCATTCTTCGCGGCCAACAGGTCATTCGACTAACGGTAGTCCCGAAAACAATGGAAAGTGCAGATGCAATGGAGTCTTATACAAAGCGGGCAGTACTACGTTATGAAACGTTCGTTCGTCACTATTTTCTTCGCGCATGGGCGACATATGCGTAAAATTAATTGAATTAATTAATTATTTTTTACAACTTTGTATATACAACAATAGAATGATAACAAATATGTACGTAATACACACAAATATTACTCTACATACTAAGTATACAACACGCTATATACTGAGACTTTTCCTATATTTATCGAACATTCTGGTCCTTTCATCTTTGTCCTCTAATAATCACCTCACTTTTTCCTGAATATTCCACCTTGCCCACATTTTTCCTTCCTCAAAAACCAGACATCCCTCTAAAATATGTTCCTAATCTTCGTCTTCCATCTCACAGATGTTACATTTTCCCCCTCACTATTCAGCCAATATTTACTCGCTTTCATTTCATTACCTAACCTATATATTGCTATCCTACGCTGTCTATACCTTTTAAATAGCCTTACCTTTTCCTTACCTTGTAAATAGCTGGGAATATCATCCATCAAAACAATTTCATACTATTTATTAAAATTTGAATCTCTTATATTATGTAATCTCCTTGCAATAACTGATATTTATCTCTCTGGATCAATTCTTTATTTCAGTCTATCCCCTCTTACCCTTGTCACCTTCTCCAACGATCCAACGAGTAACCTTTATTATTCCAAAAACTTTTCTTTTCCCAATAGATTTCTCAGTCTCTATGTTTTTATCTATTTCTCAACAAACATGATTTAATAACTCATTTCCCCTTCCTCTCCTAATCCTTTCGTCAAATTTACATGTAATTTTGCCCATCTCCATTCTCATTTTTTGCCTCTTTGTCTCCATCTTACCATGTAATCTGGTGTACAATAGTCTTTTCCTACGGTCCATCTTAAAAACCTTTCATGTATTGCTTCTAGTTTTCTCCTTTCCTTCCATCTCCAAATTTCTGCTCCCCCCACTTCAAAATAGAACCAACAACAATACTATCATATATCCCCATACCCTTTGCCCCCAAATCCCTGCACCTTCTCTTAATTATATCCCACACTTGTTTCATAGCCACCATCCCCTTCTTACCTATTTCTGCTATATGATTTCCATAGTCCCTTGTTAAGCCAAAACCCTAAATACTCATAATCATTCACCATTTATAAAATACATACTTTCCATAAAATTTTCTCACATTTACTCTTCCTTCTGCCCTTTTAAACTTCATCCCTTTGGTATTATCCTTATTTAATTCAAGTTTTTTTTCTAAAAATTGTTCTAATGTCCCCATCATCTGATTCAAGTCCTTGGAATTATCAGTCTATAGTACCGCCACATTATCAGCAGAAGAAAAAGACCAAACTTTTAATTTATCAACAAAGAAATCACCACCCTGGCCCTTCCTTAACTCCTCTTCTAAACCTACCGTATAGAAATGGAAAAGAAGGGGACCCAATGGGCAACCCTGTCTGACCCTTTTACTGATTAATAACTTTTTGCTAAATTTCCCTTCTATCATCACTCGGCAACCAGTTTCTTTGTACATTATATTTAAGGAATTAATGATCTTAACGTATAATTAACTATAAATTTAATTTTAAAGCACAAAAATAAATTAATAATAATGTTTATACACTATTTAAAAATATTACATACATTTGTGTTAATTATTTATTTTATTAGTTATATATTGAAATATTAACGGAGTAACTCATTTTAATTACGTTTCATCCAGCTCACTATGGTCTTAAACTCAAGATACGCCAGTTCACCCAGAACACCGTGTGCAACTTTGTACACGGTTGAATATCTTATTTCAAAGCGAGCGAGGAGCCCGTTCACCATATCCGAATAAGGTGATTTGTATCTTCTGTTTGATTCAGTTCGGGGCAACGCATATGGTGAGTTCATATCTAACTCTCTCCGAATCGCCATCACTCCTGACAGCGGCAGTGATGATGCAGCCACAGACGCGGTGAGCGACATCGCGTGCAACGAGGTCGCTATGAACGCTTTTAGATTACTTCCTTAAATGTATAGTCTAGTATGCACTTTGTATTGCAGAGGTCGTTGTGGGTTTGTATAAGGCCTACGGTTGACATGACGGATCATCTGAGTTAGGCCTCATTCACAAAGCAAACTTAAACGTAAACGTAACGTAGCCACAAAACCTAGAAATGAGTTACTAAGTGAGACCATTCACAAAGCCTTGACGTAACCGAAGACGCAAGTCCGTAAACTTACGAGTCCGTAAACTTCCGAGTTCACAAGCTCCAAGCTTTTACGTTAAGTTTACGTCGGGATTCTACCAATGACCAATCAGAGCAGCGCGGAAGGTCGATTTCAGATTGTGTTCGGTTCGGGTGGTTTGTGGTTATGTCGTTTTGTTATTGGAATGTAGAGAATTAGTTTGCAAACGATTTTGATGCTTGTAGTGAATTCAAAGCAAGAATTTGGGCAATTGTTATTATGACTTTAACGTGACATGGCGAATAAATTATGTTGGACGAATTACTCGTGACTTTTAAAGAAGAGAATCTATGTCTATAAAATAAAAGAAATGCGAAATAAAGACAAACCGATAGGAATGTCGGAGAAAAAGCTAGAAGCTATGGTGAAAAGATCTTTCCACCATGCTAGAAGGGAATCGATCAGGCTTAAGTATGTTGATTTCTAATTGGTTCAGGCGAAACTTACGTTTCAGCTGACTTCGTCATTGTGAATGCTTGTTTTTACGTGTCAATTTTACGGCTACATTGACAGCATTACGATACGTTTACGTTTGTAGCGGCCTTAGCGCAGGGCAAAAACTGTTACCACTTAACGACTACGAGCGGGATGCTCTACGCCTCGAGTGGTCGAATGGTGGTGGTGGACTTTCGACACTAGCTACATAGCTTTGTCGAATTCAGCCGCTGTCTGGCAGAGAATTCCGGTAGGTCTGATCGTTAGTTTTCCGTGGTTTCTTCCATCAATACTAGGCGAATACCGAAATAGTATCCTAACAAACGGGCCACAGAACACGCGCAATGTTTCCTTCCTCATCTCTTTTCCTTTCCTTTCCCCTCACGCATAGACACACTTACACGCACTACTCTTTCACACACGTCGGAACGCCTACCGGGGAGACCAGTGGGACACTTGGAGCTTGTCCTGGGGTTGTGCATCGCTGGCGGAGATACCTGAAGAAGGTGTCCCGCACCCATGTAGGTCGGCACTGGATATCAAGTTCTACCTTGTGAGGAACACCGCCCCTTCAACGATTTAACATTCGCTACACATACGGGACTAATAACCATAGCAGTTGAGGATCCCGAGAACTCCAATCAAGTGATATATCAATGAGTTCCGGCAAATTGGGGTAGCCCCCTGCTTGCTCTGGGGCTATTTTCAACGACAGAGTTACATAGTATTTGCATTATCTGCAATATTTATAGTTGTAAGCATGTATGCAGTACGTGAATATCGCATGTATTCTGTCTTTTCTCTAAATGGTTGGCCCTGTTATTTTTTGCTGCCCGCCGGCCAAGAGAGGGAGCCCTGCCCTCATCCTGAACTGCGACCTTTGCTCGTGATTGAGTATTCCCGCTGAGGTGACCAGCCCTGGTGGGCAATGCAGCTAGAAGAACAAGAGCATTCTAGCATTTTCAATCCGTATTGCAGGTGAAAAGTATGCTTCTAATTTCCAAACGCTCTTAACTTTGACTGTTATATTGTTCAAGGTTCGTAACAAAGGCATCTCACACTTCTTGTTCAACATATTTCACAGCTTTACATCAGATCGCACTTTTTCCATTGAGATTAATTGTTACCTCTATCCTCAGCTCTGGTGAACCCCAAGGCTCTCCTCTCCCCCCTACTACTTAAAACCTTCATCACTAACATCCCTGGAGATAACCACTTAACAGTCTGATACACTTCCGACTCGCGAACGACAATCTTACAGAAATTCACCTCGCAACTATCAGACGTTATATCACACCTTCAATCTGCTTTGAACTCCTTCTGCGTTTAGTGATGTGTTGCCCCTAATGTACTAAAACCTCTTCAGACGTTCTAATGTGTGATCATTTGTTTTGCAGCAAAATCACTTTGATTTGTTACTAATAATCATATACGTAATGATTAAACTACCCATAATAGGCCAATTTATCTCTCTACCTACAAACGAATTTTACAATATTTTACCTATTCTTTAGCCGCACGTAATTTCCTGCATGGAAATATAAGAAACACAACCAAATATAGACAAGAAACCTACAACAAAGAAAAATCCAGGTAACCCCAAGGACAAATTCAAACCCCCATAAACCAACTTCCTTACCTAATATGAAAGTATTTTTATAATTCCCTACAATCATTCTTTCTTATCCGATGATGGTTTAAAATGACTACAGAGTAAGTTACCTCACTACGATTAATTTTGATAAAAAATTAGCTACATAATATTTATTCTGCAACTCTCTTGTGAAGTACAGGTCCTCTTTATAAGAAATATTTGTGTATATTAAAGAAAACGCAGATTCCCATTCAAATTAGGACATTGCACAAACCAAACATTTATATTCTGGGTAATGACGTTGCAATGAATTACATCAGTTGCGCCTCTCTTATAAACTTACCGTGGGTACTTATTAAAAAATCATGAAAATTATGAACATTTTAAAACAGGCAAAAAAACTCAAGCAAGTTGTAACTACTAATGAAACATTTTAAATTACTTCAAACAATTGCTTTAAATTTAATATACCTGATGTGTAATATTTGATTGCTACTCCCAATTCACGTGCTACCTCACTAAATTTTAGATACGAATTCATTGGAACCATCACTAACGATCTTTTTGGCTGTCTCCGGATGAATATCTGAAAGTTCTACGGGGCTACATCGATCTGCGATGTAATATCCATGATTACCTTAAACTTCAAATATTTTTATGCTTGTTATTGATCTAACTTGTTTTTTCAGAGAATTGTTCATATACAAATTATTCACAACTATTTATTTTTAGGTTCATTAATTATGTATATAAAATACTTAAGTTTATTACTTTAACTTCTGTGGAAATTCTGCAATTACAATGTAATTTTCATGATACAATTTTATGCGTCCTACTTTCATTCCCAACGCATTTACATTCTTACACATTCCCAAAACATTTACAACTCTTACACGCGACTTACAGAAATACATGTATAACATGCATTTAGTGGAGTGTTATTCATGTCAAATGAGGAATCAAGTCAATTTATTTCACCGTGAGGGATCACTCAGAAACACTGTGACCGTTACACTACACAGGAGATTCACCTGTTCACATCTTTGTATGCCTATCTAACGATCTAATTTACAAAAAAATTAAATATAAATATAAACAAGTTCATGTTATGTCAACGTCTATTATCATTTAACGTATGTATATTGATAAGTCTGTTAATGAATTATTTATCTCAATCATTATTGAAATACAGTAAACACTCAGTACAGTAAACTACATACACACAAATTCCAAGGACCGAAATAATCGTTGATGTTAAAAAAACGGGTTATCCAATTATTATTTAAATCCACATTACGATGGTGCATTGCTGACCCAAGTCCCAGGGCTTGTAATGGGCTGCGGCGAAAGAAATTCTCGATGTAGGGAATACGTGTCCATAATGTCCTTTCCATTAGGTGCAGCTGCCCGCACGAGTGCGTTTGGCAGAAGGTCTCCAGCCTCATTTCCCTGTCCGAAAAGCGAGCGTGTACGAGGCGCGAAAACATGTTTTTTTAACACCGGTCTCGCTGTTCGCAATAGCTTTAGCCCCCGCACATCCCGTGTGTGCTGATCAGAGGGATTGTGAATGCAAAAAATGGCATCCATGTTAATTGTTACTTCCTCGCTATGGGGTAGAGAGAAAGTTATGTAAGGCTTCGCGAAGAAACGGCGAATTTTCGACAGAAAAACTCTGATTATAGGGCTCTGGTAACGAAAAAATGGATAAATTCAGTTGCTAAAATTAGAAAAAAAATCCTTTAACAAGTGGTGTTGCTGAGTTGTGAGTCCTTGATATTGGAAAATCGGATGGCGGCAAAACGTCTGTCTGTCCGTCTCTCTGTCTGTCCATCCATCTGTGAACAATGCTAGCGGCTTAACAGTTCAGCCGCTTTTATCCAAAACTGTTATTCCCCTATTGATTTGAAGCTCATTTTCGCAGAAAATTTTAGAGTTTTCGTTTCGTTCAGCCGATTTTGTCTAAAATTAATATTCCCCAATCGATCTGGCTGATGTCGCGGCCTCTTGAATTTGAAACAGATATTTTAATTTTGGTGATTACTTTACATGAAGACCCTGAAACATTTTCCAAATTTTCAAAAAAATGACTCCATCGTTTTTTATAAAATTTTGTCGTTGGATAATGAGAAGGACGTTTAAGAAAATTGTGTTTATGTTTGTTAAAAACGCTGATTTTTCGAAAATTGAAAAAGTTTAAAATTGTTTCGGAGTCTTCCTACAACTAAAATATTAAAGACATAGATTTTTCCCTTAATGAAATCTATTCTTTGAAGATATATTTTGAAATAAGGTCATGTATGATTTTTGGAAAATTTGAGTACTTTTCGCGTAATTTTGCGTAAATACGGGCGAGAAAGTACGTGCTGTTTTAGCACCACTAGTTTCTTCTACCATTGTATAATATTCTCTTATTAAACGGCTGCTGTCCGTTGCATGATTGACATTCCGTTACAGCTTCATTGTACCAGAGGGGTTTGACGACTCACAGAGAAGTTAACAGTTGAGAAGTAATGAATTATTGGTTAAACATCTACAAAATGTTTCGTTAGATTGTGCATATTAGTGTGCCGAGACAATCCCTGAGGTAGTGACGGTGCATCGCACATGCTCTCCCATTTCCAAAACGCAGATGAAAATAGGAATGTGTGTTGGTTATTAAGCTACTGAGGAATAAGATCGAATATTGAACTTTGATGATATTTCTTGAATAAACTGGATCCTACCTTAACTCATACGCTGCGCCTTTGGAGTTGGATTGTGTTTATACTTAATCAATGTCACTTCGGATACCTAAGTGTCTGTCTTGTAGATGGTGTTGGCTGAACACTGCATGCCAACTGCCACGTAACCGATTAGTCTACATGTTTATCTTATAACAGTTATCATTAGGGCTCGGATTTCAATGCAGTGTCATTTTTTTATTTTCACTTTAGAACAATGCCTTTTAGTAAACACATTAATTTTATTTATGACAAAAAGAAATTACCCATTTTTATGTGTGTATATTTTTGCAGTTGTCGTCGATTTAGTCTAGTAAGTAATTTTTTACCTTTTTCCGCCATTTTTAAATCATTTTCGCTGATTTAATCGATGTTAACATCATTTTAACGGTCCTTGCTTCAAATGATGTTTACGAGATGCAATAAATTCTCCACAGAATTCCTGCGTAGCCTATTCGAGCCTTCGCACAGAACTTGTCAGCCGTTGTGAGTAAGGTTCTTGTGACGCCCATCAGCGCCATTGTCGGTTCGACCGATTTCGCGATAACTAAAGACAGAGATTTCGTAGTAAAGAGCAGTCCAGACCAAAAGTTTACTAGCTGAGTTCACTTAACGAAATGAAGAAGCCTCGTTTCATCAGTCCGACAGCTTGGGTTGTTCGTCTGAACTGATTTTGATGAAATGTTTTTAAATAATTTCTCTTTGCTTTTAGAGTATTTTTAAAACATTTTAAGAGCATTATATTGATTATATTTGGTGATGTTTTAGGTCATAAAATTCGCCTCCTAGTATTCAGTAGTCATAGAAAAAGTAGATTATGAAACGCGATGTAATGGGGGTATTAATAAAATGGCATAAAGTTTACGATCCTCGCTCGATCCTCGCTTGTGTCGTCATATCACTTCAAACTCGTGAATTAAGACTCATCATTACATCATTGTTTCATAATGTACTATTAATATCATGTCCTTTCCGACTTTGATGTAGCTACATCTTTTTTGCCATCGTTGCTGCTTTTCATACTGCCTCCTCTGTTCATCAGACGAATTCTAAAATTAGGTAGGAAGAATTGTGAATAAATTTCAATCCATTACTTGATTTAGATGTAGTTCTTTCAAATAGCATTCTTTACAAAATTTACATTCTCCTACCTTTTTACTGCTTATTGATCCGCTGGTGCGGAGTTGTTGGCACTGAAGAAGTAATGCTTGTTAGAAGTGTCAGTCAAAACAGTAGAATTTTCATTATTGTATTTTTGGCGTGGTTCATTTACATTACTATTTTATCTATTACTTTAATTTTGAAACTGTATCTTTGTTAAAACGAATTTCCGAGGGTTATCAATGTTCTAGGGTTACTATGTCTCACAATTAATAATATTTTTTTAGTTTAAGGATTTTTCTGTAATGAAGCGTCCCGCTCTATACCCAATTACACACAAATAAAATTATCTGAAAGCCATATGACTACGTTTTTTCAGCCATATGACTACTTCACAAAACGTTCAAGTAAAAATATAAGAAAAATTACTTTGTATTGTATTAACTATTTTCTTCATAAGTGGTATTTTACCACCTAAGCAGTAAAAGTAAGCGAATTCATATTTTGAAGAAGTAACTTTCAAATTGGAATTTTTTGAACGATTTATTTTTCAATGAGCATTAAATTTAAACCATTTGTTGTCTTTTTATTCATTCCATCATTTTAATGTTTACACAAAACTGATTGTCAGTAAGACCAATACATACAGGCAGTCATATTGCTGAGTCACCAGAAAAATAACACATCTCAAAAATCATCGTTTTTTAGTAAACGAACGAAAATGTTTGGAAAATAATCTAATTTTATTAAAATTATCTAATCTGGGATACAGAGTTGTTTTGGGAATATTAGTACTTTGGCGCGAAATAAACGGCCCGCTCAGAATAAAACAGTTCTCTCGTAAAATGACAAATTTTGTGGATGTCACTTTTCTCCTATCTGGACGGTACCACAAAGAAAAAAATATTGGCGGGTTTTGTAAGCCTCAATATCACATGCGGAATATACATTCTGGAATACTAAGTGCAACATAGGAATTCATCCTGAACGGTTAATGAGCGGCAATAAATTTTGTGAGGAGTCTATACAACTTTTCGCGGCCACGCCTTAGTCAGAATCTTTTTTCGTGAGAAGCTCGTCAGGGAATCATTTGGGAGAACACGGAATCCTTTGCGTTACATATGTAATACACACACACACATTTTCATCTTGAGGTGTGAAATTGTCTTTTTTATCTAACACGCTGAGGGAAAAAGACGGTTTTGATGTCGTTTGTACGAAACCATTGACACAAATCCCTGAAAGTGTGCTACTGCTGGATGGGAATAATTACCCCCAGCCCTACATAAAACAGTTTTTAGACTTTAGAAATGGATGTTCGCGACTTATGATACAGAAACAATAAGTAATACAGATTATGAAAAGTGCGCAATCGAACACGCCACACACATTACATACCACACACTACAATCGTGCGTATCTCGAAAACGATGCGTCCTACTCCCTGAAATCCACGTTTTCGAGTTCCCAAAGGGCTGAGAGTTATGTTTCATGAGTAATCCAGTCAATGAAACCTTTTTGAATCTATTAGATTTTAGAAGGGTACCCCACTTCGGAGTACGGACTGTTACGTTTGAATCAGGATTCCAGCATAAAACTATTTTCACTTTTAAAACAATAATTGGTTGCACAATATTTACAATATGCGGAATGTATGCATGGGTCCGCTGTTAAATTTAATTAATTCTCTAAAGAAATATTTTATTTTAATATTGTTCTTAAGATACTGGCGATACAAAATTCACGTTAAATATGTTATAAATAGTTATAGAATTACCCTACAGAAGCGTAGCAATCAAATACGAAAATGTAGATTTTTTTAAAGAAAACGCTACCTGAAGTTACGCACGCGTTTCTTCCAATTTCAATCCTGCATTACTCAGAAACGAACCTATCTTAGATCTTTATAACCTGGATTTATGGTGACCTACGAACTATTTTCCTTAGATCGCATTTTGTAAATTATATTTTGGATATCTTCTCAGAGACGGAAACAATTTCACATTCTGTGAACAACTAGTATCACTATTTGTTGGGAGGATTTAAGAACCACTTAGTGGTTAAAAATTAGGAGTTTTACTCACGCACACTACAAGGCCGATATAATGTAACCCACAGATCCTGGCCGTAGAAAGTGCGAGATGTTGGTGCAGGTTCGCCTCGTATTACAGTAAACCCTCGTTAGTAGGAACTCGCTTAATACGAATTTCGCCGTAACACAAACAAAACTTTGGTGCCGGTAAGGGATACAGACATTTATAATACTCAGATAACACGAATTTTTATAACACAAACTCCGATTATTTCGGTTCTTTGGAATTCGTGTTAATGAGGGTTTACTGTATTTATTTTACGATATTTTATTCGGCTGTAAACGTAAAATTAATTCTCCTAACCGCGGTAAGTGCGAAAAGACACAATGGCACAATATTAAGCGGAATAATTTTTTCTTAAGTGAGGTGTTGGACACCCCTACTACGTGCGCGACGCGCGGGCGAGAGTTCTCTCTCCCCCGCGTCGACGATTTCAGCCGGGCGGCGGTGACCCGGGCGGCCAGCAGGGCAGCAAGCCCAAACCACGGAAAGATCGCGGCGCGCGACAGAGCGTACTCACGTCTTTTCCACGTCTTACAAACGAAGGAACGACGTCGTTTACGGAAATTCTTCACCATTCCGTGAAGTCACGGAAGTTAAGCAACTCGAGACCGCGGATTCCCGGATGGGTCAGTTGGTTACTAACGCCGCCGAGCCCCAGACTGAAGGAATAACAGGCACTGACTCACCCAGACGTTACGAGATACGCAACAAAACTTAATGGAGGATTACTTCACGTATTCGTATATGCTCACACCCCAAAAGACGGCCAAGAGATGTAATTGAAAAAAAAGAAGTAATAAAAAGGAATCGATCTCCTTACAACAAAACTTAATAGAGAATTATTTCAAATATATACATGCTCACTCCCCAAAAGATGGCTAAGAGATTTAATTTTAAAAAAGGAATCTACCTTCTTACAACAAAACTTAATGGGCGTGCTCTCTCCCAAAAGATGGCTAAGTGATGTAATTGCAAAGAAAAAAAGAAAAAAAAAACCTATCTCCTTGCGACAAAACTGCCTGCACACTCCCCCAAAGATGAGAGAGATATAATTGAAAAAAAGGAATATATATATATTACGACAAAACTTAAAGGAAGGTTACTTCAAATATAAACCCACTCCCCAAGAGGTGCAATTGAAAAAAAGGGAATCTATATCCTTACGCTTAATAAAGGATTACTTCTGATATATACATGTTCACTCACGAAAAGATGGCTGAAATATATAATAGAAAATAAAAGGAAATTATCTCCGTTCTGGAATTTTACACAACGGAGTCGCTTCCGACCCGAACAGTTGCCTCGCAACTCCGAGCGACGTGTGCGCGGCTCACCTGCGTCCACGATCTCGGCCGGGGCGGCGGCGGCGTGCGAGGCCAGGAGGGCCGCCAGCAGCAGCAGGAGCAGCGCCGGCGGCGGCGGCGGCGGCGTCCGAAGGCGGCCTCCCGCGGCGGCGGCGGTGGCGGCGGCGGTCATGGCGGCGGCAGACGATCAGGCTGAGAGGCGACGCCGGCGAGGCACGCCGCTCTTATAGCGGCGGCGGTGGCGGCGGCGGGGGCGGGGCGGGGGCGGGGGCGGCGGGAGCGCACGCTGCGCCGCCCGGCGCGCGCGCGCGGGCGAGGGACTCCCTCCCCCGCGCCACCTGTTGCCCCGCCCGCCCGCCCGCCCGCCGGCGGCACGCTCCGCGCGGTCGAGAGCTGCGGCAGATCGCTCTCCACGAGGGCTCCGCAGGTGAAGGAGCCCCCGTTACGACATCCGCACGCTGCTTCGTTGAGCTATTGAGACGTCGCTCCCTTCACTGATTAGACATTTTTATCTGTTACATTTTTTGTCCTTCTACTTTCCGTTCTCGAAATTATAATCTCGGTGAATCGGCGCCGTCCTAACACATTATCTAATTTTTGCGTTACATATTTTTACATATTCAGTACTATCGTCTCCTATATTATTTCCTTTTACGGCTCTCACAAGCAACCGATCTTTACAAATGAGGTCTCTAAAGAAAGAGAATTTTACAGAAACGTGACGGATTGCACTTCCACTTCAAAAATATGAAGAATTAAAAAAAAACAACTAAATGTTCACGTAAAATGCAACCCGCAAAGCACGTCAGGATTTTTTAAAATCTGCATCGTTAAATAACTCCTAAACGAAAGATTCTAGGGCTTTAAAAAAACAAAATTTTGAGGCAAGGCCTCAAAGAAACGTTCCTCACACCATAATCTATAGGATGTGATCTTGACCATTCTATTACGTTTTTGCTGGTTCGAAGCTCCTCGATTCTACTCCACCTGTTCAGAGCCTGTAGAATACGCAACTGTATGTAAAATAACTAATTACTTGATATTGTATGCGATTGAAATACACGGGTGTTCATCTTTCCTCGATAATAAAGTTAAATAAGAATAGTTTGAATTGATAAAGGTGTGTTAGATTGTTATCAATTACATGGTGACATATAGAACAAGTGACGGAGGATAAGAGGGTCTTGAAGAAAAATATATATTACAGTCTTAATATGGAAATGGAAAAATAAGGAAGAGGGTGCGGTATAACATGCGAGAGTTCTCGCACGGGTACGCTAGTACTACATATTTTACATATTGTGTTATTTTCACAAAATATTTTTTATTCTTTCCACTTTCTTAAATTTTATTCCATTTTTTATGAAAAGAAGCACGAGAATTTTTAAAGAATCGGCATTTTTACTTCACTATTACTGGTTGCTGTCTAATCGAAGTACGTTACCTTCTAAGATGCCGTCGGATGTTCTCCCAGCCTGCTTCAGTTATCTCAGTGGCGGGAGGTGCGCGTCAAAGAGTGAGATCATTTTTACCTTTAGGTGTGAAGAGTATCACTGACGTGACTTAACCCTAATTTCCGAGGAACTGTGCGATCGTCGACGTATAACTCGTCGATAACAATGCTTCACGCAGCTAATCGTAGAAATCGCTAGTTTGTACGATGGCTTCTATTGCGTCTAGTCTGGCTGCTAAACGATGGTCCTGGATGGCAATGGACGAAGTTTTTACTACTGACGGGAAAATTGAACGTGCAAAGTGTGCATCAAT
The DNA here is from genome assembly GCA_031308135.1 of Acheta domesticus. Lineage (NCBI taxonomy): Eukaryota > Metazoa > Arthropoda > Insecta > Orthoptera > Gryllidae > Acheta > Acheta domesticus. Next base: position 198,437,833 of record JAHLJT010002406.1, read on the forward strand.
TTCTGATCTCCAAATGATTATTAAAACGTTTGATTATTTTTTTAATTTGTTTAGGAATTTTTATAAATGTAATTTCGGATTATGCAAATATGGGTTGTAATTAGTGTACTTTAATTTTACATATTATGTCCTAATTTAAATATTTATTACATGTTCTTACTGTTTTCATTACATATTTATGTACATATTTTGATGTTTAATATTACATATTTTTTTCCGACCTCTAGTGATGACTACCATAGTGCGTGGAATTGGATGTTACCGTTTGGATACAGTACTCTCTCGATCGTACGGTTTGGACTGGACCGGAGACTGTTCGTGCCACAAGACCGCACAATGCAGGTACGAACACGCAGTATGCAATTTTGAATCTAAGAGCTCGAATTTTTTACTACATATATAGGAGAATAAATTCCACTCCAATATGTAGGAGAGTAAATTCCACTTGTTAGGAGAACTTTTTCCACATATATAGGAAAATAAATCTATTATATGTGTAGATCTTCACAATATACCATCAAATGAAAGAAAGGTGTGTTAAGTTATAAATTTTAGGTCAAATGTGTTTAAGAGACGAAGATTCTCTCGATCGGCTTCTGTGAGAAACTTAATGTATTGAATGATACGAGTATTCCTATTATAGAGGATAGAAACGTTACTTTATTGAAGGACAGAAGCCGATAGACAGCATCATTGCCTCTAAACGTGACTAGTCTACAGTTGGCTTATAGTTGCCCTGCCTTATAGTTATTCAGACCAACTCAATCATTAATATAAAGTAATGTATAATTCTATAATTCATACTATTTTACGGACTATAGGAACCAAAATAGTATACTGTACAAAACTCTAAAATTACAACCAATCCGACTTGAAAACTCCATTATCTTCTTCTCTTCCTGTTTTCTTATGGAAAGTCTACATTCACCAGTTCCAAATTTGAGACAGGAAGTTTTTATGTTTTGGTTTTTATTTATTAGTTATTTTCCCACTAGGTGCACTTACTGTCCAGATCATTGTAAGACCTGAAACCTTACAATCGAGAGCCTACTGGACGTGGTGTGTATCGAATCTCCTCTGCACTTTATACAAGCTATTGATCACATTTAGTCGCACAACTTCCAAACTCACTGTTTTTTTGTAGATTTTCTGCAATGTTGCATTTTTGAAGGCAATGTTAAGTACATCTTCTCAAGGTTGTTGCATAAGAAATATTGTAAAACTGTTCTCAAAATAATTTAAGGAACCTGAAGCAGGGAAAGCATCCCTATCATATTTGAAGCTGACACAAAATGTGTCAAGCCACTTTCCATCTATAATTTTGTAAGAGGGAAGGTTTCAACTAACGGAGAAAATACTCTCTCAGAATTTAGAAATGTCTTTGTCGACATGTCGATAAATAGACAAATATTGATGTATCCTCGTTGCCCAAGGTAAGTTTGTTGAAGTTTCAAACTGATATTATCTGACCAAAATAAGTGTATATATTCACGTAGCTTAAAGTTTTGTTTCTTACTACAAATTTACGTTCTACTAAATTAGTGATTAGATTTGTTATTTTTGGGTTCTTGTTAGGTGAACTTGAATACAATTTAATGTCTTTTTGTAACCATATGTTCAAGTTTTGCGCCCGTCTTTTGCAAGTCCGTGAATCCGTAAATAATCCGTGAATCGTAGATGGCTTAGATTTTTCTCTTAGTTCATGCATAATTTTTGTTTTGCCAGTTCGCTTATGGAAGTATGGATTCCAGCACCCTCGTATGTATTAGAATTGAAGACGCTAAGTCTGTAGAGGACGACGAGAAAGAGAAAGAAGAAAGATAAGAAGAGGAAGGAGAAATATAGGAACAAGGAACAAAAAGGAATAGAAGAAGGAAGGTGAAGAAGAAGAGAAGTCTAAGTAAAAGAAAGAGGTGCAAGAAGAGAAAAAGAAAGTAATTGAATATAAATATTTGTTTCTCCGTTTATGAAAAATGCAATACATTGTATCCACTGGAATGTTTAAAAAACTTGCTAGACCACACTTATTACATCCGATACAGCCATTTTACCCACTCAATAGTTTTCCCTGCCTTTGTTTGCTTTATGGCTTTTTTCACTTCACTTTTGGTTTAACAGGCACATCTGTTTTCTTCTAGTCTGGCTTAGGTGGCTCCGGGCTTTAATTGATGTCACTCTAGTACCTCTACCGGGAGATTCTAGGGTTCGAGTCCCGACGGTGGCAGAGTTTTTGACATTAGCTACTTAGCTCGATCGAATTCAGCTGCTGCCTGGAGGAGAATTCTTGTGCCTCCTTCCCTGATCGGACATTTTCCATGGTCCTCTGATCAAAACCTAGGGAATACCGGAGGCGTACTCTAACAAACGGGCCACGGACGGCGCGCGATTTTTCCCCCTCTTCTTTTGTCTTATTTTCACCCCCTTACATACACTGCACTACCACACCCGCCGGGAAACCACACATGTCAGTCGGGATCTTAGAGCTTCTTCAGGCTGAGGCTTTGCACAGCTAGTGAAAGGTACCTGATAGGGGAAAAAGTCGCAAGCCAACGCGATTGTAGGTACCGGATCTCGCCTTCCGGCGAAGAAGGATCACCGCCACCACCTGCAATAAATCATTCACTTCCGGGACTAATGATGTGATGAAATTCAACTATAGACTGTCTCTTTTGAATTGTTGAGTATAAAAAAGTTCCAAATAATTATAGACAGTCTTAATATATATACATATATATATATATATGTTATAATTAATAAATGTTATAATATATATGTTGTAATTAAGATAAATATATAATATTTTATATATGTTATAATAATATATATGTTATGATTAAGACTGTCTATAATTATTTGGAACTTTTCTATACTCAATAATGATGTGATGAGTTCTCACGCCCGAAGTCACCAATCGATCAATTTTTTTCTGGTGGTATCAGACAGTGCTGATGAGTGTCATGCGTTGTAGCAGTCGGAGGCTGCAAGAAGTATGGTTCTTCGCAACGTTCTCCTTTAGATTGCGTTGTCTTTCCTTTCCGATTCCTGACATCCAGTACTTACCTGCATTTTGTTTTCGTTTTCTTTATAGATTTGGAATGTTTTATTATTGGTCTTGTTAAGTTATAGTGGCTTATGTTTTCCCTGAATCCTCTCTTTGTTCATTTGTTAAGCACTACATACTCTTGCTTTGTCGAAATAGTTCATGGTTAATTTGTTTCTTTACGTTCTTCCTTTAATCGCTCTGTTTTCCTTGTGAGTCTGTCTTTTTCAATTTTAAGGAATTCTTCACCGATTCTTTTGCAGAATTCATAATTTGATCCTGTAAAACTGCATAAATGTCGTGTAATTCTTGTATTGTATTTATGTTTAGTTTAATTTGGAAATAGTTTTCTAATTATTTCAAAATAATTATTTTTAGTTATTTCGTGCTGGCTCTTTTTTTATTGATTCCATATAATTACTCACTTTGTTGTCTAGTTTTCGGATTGCACGTAAGATGAAGTAGGGTAAGTACGTTTTGGGGGAAGTATGTTAGTCGGTCATATTTCTTTGTGTTAATTCGTTACATTCACAGGCATCTGTAGAGTATGGTGCAAACTACATGCCTATTCACCCTAACACACCAGAGCGCTCTGTTTCAAGAGATAACATCACTGGGAGGTTTCATAGTCACATGTGGCGTTTCAACTCTACAGGGAAGTTGACGGTGTCTGAATGAATCCAACATTATCGTGTTCAAAATCTTCTTTTTCGACAAACTAGGATAAGTTATATGTTTTGTTGCAGTACTTCATGCACATAATTGAAAAATTATTTTATCTTTTGGTTTGAGTAAGTTAAGCTCTATGACGCACTTACCTCATAAAAAATTCAAAAAGGGTAAGTGGATTATAAAAACGAGGGACAGTGCATGATAATGTGCACTTGCCCCATATTTCTATTTAAAATAAGAAGAAACTTATGTAAATTGTATTTCGATTATATTTTTCATTGGTTTAAACAACATAAAGCTGAAAAGCAGAGTGCAAAAGAAATTTCGCCGTTATGTTGGTGAAGAATTGCAATTCGATAAGGGAGACCCTCTGATTAAATTTATGAGGAAGAATTCATCCTCAGGCGGATCTACTTTATTTGGATTTCTCGAAAGAGAAGACATAAATTCAGTTGTGATAAAAGGAATTTTACGCATTCTTCCTCCTCCTAAAATTGGTCGTTGAGAATAAGCAATTTTTGATTTCTTTTTTTCTTTTCAGATTATTGCCTTTGTTAAGAAATTTTCTCTGTTTAACTTTATTTGATAAAAAGCTACTTTTGCATTAATAAAAGAAGTTTAAAACTTTGTTTTTGAAGTGTTATCCGTTGACCTTTTTATCCAGATGTGTACTTGATGCGATGCAAAACTCTGTAACTCAGCGAAAATTTGAAACTTTCCAGACTCAAAATGATTGTTTGTAGTTGCACGTTTTTGCACTTTCCCCGTAGAATTATTAACTCATAGCAAAGGGATTTACCATGGGTTGCGAACTTACTCCGGTTTGGTGGGGCAAGAGAGTAAATCGGACTTGAAACACTTTTCCCATCAAACTGATGACACTTTTCAGAATATCAGAAAACCCATCTGTAACATTAAAAAGAATATAGTTTAACGTACTCAATACAATACAAAATAATAACCTAGTATTAATAGCTGATCTTTTATGTCTGGTTGATAATGAACTTTGCATACCATATGATCCACTTACCTCACTTGACCTTACCATTCTGTGATCGGTGTAGAATTATGCACTAAGCTCGTATGCAATTTATTTTGTGTCTCTTTTTCGCATTTGGGACATGTTTCGCCGTTGGACTCTTCTCAAAGAAAGTACTTGGATTCTTTAATTTGTGTCTTTGTACAAAAACTGTTTTCAATTCGCCTATTTAATTTGTCGATACATATCCTTATGGATAGGTAATATTGTCATGTCATTCTTTCTTATTATATCAAAAACGGCTCCAATTGTTTTCTTTCAATTTTACCTTCGCAAGTATCAAAAGACGTTAAAAATTGGTTCTGTCCGCATTTGAGGTAAACTCTGTATATTTGAAAATTGCAAAACCTTAACTTTACAAAACGAGAAAGTTGAAGAAACAAAATTCGTTTCAAAATGGTCTCTTTAAAAAATATTTGTATTTTTTAAAAATAAAGAGTATCTTTCGCGTAATTTTTGCGTGGCATTAATGCAATTTATAAACAAATATATATATTTTCAAAAAACGTTCCAAATCTTTCCTTGAATTTTTTTTCAGGTATAAAACAAGAAACGTTTAAATGAAACGCGGAAATCTCATTTTTTTACACTCTACGAATGTTTACAAATTTATAAACTTTGCCCGAAAGTATGTGCTGTTGTGACATGTAGTTTTTTAAATGATCGTACACGTATCTACATTGCGTCGAAGGTACTTTGTTGCGGCAATTCTCGTACAGCTTACCGTACGTCTCTTGAAATAGGCGGCTTGCCGCGGGCGTGGATGCGGCCGCCTGTTACTTCCTCCTATTATTTTCTTCCACGAACTGGGCTCGCTCGGGGGCAGGGCAGGGAATATGATTGACTGATTGTTAGTGCCTCCGGGCGCGTCAACTACTGAGGCCATTATTCCTGTAAGTGTAGCGCATGTTTTTGCATCGGAAGACGGCAGCGATCTTTCCCCGCTGGATGGCGAGATCCGGCGCCGATCTACCGTCGACTAGCGGGTTTCCCCTCAACGAGGTTTCTCCCCCCAGCGGGGCACCGCCCCAGCCGAGACACGCTCTAAACCCTCGACCGGTTTCCCGGCATGTGTGGTAGTGTAATGCTTGTTAGCGTAAGTGAGTGTGTGAGGCAGGGCTCATCAGAAAGACGATTCGAGAGCAAAGAGCCGCCGGCAATGCCCGGAGTGGACGGCGGGAGCAGCAGCGGGTGCGATGCCTGCGTGGGGGAGGGGCGTTGAGAGATGGAAGCGGTTAGGCGGACGGCTCACACCAGGTGTCCGCGTCGCTGCAAAATGCGTGATGTTGGAAGAGGAAGCTAGCGGATCTCGTAATGAGAGTCCGATAATTTTTAAAAGTAAATGTGAACTTTTATTTTTCAAAAACTGAAGGTAATATTAAATGTTTGGTTTGTCAGTTTGTGATACGAGCTGGCGAGTTTTTCATGTACTCTGATTTTAAGTTTGTTTGGGTCTACGTATGTTTGTGAGCAATTTTCTCTGGTATGAAAATTTGTAAATCGTGTCCGAGAAGCTGTCTCTTAGATCACAATTTGACGAGTGTCCTGACGTCAAGTTGCACTCAATCATTTAGGCATTGTACGAGAACATTTAGGCATTTAGTACGGAATCATTTAGGCATTGTACATATTTCAAGCATTGTACGAGAATAAATATTTTAAAAATGTTATAATATAATTAATATGTTTCTTTAGAGACGCTACTTTTTGGTGGTTTGTTTGCATTATAACTCTTAGATAAAAATATTTTAATAATTTATGACAATTCAGCATTCAGTAACTGTTCCTGCCGCAAACTTTCGCAAGGATATTTAAAAAAAAATCATTTCCTAGACCGAATTATTTGTTTAATTATTGTTGTCTAATGTTAATGGATGTGACAATAACTATCCGCAGACAATGGCACTGTCTGTTTTGGTATTTGGGGTTGAAGACGGAACACAGATGTCGATGGACGAAATTACATTTGTGCGGAGCGATAAGCGGCATGGTTAAATTCCTCATACCCCGTTACTTGACACTTGAATTTCTCGTTGTGCTCCCGCTGGGTCCCGCCCCCCCCCCCCCCGCTGAGAGCCGGGAGCGATCGATCTTGGCTCTACGGGGCGAAAACGTGATGAGCCCGCAACGACGTGACGTAAGTGGTGAAGATAGGACAAGGGAGAGGAAGGAAATATCGCGCGCGGTCCACGGCTCGTTTGTTAGGGTGCTGCTTCGGCATTCGCCTGCTGTTGATCGGAGACCACGGAACACTAGCGATCAGAACAGCCGGACGCTAGATTTCTCCTCCAGACAGCGACTGAAATCGACCTACTGACCAGCTACAGTCGAAAATCTTGCTTCTTTCGAGGCTCGAACCTGGGAACTGCCGATCAGAGGCATTGCAGTGACGTCAGTTGATGCACTGAGCCACCTCTTTCGGTCGTGAGAGCAGGAGAGGGGCGGGGCGGTAGCGCCGAGGACCGCGAGAGCGCTTCAAAGCCGCCGTCATCTTTCTTTAGCGCTCTACTATAGCCCTACCAGAGTCAAACTATAGGAGCTACAGAATGCCACAGACTTTCCCGTATTAGTATTATATTTCTTTTGGTCTCGACTAGCTATTCGGACTTGCCTCATACTCTTGTCAGCTGCCATCTGTCGCCGCCCAAAGTACATTTTTTTGACATTTTCCTTAATTTTTCAGTTTCTTAATAGTAGAAAGGAACTATTATTTTAAAAATATTAAATAACATTAAAACCTCATTCTAAATGACAATTTTTCTTTAATAAATTTGGAGTCGTGTTTAAGAAAATGGTACTGTAAATTGAAAATTTGAAGCTCTCTTTCACAGAAAATTTTTGAGTTTTCGAAACACTTCTTACAAGTCATTTGAAGTACTTTAACTCACAAATACAATAGTATTTAAAAAGTGTGTTTACAAATACAATAGTGTTTACAAACAGACAATAGTGTTTGCTGGATGTGTGCGTATTAACCGTGTGAGAGATCTTTCAACAAATTTCATTTGTTTAATATTTGAAAAAACAAAAAATACCCCAAAGTGAACTATACGTCATATTAAAGAGTGCAATTAGCATTATCCGTTCAAAAGTTTGAAGAAAAAATTGGAGCCATTTACAAGAAAATGGCGTTTGAGTGTCTCTGAAAATGCGGAATTTTGAGCTAGTTTTCACAGAAAACGGTTAAGATTTCGATAAACTTTGTTTGACATTATTTAAATACATGTACTCGTAAATACAATAATGTGAACAAATAACCGCTAATGAGGACATAATTAAGGACATGAGATGCAGCTAAAAAAATACATTTTTGTAATTTTTGAAAAAAAAATTGGGAATTTGGGAAAAATAAGAGAATAGTGCAAAATGGCGTTTATGTCATCTCATAGAGTACATTTAGCGCTATCCCTACCAAAAGTTGAACGGAAAAATGTGGAGTCGTTTTTGAAAAATCTTATTTTTGTAATTTTTTAAATTTGCAAATATTGCACGCAATATTGCGCGAAACCTACTAATATTTTCAAGGAAATGTACATGACCTTAATGAAAGAACACACTGTGTAAAAGAAATTTTATTTGAAGGAAAAATCTCTGTCTTAAGTTTTGTTCTCTATCTTCAATTTTGTAGTTGAAGAAAAACGCTGAAAAACATTCAAACTTTTGCAATTTTTGAAAATACAAGGTTATGTGCCAACCATAAATTACGTAACGCAAATTTCGAGTATTTTCAATCCCCCCTCCCCCTTGTAACGCGCTTCTACATCTCTATATAATGAACCGTATCGTTGCCTTAGAAACTCCCTCCCCCTTTAGCGTTACGTAATTTATGGGTGACCTCTTAACCGTGCAAATCGGAGCTATGTCACTATTATAAGAGTATTTTACTCTATTCTTACAAGAAATTTTTTAAAAATTAAGCCGTTTTTTTGAGAAAATTTTGACAATGCCCGGGGGGCATCACATAAAATACTCTCAAATTTTGAAGAAAGTTTTTCAAAATCGCGGCGCCTCGAGCAGATCGACCGGGGATTATTCATTTTGGAAGAAATAGTACTTATGATTTACGCTCTAGTGCTGTTCACAGACTGACGGACAGACGGACGTGCGGACGTTTAAAAAAACACTTTTTAGGTATCAAAGGACCCCAAAACGTATATTTCCGTTAGAATCTCTGAATCGATTTTCCGCAGCATTATATAACTTTCCGCGTACTACGTATATTACTCCGTATATACGTATGTAGTATACAGGAAAGTAATAATCCTTCCATTTCTACCTCCGAAGCTACAGACATTTCTCCGCCAGCCTAAGCTCTTTTTCACAACAGAGTTCTCTCTCTGTCTTTCTCTCGTTGGTCAACACAGCGAGCTTGGCGATAACAAATTGATGTGTGAGAAGAATCAGACGAATGACAGCTTACGTGTTTCTACAGTAGGGGTTGTCCAAACGAACATTAGAAAATAAGCCTTGTCGTGAAGCAGAGTTTGAGTAATAAGATAAAGTGATGGACCAACACACTGATGAATTGTCATTTCTTTGGACACTCCTGGCAGTGCGATTTCCTCTTCTGACGATAAGGGCAGTGATGAGTGGCGGCCAGTGCGATTGCTGCGTCTCAGTTGCCTCTCCTTGTCGCCTCCGCGCTTCCTTATCGCCGAGAGGGGAAATCTGAGCTACCGCAGGGTTGAGAAAGCCTCCGAGACTTCACCAAAGGTACGTCCGCCATTTGTTTGCGAGCAGTACTGCTATAGTAAAGTCTCTCGTGTTCAGTTCATCGGCGGACGGTTGCAGGTGGTGGCGTGTTCAGTTAAGCGCGCTGGGCGTGGCGTTCTGTGGAGGGAGAGGAGTGGCCAGTTTCTGGTTCCGGGGGGTCACAACCCCCTTCGTGTGCACAGAGCTACATCCACCCCAGGTGCGCAGCGCGGTGGTTGCTGGGTTTCAGAACCACTCTGTTGTGGTACGGTAGTATTATTTTACCGTAGTAGCTGGCGATTGAGGGCTGATAACTACCGGAAGAGTCCATTCCTCAAACTTATCAGTTTAGTGGTGAGCGTGTCCCTTCCCAGCATATGTTGTCAGTTCTACTCCAGGTTTGTTACCAATGACCCTGACTTTTCTTATCAGCGTGTTACAATTTTTCAGTTGCGTTTCTTACTAGAGTGAAGGATTTGTACATAATTTATGAAGTTCTGTTTAAGCGATTATTGTTCCATTTGTGATTATTGCAATACGTCCGGTTCAGAGCAGGTTGCATAAGTAAGTTCTTCACAGTCAGACGCGTAAAGTTGTTGCCAAAGTATATCCATTTATGTCGAGAGAAAAAAATGGTTTTAAAAATGTCAAAACAGTTCTTAAGGGACTGGCTCATGCTACGGGTGTTTCCGAAAGACGTATTCGCAGAATTAATAAGAAACTGAATTCTATTGAACCGGTAGAATCGTGTTAATTTTCAACCTCCAATAAAGAGAGGAAAAGGAAGAACGTGGAATCTGCTGTCGACAGTTTCAAAGAGAGAGTGATTCGCCTCACATGATTTAGTGCCCATACCCAGAAATCGTTATTTTGACCGGAAACGACGCAAACGACTGACGACAATAGTACTGACAGTAATAGTGATGCTAGTTATGATGGTGAGGAAAGGGGAAACAGTGGCAAAGATTCAGATGATGAGCGCAGAGTCGAGCCATCACGTGAATTTGGTGTTTCTCCACTTGCGAACGCAGACAATATAACAAATTAATTTCCAACGAAGTTCACTAGCACGTGCAATGCAGCAGGCTAATGTTTTAGGTAGTGGGAGACGCGCGCAAGCGCCGCATTCTTGCTCCTTCTCCACCACTTTCAGCTTCCCCCTCTACTCGGAATACCAGCGGCCATCCTAGAAAAATGTAGCTGTACCACCAACTGCAATGCGGGGAACGCTGCCGCGTGTGGCCGCTCGGCCCGTCGGTTGCCCCTGGCGGGTCAACTATACAGGAGTGTGCTGCGGGTTGCATGCACCAGGCGTCCGCTAAGGTTCGCGATACCGCTGCGCGATGAAGTGGTCCAGGTTGCCATTGCATTGGTTGTAGAGAGAGGCAGATAGAGTCGCGAGGGGAGAGTTTCGTATCTAATGAACACACTGTATGGGCTCGTATGCATCTTGTTCTGTATTCTTGAACCACCGATTCATTATATCTAATACCTTCCCGAAGGATTCGCCAATCCTCTAATCTCTTGAAGGCACTACTAATTGTGTGTATTAATACGAATTTTACTTTACGGTCGTCATGCGTCCATTTCTTGTAAACTATAGTCAGCATCTCTAACCAAGCTCGCCTCCATAGCAACCCATTACATTGTTCAATTTTTCGTTATCTTATGATGTGATAATCTCGTACCAAGTTCTATTTTCATTTCGCTACAAGGGGGCACCTCCCTGCATAGCTAAGAGTATTGTCTGCTCCGGGGCGGTGCCACTCGCCGCAAAAGGTAGTGGCCATTGGCCATGTGCCTCGCCGAGAGCCCTCTCTTAAAACATAATGTGTAGTGTGTAGCAATGAACCGGTTTTAAATGAAAAAAGAAATAATATAATTACTGAAAATAATAATAACCCTATCTACTCGTAAAGCAAGGTCAACATTGCTGTTGTTTTTCAAAGCAGGTAGCAGGCTAGAGCATTACGTTCCGCTCTTACGTGGCACTAAGAGTTAGGGTTGTACAAATAGGCGATTCCAGACGTTTCCTTAACAATAACAGAGAATTTCGGGAATACCTCCAATACTTATGGACATCTGGAATTTTGTTCGTGCACTATCCTTCACATTTGCATTCAATTTAAAAATGCAGGGCACGTTTCAACTTATCGCCTCTGAGCATTCCCTTGTGATTTGCTACAGCTGCACGTGTGCCTCCTGCCGGCCGTGATTCGCAGCAGAGCCTATTCCCCTCGGGCGGGGGGTGGGGTGGGTGGGCGGCATCATACATCCACCGCCTCGGAATGCGGGCCAGCCGCTTAACGCCGTGCGTTGCGTAGCAACAACACGCTCTCGTCCGTCAAGTCGCATATTGGCGGAGGGCGACCGGCAAACAACGGCGCCCGGCGACGCCGCCCGGCCTCCGGCGCCCGTTTGCGGCGCGCGCGCCCGCCTACATCGAGAGGCGCAGCGAGGCTGGAAGCCGAGCAACGGGAGCGGGACAACGATTAACGGCTTGATGGAGTTGGTGGATACGGACGTTACCATGCTGCCGAGACTTGAGGTACCGATTTATTTGATTTCGCATCACGTTCCCCCGTCAGTAACATAATAATAATAATAATAATAATAATAATAATAATAATAATAATAATAAGTGCTTGATTTATAAATTTTAGGTCCCGGAATGCCCCCAAAATTGATTATTAATTTAATATAAATAGTTACACATTTATATTATAATCTAATAATTATTCCCGACCGCCGCCACGAGCTACCGGAACACCGTTCCGGCGCGTTCCGACAGAAATCAAGCCTCGATAATGATGATAATAATAATAATAATAATAATAATAATAATAATAATAATAATAATTCACAAGGAGTATTACAAAAGAGTGAGATTTGTCCTGCAGTCTGCTCTGAACTCCAGGAATAAAATATCTGCAATTGGTAGTCTGGCGGTGCCTGTAGTAGAGTACAGTTCCGGACTAGTAGACTGGACTGAGCAAGAAATCCGCGTCATGGATCGAAAAAACAGAAAACTGCTAACAATGCATCATGTCGCCCACCCTCGAGCTGATGTACATAGACTTTATGTGTCACGTAAGGAAGAGGGAAGACGCCTCAGACAAATTGAAGCCTCCTGGCGTAATGCAATAGTTGGAATGGGGAAGTATGTAGTCAGTCATCAAGATGACCCTCTAATGAGACAGGTCATGAAATCTGACCGAAGAATGGGAAACAGAGGCATTGTTAGTGTAGCAAAAAGCATTGCAAAGAAAACTATGCAAGACACGTCAAATAACACAGACACTGAACTTCTGGTACTACTAAATATGAAATGTGAGACACAAAAAATATTAAAGAAGTCGTGGAGAGACAAACCCCTCCATGGACAATATCTAAAAAGAATGGACAAGGTGCAGATCAATAAAGATCAATCATTTATGTGGATTAAAAGGGGAAGAATGAAGCCAGAATCGGAAGCACTTGTAATAGCTGCTCAAGATCAGGCGTAGAGAACACGACATTATGATAAATCGGTTCTCAAAATTTCCCAAGATGATGACAAATGCCGAATTTGCCAGGAGCAAGTAGAAACCATTGATCATATTGTCTCAGCTTGTCCAATTCTAGCAAAGACCGAAAACTTAAAAAGACACGACAGGGTGTGTAGTTACCTCCACTGGAAGATCTGTACCGCCCTCGAAGTTCCAAACACATGCCTCAAGTGGTACGAACACTCACCAAAACCGGTGACATCGGTTGGATTGTGTAATATTGTACGACCAACAAATTCAAACTGATCGCACGATAGCAGCAAACAAACCGGATATTGTTATCCGGGATTTTGAGAAAAAATCGTGTCTACTTGTGGATGTTGCTGTGCCTTGCAATCAAAATGTCGTAACCAAGGAGGCAGAGAAAATACAAGAGTTTGGAAATTGAGATCAGCCGAATATGAGGCGTAAAAGCACAGGTCGTACCGATAGTTATCGGAGCTCTGGGATTCGTTCCGCATAATTTGTGTAAGAACTTGGCTAAACTTCCAGGTCATTCAAAGGACTGGGAAGTGCAAGAAATTGCTTTATTTGGAACAGCTCACATTTTGCGAAAAGTATTGTAGAGGCACCGACAGTCCCTAGATCTGCTCCTTAGCTGGTTGCAACCTGGAGTAGATTTTATACTCAGCCGACTCATAACATCTGTAGTCGTGATATGGAGCAATAATAATAATAATAATAATAATAATAATAATAATAATAATAATAATAATATAATAATAATAATAATAATACAAAATAATAATATATCAGAAGCATAGTTCTTCTTATTTTATACTTAACAAATAGCAGGTAGACAGAACGTATTTTGGGGAAGACGAAGCGTAGGAAGATATTATTATATGGTATATAAAATAAGAAGAAAGTGGGGATAGATAGTATGTCGCAGAACAAACGCAGGCGATAATTGTACCGTTAAAATGATAAAATATGATCACACGAATGGGACGCCTCATTGTAATTTGTGCTACCATAGCTAAACCTCCTTTTAACCTAATAAATTCTAAATTAACTTACAAATCTCCGAGTGAAATTAGGGTCGGCTCATGCTCTCGTGAGAGAAATGAATTAGCATCACTTATCACAATTTATTTTTTCAAGAGTTATAGTATCGTTCTTCTTGATTATAAATTCAGATTCACATTACATTCTTAATAATCCGCCTTTGATTACTCACCCCAGCGAAATATATTTTTATCTGGACGTCGCGGCATTGGACATTTGCTAAATCCAAATTTTGGTGTGTTGAATTGACTGCTGCTTGACTCATTTGTATATCACGTATCTGATGAATATTCTCCTTCTCGGTGCCTGTACCGGAGGAAGGTCAATCCACGGTCTTAAAAGTTAATTTCTTTCAATCTTGAACCGAAAAGTTTACTTCTTTGTTTGGAAAGACACAAGTCGCATACCAAATTGTTCAATTTTTAATGGACGTGGAGTATGAAATTATATGTCTGAGGAGATGTTGAGATCATCTTACGCACTCTAAGCGGAGGATGAACTGGCTGCATTCTTTGGAAATGCTGTGGATGCTACTGTTATTGGCACAGTTGCTCCATATGGCAGTCTCATTCCTAATGGCAGAGTCCCATACATGATGGGTGTATTGTTTTGTTATTAAATGGAGATGTTTCACTTAGACAAAAATATCAGTCATTGTAATGGTGTAGAGTTCATGCCAAATCTTAGTATTAGAAACGGAAGTTGGCGAGTTCTATCACGGTATTAAATTTTCTTTAAACATTTCACAAACGGTAGGTGAACCAAACGTTTTGTCCTGATCCTCTAATTAAACTTTAAAATAGACCGCATTCAAACTTTTTCATTGGAGTATGGTTATTTTCTGCTTCTTTATCATATATAATAATAAAAACAATACAATAAAAACAGTATACGTATTGTTCACAATCGCCTCTTCTAGATATACTACTCTAACTTGACATTTTTCACAAAGAACTAGTGATGATACAAAATCACACAGATTTTCTCTTATTGTGACGAATAGATGAATTTCTTATAAGTGTATTACAACTTGCTCTTCCATTACTTGCACCACATTCAACAAACTCCCGCAATGACTTCTAAATATTGTTGTCAACCTAAAAATACTTACTATCAGTTCCTTATCCCAGCGGCGGACACTTTTAATAATAAATCCCGTTTGGGGCTAGTTGGGTCTTGTCAGTTCAGGTTGGTTGGCATAGTGTTAATCAGACCCATCCTGTCTATCCACAAAATAAAACTGTTTTTTCTGATATTTGTATTCACTCTTAGGGTGAAAGTCACATTTTTCCGTTTTCTCAAAATTTTTGGGCAACGTTACTGAATTTGTTATGTGAAACTCAATGGGCAATTAGCATACCTCATTTTGAATAGATTGCTTGCTTAAATATGTACAAATTGTACTTTTGTATTATTTCATTTACAAACTCCACTTTTGTTTCAGCCACTTAAGAATTGAAAAATTTTTGTAGCCGTCAGGTACTCCACCCTTTAACGACCCATCGTTATTCTACTTCCTGAACGTGTTTAAGACCAAAACGTCCACAAAATAGATTAATGTTAAATTATTGCATTGCCAATATTAATGAGATGTTTTCAGATTGTGTTTTTAAATAAAAACATAAATAATCTTCATTCTTATCCTCACCTGATGACAAATGCTTTACTTTCTGCAAGTTTGAAGCCAGTGGGAGTATTTTAATTCTTGCTTTTTCCAATCTTGTGAAGTAAAATGTGACAAAACCGGAACCGGAACAAGCCAATTTATCCGGGTCGTGAAGTTAAATAGCATTTAACACAGAATAAAACAGAACATGTCCAACGTGGGTTTTTGGCCCGATGGATTCCGGCTTAGATTGTACTGCACTTGAAGTGGCCACTACTGATGCAGTGGCCTGATACTTTGCCTTGTTTGTCTAGGTCAAGTTCAAGTTCTTTTTAGTGTGAACCTTGAAACATTAAATGAGGTTATCCAGTTAAAGTTCCAAAAAAGATTCAGTTTAGATAAAGTTTCACTATTTTATTTAAAAATAGGGAACAGACTGATTAAAACAAATTCAAGACTGAATAATAAATACATTATTTTGAAACTGGCAGGAGTGATGGAATTGTCAATGTGAGGAGGTTCTGCAAGACCAAATGGTTGTTAACTTGTTTACATTTATTTGTGTAAATAAAACTTTGAAACATACGTAATAGCGAAACTACCTTCACCATGGTCGTGCTAACGTACTCCAAATCCCCCGCCCACCAACCTCATTATAGGGTTGGTTGGAAAATCATGATTTGATGACTTTAATGGCTGTAGACGTTCGACACTCACGAATTAAAAATGCTGTAAAGTACCCAAATAATGTTTCAATTGAAACAATCAAACTTGTCAGAACTAAATCGGTGCTTCAACAGGTGTCAACCACCCTTGGTCTCCCCTATTGCATCACAATCCGTTCGTAGTCAATTGGAGCTGACCAGGAGATAAAAAGATTAAGAACCACCGGAGAAGGATTGCCACGTAGGCAGTGGCGCCATCTACCCCAGATAAGACTGAATACAGATGCGGCACAACGTGGTGGTAACTCTTTTCCAGCTCTGAAGACAGCGCTTAGCTTACCTGCCAGTCAAACAAGCTACAGACCGTGCCAGGGTTATAAATGTGATTGTCTAAAAAATCTGATATAAGTTCGCTGTGGCATACCGATGTATTCCCTCGGTCGCTTCCTTCAAGAGACCCAGAGGTTTCCCTCGTCAATGTCCCTCGAGGAGAGGGTGGAGGCGGGGCGGAAATCGGGCGTCCTCTGGGAGTGGAGGCTGACAGCAACGCGCGGGCCGCCCCCGCCGCTGGCTTCGCCGCCGTCTCCGCCTCTGACTTTTCGCCGCTCCCAAGGGCGCGGAACACGGCGGCACGTTTGCTGGCACACAACCTGTCGCCGAAATCAATTGGTTAGTGTTCCGAGAACGTTTCCAACAGCAAAGTTCGGTGTTCCACGAGTGGTACGACCGGTAGAGATGGCCCAGGGCATCAACTGATGTCACTGCTGTGCCTCTGACCGGGAGGTCATAGGTTCGAGACTCGACGGTGGCAGGATTTTCGACACTACATAGCTACGTCGAATTCAGTCGCTGTCAGGAGGAGAATTCTAGTGGACGGCTACTCTGATCGGTAGTTTACCGTGGTTTCTCCGATCAACACCAGGCGTATGCCGGTGCAGTACCATAACAAACGGATCACGGACCGCGCGCGATCTTTCCTTCCTCTTCCTTTTCCTATCCTCACCCCTCACATACACACACTTATATGTCGGGAGAGCGGTCAGGTACTTAGAGCTTGTCTTGGCTGGGGCGGTGCCATCGCTCGTGGGAGATACCTGGTTAGGGAAAAACCCCGCTAAGCCTACAGTAGATCGGTAGACCACCGCTATCTTACGAGAAAAAAAAGATGCACTACACTTACCGAACTAATGACCTTAGCAGTTGACGTGCCCGGAATCATCAATCAATCAATCATTAAAAAACGAGTGGTAAGTGTCCTGAATTTGACAGAAAAGCAGAATATCTTTCTGTTCCTTCCTCTCTCTTTCTCTCGTTTCCTTCTTCCTCCCCCGGTTATTTTTGTTCTCGGATTCTACTACGGACTTTAGAAAAAATATGAAAAAAAGTGCTGATTTTTTTACAAAAAAACTAATCTTGTCGGTTCCTGGTACAAAGAAATTTGTTTTCGCTGAAAGGTCTTTCTTCCCGTGTATACCACAAGCGTCTAATTCGCAGATACGACTTTTAATAAATGTGATATTTCTTAATCGATCTGGCTGATTTCGTGATCCATTGAATTTGAAACGGATATTTTAATTTTTTCGTGGAACTTTAGATAAGACATATTTAGCTGTGATTGCCAGTTAGTGGCAATGATTTTTAAAAAAAAATTACGAATATCAATGTATTGTTGTTGTTGTTATTATTATTATTATCATTCCATTACATCACGACTAAAGGTGTTGTGAGACGGCCGAATATAAACTGTACTCCAGGTTGCAACCAGCTACGTAAGGAGCAAGTCGCAGCCTCGAGTAGGGACTGTCGGTGCTTCTACAATACTTTGCGCCACATTTGGGCTGTTACAAATAAAGTAATTTCTTGCACTTCCTAGTCTTTTGAATTACCTGGGAGTTTATCCAAGTTCTTACACAAATTTTGCAGAACTAGTGCCAGAGCTTCGGTGACTATCGGTACAACCTGTGCTTTTACGCTTCACATTCGGCTGCTCTCGATTTTCAAAATCTTTTATTTAAGACGTTTCTCTGCGTCCTTGGTAACGACGTTTTGATCGGAAGGTACAACAATATCGACAAGTAGACACCATTTTTTATCGTTATTACTATTATTATTATTCCTCCCTATCACGACTACAGATGTTATGAGTCGTCTGAATATACGTAGGTAAGTCAATAAGTATCTGCAATTATGCTCTAATTGTCTTTAGTTTGGTTCTACGGCTTTGTGTGATCCCTAACCATTGCATGGGACCGTTGTCTATTCCTGTAAGAGGTTTCAGCGTTTTCTTATCAGTCCGTCGTGCACTGTTGTGGTGTAAATATGGTGTCAGTACTCTCTGTTTGCACCAAAGAAGAAGAGCGTTCCATGATCCGTTTTCTATGGTTTGAAGGTGTACAAGTGGCAGAAATCCATAGCAGATTTTCAGCATAATGCGGGGACAATGTTTGGCCACAGAAAAGTGTTTGCCAGTTACCAAAACAGTTTAAAAGTGGCCGAATGAGTGTCAAGAAAGAAAGAACGGGGCGTGCAGCTACAGCTGCAATAGATCCCAATATTACGTGTCTTGATCCTGCACAACAGACTAGTGACTGTTAGTGAAATGGCAAACCACATGCACAATCTCGCCCCGTCTGTTTGGACCGTAGATTCTGCTCCGATCAACAGTACAAAGAAGTTGTGCATACGTGCCTTGCTGCACATTAAAAAACCTTTTTTTTAGAAGGAATCGGGAAGCTTGTTCCACTGTAGACCAAGTGCATTGAAAAGAAGGGTGACCATGTTAAAAAGCTATAACAATAAAAATTGTGTATTTTTCCTGTAATAAATTATAAAAATTTATTGCAGATACTTATTGACTTACCCTCGTAAAATCTACTTCAGCTTGCAACCAGTTTCCTAAGGAGTAGATCTAGTGACTGTCGGTGCCTCTACAATACTTTTCGCAAAATGTGAGCTGTTCCAAATAAAGCACTTTCTTGTACTTCCCAGTCCTTTGAATGACCGGGAGGTTTAGCCAAGTTCTTACACATCGTATTTTGCGGAACAAATCCCAGAGCTCCGATAATTATCGGGACGACCTGAGCTTTTACTCCCCACATTCGGCTGATCTCGATTTCCAAACTTGTATTTACTCTGAACTCGATCTATTTATCCAGATCCTGTCGCAAATCCTGCCACCATTGGCAATAAAACCTAAGATATTCCGGTCAGAAGCACTGCTGTGACATCAGTTAGTGCCCAAACCCACCTCTCCTGCAATATAGACGGACGAATGGGACAACCAACTGATATACCAGCAAGCACACACGCAGGCAGCAGACTCACAGGTAGACATACAGGCAAGGAGTCCGACAATCAGGAAGACTGACAAACAGGCGTACAGACAGACAGACAGACTGGCAGGAAGACAGTCAGATGAACATGCCTTCAGCCACCCAGGCATGCAGACAGACTGACAACAGACAGGGATACAGATGACAGGCAGACAGGCACGCAAACTGGCTGGCAGAACAGGCTCGGAGACACGAAGATAGACAGACGAACAGAAGCCAGAGTGGTAAACAGACAGACAGGCAATATGGTAGGCAAGCAAACAGAGACGGAAGCAGTTACGCGGACAAACTGGCATGCAGAAAATGACAGACAGTCATGTTTTGAAGAAAACATTGTTCGTTATTAGGGACACCCAAAACCTTTATATTATTTGTAGCACACAAGGCAACGGTTTTGAGAAAGTAAAAATGACATAAATATTTTCTGCAGTATTCAGTGCATCAAAAGCGTATCAAAAGCACTCTCAATATAGCCTTTCTATTTCTAAAATGTCGAAAATGAAATATAGGGATGCTACCGCTATTGAGAAATATTTATAAATACAGATGAGTTCGGAGAGGAAACAGCATTTATACAAGCTTGAGAGACTTCAAAGTATCCTTAGAAAACGCTCGTCAAACGTTCTTGATGGAAATAAAATGAATCTAAATTTACATACGTATATCGTAGAGTGTGACGAAAATAGCTTTCATTTCTTGCTCACACAGTTCAATTTCTGTCCACACTGAAGTGGTTTCTGTGCAGTGACTCCTCCTATTTGCCGTATTAGTCTGACAATATCCCTGTGCTAAGCAAGCCACTGCCGTATATTCTCATATTTCTACCTTTCCCGTATTAAACATTTATGCTAATGGAGTGCATTTAAAAATTTATTTGGTCCCGGAGTCCTGTTCCATACGGGAAAAGGCTCGTATGAATACAGCTAATTACTTCTCCTAATTGACGAATTTAGGAGACGGGAACTTCCGAAGGTGGCTCAGGGCATCAGCTTATGTCAATGCAGTGCTTCTGACCAGGAGGTCCTGAGGTTCGAATCGCGAGGGTGAAGGATTTTCGACACTAGCTCGTCAGCAAAGTCGAGTTCAGCCGCTGTCAGGAGGAGAATTCGAGCGGCCGTCTGCTTTGATCAGTTGTTTTCCGGTTTCAACTCAGTGGTTTCTCGGATCAACTAGGCGAATGCCGGAGCAGTTCCTTAACAAACGGGCCACGGACCGCGTACGATCTTTCCTTCCTCTTCCTTGTCCTTTCTCCATCCCTTACACACGCACACACACTAACATGCACTACACTAACACATGCTGGGTGACCGGTCGGGAGCTTAAAACTTCTCCCAGTTGGGGCTGTGCGTCGCTGGTCGGATGTACCAGGCTGGCGAAATCCCCACAAGTCGACGTACGTTGGCGCAGAATCTCGACAGCCAGCGGGGGGAAAATCACCGCGAACGTCTTCCACATACTTAGGCATCACACTTACGGGACTAATTACCCGCCTGGAACCATCAATCAAACAATTCTGGAGACGAAATTAATGGGATAAGCAATTTCAGTTTGAAATATAGCTTGATTGTCCGCTATTTATTGCTATATCGCCTCGTACTATATACTGCACCGATATCACGCCGTGTTATATACACTGAAAACCTCTTAAAACACAACGGAAGGACTAACAAATTGGCTTGTAATATAAAAATTACAATATGAATACTCTGTTCGTAATTCAAGAAAATTACTATTTGCATTCAAACTTCAGAAAAAAATGAGCATTTACTCATTACCTTTAAAATGTGCCCTTTTGTTTACTGATTTGTGTCTTTGACCATTAATGTTTTCAGATTTTACTCTTGAAAATTCAAATCTAAAATTAAAGCAAAACATAATCATCGGTAAAAGCTCTTGAATTTCTTAAAAAGAAAATAGAAAGTTTGACCAACTTTACTGGTGATATGTACAATTTTTTTCGATTTACCTCAACACTAACAAATCTCAGCTATCACTTGTAAAACTCATTGCCAATCTACCAATCATAACCACTCAAGCAGGATGTACGAAGACTAATTCCGTGTTGCGGCAATTCTCGAATTACGCCCTGATCTGAAATAAGCCGCAGTCAATAGAACAAGAAAATTACTAATGTGCATATTATACGATTATAAGAAGTATTATACAAAATACGTTGTATTATATAAGCCTATTATATGTGTACGGGCGTATATACATGCTACTGAAATGCAACTGACCGTCCCGATTATCCATAGGGCAATAACCATGGCCATCTTTAACAAACGCTGCATATGGGTCTACGCAGCAAGCTCCTGATTCATGCACCCATGCTGACTGGTCTTCATCGGAAACGAAGGCTGGAATTTGCACGCCAATACCGCGACTGGACGTCCACTGATGGCAACTGGTTTTAAGATGTATCATGTTTTCTGCTCCATCGAACAGATGGTGGCCGTGAAACATTTGAACGCTACCTCCCTGCAACAATCGCCGGTCGGATCC
Source organism: Acheta domesticus (assembly GCA_031308135.1). Lineage (NCBI taxonomy): Eukaryota > Metazoa > Arthropoda > Insecta > Orthoptera > Gryllidae > Acheta > Acheta domesticus. Next base: position 198,459,937 of record JAHLJT010002406.1, read on the forward strand.
AGGCCGGAGGAGAGAGCGTGCTCGTGTGAGGGAATGTTTTCGTGTCATTCCCTCTGTGATTTTATTTATTTATTTGTCAAAAAAACAGTAAAAACTGTATATGACGTGTGGGGAAAGATATTTATCTGCCCACATTTTCTTGAGGGCCAGAATAAAAAAAAACGAACAAATGAAATTAGAAAATCTTTATTTTAGAAAAATAAAAATATTTGAAAAATGTTTGTTCCCGAGCTATAGAAAATCAATTTCAACGGTAAATGAACTACAAGCAAAAGGAGTGCTCAACAAAACGTGCGCACAGTGAAGCTACTTTTACGTCCAGGAGCAAAACAAGGGGCCATCTCAGCATTTGCTCAATGGATCAGGGAAACTGGACAAAAACCTGATCGAGATGGGGGTCATTGACCCGGAAGCTGAAGTACATTACTTGTTACAGGCGTATTAAATATTTTTTTAAAAAATGTATACAATGCAAACGTAAACTAATTCATTATATATCTTTGTTTTGTTACAACAAACATTATTTTTCTTTTTCACGATCAGTATAGTCTCTAATAGTGATCTCGTCAATGGATCAACAGAAGTATGCAGCCATCCTTGGGGACCATGGCCACTCCTACAAGCAGATCGTTTTTCCTCAGCAAGACTGTATCTACTACCAAGACAATGCAACGTGTCATACGGCTCGCAGTGTACGAACATGGTTCAAAGAACACCAGGATTAGTTCATAGTACTCCCCTGGTCACTAGACTCCCCCGATTTAAACCCAACCGAGAATCTGTGGTATCATCTTGGTCGGGCTGTTCGTGCCATGGAGCCGGAACCGAGGAACCTACAGAAAGCTGGCAACGACACTGGAGGCGGCATGGCTCCACATCCGGCGAAGGTATAGCGGTTAGCGTAACGGACTGCTATACCCAAGTTGGCGGGTTCAAACCCGATCGAAGCCGTGGATTTTTAGGGGCGAAAAAAGCCTTCATACGCCTTCCTTCGGAGGGGAAGTAAAGCCGGCTGTCCCATGTTAGTAGATTTACTTGCATGTAAAAGATCCTCAAGCCTAAATGACGCCTCTGAGCTAAATTAAAAATCGCCTGTTTTCGTCGCCTCAGTAATACCTTCTTTCCGCTAGTTGGTGAAAGGAGCGTATCAAAATTTGCGTGGTCAGACGGAAGGGTCTCGCCACGTAAAAATAAGGCCATGGAGCCTTATTTTCAATTCAATTCAATTCAATACATCCCTGTTGGCACTAGAAGCTATCCATCCAGAAGCTAATTGACTCTCTTCATGCACGTCTCGCACTTGTCAGCGCTACAAAGAGGGTTATTCAGGATTTTGACAGATGGTTACATTAATGTGATCGGACTGTGTTAGCCGCACTGTGCAGCGCAGTCAGTAGAGGAAGCGATCGGTGTATGAAGAATCTGGAATAGAGTTTTCTACATAAATACTTAAAATTGGAGTGCCTTTGATTTCAAAATAACTGCATTTTTATTATCTGAAATGCTTATATAGATTATATAAAAATCAAATCAATATTGTTTTTACTTTTCCCTGTCTGTCTTGAACTGCTTAACAGATTTCGAAGCTGTTTCACTGATAATTAGAATATTTTGTGAGGCATAACATAGGTCATGTTTCAAATTATCGTCTGTATTATTTCAGTAGTATACCTTTCCGTTGCGGCTCCCACACCCAATCAATCTTTATAAATGAGGTCTCAAAAGAAAGAGAATTTCACGGAGATGTGACGAATTGCACTTTGGCTTTAAAAATATGAAGGATTTGTTCAAAAAAACGCATCTAAATATTCAAGTCAAATGCAACCCGCACCACTTGCCAAAGTTTTCGTCAAATAACTCCTAAACAAAGCGTTCTAGGGCCTTAAAACTAAAATATTGAGGCTACGGGCCTCTTATAAACGTTTTTCACACCATAATCTACAAGATGAAATATTTTTTTTCACATTCAATTTAATTTTCGGTTCCACGCTTCAATACTATCAAGGCCACCGCAATATTTCAGCTCTTGCTGCTGGTAGCCATTTTTGTGACGACATGCTTAGAAGGCTTAGATTCCTCAATCTTAGCCTGATGAGGGGTATTTGCATAATCATTCATTCAAGATTTGCTCCCCAGCAACAACTAGAAGTATTGCTTGATACCTACGAAGATGTGTCTTATGCGTGTAGTGAAACCATTCAATTAATGTTTTGCCGTGGTCTGTAAGTGCTTTGTACCTAATTGTGGTGGGATGTGGGTATACAGTGAAGAGTGAAGACTGGGTTTGTGTTTTTCCTTTACCAGCATTTTCGTTATCAGCAGTGATTCATTGAAATTTTCAAGTCAGCGGGTTCAGACACGTAGCTTTCTCAAAAGTCAAAAGCTAATCTTTTTTGAGACTATCACGAAAATCTAAAAGCTGACTGTAAAAAAATATTGAATGATTACTTCAAATGTTGTCTTTAAGGAAGTGTTGTGAATTGTTTCAAGAAAACTCTCCATAATACTGAATAAATCTTAGTTGAACATTTATTTTAAAAGTCAATACCATTTTTTGTTTTTATTTGATATTGTGTTAGTATATTGCAAATTACCTTTACACATTTTTAAACAAATAAACACGTTTCGTTCACAGATTTCCCTCTTAGAATGGAAATAGAAGGGATGAGTTTAGGGTTTAACATGCGAGTGTTCTCGCACAGGTATGCGGAGGTAGTAGGGGAAACCTTGTGCTATGGCAAACGCAAAGAACAAACTTTTTTAAATTATCTAAAATAAATTATCTTTATATCAATGAAAAACAAAAATCAAAACGCGTTAGCCTACAGTACTACGTGAAGAGCATAGCGTATACTTGGGTTAGAAAGAATAGCTTATACTTAGGATTTTATTTATCGGCGTGGGGGGTCTTGTCTTCACGACGGAATATCTCACGGTATTTCGCGTCGTTCTCGGTCGTGCCGCTAGGAGTCGCATCATCGCGACTGTATCGAGCAGTGCTGCCGATCATGCGACTTCTAACGGAACAACGGAGAAAGACACGAAATGCCATGTAATATTCCATAGTGAAGACAAGCCCCCACACGCCAAGAAATAAAAATCCAAGTGTAAGTCACTCGACAGTGCCAACGATCGCAGTCCAAACGCACGATTTAAATGTTGACGGTATCTACAAGCACGTACGCCCAGCTGCAAATTCATATTGTAAATAATACACCGTTTGATATTAAACTCAAGGTGTCGGTTCGTTAAGATATTCAATACGCTTAAGCAAACAATACGCAAACATCGCTTGAGCAACATTTCCATGTACCGAAATGAAGTCTAAGCCTCCTAATTATTTCTAATGGTAACGTAATGGTATTTAGTACTCAAAGGGGAAAATATTGCTTTGATTATTTTTTTGCTCGGAATTGCTTTTCTTGAGGTACATTACTTTTTAGTATAGAAATAATTTTCCAATTTTCGCACCCCAGCATGCTGGCACCCTGCATCTCTAAAACCTCCTCTGTCCCACATAAAAAATCAAGGAAAGTTAAATAATATTGCAAAGAGTAGGATTGTACTTGCCAACCACTATTTTCGCACTACTTTACTTGGCTTTCTCAAGAGTAAAAAACTTTTCTAATATTTTTGTGACAATCAAAGGAAGCGACAAGCAAACTCTCGAGAAAGATTAAATAATTTCTTCAAATGTTTTTTAAAGAAGTATGATTTTTTTCAAGAACATCTCTCTATAATGCTGAATAAAACTTTATTGAAAATTTGTTTCTAACATAAATTGTATTATTATTTTTGTTTGATATTCTGTAAGTTCATTAGAAGTTACATTTATATATTTTCAAACAAATAAACACGTTTCATTAACAACGGTCCTTCTTAATAGAAAGAATAGACAAAGGGACAGGGAAAGGATGGGGTTCAACATGCGAGAGTTCTCGCACGGGTACGATTATATATATATATATATATATATATATATATATATATATATATATATTGAAACAAAATATTATATTATTATAATACGTTTAGCATAATGAAGCGGCGGCCGACCCTGTCCAAATAGCGCGGCAGTTATGGCCGTTGCCGCTTGACCCGTTCCGAACGGGTCAGGAGAGCGCGCCAGCGAGAGCGGGCGCGTGGTCACCGAATAGACAGTGTGTGAGACAACTCGGTAGGAGACGGGGCGGACGCGTTGGCTCGAGTGATCTCGTTAGTAGTCGAGGAACTGAGGGAACGTTAAGTGTGATAACGGACAGTGGACATAGTAGTAACAAACGTGTGGATGAATACGATGAGCAATATTCGACATCTAACCGGAGTTCGCAATATAAAGAACTGAGCAAGTGCGAAATATCAATCAGGAAGCGAGTTTCCCCACGTGTCGGTGCAAATGGTGATGAAACATCTGGCGAGGACTGGAGACAGAGTGTTTATGAGTAGCGTGTTCACCGAATAGACAGTGTTGGAGGGGTGGACAAAATTAGAACATAAATAGTGCCTGGAAGAAAAGTGTTTTGGAGGGAGCATCGTATGAAGGCGCGTGGGCCCCGAGCTGCATGCAGCGGCGGTCGCCCGTGGCTTCGGGTAACGACGGGGACCGAGGGCAGCCGAGCAATGCCGAGTTGGAGGGGGACGGCGCCTCGCCTGGAAGCTAAATGAATCGCCCATATAAATATCAGGTTTTCTTTTTCCTTTGGGTATGGAATAGTGTCTCAGGAATAAATGGGAAATGTAACTGTAATTTGTTAACAATTAATATTAGAAAAGTGTCACACAGTGTACTGAATCGTTGTGAAATAAAGTATTGTTCATAGCCTTTGTATTTCAATGTGTATTTGTGATGAATGTGCCAAAACCCAGAGCCCATTAGCGAACAAAGATCACCTGTCCCACCCATATCTCATAAAATCAATGTTGAAATAAACCCAAAAGAGGAACGTTTCAATATATATATATATATATATATATATATATAGAGAGAGAGAGAGAGAGAGACATTTGATAGAAATTCAAAGTCCTACTCACGCCCATGAAACGTACTTGACACCATGGAGAACCGCGACAACATGGAGAACGATAATTCGAATAACTGTATTTTCCGTAGAACTCGAGAAGGCGTGCACGGAGAGTGAAGCTACATTTATATCCAGAAGCAATTCATAGAGCCATCTCAGCCTTTGCTAAAAAATCAGAGAAACTGGACAAAAAAACTGATCGAGTTGGGGGTCATTAACCTAGAAGCTGAGGTACGATATTTCTTACAGCTAAAAAGAATTATAGTCCAAAAATACATTAAATATTATTGTTAAAATGAATATTCCTTTCCTTTTTATGGTCGTTATAGTCTGATTCTAAAAACAGTTATGCAGCAGAAAAGATTTTACTTGGGACTTAAGGTTGTGTATAGATTTCAATCGTTTGTTATCGTCTGGCAATGTATAGTAAAATAATGTGCATGTGTTGGATGTGAATTTTTTATACTGATCTATTAATACTGTCACCTGATGAATATCATTACTACGTCGAGTGCAGTAGTTATAGACTGAGTGATACAGATGATATCGGGAAGAAGAGAAGGGACGCGCCAGGGTAGGCCAGGATGGATGAACGCAGGGCAGGACAGAGTAATGCGGGAATACACAATGCATGGGATTTTCCTGTCCTATATAAGAGAGGCCTGTCACAAATTCCATAGCGACGTCGGGTTCTTCAGCTAGTCCTACATAAGAGTTGAGTGTTTGCGTCATGTATTCGAAGAATGATGGCCTTATAACTGCCCCACGCGACATTCTCATATCCGCAACTACAATTCGTTCGCTCTCTCTTACTCTTCCCCAAAATCAGCTACTATAGATAAGACGTACTTATGCGATACTTCAGCGCTTGAAAAATATCCGAAATCTGACCGAGAGGAGATGCATCGTTGTCTCAGGTAAAATGAATGACTACTAACTGAAATCGTTATTTACAATGAAGATTTACAAAAACATAACCAATTGATCGGGCACATGAGACTAAAGGGGGCAGATACTACTTTCCGAATATGGTGAACCTGAATTGGAATGACCGCGGCTGTTCAATCAACTGAGTCTGTCACATCGGTCCATACACACACAGGTCGCCACGTGTGTTGATGATCACAGGTTGCTACGCGCCTTTGCGGAAACTCTCTTGCCCCATCTCGCAAAGGTATTATTCCCAAGAGCTTCTGCTAATTCCCTGTGACATTCTCGGACATTTCTCCCAAGGAGAACTACTTTCTTGGTGTATGAACGCTGCTGGAAACGGGTTACTTTCATCTGACGCGGCGGCAGTCAGACAAATGATTTCACATTCCTCACTGTGCGAATAGAGACACTCAAAAAGCCATCTGTTGTTGTGAAAACTCGTAGTTCATTTATTTTATGCGACAAGTAAAATTGTATGATCCGATAACATTTCTTTTAGAAAGAAAAAATAGTTGCCATGACTTCAGCCTCATAGATCGGCGCCGAATATCAACAGAGGAGACACTACGCCATCCCCCCGGGATGTTACATGCATTTCGCCTACGGAACTAATGATCACAGCTGTTGAATTGCCCTGAAATGCGAATTTATCAATCATTACTTAGATACAGAGGTTTAAGAATGACTGTCGTACGATAAAACATATTATCGGCATAAAGACGCTCAAATTTTGTTGCCACGAAAAATCATCCCCGAGGATAGACACCTTAATACTGCTATTTATTTTTTCTATTTGTATTGATTAATTTTATTATAATATTAATGCAGTACAAATCGCTTTCATGCATCATACATGCTGAAGGAAACAATGCGAAATGGTGGATTCTCAGGGAAGATAATAGCGGAATGCCCTTGCATATTTTCTTCTTTTAAATGTAATTAACACAGTGGCTTGCGAATATTTATTACGATAAGACAACAAAATAAATAAACTATTAAACTGCAAGATAAATTACATGCGTCGACTTGCGATAGGATATGAGAAAACTCTCCGTGCGTGGTACCACTTCACCCGATCTTCTGCCACCCCACGATGTGAGATTACACCGCGCGCCAGTCTCTCCTTCTGGAAGAGATGGCTCAGGGCATCAACTGATCTCACGGCAGTGCCTCTGACTGGGAGGTCCTAGAATCGAGACCCAATGGTGGCAGAATTTTCGACGCTAGCTAGATAGGTAGGTCGAATTTCATGACCGGCTTCTCTGATTCACTGAACCACGGTTTTCCGTGGTTTCTCCAATTAACACCAGACAGATGCCGGAGCAGTACCCTAACAAACGGGCAACAGACCGCGCGCGATCTTTCCTTCCAATTCTTTGGCGTATCCTCACCCCATACACATACACACTTATATGCACATCTCTGCCACACATGTTGCGAGAACAATCGGGAACTTAGAACTTGTCCCAGTTGGGGCGGTGTCCCGCTGATGGGTGATACCTGGTGGGGGACAATCACCACAAGCCGACGTTGGACGGCGGCGTAGGATCTTGCCATTCAGCGGAAGAAGATCACCACCATCATCTCGCACCATAAAACATGCAGTACACTTACGGGACTCATGACCTTAGCAGTTGATGCGCCCGGAATCACTAATCAATCAAAAAATCCAGCGTCTCCCCTTCACTCATCCCAGTGACCCTTAACCCGAAGATCTAGTTGAAAAAGATTTGCTAGATGGCAGTTCAATCAAGGAGGGAATTCCTCCCTTACGACCATAAGACTTCATTAAAAACCGTCCTCTCTTCTGGCCGCAGGAATCGTGATCTGTGAGATTTGAACGTTTAACACAGGACAGAAGGTAATGCTAAGAGTTTTTTCTCAGAACAATTTTTAGCTGGAAATTACTCTGAGAAGACTCACATTTACTCCTCTCCAGCTGTAATCGACCATATCCTACCGCGCTCTTATTACCATAAAAGAAACACGATTTTAATTAAGTCATACGGCCTGACAGCTGTATATACTCCTTTTAAGAACCTTCTGGTCACGTCACTTTCAACTAGGTCAAAGGGTATCTGCGCACACATGAGTCATGCCATTCCAACAAAATGACTGAGACCTTAATACACCAAATATTACGTTCGTTACTTACTACGAAAACAGTAGTGAATAATGTGGCAAGAAGCACAAATGGTGACAAGAACTTTTCAGTGTTAAAGTGTATGTTAAAGGTGAGTCAATGAAACGATATCACAGCAACATACCTATGTAAACTAAATATGTGGGTTTATGGTAACGCCGAAAGAGAAAAAAAATTAAAATTCGAGGTATAAGGATAACTTACATAAAGGGAATTCAGTTTGAGGGTACATGTTGTCATCAGGTTCTCTTTTAAACGAAGGTCCGTCCATTCAACGCAAAACCTGTGTGTGTGAAACATTACAATTATGAGACCGCCTGCAAGTATTTGCTTGCAGATGCCTTCGACGCAGTGTGAAAGCCAGGTGGTTACAACATGTATCAAATACAGGTTTATTGCGTAAAGCTGAACAAAGGCCATTGAAAATCCGGGTAAAAAATGTAAAATGAGGCTACCAGTGGTGTGAGATTCCTCACCTACCTCTTAATAGGTTTACTGGGTTTAAAATTCCCGTAGACCCATGTGGAATGATCGATTCTCAAAGGGCATTCTAACCTTTCCCCTGTATCTCATTCTCCCATAGCATGATTACCATGCATATACTACCACTTGCATTTATCATTACAGGTTAGGCTACACAGGCACACTTACATAGGAATCGTAATAATGAATTATGGTTTATTAGCAGCGAACCCAAACAGGTATTTTGGCATTATTCTCTCAATGCCCACTGCCCAGGCGACGCTTCTGGTCCACAGTGGGTGTACAGCATCATAGTTCGAGTCCCCAAAAAAAGCGAACAAAATTGACGCGATGATAATGAATGATATATTTCTAAACGCAGCCCAGGGAGTAGGCATACCACTTTATTTGCTCACCACATTACAATCCGTTAAAATCCTGAATAACTCCCTTTTGTAATGCTGCCCGTCGCAAAACGTCCAGGAAGATAGTCAAGTAGGTTCTGGATGGTTCCGACAGGGATGTGGAGCCATGGCGACTCCAGTGCTGCGCTATGTTCCTCGGTTGCGGATCCATGGCGCTAACAGACCGATCGAGATGGTCCCACAGATTGTCGATTGGGTTTAAATCGGGGGAGTTTGGTGTGTACTGTAAACTTATCCTGGTGCTCTTCGAACCACACACGTATAACGCAAGTTCAATGACAAGTTGCATTGTCTTGCTTGTAAATGCCATCTTGCTGAGGAGAAATGATCTGCATACAGGGGACGACATGGTCCCCAAGCATGGCTGCATATATTCTGTTGATCCATTGTGCTTTCCAGAATGACGAAATCACTCAGGGAATACCACGAAACCATTAACCCCTCCATCACTCTCCGTCCTCCGGCCTGGACCCGTCCGGCGATTGTTGCTGGGCGTTTGCGTTCAGACGTTTCACGCCGTATACGATCAACCTGTCCAATGGAGTAGAAAACGTGGTTCATCTGAAAAGGTCACTTGTCGCCATTCAGGGACGTCCAGTTGCGGTTTTGGCGTGCATTTTTCAGCCTTCGTCGCCGATGAAGAGCACTTAGAATGAGTGCATGACACAGGCGCCTGCTGCGGAGGCCCATACGCTCAGCAACATTCGTCGATCGGTCGTTGAGGAGATCCTGTTGGAAGCACCTTGGTTCATCTGGGCGGCCAGTTGCTCAACAGTTGCATATCTATCCACTCGTATACAACTCTGCAACCGTCGTTCTCCCCTGTTATCTTTGGCCAGTAGTGTGCCACTATTGCCTCGGCACCGGCTTTGGATACAGCCATTTTGCCACGCAGGGTAAATTTTTTACTAGGTCCGCACGCGAACACATCCGCAAACTTAACCGTTTCGAAAATACTTACCCCTTTGGCCCGAAAGCCAACGATCATGCCCTTTTTGGCTGTCCGATGAGTCGTTCCGTCGTTGCGACAACTACTGCACTGCTTTCCACTTCCACCCAACACGCTTTATATACCCTCCACTGTTACTGTGCCACCTGCTGTCTGTGAGGGGTTATTGCATGTTTACGTCGAACATAGACGGTGGTAGCATCGATGTGACTGAACTGTAGATTTCCCTTTCCAAAGTAGATGATCACCATAACTACTCAGTCTCGAAAATCACTACCTCCAGTCGACTAACTTTCCTGCGTACCGCAGTTGAATATAACTTGCGATTACATTACCAAAGTCATTGTTAAGCCTAAGTGAGGGAGTATGTAAACAAGGGATGAAAATAAAGTAACGAGACCTAATTATTTATTCTACTGAAATGACCGTGCTACATGTCACTCGTCCTTCAAAAGGATGTTCTTGAGAAGCCTGGAGACGGTTCTTCCACTTTTCACAGCGGTACTACACTGCTATGTGTACACACACAGAACACACAAAAATGTAATCGTCTTCCGATTAATTGATTGATTGCTAATGATTCCGGGCGCGTCAACTAGAGATATCATTAGTCCCGTAAGTGTAGTGCATGTGTTTTCATCGGGAGATGGTGGCGATCTTCTCCCGCTGGATGGCAAGATCCGGCGCCGACCTACGTCGGTTAGCGGGGCTTTCCCCAACCAGATATCTAACATAACAACAGTGGGGTACGACTCCAGCCAGGACAAGCTCTAAGCCCCCAACCGGTCTTCCGGCATGTGAAATAGTTTAGTGCATGTTACTACAGGTATATGTATAAGGGTGTGAGGATAGGACAAGGAAGTGGACGGATAGGTCGTGCGCGGTCCGTGGCCTGTTTGTTAGGGTACCGCTTCGGCATTCGCCTGGTGTTGATTGTGGAAAGCACGGAAATCTACCTATCAGAACAAACGGCCGCTAGAATTCCCCTCGAGACAGCGATTGTGTCGTCTTCAGTTTGGCAAACGGGAATGTTCTCTAATTCCGCAAATGGTACTATGTAAAATGAATTTTTAATCTTTAGAAATGAAAAATCGCCAAGGACTCAATATATGGAGAAAAATAGGTGGGCGAAAGAGAATCAATTTTTACATTTCAAAAGTTGTTAACTGCTGCGTGTCAAGATACAATTTCATTTTGTAGTATCCACGTGTCCTTGACGTACGAACGATCCTATTTCAAAGTCTTTCGAAAGAAGACATTTTAGGCAAAATGTTTATTTTTGTCAAATCTGAAACAAAACTTGATCTTGTACCATTGTTGTACACATTTCCCCCTCATTGTAAGACGATCAAGAAAAAAATGTAACATTGTTGATGTCATCGGATTCAAGAATTCCTTCCGAGCTCATTCTCTGTGTTTTACTGGTTACAATGCTTTTACTAGTTGGAAAGGGGACATTGATTGATGATATGGGTCGTGTTTATAGGATTATTGCAGTAGTCACAATTAAGATTACGAGACCTTTCTGTGTGTGTCTTACTTTGTAGTGCTCAGTTCTATTTTTGTTATCGTTACTTAATCTTGTCACTTGAGACTACTGCCGTTCAAAAGTGTCGACATAGACAGGGAAATCCAAGGATCGAGTCCTGACGATCGCGGACTTTTAACTTAGGTGGGTCGAAATCGAGCACTTCCTCAATGAGATTTCCTGCCTACTCTGATCGGTAATTTTCTCCGATTCATTCCAAATGGTGAAGGAGGTAGTGAAGAATCGTACAGGGCACGTATCGGTTGCAATCTTTTCTTCCTCATTATCTGAATTTGGGCATCAGATCTTCGCAATGAGATCTAAACGCATATCGCATGGGTCAGATCCATCAACTCTCTATCCTATCGTAGGATCCCAACATCCCACACTGAAATTGAGATTTCAGTTGAATTTATTTGCAGTTGCATTGAAAATAAGCTGAAAGAAATTGTAATTACTATTATCGTTATCATTGTGCTTGTTAACGCTGGTTCAACGGCAATACCACCGATTCTTTATTGTCCTCAGTATTAGTCATCAGTCATCACTTACCCCAGCCTCTCACACAGGGACGCGCCGTGGTCTTTAGACCCAAACCGGACCAGAGCCATGATGTATGTTCATGATTTTTGCAATTACATGTTGTTGAATGATTTTTAACAAAAATAAAGTTACTTCCGCGCATTGATCATAAACTTATTGCTATAAGGAAGATACCTAAAAACAGGCCTTATCGTGAACAAAAACTAGAAATTTTCGAGCTTATCACTTTAAAGGGGTTAATTTTACAACAAAACCTTATACGAACTTTTTGTAGGAAATTTTATCTATATCCATTTTTGGTAGGACTCATTACTGCAAAATTTTTTCACTAGTGCATAATTTTCTGTATGATTCACAATTCAGATATAGGCAAATAACGCAGAAAAGCATCTTTAAACGCCCTCCCCCCCCGGCTCACTACCCATACTTCAGGATTTGTAGCATAATGTGCGGAAAGTAACAAAGAACAATTACGTCAAATTTCAAGCTCCAGGACGTTTTGTTTCATCACCAGTTTTTGGACTAATTTGACCGGACTTGTATGATGTTTTACACCACAAGTAAGAGAGAATAATGTGAATTGGGCAGTTGAAGATAATGCCCATGTCCTCTTTTTGGATCATCCAACTACCGTGCGGCGAGTGTCTGGCAGGCGGAGGTGTCGCGCAAACACGTCAAACTTACCGGCGGCTATTTCTAATTGTTTTGCCGCCGCCACCTACGCCGCCTCCGCGGCCGGCCGGGAGTCTCGCGGGCGCTCCAACACCGCCGCTGCCGCCGCCACCGCCGACGTCGCCGGTGCCGCTACCATCGCCACAGCCACTGCCATCGCCGCCTCCGCCGCTACCGCCGCCGCTAACACCGCCACTACAGCCACCGTCACCGCCACCCCCACCGCCACCGCCGCCATCGCCACCGCCGACATCGCCACCGCCACCACCGTCGCCGCCATCCCCACCGCCTCCATCGTCACCGCCACCGCCACCGCTGCCGCCACCTCCACCTCCACCTCCACTGCCACTGCCACCGCCACTGCCACCGCCACCACCGCCATCGTCACCGCCACCGCCACCGCCACCGCCACCGCCACCGCCACCGCTGCCGCCACCTCCCCCTCCACCTCCACCTCCACTGCCACTGCCACCGCCACCGCCGTCATTGCCACCGCCACCTCCACCTCCACCTCCACCTCCACCACCTCCACCTCCACCTCCACCACCTCCACCTCCACTGCCACCGCCACTGCCACCGCCACTGCCGCCATCGTCACTGCCACCGCCACCGCCACCGCCACCGCTGCCGCCACCTCCCCCTCCCCCTCCACCTCCACCGCCACCTCCACCTCCACCACCTCCACCTCCACCGCCTCCACCTCCACCACCTCCACCTCCACCACCTCCACCTCCACCGGCGCTGCCACCGGCGCGGCGCCGCAGGAGCGTTCCCCGTCGCAGCTGCCGCCGCCGCCACACTCGACCTTCTCTCGTTCACGTGTTTTCGCGGCTGCCTATCGATCCCTCGAAAATAGACGCGGCCGCGCGCGCGATGGTCGCCAGGGACCCCTGCCCTCCGGCGCCGACCGGCGATGAGGAGAGGTAACAGCGCCCCCCCCCCCCACTGGAGGCTGAGCGGGCGCCGTGGAAATCACCCGCTGCTCGAGGGCTGTGAACGCCGGATGCGTTTGCGCCAGTCACGGGACTGTCCCGTACGAATACCGGAAAAGGAGGCTCAAGGCTTCAACGGATGTCGCTGTAATGCCTTCGACCGCGAGATCCTACGGATCGAGTCCCGACGCTGGAAGGATTTTCGATACTATCAAGACAGGTCGAATACAGCTGCTGTTTGGAGGAGAATTCTAGCGGCTGGCTGCTCTGATCCGAAGTTTCTCCGATCAATGCCTTTAGCAATATCCTACCAATCGGGAGTCGGACAGCACGAGATTTTTCCTTCCTCTTCTTTACCCTCTTCTGACCCCGTACTTACACACAAACTCGCATGCCGTACACTACCACACATGTTAGGACACCAGGCAAGAGCTTAGAGCTTCTCCCGCTTGGGGGGGTGCCACACTGGTGGCAGATTTCTGGTTGAGGAAAATTACCTCACACCGACGTAGAGGTGGCTCAGGGCATCAGCTGATGTCACTGCAGTGCTTCTGACTGGGAGTTTCAGGGGTTCGAGTCCCGATAGAAGCTAGCACGTTGACTGCCATGTGAGTTAGATATAACTCACGTGGCCTTTTTGCAATGGGGCCGTGTGAAGTACATACAACTCACGCGCAGCATTTCCATTGGAGTCGCCTGGTGCATTGGTAACTCACACAAACATGCTATAACATAAGGTTATATCGAGGACAGCCCCAAGAACAAATCTCACACGCGAAATGAGACAAATAACGGACCCTTCAGTTTTTGTCAGTGTGGCAGTAAACGTGCTAGATACCCAGATCGAGTTCTGTCGCTGTCTGGAGGAGAATTCTAGCGGGCGGCTCCTCTGATTGGTAGTTGTCCTTAGATTCTTCCACCAATAACAAACGAATGCCGGAGCAGTACCCTAACAAACGGGCCACAAACCTCGAGCGACCTTCCTTGTCCTATGCGCCCGCCTTACACTCAACTGCACTACACTACCACACATCCCAGGAGATCGGTTTGTTATCTTAGAACGTGTCCCGGCTGGGCCGGTGTCCCGCTCGTTGGCGAAAACCTCGCCAACCAATGGTAGGTCGGCGCCGGATCTCACCATCCAGAGGGGCAAGATCACCACCATTTCCCGAGCAAAAACCTGCAGTACACTTACGGGACTAATGCGTTTAGAAGTTGACGCGCCAGGAATTACTAGTACTCAATCAATCCCTTCCGAATCCCGCGTCTAGTGGCAGATCTAACGCGCGCGAATGGGGGGGGGGATGAAGGCCAACTCGAAATCTCAAAACTTTTTCTGGTAATTTAATTAAATTTATTTGAATCAACAATTTATTCCTCAGTACTTTGTGATCAATGACTCAAGTTATTGTAAATATTGTCGTGTATACTAACGGACTGCAGCAGCAATAATGCTGCCGTACAAAACCACACAAAACGGTTTTCCGCAAATTAGCATGCATACTTTTCAAGAAAAATAAACAGAATACTCTTGTATAACCCTACAATAAATTAAATATTCTAACAAAAGGGCTTTGTGAATACCTCTGAATACATCTACATTCATCAAGACTTTGTGTACATCAATTTTAAAGATTCATATGAAGACACGCACACTCATATATACCTAATACTGCACTTCTCTAATTACATAAAATAGTACATTATGAAACGATGATGTAATGATGGGTATTAATACACGAGTGTGAAATTACGATACGAGCGAGGAACGAGCGAGTATCGTAAACTTCACACGAGTGTATTAATACCCATTACATCGAGTTTCATACGGTACTTTTTCTACGACTTATGGTAACTTTTATAAGTTAAACTTCTCCACTGAATCGTTTCGTGGCAGTCGACATGCAAGATTCACCCAAGGCCACCTAGCGGACACCTCACTACCCTACACCCGCAGGTGGCTGTGTTTTACCAGAGCGCCGGCGAGTGGCTACAAAAGTTGCGGCAATAATATTCCGACGTTTGTATTTTCGCATTTTCTCTCATTTCTGGAAACGTCAGCACCATCAGAAAGAAGCACCATTCACTAAATATTTTAAACTAAAGAATTGGCCGGTTTTTAAGGACAACCGCACAGCAGCAGCAAATAACGCAAAATGACTTGCGTACAGATCTTAACCTCACTGAAAGTTCTCTTCAATAACTACCTCTGCGCTAGTCAAATAAGATCAAAGTGAAATTACGATTCAATTTATTTTTAATAATATTTCACGTAAAAATCATTACTAAGAAAATAAATTAAAACTGAGAAGCTTAATATAATATAAAATACAGTTTTAATATATATATACATACTCGAACGAAACATTTACTGCAAGGATTCTCACTGATTAATGAAGTGACAATACTTGGTTTGTAAGCGTCTTTGTGATTGGTCAAGAACCTGTATCATAATGAAAACTGTATCGAAATGACCATCATTATGCAACTGGTTGCAGCCATCCAAAGACAGCGTTATACAATGGGAGTAGAAAAAAATATTATTTATCATGAAAATTTACCTTCTTTGTGCCTAGTTATGTTTCGTATATTATTTGGCATGAGAAAATATATAATATGGTTGAATCGAGCCTGCCTTACGGGAATTCAGGATGTGAATTATATGTAAGGGTTCTTGGAAATATTCTAAATTTTAATTCTTTGCCAAAATAATAACTTTGATCTCTTTTTCATTAAAATTAGTAATTATGTAAATATTCTTCTTCATTACAAATTATCCACGTGAGCCCCCTTGCTCTTCAAATCATCATGGCACTCAAATTCTACCGTACACCAGACTTCCTCTGTTTTGCGATACTTATATCAAAAACCAATACAAAAAAATAAATAACATTTTGAAAATACAACTCATAATTTTAACTCATACATGTTACAGATTTACAATCATTCATGTATCACCTGTTATAACTTGTGTGGCCATATTTTACCTTATTTCTATACCTTACGATGTATGCTAATTTTATTTGACAAAACTTCGTCTTTCTACAAATTTAGAATAATGTCTTTGCAGTTTCCTAGTTGCTGCATTGGTCTGCCCTCTTGAGGAACGAAAAACGTGGTTATTCCATTGCTATAGTTCCATCTCAATCATTGAAACACCTGTACTTGCATGCTCCGTGCATACACAACGTAATATATTCCGAATTTCATACCAAACTTTCTATCACACTGAAAAATTCTGTCTATTAATGTAACCTATCTTTAGCTATGGTTTGGCTCTAATTTTATGTTTAGTCTATGCAAATTACTTTTTCATCGCTTAAAAGAATAATTAACAGTTCGCGCACCGGTGAGCGCCCTAACACCGCCCTTTATCGCGAGCGTTTATACCATTCTCTTCCGTTCACCATTAACACGTTCACCTTCAACTATATTCCTGACAAGAAGATTCACAAAAGTGCTCCTTGTGATCTTCGTCTGATATTATGTCAGAATTGATTGCAATAATGGCTTCTTCACTTGGACAAAAATAGCTCGCAAATGGATGTATATTAGCTTGAGTATTGTTGCAATGTACTCATTGTATACTGTCTTGAATTTTGAATGAAAATTCCACTACTACAATCACACAAAAATAAAAATATTACGAACATTATCTCTACAGCACATTTCTTACCCCATGATTCTGTATTGATGTGCGAAAACTGCATTTCGATATCGTGAATCATTTAGAAGGTATGAGGGTGACTCAACAGTGGTGGCACACCCGGTATAAATGGAAGTTTTTATCTTCAAAAATTTGCTTCAGGTATATTAAAATGTTTGAGAATCAAAAACTAAATAATAAAAGCAAGATTTACAAATGATAAGTATACAAATATACAAAGTATATAAATGATAATACGTATCGTTCTCGTAAGACCATAAAAAGCAAAAATTAAAATGTAACTTTAACTGCTAATAACTTTGGCAAATTCCAATTTATTATCAAGATTATTTCACTACTCTAAACTGCAATGCATCCGCTGCAATTTGACGTCAACAAAACGAAAATATGAGATGGAGTATTTGAGAAAATAAATTTTGAAAAAAGTTTTTTCTTTGCCCTTAATAGGCTTTATTAATGCCCTTATAATTAGGTTTATCATAGGTAATACCACGAGTGCTTTGGAAATTGTCGATAAATTCCAGTGGCGTAGCGTGACACGCGCGTTTTGGGATGCTTAATAATAACGCGAACTCACGATATCATGATTCTTAATGCTCTCTAGAATCTATGTTATTGAAACAAATGTTACACTACTTCAACAGATTTGTCAGGAGACATCTTGAAAGTAAATTATGAAATAGCTCAGCTTTAGTTCTCATGCGCGATTGACAATGAGATCACTTGTGAATTGATATATTTCGAACCAAAATAAAATTTAATATATGTAAGTCAGAATTCAACTTCTTAGATATTAATTGAGAATTAGTAGGCAAGCTGCCCATGACCAAACACATAATCACGAGTGAGAAAGAAAAATATTTCTCTGACAACCTCAAGTGTGCTGCGCTCTTATCCACAAACGGGCAACTTCCTCATAAACCTTTTTTAAGCCGTATGTTGGTCGTATGCTACCTTTTCGGGACTCGAGAATTCAAGGGCAGGGGTGAAGAGGGGAGGGAAGTACCTCTGCGCATGCGTCATTGCTCGTCGCAATCTCGCGACAGACGTTAGAAGCATTTTAGCGTCCAAGCAATCACAGGCCACCTTGCGCGGGATTCAATCGTAGGAAATCACTTCAAAATTAATACAAAACGTGTTTTGCTCAATGTGTTTCACTCACTTGGAAGATTATTAATACAATATTTAGGCTTCTTTGATTAATATTTACGTGGGGGTGCTCAGCATCTTAGCGTCGCCTAACACTATGCCACTGATAAATTCCCCACTCGCGAAGCGAGGATGGGATTTATCTGAGAATTTCCAAAGCACGAGTGGTATTTAATAGGACTATTCGACGAGTGAAATTATGTCCAATAGAGTTCCAAAATTCATCAACTATTGAAAATAACTGACACCTATGTTAAAATCAAAAGGGTTATGTTAAGTACATATGCACTTAATAGGACATCAGCATTAATGCTTGGCCAGTAGGGAGAAGCGGTAAGAAAAATCGGATAGAAAGAGCGATAAACTTTTTGAGATACACCGCCCTGATTCGGACATTTTCTATATGTAGTTAAACACTGTTTTAATTTCACGAGTGAAATAGTCATTATAAACCTTGGGATGTATACATAAGAAATATAAAGCAAGTTGCAAAGTAAAATCAAATTTGAAGAAGTTTTAGTTGTTTTTTTTTATAATACCCTGTGAAACTCATGCAAAACATGACATTTTATACTTTTCAAAATAAAGTTCCTAGAAGTAAAATTTAATACCATAAAGACAATTTTCAGTGTTGTTTCGTCTTTCTAAAATCATTTACAAAGTTTCAGTCCAGTCTGGAGATGGTCGAAAAATTTTGTCTCATTTGACATGGAATGGCCCAAATTGTGATGTAACAGACATCTATCGCAATAAAATAACACATCGCAATACAAAGAAACCGCAAAAGATGTTTTTGTTCCGTATAAAGGAAAGGAATTTCAAAGGGACTGAAAAAGTCGCCTTTCTTTAAGTGGGTCCAATTCTAGGAGGATCGTACGAGGAAATGACAAAAATAAACCAGACATGATGTCGACAAAAATGGATTTTCTCAGGGAGGCAATTATTATGGATACGCCTGTGCGCTTGTGTTCTGGATAGTTTCAGTATTTGAATTCCAAAGTACGACCTACAACTCAACGACAGAGAGAGTGTATATTGTATTGTAACAGACATATAACCCTGGAAGAAAAAGGGGGGGGCGCGAAGCAGCTACACAGAGCCTGACGGTTCGAAAAGATTGACTGACCATGTCAATTAAAACTGAGAAAAACAAGACGTGACGAAAAAAATTTATTGTCTCAGGGGAGGGGGAAGTATCATGCAAACACGTGTGTGCTTGTGCTCTGGATAGTTTAAATACTTGAATTTCAACACACGACCTACAACCCAACGACAGAGAGAGAGAGAGAGAGATTGTGATGTTACACACATCTAACCCTGGGAGACAAAGAGGGGGGGCAAAGCAGCCGTGCAGATCCCGGTGGTTCGGAAAGATTGACTTACCCATAACAATGAAGACAGAAATAACCAAGACATGACAAAAATGGATTTTCTCAGGGGGGCGGTTATCTCGGGTACACATTCCGGATAGTTTCAGTACTTAAATTCCAACGCACGACCTATATAACCCAACCACAGAAAGAGGGTATATTGTGGGGTAACAGACATTTAACCCTGGGAGACGAAGTGGGAGAAGAAATCAGCTGCGCAGGGTCTAGCGTTTCGGAAGGATTGACCGTCTCATACCAACTGCGATTGAAAATAACAAGACATGACCATAAAAATTAGTTTTTCCTTACGGGATCATTTATCACGACTACATACAAGTATGTGCGCTGTGTTCTGTGTGGTTTAAATAATTGAATTACAACACACGTCCTACGAGTATAAGTCAATGAAACGCGTTGTTTCGTGGCAACGAAGAATAAGGGTTCGGATTGGATTGTAGGAGTGGATGAGGGAGTCTGAGAAAAGAGGAGGGGGCGAGCGAGGCTTTGGTAGCCTGAGGAAGTGAGGAGCGTCACTCGCTCATTTTCACGTTTACTTACGCACTCACTTAGCGACTGTTTCACTTGATTAAATGATCACAGGTGTTGTCATTGCCAGCAACACTATTTATTTCAAGGGCGGCTTTCGATGGCTTCGCCATCATCAGTTTCTGCTGTCTGGAAGCCACAAAACGACTGCTGTTTCACTTCTGAGTTTGGTATATAGTTCAATTAGGCAAGTCATTTGCTGATGTGCCGACGCTGATGCCGCCAGTACAGCGATATACGAGGGTCGCTACGAAAGTTTTGAGATACACAAAAACTAAAAGACTTAAAATAATGAATGCCCCGTCAACAACAATAATCAAGGTAGGTTTCTTAGCAACAGCGAGAAGCCGAGAAAGTTCCTATTTGCATGCAATACTCAGAAAGGACTCTGCTATCGACTCACATTCTTGAAAAAGGTAATAATGGACCGCAACACAGTCTATCTCAAAACTTTCGTAGCGACCTTCGTACTATGTTGTGCTAGCTTGAGCTGTAACTGCTACTTTATGAAAGTTGCTACTTGGATTTGACAGTATTCAATGGACATTTTTTCTGAACTAGTGGCTGCGATGTGGAAATGCTATAGGCTATACGCGCGCGAAAACTTGCAAACTATTCATCCAGTTTATGGTGTTATCAATTAATAAGCGCTGAGCGGGCTTTTGGGAGCTGATCTGGGCGCTGTGTTTTGGAACTGTTGTGGTGACGCCATCAGCTGAGAAAAGACGGGCGCCGTGGCCCACGAACGCAATGTCATTTCAGGGGCCGAGCGGTCTTCTGTCATTACTCTGTCTCTCTCTCTCTCTCTCTCTCTCTTTCTCTCTCTCTCTATCCCAGCTGGCGATCGGCGGCAGAAATGGGAGGGGAAATGCATGGATGTAACTAGTTCGCTTCTTTTGTGAAATCCATAGAAGTTTAAAAAAGAAAGTCTTTCTGTGACAAGAGTTTTAGTTTGATAAGCATTAATTCCTAATAACTATAAAATATAGTAAGTTTTGCGCTTAGGGATTTTCGACTTTTTAAATTGTATCCCAATTATTAATTAGAACATTGTATTTTGCATTTTACCAATTAAACATGTTTCATTTCCACTTAATTCGTAGTCATCGCATAATGGTGATGTGTGTGAGTGTGTGAATAATGATAAAAGTTACCTGAAAGAGTAATTTAACGAGATCCGTATCCCATCCACTTCTGAGCTGAGCTCCTAGCCGGGCCGGCTAATGTGTGTGCTGGCGGTCGCAGTGGTCGGTAACTCACTACAAAATGAATTATTTATTATTATTTCAATAATTATCGAATTCATTTATTCATTTTTATTATTCCTACCTGAGGCTTGTATTGATGAGATGTATGGAATCTTTTTCATTAAAAATATTAATTATGGAAAAATATTCACGTAATTTCAACTTTCGTTCGTGGTCCTCTTCTGTGACTCAGTTTCAGAATAATAAGTATAAATGAAGTTTAATATAGCGTTAAATATAAAGTCAGGTTGCAGTTGTAAGTAAACAAAAACATACGAAACAATATATTAAGTGAATTCATTTCTTTTGAAATAAGTTTGAGTAAGAAACGAAATAAGGAAATTGAAGTCACTCTATTTAGAAAAGACACAGAAGAATGAAAGCGACAGTTTTATCTTGTTGACAGCCATTGTTTTGCTTTCCATGACGCAAACTGTGGGAACAAAAAAAATGATTTATTAAAACGCGACGGAAATGAGAGTATTGCGTACATATTTGTTTTGATTTTGTACGCTTCTTTTGACCTGTAAAAGTATAGGTTGCACTGCTCCCAAAAGCGTATCTGATTTTCTTTGAAGAAATATTCAGGAAAAATGGAATACACCAAAAATATTATGTTCTAACGTTGTAGTTTATGAGAAGAGCTTCACAATGATGAAAAGGGAACTAAATCTCTTTTATTATTAACACATTTTATAGAGAAATTATTTTTTAAATATTCTGAAATGATGTTGGAACGTCTTCTATGAAATGAAGGTTGTAATTGTAATACTAAAAATATATAATACCTACATTACATTATTAGAAATTGTGTTCAACTAAAACAAAAGTGCCTGTAACAAAAAAATAAGATGAACGATATTCAGAATAACGAATTTCTCTTTATTCATTCACAAACGTAAATCAAATGAAGGGTGAATAGTTATTTAATCTTCGAATTCACTGAAATCAAACCTAAAATATATTCATAGTACATTTAATTCCTCTGTGTGGATGCATGCTATTTTGCCCAATAGAATATTACGAATATTTTTTATCAGTTCTCCTCAAATGTTTAATTACTAGTTGAATGTGGCGTCGCCGACGCTGTAAACTGTTTTAAAAGTATATTCATGTATTGAAAATGTATTTCATAGTTTATTTCTTTCATGCGTAACTTTGTTCAAATATATTCTTGGAGTATCTGGCATTGGACTCACCAATGAATCGTAGTAGCTGTTAATGTTATATTCCAGTTCAGAAATTCCCAACACTCAATGGCTTTGGATATTAACTCCAAACGGGATATGAACTGGTCATATTGCAATTTCAAATTTATAATCGCTGTAAAAAAATACAGATATATGGATGATGCGACATCACAGCTAAATTTTTTATGTTTTGTTTTCTAATATGAACATAAATGATCACCTGAAAAGGGTATATTTTTATATTAATTTCAGTGAAAAAAATTTATTTATACCTACTTTAGTTTAGAAGTTATGAGGGTTTAACTTATGCGCTGCACATTTATGCACCTTATGTTGCTAAATCTTCGAACTTAATTATCTGGAAAAGGAAATTTTTATATTGGTTTTACAAATAACATGTTTCTAATGGTGTTATCTGTCTCAAATTTTCAGGATCGCTTACAGTTACCCATAGCTACAGATTCAACATTTTTCAACATAATAATAAAACTTATCCAATTTTATTTATGACAATCCTTTATTGTCCACATTTGCACACAGAACACAACGTTTCGTAACGTGTTTAGTTACATCATCAGGTTCACTAGGAGCCAACTCCTAAGGAGCCAACTCCAAAGGAGCCAACTCCAAAGGAGCCAACTCCAAAGGAGCCAACTCCAAAGGAGCCAACTCTTTCCTTATGTCGGGCGCCGTCAGTTTCGTATGAAACACAAAACATATGAAGCACATGCTCCGCCAAGCTCCAGAATTACCATCTTTTCATTAAAAAATTGTTTCCATGTTCATTTCCTTGTTTTCACATACAAAAACAT
This sequence comes from Acheta domesticus, assembly GCA_031308135.1. Lineage (NCBI taxonomy): Eukaryota > Metazoa > Arthropoda > Insecta > Orthoptera > Gryllidae > Acheta > Acheta domesticus. Next base: position 198,483,526 of record JAHLJT010002406.1, read on the forward strand.
ACATTGTCCTCTTACGTAACACTAAAAAATAATACACTACGTTAATAACTGCTAATCAAATATGTCCTCCATCAACTACGCGGCTCGCACCAAGTCTAATATCATTGTGTCGTCTTGGTGCTGTTCCTTCCCATCAAGCTCAAAACAATTGCCGCCTTCCTAGTTTGTCAATTAAAAAAAAAGCGTTTTCTCTCTAAATTTCGCTAATATTCGATTACACTCCCTTTCGTAATTATTTTGAATATTCTTTTAGTTAATTCATCTGCATTTTATTATTTTCTAGTCCCATTCAGCTTACTTTACACTTGTTACTTACGTCAAGATTTTCGCCTTGTTGTTTTCGCTTATTTTCCGAAAAATTTGGTTCTTTTTTATTTTATTCTAAAATTTAATGTTCGTATGAATGTTCATAACCCTAAAAATTCTTCTTTATTTATTTATCCCGCGGTCTGTTGTTCAACACAGACCCTCAGCTCCGGCTCAATAAATTCATAAAAACTATTTTTTTTCGAATTCCTTTACTTGATTATTCAAAACCTGTCGCTTCGGGGTCTATTAAAATAAATTGAAATTAATGTTTCGACAAGTCCGTGGGGAACGTCACAATACAATGAGCACACCAGCTATGCTTCTCCAGCTGCATATACTACGATGACCGTTTTGGATTCACAAGCCAGAGCGGCGCGATGGATAAGGGGATTGGTAGGTTCCACGGGAGCCGTACCTGGAGCAGCCATACTCAGCTGTGGAGAGGGACGTCTGTAGGTTCTGACAGGTGCAAAATGCGAAAAATAGGAATACAATACGTGACTATACGTATTGTACATGTTCTCGTTAAAGTTCATTAATAACTTACATTTTACCACCCCACACAAGTTGAAAATAGACTGAGGTTCGCTCAGGGCAGCGTGGCCGCCGTCTTCGCAGCGACTCAGATTACGACTTTCTAGGGTTCGAGCCCCGACAGAGACGAATTCTGTAGTTAAATATCTAGGTCGAATTCGGCCGCTGTCTGGCGGAGACTTCAAGCGGCCGACGGCTTTGGTCGGTGGTTTTCCGTAGTTTCTTTGATCCAAACCGGAACAATACCCTAACAAACGGACAACGGACCGCGCGATCTTTCCTTTCTCCTCCTTGGCATATCCTCACCCCTCACTTACACACACACTTACAAGCACTTCACTACCACACTTGTTGGGTGAACAATTGGGAGCTTAGAGCCTGTCCCATTTGGGTCGGTGTCCGGCTGGTGAGTGATACCTGGTTGGAGACAATCACCACAAGCGGATGTAGGTCGGCACCGGATCTCACCATCCAGCGGGGGAAGATCACCACCACCTCCCACGATAAAAACATGCATTGCCCTTACGGAACTAGTGACCTTAGCAGTTGACGCTCCCGCAATCAGTAATCAATCAATGAATCCCACTCAAATCGAATTTCAGCGGTGGATCTAAAACGCGAGGTTTTAGATCCGTCACTGGAATTTCAAAACTTTTTTGTTGTTGTAATTTGACCCAATTTATTTAAAACAAGAATTGTTATAGATTAGTTTATTGAATGTGTTGTATACATTGTGGTATGATTTTTGTGCTGTAGAAACAAATGTATTCATTCTCAGGAGTAACTATGTACAAGGACTCTTCACTTTTTTCTTGAGCTCCTAACTGGATTGAATAAATGCTATGTGTTGAGTCGAATGCCTGCGTATTACTCGAATGTTATCCATAATTGGTACGAATACTTAAGATAACAAGTAAGAAGATTTTATCCCGTAGTACCTTGTGATCAATGACTCCCGTTATTGTAAATAATTTCTTCTATACTAGTGGCCTATAGCAGCAATAATGCTGCCGTAAAAAAAACAAAAAAAATGCTTCTTCAAAAATTAGCACGCACACATCTCAATACCAACACTATATAACTCCGTATAACACTGCAATAAAATACTTTCGCATAACACTGTTGGGGCGGTGGCCCGCTGGTGGGAGGTACCTGGGCGGAGAAAACTCAGCAAGCCGACGTGTAGGTCGGCGCCAGATCGCACCAACCAGGAGGAGAGGAACATCGCCAACTCCCGCGAAAGAATCATTACTTTAACGGGAGTAATGACCATAAGAGTTGACGTGCTCGGAAACATCCATCAATCAACCAAACCTCAGTGGAAAACTTACACGTACACATTCTATCGTCCGGAAGAGGTGGCTCAGGGCATCAACGTATGTCACTGCAGTGCTTCTGATGTAGAGGTGCTAGGTGCTAGGTTCGAGTCCCGACGGCGGCAGTATTTTCGACACAAGCTACACAACTAGGTCGAATTCGGTCGTGTCTGGAAGAGAATTGTGGCGGCCGGCTGCCCTGATCGGTAGCTTTCCTTGGTTTCTCCAATCAACATGAGGCGAATAGCGTAGCAGTACCCTAACAAACAGGCCACGGACCGCGCGCTTTCCTTCCCTTTCTCATCCTATCCTCACCCGTTACTTACACACACTTACACGCACTTCACTACCACACATGACAAGGGACCGGTTGGATGTTTAGAGATTGTACCGGATAGGAGCTTAGAGCTTGTCCCAGCTGGGGCTGTGCCCCGCTGGTGGGAGATACCTGGTTGAGGAAAACACCGCTATCCGATAGGTAGCTCGACGCCGGTTCTCACCATCTAACGGGGAAAGATCGACACCCCCTCCCGAGTGGAAAACATGCCCTACACTTACGCGACTATTGACCATAGTAGCTAACGCACCCTGAACCACCAATCCATCAATCAAACATTCTCCCGAAGAACCCTCCCTTTGTAGGTCACATGCCAAAGTACCGGTTGGAAGTTTAGAGCTGGCACCGGATAGGAACTTAGAGCTTGTCCCAGCTGGGACTGTGCCCCGCTGGTGGGAGATACCTGGTTGAGGAAAACACCGCTATCCGATGGGTAGCTGGACGCCGGTTGTCACCATCTAACGGGGAAAGATCGACGCCCCCTCCCGAGGGGAAAACATGCCCTACACTTACGGGACTAATGACCATAGTAGCTAACGCACCCTGAACCACCAATCAATCAATCAATCAACCAAGAACCCTCCCTTTGTAGGTGGCTCCCCGACGCGGCCGTGGTTAAGGGGGGGGCAGGCTGCTAGAATCTCGCGCTGCGGCGTTTCTCACGGCACCTGTCAGCTTCCGCCCGCGCGCTGGCGTGGGTCGTCGGATATTGAGCCGGCTTGTCCGTCCGCGCGCGCGTCTGTCCGTCAGGCTGCCCTTTCGCACCTGCCTCGCCGCCGCTGTTTGCCCTTCGGCCGCACAGCCCCCTCGCGCCCCCCGCGGCCGCGCGGGTTATCAGCGGCTGCGCTTATCTCGCGTAAGCCACTAAATCAATGTCTGTCTCGCTTCATGATGTATCACTTTTCCAGCATAATTTGAGGCACTTCGCAATCAGTGTTCACACCAAAGGAACCGACGGACGGGTTAACAAACATGTCTTAAAGCTGCATAAACAAATTGCGGAACAACACGTACTCACGAGTATATTATCTTACGAGAATGCAGCATCACATGCAGCATCATTTAATGAAAGGGAGTTCTAGGTTGATAAATTGACGTCAAACATTTTTAAATTACTACATATGTGCCTACGGCTAGTATGTAACAGAATACAAATTTTTATTTATTTACTGATAATAAATTCCATATTATATTTAAAATTTAACCTATGAGCCATTCCACGTCAAATCGCACAAAAAAGACCAAAATTTGAACTTCATATTTTTAATTATTTTCTATTTTTTCTATTTGTTATATGGATCAAATAAGTTAACACGTGTATTTTTATTTTTTTCTAACTTCATTATTTTCGGAAATATTGCATAATGAAATTTGCTAAAAATGACGAGCATCACAAACTTAAAAATATCATACATTTAAATACACTAATTATAAAAATTCCATTGTAGTTCATTCGAAACTTAAAAACATGTTTAAATTTTAAGATTTTTCAAAATATTTAATTTTCTTCATTTTCATTTTTTTTTTAAATTAAATTTTGAAAATTGAATTTTTTGTAAACTCGATGAGCTAAATTTTTTTAAAACTATTTATAAACACACTAGAGTATTGATGATAACTCCAGAAAAAATCAATGAGGGATCTCGGTAACTTTAAAAGATATTAATATTTTACGAACCAGTGTGTAGTAGATTGCTGCAATAGACGCGTATCTATCGTTACTGGCCGTCGGTTTCTTTGGATGAAGCAGTAATTTAAGTACTTCTTGAGGCGGTGAAACTTCACGATTGAATTTATAAATAATAATATTTATGTATATTAATATACAGGATGAGTCACGTAACTTTAGCACCTCTTGTAACTTTTGAACTGTTGAAGTTATTGCAATGCTGTTTTCACAGCAGTGCATGAGGGAATGGGGCTAATTGATATGTGAATTCATTTCTGTTTTATCACTTGTATTTGAGGTAACTTTGTTTTTTCAAATGGAACTATACATATTTTTTCAGTCAATCATGACGAGCGTAAAAAGACAAATCCAATGATATACATATTGTCATATGTTAGATAAGCATTTTTTTGGGTAATTTCGATTTTTACGACTAGGGTTTAACGGATATTTTGAATGTACTAGTAACAGTCCGCCACACAAGGTCACATAGCACTCCACCGGCAAACGCGCTCGCGGGAACGGGAAGGGAAGGGATCTTAGTATTTGAAGATACGAAACATATGCCAAATATTCACAAAACTGTTGCAGGTTTATCTCCTGAACTCTGCTTTCCATCCTTCCGCATATTCAATTTTGTTTTGTCTTTCTTTGGTTGAAGGATTAAAAACAAGGATTTGTCATAACTATGTATTGTAATAAAATTGTTTATTACTTCAACTCCTTTTAATGAGGTTTCATAACACAGGATATTAATGGGATCTTGAAGAAAGATACAATCAGAATGAATATTAAGACTGTACAAAGAATATTACATATAGTGAGCAAACACTAAATATTAATAAGCATGTAATAATAACTTAGGGATGGAAACAAACTTATTTCAATACATACTACTTATGAAAATAGGGAAGGACTGAAAGCAGACTTCAGGAAAAACTGCAACAGTTTTGTGAATATTTGGAATATTTCGTATCTTCAAGTACTTCACTTCCTTCCGTTCTCCTAGCGCGCGCTTGCCGGTGGAACGCTGCGTGACCTTGTGTGGCCTTCTGTTACAAGTACATTCAAAATATCCGTTAAACCCGACGCGTTAAATCCGTTAGAGCGACGCGTCGGCGGCGCAACATTTAACTAGTTGTAATATATTGAATATAGAGTACTATATCCATATTACTGGATGTTTCATAATAAGTGTTACAAATCTCCAGGTCAAGTAGAGTGCTAGAAGATCGAAAATTATCACTCTTTGCTAATAAAATTATAGTAGGGAATTTCATACATTGCAGTTACATGGCATTTGCATCTGATTGGCAGCAACTCATCATGCAGTGGATTCGGCGGGCCACGTTCTGATGCAGTCAAAAATATTTCGGGTTCCTGTAATACATCATCACATGATGCCTTGTATATCAGTCAGAGGGAAATTTTACATATGTAGCTTCGTTATATGAAATTTACCTTTACATGTATTGCGGCAAAAAGTTATCGACATCTCTACATGTCCCAGAAATTTGTAACATTTTCCCGCAATATTCTGTAAGTGTAGAGTTACATATTTACTCATTACATATTTTTGCGGCTTTTGTGGTGTAGCGGTTAGGACTGTTATACCCAACTTTGGTGGTTTAAATTAGATTGAAGCCTTTTAACCCGCCTTTCTTCAGAGGGGAAGTAAAGGAAATTCTCACATGTTATAGATTTACTGCATAGCAAAGATCCTCAAGCCTAAAAGAAGCCTCTGAGCTAAATTATAATTCTCAGTTTCGTCGTCCGGGAGATATCTTTTTTCCCTGCTAGATGGCGAACGGAGCGTAGAGAAATCTGAAGAAGACCAGGTCACGAGCGCACCGTAATCGAGTAAACATCATTGTGAGTGTAGCGAGTATAACGTGGTTGAGTGAATATTGTGTTTTGCAGTTGAACTTCTAAGTTACTGAAATCTCTGAAGTAATTCACAGAGTTATTTCAAGAAACAGTGTTCAGTACATACCTAACGTTTGAGGCAAAGCACATATCATTGTCCCCTAGTTTTACCGGGCGGATTTGATATTTCATAATGGAGGTAGAAGAATCTGACTGGAACGTTATTGTGAATAAAAGAACTACGCAGGAAAGGAAAAGAAAATATGAGACAAGGAAAGAAATGCTCCCTGACATTCAAAACAAGAAGAAGGCTGATTCTATGGATAACGAAGTTGACAGTCCACCAGGACGGGAAATTAGTCCAGAAGGTTATTCGGAGAGAAACATCGGTCCATACGGCGTATGGGTAGGTAACAAAAATCGAAGCTCCTATAACTTCGATATTTTCAGGATTGGTAAGATTATTATGAAGAAGTATCAGTCCATTACCGAAATCAAGAAGGAAGGACGCAGCAAAGCCGTTATGATCTTTAGTAAAAGGGAAGAGGCCAAACAAGCATTGAATGACGAGGATCTACTAAACAATGTCTTCAAGGCTTTTATACCAGACTTCAGGAAGGTGAGGAAAGGAGTTATCAGAGGCATCCCAGTCAACTTCGAAGAAAAAGACCTTCTCAAAGATTTAGTCTCGTCAGCTGAAATAGTGAAGGTAACAAGATTAAATAGAAAAAATCCATCAGCGACACCGGATGAAAAGAAGTGGCTCCCTAGCACTTCCGTGTTGATCGTGTTTGAAGGTGAGATTTTGCCTGAAGAAATTTCACTTTACTTGGTAAAATCCAAAGTAGATCCCTACGTTCGTCGCCCAATGCAATGTTTCAATTGCAATAAATTTGGTCATTTAGCAAAAGATTGCCGTTGTAAGAAGCAGTGTGTGGCGTGCGGAGAGGAAGAGCATGGCAGACAGTGCAAAGAGACGACTCCGAAGTGTGGGAACTGCAATCTATTAACCGTGATTGTCCAGTTTAAAAAAATATAAATTGGTATATGAAAAAATGACATGAAAATATATATATATATATATATATATATATATATATATATATTTTGTGTATTAGAAGCTGTATATATATTGACACGCTCGGAATCATTGACAATCAATCATTTTTGTGTTGTGCCAGTGTTTTGAGGGCGTGCACGATGGGAATTGAACCGGGTGTGTCCCCGCGAGGGCGCCACCCACTTTCTTCCTCGCCGCTCCCGCCTGCGCCACCGGCAGCGCGCCGCCGCGCCGCAATCTTATTTGAGCTCACCCTCCCCTCCGCTCCGCTCCGCTCCCCTCCCCGCAGCCTTTAATCGTATTTAAAGGTAATTCTTTGCCAATGCGGAGTGGAGACATTTTGACGCCGTTATTACGGGCGTCGGGTGTCGTCATCGACGGCGGCGACGCGACGATGGTTGCGTGGGCTAAGGTGACGCCGTGCCGTAACACGAGACTCCGTAAAAGTCTGCCAGCGGCGCAGAGGCGTTCGGGTTGCCTCGGGCGTAGATTGACGTGTGCGCGAAATATTGTGTATTTAAAAATAGACTCTTCTGTGCGGCTCTCCTTCCGATTTCGTTTTTAAATATGAATGGAAGTAATGCGAAATAAATGAACATTTTTCAAACTTATTTCACTTTATTTTTATCACGTTTTATTTTTTTCTGTGGTATTTGTGTTTCATTCTTGTGCTGTGGTACACGCTAGATTTCAAACATCCAAACGTCACGTCTGTAGGTTCAAATTCGGCTCGTGGCTGTGGATATTCGTGGGGCGGATAATTCTCAGAGTGCCATGACTCATTACGGCTTGTAAAATAACCCCGGGTAAATTGAATGCTTCTACATTTCCCTTAGTAATCAAATCCCGCATTCGTTCTGACCGAAGGTGAGCAAAAGAATACACGTATGACTGGTGCAGATATGTCAGTTTCTGGCGGTAAAAAATAGGGTCAAAATTTATTGCTAACGTTCGGGGCTTGTAATGATGCCAAATAAATGAAGGCCTCGGAGCGAAAGGTATATGTTTCCCGGTCATTGCACGCAATAACAGTGTGTTTTTAACTGGGAAGAGCAACACTGACATTTTTATACAAACATTTCCCTCTAACGCAAGGAAGTAGCGTATCCAGGGCAGAGCTAAAAGAAGTATCGCCGTCAATATATGGCCTGTACATCAGTAGTGTCTAGGTCTCCTACTGGTGGCAGTGGCACGCCTCGCGACACCGTGCCATGCCACGAGCTTCTCTGCGCTACTAGCGTCGGGAAAGGAAACTATTAGTAACCCCGCCGTTTTACAGTAGGGATGGCGTTGTCTCTGGTGGCGGGGTAATGAACTGCATGGAGGGGCGATTTCGTCCTGGCACTCGTGCCACGGACTCCCGCTCGTGGCATCGACCTTGACAATACTGCCGTATATTGATGATCTGCTTCGTCTTTCCTGTGGAAATGCTGCTCACTCCCAAGTTCCCATCCACCCGGATTCGCCGGTCGTATTCGACTCCGCTATGTAACTGATGTCGAAAATGTGTAGGACTCGAACGTAGGACCTCTGCTTTACAGAAGCATCGTGCACAATCGTACGGTACTAGCTAATGTACATGAAACGCTTTTTTAATAATTTTATTTTAGGCAATGTAAGTGTTTTCCGTTAAATTCTGCACACGTGAAAACTTGCGTTTCCAGAGATATCTCCTCGAATGCTCGTTTCAAGGAGATACACTACTTCGCATGGATGAAGGTCACCTAAAAACAACGGAATCTTGAATTTGAAAATTCCTTCATTTTCGTCATATTTAATATGTTCATAGCTATTCTATGTTAAAGACAATGGAGGTGAGGATCGGATTATATGGCGATGTACTCGTAGGTGAGAGTATATCGAATTCAACCGTGTACTTCTTTCTTCATAATTTAAGCGATTATCAACGAAAACATCTTTACTTATACATCATCATAAAAATAAGTTAGAACAAAACGTTGAACGAAAACTAAAAGGAAAATCCATTTCTGGTGCTCTCTCTGCGTAAAAGTAAAGATGAGAGCAATAATGATAAGGTGAATATTTGTGATTGTTATTAATATTACAGGGCACGACAACCGCTATGGTAATTAGTCCCGTTAGTGTAGTGAATGTCTTATCCCGGGAGATGGAGGAGTTCCTCCCCACTAAGTGGAGAGAACGGCGCTATTACACTACTAACTACACTACGGCTAGCGGGGAATTCCAGCAGGTTTCGTTTCCCGGGGGGGGGGGCACCACCTCAACCAACACAAGCTCTAAGCTCCCGACCGGTCTCCCGGCAAGTGTGGAAGAGTAGTGTAAGTAAAGGCAGTGGCGTATCTATGGTATGGCAGACATGGCACGTGCCATGGACGCCACTCACAAAGGGCGCTATTTAGAGTATACCCGCTGAGAGAAATAACAACTTCATTTGAAGTATCCTGAGAGGGGCGTAAATTCTATGCTTGTCATGAGCGCTTTGATATCTAGATACCAAAGAGAGTCCCCTCTGAGTAAAGGGTGAGGATAAGACAAGGAATATGAACGAAAGATCGCGTGCGAGCCATGGCCTGTTTGTTAGGGTTATTACTCCGGTGTGTTAGGGTTTTATTTATTTATTTGTCAAAAAACTGTATATGACGTGTGGGGAAAGAGATTTATCTGCGCACATTTTCTTGAGGGCCAGAATTTGAAAAAAAAATGAATTTAGAAAAACCTTATTTTAGAAAAATAAAAATATTTGAAAAATGTTTTACTACTGATTATTATTATTATTATTATTATTATTATTATTATTATTAATATTATTGTTATTACTACTGATCGGAGAAGCCACGGAAAACTACCGATCAGAGCAGCCGACCACTAGAATTCTCCTCCAGACAGCGACTGAATTCGGTCTATCTAGTGCTTGTCAAAAAATCCGCCACGGTCGGGATTTGAACCCTAGGACTTCCCGGTGAGATTCGTAGCAGCGGCAGCGGCTCTGGACTAAAACCAGTCCGTGAAATGAGAAGTCCCCCAGATGTCCTTTTGGGAGTTCTCTTTGTCCCCTACAAATTTCACTTGTATTAGTCTGGAATGGACCCAGGCCCTAGAGAATTTACGCTAGTCATGACACCACGAGCCCCTTCTGTTGACTGTTGCAAAATCCTTTCGTATGTTGACTGACGCAAAATCCTTTCGCCTCACATAGTGTTATTTCGTGTTATTTTGCAAGAGGAATCGAGCAAGTTATATTCTTTATGACAGGGACCAAGGAGTTCTACCTTTGATTTGGTAAGTTGCAACTCTGTTAAAAACCTAACTACTCTGTGTTGATTAAAGAGCTGCAGTTCCGTAAAAATTCCCACATCTCTGCAATTTAAATCACTTGTATTTCTTGAATTTTCGATTTATTCTTCACATATGGTGTGTTTTGGTGGCGAGGGATTTGGTAGCTCTTCACTGTGTAGCACTGAAGTGATAGACGGTATGCTAGGATAGATACTATTTCTTCTGTTCTTCTGTTCTTGTGTTCTGTTCTGTTCTTGTCTTCTGTTCTGTTCTTGTGTTCTTCTGTTTCTTCTGTTCTCTTTCATTTATAAAGTATAATGTCCACCATACATATGTTACAGTAACTTTTTGTCTAAATGATTCATTGCTTACCTCCATATTCGGGGATTTGCAAATGGTACACTTTTTTTGCTGAACAAATCCAACCCTTCTATGTAGACTGGCAGCTGCCACAACACCAGGGGAGCCAATGCAACATCGTGCTTATGAACATGCACACCAAAGTTGTTATGGTATTGGTATGCTGTGGGGCATTATATGCCTCGTAAAACTTTTACTTTAACGAAAGATTTTATGTTTTATTTGTTTAGCACCGATTTAATGTCTACAAACATAACAGAACGAGTCTGCTGGTAATTTACAACCTCTGCATGCTAACATCTTGCAGTTAAAGTATAACATTCGTACAAATGCGGAACTGCAACAAGTAACTATCAGGAGTACACATTGTGATAATTTATTGACATAGTGATGGTTTGTTAAATAAGGCTGTATGTTGAAACCTTTCTACCTTTTTACTAACACTGTTTGACTTTACATCACTGTCAACTATTGGTGATGTTTTTCTAATATGTCAATTACTTGAAACATGGAAGAAAATCGAATTATTCGAATATCGAACAGTGATAAAATATCGAAAAGTATCATTTCAAAAAGAAAAACAATGTTCAACCGGTTCAGCTTGTTAATTTTATACAAAAAATATTATGAATGTTACATAAACAATTTCGTTTTACATGGAGTAATTGGTTTAGCAGTCTGTTATAAACAGTCCGTGTATTTCGTCAAAATCTTATTACGAAAGCCATCATTTAATCTACGCAAATATAGCGAATGTGAGAAGTACATTAAACTCAATGAGAGAAAGCTAATTTCTTTAAACTTTGAAAATTAAACTTTTAAATTTTCAAAAACAAATAAAGATATGTAATTCTCGAACTTAATTTGGTTAGGAGCATATCAAATAATAACAGAAGAGAATGTTAGATAAAAATTGCACCTCCAACTTTATTATTATTATTATTATTATTATTATTATTATTATTATTTACAATCTTTTTATTAGCAGCTGTTGTAGCTTTCGTAGCACTAAGTAGACGATAAGTCGCGAAAGCTCTGCACTCTTCAGATTGTAATATTACGTAATTGTTACGAATATTATGAGAAACTATGTGGCGTTGTAGAAACATTAGTGTTATTCCGCTAAGAATAAAAAATCTGATGGATTACTTAGCTGTCACGGGTAGAGGGCTGTAGTTAAACACAAGATCCTAAGAAATCGCTGCAAGCACTAACTTCGCAGCGACAGCGCGTTTCATCAAAAGAAACAGAACAAAACGTTGAAGGAGGAGGAGAGTAAAAAAGAACGAGAAGACAGAAAAAGAAAACTGGAATGTAGAGCGGATGACGGTAAGAATAAGGGGCCGGCCCACGCGCCGGGGCCGCTCCGCCTCATTCCGCGCGCATCGCGCTTTGTTTTAATTGCGTTAGCGCCCCGGCGGCCCTCGGGCGCCCCGGCGCCGGCCGCCCGCCCCCGCATCTGCACCCGGGTCACGCCCCACGCCCCCGCGCCAAGCCGCGTCTGCCACGAGCCTCCGCCCACGCCCCACCGCCTCTGCCCATATCGCCGCCCCCTACACTCCCGCTTCCCCCACTGCCTCCGACCACGCCTTCGCCCCCGACCCTTCTCCCTTCACCGCCCCCTCCGTCCCCGCCTTCACCTTTGCTCCGGCCCCTGCCTCCGCCCCCACCACCGCCTCCGCCTCCGCCATCGCCCCGGCTCCGCCCCGCATCTTCCTCCTGCCTCTGCCTCCTCCCCGGCCCCTTCCTCTTCCACCGCCTCCGCCCCACTCGCCGCCTCCACCTCCTTTCCCCCTTCACCCTCAGCCCCCACCCTTCCGCTCGCCTCCGCCCCCACTCGTCACCGCCCCCGCCCCTGCTTTTGCTCCCGCACCTGCTCTCACTGCCTGCACTTACGTCGCCGGCTTCGCCTTCACCGGACTCCGTCGGTACCTCCGTTTCCCCTTTCCCCGCCCCGTTCGAAGCGTATCCAGGTCTCCGCTCAAGACTTTGCTTCCGCCTCTCCCGCCCCCACTCTCGCTGCCATTCCCTTTACGATGAGGCCAGATCACGGATTAGCCCTCGCCACCTCCACCTCCACCTCCACTTCCACCTCCCCCGCTCTCGGGCAGCAGCCCCGCGAGCTGTTTGCACGCCCACCTTTCCTCCGACTCGGCTGGCCTCATCTTCAGGAAGTTTATGGAATCGTAGGCATCGTGAAGTTGGGACTTCAACACTTTTTACGGATTTAGAAATAAAATATGTGTGTTTCTTCATTTCTATTATATTTCTTTGTTCAGTGTTTTTAAGACAGTCTTACATATTTTGATGATCAAAAGGTTAATAAAAGGCCATCTATTCTAAATTTGGAATTTTATTTCTCTGGACGTTTCGAAGAGCACTTTTCCTCTCCTTCAGGAGTCTGACTAAATACAGAACTCACAAATGAACTCACGTTAACCATTGATTCTTAAATTCATTTTTTTATTTGTTTATTTTTCATTATTTGTGAGTTCAATTGTATCTGGTACACAGTTATTAAATTTACAACAAATTGTATTATTACCTCAATTGTAACTAAACATATAAGTATTTCTGAATTTAGTCAGATTCCTAAAGAAGAGGAAAAGTGCTCTTCGAAACGTCAAAAGAAATAAAATTCCAAATTTAGAATAGATGGCCTTTTATTAACCTTTTGATCATCAACATATATAAGACTGTCTTAAAAAACTGGACCAAGAAATATAATTAATATCCAAAGACTGTCAGAAGATATTGGAGCGGGCGGGGAGCAGGGAGAGCGGAGCGAGCAATGTGGACGGGACAGAAAAAAATATCCTGGCACCTCCACGTAATTAGTCTTCTATGAAACAGTTCTTCGCGCCCTTACCTCTTGTGAATGGGCACACCGGTAGAGCAGTATACCACTGTACCCCGTCTCGGTCTCGTTTGTAGAAGGTCTCAGAGCTATATGAAGATTCAGGGTGTCATTGAAAATGGGCTCTAGACGTCACCGATATTCTTGAGCCTTCTTATCTTTCATATCTTCTCGTCACCATGATCATTGGAGACTGGTGAGTTCAAAACATTACGAAAGTAAAGTTTCGCGATTTCAAATGTTCTCGATTATTTGTTGTTTCGAATGTAATAATATTTATAGTGATATTATTGGTTTTTTTCTTTGCGAATATCGGACCACGCACCACATTATTCTCCGAGACACAGTCATGTTTACCCCGGAGACTAACTGTTTTACTCGCTGTGAGGAACAGCCTTTTTTGGCTGTATCCATTGTTCAGTCATGATTTAACCTTGAATTATGTACTATGAGATGATAGAATTATAAAGTATGAGGGGTGAAGAGACAACCACAAATATGTCTATGCCTATACAGGTTTCGAACTTGGAACCTTCTCAGCGCTGGCTGCTGAAATCCCTCGCGCCATGGGATCTGGCCATTATTATTATTTTCGTCGATTTATTGCAAGTTTCATATTTTCTGCAACTTTTCCAAGGGTTGGTTTTTCTGGGGAGGGCACCACCCTGGAACCCTAAGAACTAGCTGCCAGTGAATTTAATATCACCTATTTATAACACTTGCTGAAACTGTAAACTCTGACGAGGACCCGGATGAAGATTCAGATAAAGAGGAAGGCAGAGGGTATGGTATTGGCGACATGGCACGTGGCATGGACGCCACTCACAAGGGGGCGCTATTTACGCTAAATCAAATAACAAAAACCCTAGTTTTAAGTATTCTGACAGGGGCGCTAATTCTTTGCCATGGGCGCATGGATACCTAGTGACGCCTCCGGAGGGAGGCGATGACATCAATAAAGTTACCTATTTAAATGAATTTTTTACGACGTATCTTCGGCTGATGACAGCAATGAAGATGAAACGTCTAACGACGATGATTAACAACCCAAACTAACACACAACTTAAAATAACGTATATATTATATACTTCTATCTAAAAATACTGTATTTCATTTCTGGTAATTAATTTTCTTCTTCTTATTTCGTTTGGGTCATCTAGGGACCAGGCACCAATTTCATTGTTTCTTCCTCTGTCCTTCTTTCTTCTTCCTCCAGTACTCTTTCATCTTCTGTAATGAATTTTATTGTTCATAATTTGTCATAAAATATTGCAAATCAACCATTCAATTCGAATTTTCATTTATGTTAATTTTATAAAATTATTTTCCAGCACTTACCAACAATTTTATGAAAATTTTGAGAAAAATAGTTTTTTCAGTACAACAATCATTTAATGTCGTCCTATCAGTATGGCATTGCATCTATTCATCAAAATGGACCACGGGGGTCCTAAAAACGGATTACCATACTTGTATTATGTAGATGGATTATTGAACTTTTGTCAACTTTGAATTAGTATGACGGGTACTTAGGGACGTCGAAACAGTATGACACGGTCATAATCGGCAATGATATTTTTTCTATCATTGAACAAAAAATTAGCCTGGAACTGATAATGCAAGAGGGGATAATAAAATACGTTGAATTCAAAGTGACGGACCAATTGAAACACTTATTCAGCAGAAATCATATGGTATTTAAAGGCTTAACTAAGAGATATCTACATTTGAGAATCAACACTATTTGTCAGTGAAGTCAAAATTGACTAATTTCATGACAAAATTCCTGCCGTCATATTGCTGTCAGCTTGAATTTTTCCCGCTAAGCCACATGTCTTCTTTTACAGAAAATAAATCAGGTACCTCATATTTATCCTTCATAAGTAGATTCAAAACTTACCAGCCATCCCTCGTGGGAAGTAACTTGTGGCAGTTGGGCAGAATCGATATCGTTTGTGGCATGGAAATGTCCGAGCAGCGGTGTGTTGCCCCGAGGCACGTGTGCCGCCTAATGGCTGCCCGATACCTTTGTGCGTCACAGTCTTTCCCTTTTGAAGTAGATGCGCGAGGAGTCTCCCATTGCCATCCCAAGATGACCCTCGCCGAGAGTTCATTATGAGCAGCTCTCACCAACGCACGTTCACGGAATCACTCGCGCGGCGCTCTTCGCATATTCTGTCCTATCGATCTTGAAATCAATTAGAAGATCAAATGCAATATGCGTAAATATAACAGAAAATATATCACATTATTTTGGTACATCAAAAAGCAAGATGGTGTTGAAAACACGGCATCGTGTTTACATTTAGTAGTGAAATGTAAGAAAGGTCCTTGTAATGTGATAGATGAATTAAGGTGAAGTGGGGCTAGTGCGTTTTCGAGGCAAGTGGGTTAGTCGGTCATATTTCTTTGTGTTTTTTCGTTACATCCACAGCCACCTGTAGAGTATGGTGCAAACTACATGCCTATTCACGCTAACAATGCACAGCGCTCTGGTTCAAGAAAGAACATTACTGGGGGCGTTCATAGTCACGTGTGGTGTTTCAACTCTACGGTCAAGTTGACGGTGCCTAAATGAATTCAACATTATCGTCTTCAAAATATTATTTTTCGACAAACTACTAGGATAAGTTATATGTACTGTTGTAGTACTTTGTGCACATAATTGAAAAATCATTTTATCTTTTGTTTGAGTAAGTTTAGCTATATGAAGCACTTACCTCAGAAAAAATTCAACAAGGGGTAAGTGCATTATAAAAACGAGGGAAAGTGCGTGATAACCTGCCCTCGCCCCATGATTCTATTTAAAATAAGAAAAAACTAAAGTGAATGGTATTTCGATTATATTTTTCGTTGGTTTAAACAAAATGAAGCTGAAAAGCAGAGTGCAAAAGAAATTTCGCCATTATGCCGGTCAAGAATTGCAATTCGATAAGGGAGACTATCTAATTAAATTTATGATGAAGTATTCATCCGCAGGCGGATATACTTCATTTGTATTTCCCGAAAGAGAAGACATCAATTCAGCTGAGAAAAATGGAACGTTGGAAAATATGGAACCGTTTTTAAGAAAATGTAGTTTGAGCATTATTGAAAACGTGCATTTTGAAGCACATTTTCACTCAAAATTTTCAATTTTCCGAGAAACTTCACGAGAAATTATTTAAAGCAATTAAACTCACAAATACGAAAATGTGTAATAAATACCCGTAAATGTAAATATTGACGGCATGAGCGGTATTTCAAAAAATGCTTTTCTTTAATTTTGGAAAAAACAAAAAAATACATAGAAGTGGCATTTATGTCATGTTATTCAGTTCATTTAGCATTCTATTTGTAAAAAATGTAAACAAAAATTGGAGACGGTTTTGAGAATATGATGTTTGAGCGTTTCTGAAAATGTGGAATTTCGAAAAACTTAATGACATCATTTGAAGCTCAGTACTCAAATGCAATAATGCATACAAATCGTCGGTAATATAAAACGAAGCGAAAGATATATAAAAAAAATACATTTGTGTAATTTTCTACAGTATTCTTCAAGTCATAATTCAGTTCTACCAATATGGGAGAGCAAAATTTATAAAATATGAAAAAATGTCTTTTATTCAGCAATAAATGGCAGCTGGGAGGAATTAGGTCGATCATGTGGTTGATTTAAAGCCGATCAACTGGTTGCGTGGAGTCAATGAAGTGATCAAGTGGATGACGTCGATCAAGTTGTCGATCATGTGGTTGATCAAGTCGATGAAGTGGTTGATCTAATGTCGATAATGTGGTTGATCTTAAGTTCATCAAGTGGTTGTTTTGAAAAACCCTGATATTAAGGCAATCAAGTGGATGATCTGGAGAACGTCGATCAAGTGGTTGATGTAAATTCGATCAAATGATTGATCTGAAGAAGTCGAACGAGTGGTTGATCTGAAGGAAGTAGGTCAAGTAGTTGATCTAAGTCAATGATGTAGAGGCTCTGAAGTCGATCAAGTGGTTGATCTTAAGTGGCTATGTAACACACTTCCGATCCCCAACTGAGGAGGAGAGTAAACTGGTAAAACATTTGATCTTTTAAATGGAAATCTGCAATATTTTTGCATTCAAATTTTTAGGCAAACGGTAAGTAATATTTTCTAAAACTTTGTTCAATTTCTGATCACTGAGCACGATTTTAAGGTGAAGTTTTGAATCAAAATGTTCATGACCAATTCTTGAAAAGTTTATACAATGTTCTTTGCCTAAATTCCATGAAGTGTCTCTGATAAGTTTGTCAATCGAAAGTTCACCCAACAGTCTTAGATGAAATGAGAATGTCTTCAAGTATCTGGATGTCACACTTTAAATTTGTAGGGAAACAGTTGTAGGTAGGGTCACTTTTCATGGTTTAATTTATTTTTCTCTACTTTTGTATAAGATATTGTTGATGTTTCTCTTTTTGGGACGCTACACACGTCAACATAATTATGTGTATAATAATTATAATAATTATGATTATTGTTATTTGAAGAACATTCTATACGTTTCTTTTCGAGAATTGTTTTGAGAACAATGTGTCCCTAGGTGCGTTGTCCTAATGTACCTGGAAACAACAAGGGGAAAAAATACAACTATATGTTCTTGTTTCATGGAGCGAATATCACAATAACACTTATTGAACAAAAGGAAGTTTAACCTAGATTGTAATGAATAATGTGTAAACGGAAACTAGTGGTGCTACAGAATGGCACAGACTTTCCCGTTTTAGTTTTCTATTTCCTTGGGTTTTCACTAGCTATTTGTAATTGCCACATACTCTTTCTTGCCAGCTGCCATCGATCACCGCCAAAAGTACATTTTCTTAATTTTTCGGTTTCCTACTGGTAGAACGGAAATATTAATTTTAGAATATTAAAAAACACAAAAACCTAGTCATTAATGGAAATTTTCTTTTAAAAATGGTGTGCCGTTTTAAAGAAAATTGCGTTTTAGCGCTACCAAAAATGAGAAATTTGAAGCTCATTTTCACAGAAAATGTTTGAGTTTTCAAAATACTTTATTTGAAATTATTTGAAGCACATACACTCACAAATATAATAATCTTTACAAATTGCTGGTAATGTGCATATTAAAAATGTGAGAGATCTTTCAAAAAAATCACATTTGTATAATTTTTGAAAAAACAAAAAAATAACTCAAAATAAACTTTACGTCATATTAAAAAGTGTAATTAGCACTATTTGTAACAAAAGTTTCAAGAAAAAATTTGCAGCCATATATGAGAAAATGGCGTTTGAGCGTTTCTGAAAATGCGGAATTTTGAGCTAGTTTTAAGAGAAAACGGTTGTATTTTCGAGAAACTTTACTTGACATTATTTAAAGCTCATGTACTCTTTAATATAATAATGTCAACAAATCAAGGCTAATGTAAATATTAACGACGTGAGAGACAAGTAAAAAAATTACATTTTTCCAATTTTTGAAAAAAACAAAAGAATAGAGCAATATGGCGTTTCTGTCATCTCTTAAAATACATTAGGCACTATACCTACCGAATGTTTAAAGAAAATATTTGGAGCCGATTTTGGGAAAATCTTGTTTTTGTAATTTTTTAAAATTGCACATATTGTATGCAATATTGCCCGAAAACTACTTTTCAAAAATATGTGTATGACCTTAATGAAAGAACTCAATATGCAGAACAAATTTTATTTGAAGAAAAAATCTCTATCTTCAATTTTTTAGTTGGAGAAAGACGCCGAAAAAATTCAAACTTTCACAACACATTGTTTGTTCACACAGGATGTTTGGACAACACATTTTATTTAAAAGAAAAATCTCTGTCTTCAATTTTGTAGTTCCAGAAAGACGCCGAAAAAGATTTTAAACTTTTGCAATTTTCGAAAATTCAGAGTTATCCCTGAAAATAGGACCTATGCCACCTTAATAAGTGTATTTTACTCTATTCTTACAAGAAATTTAAAGAAAAAATTTGGAGCCGTTTTTGAGAAAATTTTGAACATGTCCGGGGGGCTTCACGTAAAGTACCCTCGAATTTTACAGAATCTTTTTCAAAATCTCAAAACTTTGACTAGAACCAGATCGACCGGGGAATATCCATTTTGGGAGAAATCGTACGTATGGTTTAGGCGCTAGCAGTGTTCACAGACGGACGGACGCACGGACGGACGGACGGACGTTTTCCTTTGAATTGGTTTTTCGGTATCAAGGACCCACAAAAGATGGTTTCTGGCTACACTACGTGTTAGGGGATTTTCTTAATTTAACAACTTGTTTTATTCACTTTTTTGTTAGCATGGCCCGGCAATGAATTTTTTTTCCGCCGAAAATTCGCCATTTTTTCGCGCAGCATTACATAACTTTCCCTACACTACGTATATCCCTCCGTGTATACGTACGTATACGGGAATGTAAAAATAAATGTTTGACAGTCACACTCAGATTGGTTCTGGAGCTTATGTTTTGTCGTCTATGTCAACTTCAAAGGATGTAACAACAGCACTTTTTAAACAAAAACGACTTCAATCTAGATTATAACTTGTAAAAGAAACAGAAAAAACGAATGTTTGCTGCCATTGAGAACAACCGACACAGATGGGTCAGGATGCTTAACTTATATGTCCTTCATGTCACCTTCGTATGTTGCAAAACTTCATCAATTCTGAAGGAGTGAATCATTGTATGATTTTTTTAAATAATACGCAATAAGAAGATTTCAGATTCGCGCTTTTCTACAATTGAACTACTACCGAGCAACGAATTTAATACGATCTTTTACAATAGTCAAAACTACACTATTAATTGGTTCTGCTGGTGGTTGAGGCCTATTGTTATTTCCTTTGCTTCGTGGAATGGTCAGATTTCATCCTCAAACCAAATGAATTCAATTTAATATTACACTTATGAACCTAGGGACGTCCCTAGGTACATACATCAACAGTGTCTGTCCCTAGATAAAACAATCTGCAATCCTTAATGAACATGGCAACTGTTTATTGTAGGTCAGCTGTATGAGAAAGAAGTATGCACCTTGAAATAGCTACATTCCATGCTAGTATATGTAGATATATTTCAATTTTCGTAAAGTAGTAGTAATTACAAAACTGAGAAAGACAATTGAAAATTGAGGAATTACAAAAAGAGAAATGCAGAAATATTTTTCACTCGTCGAGTCCATTAATCTCTCATAAAATCACTTGAACAGCACACACTCCAAAATCCTTCACCTGAATAAACACAAATGACAATAGCAGTGTAGGGAAAATAACCCTCCGAAATTCATCTCACAGACTCCTCGAAAGCTTGCTTTGTTCATAGGTACATCTGTCTCTAGATGCAACAGTTTCCTCAGGCTGATGGCAGCGCCTGAGAGGCCGATGCGTGGTGGCTGGAACCGGCAATACACTACAATGCATTACCTCTCACTGATAGGTACTGAGAGTCGAGGAAAGGGCAGTGATCATATCCGTTGATAAAGAATTTAATTCTAAATCTATCAATAAATAGTTTGGTGTACAACAATTCATTGAAAAACTACACGTTCTCGTCATTAAATAGTACTGTTCACATTGGAATGGCGCAAAAGTTTCGCATATTTTTAAAAGTTGGATAAAAAGTGTTGGAGAAATTGGAGGCGAAAATTTTTCTCGTGTTAGAACAATGACTATCTACTTTTTCTGAGAAAGTTATATTAGATATGGATTTTTTATGTCTTTTGTAAAATAGTTTGGTGTTCCAATCGTCTCCTGTATTATTTCAGTAGTATACCTTTGGGTTCCGGCTCTGACACGCAACCAATCATTATAAATGAGGGCTCTAAAGAAAGAGAATTTCACGGAGACTTGACGAATTCCACTTTGACTTTAAAAATATGGATGATATCTTTTAAAAAGCGCATCGAAATATTCATGTAAAATGCAACCCGCATCACACGTCAACCTATATCGGCAAATAACTCGTAAACAAAGCGTTTTAGAGCCTTAAAAAGTAAAATTTTGAGGCCAAAGGCCTCAAAGAAACGTTTTTCACACTATAATCTACAAGATGAGACATTCTCTGATCCATTCAATTAACTTTTCGGTTCCACGCTTCAATACTATCAAGGCCACCTCAATATTTCAGCCCTTCCTGCTGGTAGCAATTTTTGTGGCGACACGCTTAGAAGGCTTAGATTCGACAATATTTACGCTTTCTGTTAACACCGTAGTTTGTGCAGTCTGACGAGGTTTATTTGCATAATCATTAATTCAAGATTTGCTCTCCAGCAACAACTAGAAGTACTATAATAGTTGCTTGATACCCATACCTATGAAGATTGTTTCTTATGCGTGTAGTGAAACTATTCAATTAACGTTTTTTCATGGTCTATAAGTGCTGTGTACTTAATTGTGAAGGGATGTGGGGGTTCAGTGAAGAGTGAAGACTGTGTTTGTGTTTTACCTGTACCAATATTTTCATTATCATTCGATGAAATTTTCAAGTCAACGGGTTCAGACACGTAGCTTTCTCAAAAGTAAAAAGCTAATATTTTTGTGACTATCACGAAAAACTAAAACCTAATTGACAAAGAATATTGAATAATTACTTGAAATATCTTTAAGTAAGTGTAGGGAATTGTTCCAAGCAAATTCTCCATGATATTGAATAAATATTTATTGAAAATTTCTTTTACACATTAATTGCATTGTTTTTATTTTTATTTGTAATTGTGTTTGTACATTGCAAGTTACCTTTATAGATTTAAAACAAATAAACACGTTTCGTTAACTACTTTCCCTCTTAGAATGAAAATAGAAGGATATGGATGAGTGTGGGGGTCTAACATGCGAGAGTTCTCGCACGGGTACGCAGAGGTAGTGGGGGAAAACTTGTGCTATGGCACAACACAAAGAACAAACGTTTTAAAGTAGCTAAAGTAAAATAGCTTGAAATAAATGGAAAACAAAAATCAAAACGCGCTAGCCTACAATACTACGAGAATCAATTAAAAAACAACTAAATTTAAAATTTTAGAAAGAATAGTGCAAGTCACCCGACAACTGCCAACAATCGCAGTCCAAACGCACGATTAAAATTTGGCAGTATCTGAAAGTATGTACACCAACGCCCAGCTGCAAACTCATATTGTAAATACAACACCGCTTGATATTAAACTCAAGGTGTCAGTTCGTTAAGATATTAAAAATGCAAAATCGTTTGAGCAACATTCCCATGTACCGAAGTGGGCTTACTAATGTCTACTAAATTGTTTCTAATGCTAACAAATGGTATTTAGTACTCAAAGGTGAAAACATTAGTTTGATAATTTTTTGGCTCGGAATTGTTTTTCTTGAGGTACGTAAGGACGCAGAAAATAATTCAATACTTTTTAGTATACAAATAATGTTTCAATTTTCTCACCTCAGCAAGCTGGCACTTTGACTCTCCAAAACCCACTCGGTTCTTCATAACAAATCAAGGAAAGTTAAATAATATTGCAATTTTGTTGGATATTTTGTAAGTACATTAGTAGTTCCTCTCCTTTATAGAAAGAATAGACAAATGGATAGGGAAAGGGTGGGATTTAACATGCGAGAGTTCTCGCACGGGTACGCTAGTATGTATTAATTCGAAGTAGAGAGCTGGATGCCAAGTTTTGTGATGGCATTTTGCTCCTTTTGGAAATCATATAATCTTCTCAATAATTGGTGTGACGTTGATTGATGGGATACGAAACCGAAAGTATGAAGTAGAATTGTTATCGTTTTATTTTTTGTATTTATTTTGTCTGACGAGAGTTGATTTTTGTAAAATTTTAACATGATTGGTAAAGAACTAATATTTCTGTAATTTTTTGCTTGTAATATTTTTGTTTTGTTTCGGTATTGGATGTATTGTGGAATGATTTCATGACAAGGGATACTAACTCGTTTTGAAAAAGGAGTTGTACATACTGTTTACACTGTTTGAAATGTATTGTACTGTTTGACATTGTTGGGGATCATTGGGTTTGTAGTTTTTTGAGGATAGTTGTATTAATTCTGTCTATTTTTTTATTTGGCAATTTTTTTAAATATTTTCATTCCATTAGGAGAAATGAATTAATTGTATGAGGAACATTCTGTAAGAGCATGAAACTTTTAACATTTCATCGTTGTTGTTTTTTACGGAATTATTGGGTTCGAAAGTACTTGCAAAAAGGGAAGCTAGAATTTGGGCTTTCTTCCTAGACGAAATAAAGCGATCGTAATAAAAATATACATAAATAATTATTGCTCATTTAACTTAATGTTTATGAGACTCAAAAATAATATGTTAAATGTTATACTATATATACGTGTGCGCGTGTGTGTGTGTGTGAGAGAGAGAGACAGACAGACAGATAGAAAGACAGAGTTGTATTTGATTATTTTGGTATTTGTTTGAGTTTCTTGTTTTGGTATTAATTTAAAATATCATCTTCAAATTAATAAATAATTTCGAGTATTACGCGATGCGTCAACGTGATGCCAGTTGTGTGAAGGTGGCTTTTGTTCCTTTGTTTCGTTCCTTTTAATGGATACGACGTTACGAAAACAATTGCCGCGAAGCGTACGCCAGTTCATGGAAATCTCATCCCTCCCGTAATACTAGCGGTACGTGAGCTCCTATTGGCCTCCGGAGCGCGTCCGTTGTAGCCCCGCCCACGCGGCGCGAGCCCCGTCCAAAGGACGCGCGCCCTTTCAGCGGCGGAGGGAGAGTGCGCTTGCGTCACGTCCGCGGCTATCGTCACCCGCGCCGCCCACGACCTCTAGCGGCCGGCACCCGCACCGCGTGCGCCTCCGCCAACACTCCCACGCTATCTCCCCAGCCGCCCACGAACGTCACCCCTCCGCAACACCGTCTCTCTTAACGCCACATCTCCGCCAGGTCTCCCTTCTCGCCCACGCTCCCGGAAAGCTTTAATCGCTCTACATCCCTTAGCTCGGCTCCGCTCCTCCCCGGCCACTGCCTCCGCCAAACCCTTCCCTCTCCCCATCACTTTCCTCCCCCATCCGCCTTCGCCAGGCGCGTGGGAGGCGGCCGCCAACGCACGAAGCTCTCGTTCTGGGAGGGCCTTCCTCCTTTTGGGGATCGCACCGGGCCAAATTGAGGCATCCTCTGGAAGGAGGGTACAAAATGTATCTCGCTCCAGTGCTTCAAACGTTTTGTGGGACAGACATTATTTTTCACTTAAGAACAATGCCTTTTAGTATAGAAATTGATTTTATTCTATGACAAGATGAAATGACCTATTTTTTGGGTCCCCCAAGTAATTTGTTTGCATTTTTCGACGATTTCAACTAGTAAGTCATTTTTTACCTTTTTACGTCATTTTTAATGCATTTTTCGCTGATTTCATCGATGTTAATATCATTTTGATGGTACTCGCTTAAAATAATATTTAAGATGTAATGAATGTTCACCACAGAACTCTTGAGTAGCCTATTCGATTTCTTCGCTCATATATTGTGATGTCAGCCGTTGTGAATACTATGTAATGTGGGACGCTTATCGGTGCCATTGTCAGTTTGATCGATTTCGCGACAAATAAAGGCAGAGAGTTACTTGTAAAGAACAATACAAACCAAACGTTTGCAGGCTGAGCTCACTTTAACAAAAGAAAGAAGCCCCGATTACATCAGTAATATAACCAACAGCTTGAGTTGTTCATCTGAAGTGGTTTTGAACAATTTTTAACGTTATTTTTTTTGTTTTTTAGGGCATTTTGAAAACATTTTAAGAGCAATTTATTGATCATTTTTGGCAATGTTTTAGGTCATCAAAATCAGCCCCTACACATTAACAACCACTTACATACACAAGTGCATATTTATTACATGTTATACTTTGTACGTAATATTATTAATATACCTCCATACGCTTGATATTGATTTTTATTTATGATGCATGTTTCACCTGCATTTGAAATTTCGGCATACTTCATTAGTATCCGTGAACTAATTCAGATGTGATGAGGGCAGGAAATCAACTGTGAATAACAAATACAGTCTCCATAACGCTGTCGAGAAACTGAATTAGAGTGTACATGTCAACATCAATGTTCTCTAACGTTATCATTTTACCTCTCAATAAATTGATTTTCGCACACTTGTCAAGATCAAACTTCATGCAAATGTCGTTGCTAAAGTCAATGACGACAGACAGCATTTGGGAGAGAATCGCTTCATTCTTAGCAAACCCTTTTAGATGATTCATGTAAAACAAATGTGACACTACTGGTCTTTCATCACTAGGGCGGGGATGTTTATAACCTAAAAATATGAAAATATGACCACGAACATTACTTAAAATTTTTTGGTTGCATTTTCAAAACCTTCAAAATCTGTCCTTCAAAATCCTCTGTTTAAATAACCCTAATATTGAAAGTATACTATGAAAAGCTAGCACATTCACAAATCACGTCTTCTCCTTTCGCGTCCCGTGAAGACAATTCGATTTACTAAAGTTATTAAATAAATTTTATAGAAGCGGTTGACCATGGCACATAACCTGACAATAGTAAACTTAAATTTTATTAACAGCTTTGCGAGATGAGATTGTAATGTTGTTAATTTCTTAATCCAATAATTCTGGATCCTATCATTCCCGGGGAATTTCCGGTTTCTCATGTTCTTAATTGCTTGGAAGAGGTCCTCTTCAGAGAATTCGTGAACATCTTCCTCTGTTTCCACCAGTTCATCGGCAGCGTATCAACTTCAGATTGAAGCCAAGATGCGTCGTTGTTGTAGGATCTGCTTTCCTCCCGGATTCCTGCCCAAAATATTTGGACGCCATCTTTTGAAGGAGTGACAGCATTGCCATTCGGTTTTTGAGTCAGACTGCAATAGAATCCCTTCGCGTCTGTTTCAAACAACCGATTATGCACACGGAAATATATTCTACGTTTGCTTGTGTCATTTTTAATTTGGTATTTTTGTTCAACATGGAATATATTTCGTTGAACTTTAGTGGTGTGCGTTGATTTAGAAGATGTGCGTTGATTTAGCTAAGAGTGATATTTTACGCCGAGTGTCGGCTATTCGTTTCATAATTCTTTTCGTCGTTGTAGGCAGGGAGCTGTATACTCTGTTTTGCTGTCGGCCGTTGTTCTTGACTGGTTGTTCTTGTCTGGTCCCAAAATTATCTGAGATACCAAATATCCAGTTACATACACGATGTGATTGATTTCAATAATTCTAAATCTCTAGCTGGGGTATGTACCATCTCATTTAAGACAGAGTTCGCTGTCACTATCATTGTCTTAGCGTTGGCATTTTCGTATATTATCCTCAACGGTGCACGAGGTTCGAATGGAAGTTGAACTCTTTCTATCTCGCGTCGAAGGAGACTTCATGTCCTTATCGTGTGATTAATTGCCAGATGAATTTTCACCACTGAAGTATGTTTCATTGGAAAGACATGAACCTTCAACAGGACCATCGTTTTCAAATTCTACATGTTTGTCATGTGTGTAGTTCAATCGAAGAACATACTCCGCATTTCTCTGAATGTCAGCAAGATGTTTTGCTGTGGATTTCCCAGTGGTGAGTATGTATCGTCGTTGATTGGCAAGCTTCTTTGAATCTTGGGTCTCATATCTGGGTTCCGCTTTCTCCTTATCTTGAAAATTTATATTTCCAAGTCCACAATTTTCACTTTTGCATAGAAAAAGCACCACATCACCTCCTTCAATTCACCCCGTGTCCATTTCTGACGATGGCTTCGATTTACTGCGAACTCTGGGTCCCTCGGACTAACATCCGTGAGATGGCGAGACGTCAACAAGGTGGCATAAGCTCGGTTTCTGAAGAGGTACGGAACATTGGTAGAACAAGGCACGTTAAGATTCATTACATTTATTGTTCTATGCATGTTGTTCATTGATTTTAAGTGAAGATTCGCAGGAAGCAAGTTCGAGTTCACAGATCACATTTAACCCATCCGTTACTGCCATCCGTTACTGCGACCCACAGTGGCCTCGGGATATCGCCCCGCAGGGCCAAGTAAGGAGTCCCTCCGATTGCCAGTTGGCATTACTAAACCCTACGGGATTTTTACTGACTGCTGAAGACAGCCTCCTTCGCTGGCTAATGGCAAGTTCGGGCCTCCACTCTAATCAGTTGCCTAATGTGCCAACCCCGTTTCTGTCCTGTATCCTCCACGGGCCGATAACAGAAAGTCCAAAGGTTCATGGCCCTTCCTTCTCTAGTTACTTTCTATTCTGTAGTACTTTTTCGTCTGACCCCTCACCTTCAATCTATTCTGTAAGAGAGTCCCTGCCAGTAGCTAGGCTACCACTGACATAGCTCTCAGACACACAGGGTTACTCAATCTCCACCACCAATTACAAGATCGTGCACTCCCTAGGTGGAGTTTGTTGTTGTTGTTATTATTATTATTATTATTATTATTATTATTATTATTGGCTTTAGTAATTTCCGTACTTGAAATGTGATTATTTGCCTAATTTGTTGTAAAAAAGAGAAATATTAGAAACGTCAGTACAACATGTTAATCTTTGCGTAGTTTTTAAGAATCGTAACTTCAGTTGAAAAATATATTCAATGAATTGAAATAAGACATTAAATTATATTTAAATTCCATTCAATAAACGCCTACTCAAGGACAATCAAGGGAAAACAAATATCCTTCCTAATGTATTTTCAGGTATCACAGTTGAGTAGTGTAATTCAGCAAGTAAAAGTGTATAATTCATGACATATAACGATACATTACCGCGACTTCATAAAACTATTTAAAGTTTGTGTATGTATATGCAACAATAACATTTTTATAATACTAAATTGTAGTAAAATTTGTGAAGTTACAAAATAAAATTGATATAACTTTTTACTTGAGTGGGACAACACCGCCTATCTACAATTCGAAACATACCATACGCTCAAATCCTCAGAATATCTAACTGTTCAAAGGTCTTTGGAAACGTGATCATTACATTCATGAAATGTTTCGCATGTTCTAAATCCAACGCGAGGTTATAAATAAACGTTTCTCATTATGGTTTGGAGCGCTGAGCGCGTGCGTGAGCGGCGGAAAGGGCAAATCGGGACGGGGCGTAATTTCGCTAAGGCGGCATGTAAAAGTGATGCCTTGAGGCCGGATGAAGAGGCTTAGCCCCGTCGAGGCTTCCTAGGCGCCTCGTCTGCCTCCGAACCTCCGCTCCTCGCCAGGCGCCCGCCTTCGCTCTCCCCTACTCCCGCGATGCTCGCCCACTTGCCCGCTCGCGCCATGGCCCTCTGGCCCCTTTTCAATTCGCTTCAATGACGCCTTTTTGTTTTTACGTGGCGACGCTCAGGTCGTTAGGTTGATTGTTAGTGATTCCGGGCCCAGCAACTACTGAGTCATTAGTCACATAAGTGTAGCGTGTGATTTTAGGGGGGACGGTGATTTTCCCTCCTGGATGGCGAGATCCGGCGCCGAACTACGTTGACTAGCGGTGTTTTCCTCAACCAGGTATCTCCCTCCAGCGAGACACCGCCCCAAACGGGACAAGCTCTAAACTCCCGACCGGTCTCTTGACATGTGTGGTAGTGTTGTGCATGTTAGTGTGTGTGTAAGAGGGAGAGGATAGGACAAGGAAGAGGAAGGATAGGTCGTGCGCGGTCCGTGGCCCGTTTGTTAGGGTCCTGCTCTGCCATTCGCCTGGTGTTGATCGGAGAAAGCACAGAAAACTACCGATCAGAGCAGCCGGTCGCTAGAATTCTCCTCCAGACAGCGATTGAGTTCGACCTTGCTGTCAAGCTAGTGTCGAAAATCCGCCGTCGGGACTCAAACCTAAGACTGTCTGGAGGACAATTCTAGAGGCCGGCTGCTCTCATCGGTGTTTTCCGTGGTTTCTCCGATCAACACTAGGCGAATACCGGAGCAGTACCCTAACAAACGGGCCACGGACCGCGCACGACCTATCCTTCCACTTCCTTGTCCTATCCCCTCCCTTTACACACACACATACACTAGCATGCAGTACATTACCACACATGCCTGGAGACCAGGCGGGAGCTTAGAACTTAGAATTTGTCCCGGCTGGGGTGTTGCCCCGCTGGTAGGAGATACCTGGTTGAGGGGAAAACCCCACTAGTCGGCGGTAGGTCGGTGCCGGATCTCGCCATCCAGCGGGGAAAAGATCACCACCACCGCCGCCGCCGCCGCTGCCGCCGCCGCCGCCGCCGCCCGAGAAAAAACAAGCACTACACTTACGGGACTAGTGCCCTCTGTAGTTGACGCGCCCGGAATCACGAACAATCAGTCAAACAATTGGCAGATTTCCCCAAGGGAGCCCTTCGAAACTTCAAGAGGGGACGCATCCAGGAAGTGATTAGTAGAGACCGGAAGAATATGTAGTATTAAACGTCAAAATATGTACATAAATATGTAATGAAAATAGTAAGAATATGTAATAAATATGTAAAATCGGATGCAACATGTAATAATATGTAATATTTAAATTCTCTAATTAAAAACCATTTACATAGCAAGAAATTATATTTAGAAAAACTGCTCGTCTTTTTTCATACCACTTTTTCATCCGTAGTAAAAGCTTAATCTATTGTAATCCAGGACTGTAGTTTAGCAGCCAGACTAATCGCAATAGAAGACATCGCACAAACTGGCGGGATATACGACCAGCAAACATACACCTTAGCATCTTTATAGAAGTGTTACAAGTTGGCGATCGCAAATTTTTCTCGGATATTAAGGTTACACGTCACAAAACGCGGTGTCAGTGATATTTTGGACACCTACATTTTCCCAATAATGTAGGAACAATGCTGATTTTAAAAAAAAACAACATCTTTTCACAATATGGAATTAAATTGAAAAAAGTTGATAAAATAAGAAAATGTGTTGTGAAAATAGTAAAATATGTAAAATATGTAATACAGTACTAAATATGTAAAAATATGTAACGAAAAAATTCGATATTTTGTTACGAGGGCTATGATTCGCCAAGATCACAATTTTGGAAACGGTACGTAGAAAGATAAAAAATATGTAATTACATAAAAATCCGGTCTCTAGTGATTAGTAACGAAGACCATCTCACACGATACGGTCTGTATGCTCTCAGGAAAGTTTTCTTGTGCGACTTGAATAGTACATCAAATCACAGAAATCTTTAACGAGGCCCCTAATGTGAACAACAAAACTGGTTTGAATTTTGCGCCTGGAAGTAACATTTAAACTCAAGTTTCTCAAAACTCTTTTTTTTTAGAAAAAATCTGCATTTGCCATTCTTTGTGAAATTTGCATAGGATTCTGGAGATATGTTTTTGTAAAGGGAGCTTCCGTACACTATATGTGTGTGTATGTGTAATATATCTGCTTCCTTTTAACGCGAGAGTAGCTGGTATAAGAAGAGAGTCGGCTGCCCGGGTGAAGGAAATTCGTTAATGCGTAACGTGACAGTCCCAATTGCGATTCCCAGTTTGCTGAACACTACCAGCGGGAGGGGAACAAGTTTAAAATTAGAATTCTGGTGTCACATTTTGGTAACGGACTGAGTGCCGGAGCGGTGTTGTTGCTGGGGTTGGCAAGCTTGAAGCGAGGGTCGTGAGGGGAGGGGACTGCAAGGTGGCTCGGCCCGCTCCGAGCGCATGAATACAAGTATTGTGCAACAGTGGTAGTTTTCGGGGGGAGGAAATTTCAAACGTCAAACTGATTAGTAGGCCTCAATATTTTAGGCACAAAAATGTGATGATTTAGGTACTTCAAATGGGTAACAAAATTATGAAATTAGGCACTAGTAGGCGTAAAAAGTTATGTTTTAGGTATTTAAAATATATTGCAAAATGGTTAAATCAGGCATTTCAAAATCAGTAGGCATGAAAAGTTATGACGTCAAAAACTCATCACAAAAGGATTCATTTAAGCAATTTTATTATTTAGGAAAGTGAATTATTTTTACACTTATGAAAGTGACTTACAAGCATATTATTTTGATCTCTTTCATAATTAGCAGCACAGAATTTAATCAAGATTCTAACCGAACCACACACATACACAGAGAAGACAACTCGAAATGATCCTTTTTACTTTCTAGGGGTTCAATACTTGGGCCTAATTTGTAAGATTCGCCTTTCCGACAGTAGACTTTTGCCTGGCCTGTGCCTTTCCTTGCCTGAATTGCGCAGATAACGCGGCGAGGCGATAAGCCTGAAATTGTCAACTGCGCAGCTACACAGGGAGCGGGTGCAATTGCATAAGAAGTGCGTGCTGATAGGTGACAAGTGTGAAGCATCCTTTTTGTATTGACTTGCAGAGCTCCTTATGTTCGGGGTGTTGGGTAAGAGGACTTCGGTGCTTAGTCGATTGCGTATTCGTCGATCACGAAATATTCACGTTTCAGGAAATTCGGGAAAGTATCTGCGTTTTAGTACAACAAATTTTTTTAAAAATAAGTAATGAAAATGTGATAATTCTTCAAAATTACTTGTTTTAGGTTTAAAAATATCAAAATCGGCATCAACCATCCTTTTAGAACTTTTAGGCATTATTAGTTGCTTTCAGTAGATCTATTCTTTCATGATTTGTGAACATCTGCAATTATTTTCCACAAACTCCTAAAGGAACTAAATAGGCATTTGTCCTAAAATCCGAAGTCTACTGATGAGATAGAAATTATAAAATACTATTGTGGAAAAATTTATTGGATTTAGGGTAGAGAAGAGCATACGGTTCATTATTTTAATTTACAAATAATATAACCTCTCAATCTGTTCTGTAGTACAGAAGACAGAAACACTTTGTAAACATATCAGTGTTTAAATTATTCGGTTCAAAGATCTATGTTTTGTAAATGTTCTTAAATAAGGGGAAGGGAGAAAGCAGGGAGAGATAAAATTGCTTTAAATTATTGTTTGCTTTGTTTATTGAAAAAAGGTGCAATTTCATTTTGTTGTGTTTTTTGAATATACGTTATTATTTATTTATTCACTCAAATGCAAGCTGTTGGCTGTTTGCGTTTTCTCTAAGGAAGCCTCAAAGAATTCCACTTCCCTGAACAATAGTACTTTCAGTTCTTATTTAGTGTTCCTCATTCAGCACACAGAACGTTCCCAAAAGCATCCGTACTATCATATGGAAAGCGATTAGAAAGGCAACCAGCAGTTGATTATAATTCTTATGTAGGTCCAGTAATTTTCAGGCAGACTCAACATTAATATATTTTTATTGTACAATATTTCCCAACGTTTCGAAGGTCATTGGCCTTCCTCATCAGGGTCTAGTAAATACATATAATAATAATAATACAGAACATTATTTCATTTGATTATATGTAGATATTTTTTACAAAGTCTATATTTACAAATACAAATTACAAAATACAACTTACAAGAGACTGACTGCATCAATTAATTTCTGTATAAATTATTAGCTGAATAATTTTTTTAATAGTGTTCTTTCACTTTTTTTGAAAACAATTG
This sequence comes from Acheta domesticus, assembly GCA_031308135.1. Classification (NCBI taxonomy): domain Eukaryota; kingdom Metazoa; phylum Arthropoda; class Insecta; order Orthoptera; family Gryllidae; genus Acheta; species Acheta domesticus. Next base: position 198,516,529 of record JAHLJT010002406.1, read on the forward strand.
ATTATATATTTTTTCAGAGCCACCTCAGAATGTAAATTACTGGACCTACATAAGAATTATAATCATTAAAAAGGCAGTCTTTGACTAATCTAATTAATATTACTCTCTACAAAGAAGAACCAGCAATCGAGACAACTCATACCGAGAAATCTTTCTCTGTCGTACGTAGAGGAATGTATCGCATCGAGGAAGTTGCAGTATAAATATATTCGAAGGATCGAGGGGGAATAATTAGTCTACTTCCAATGAGCTCTTATATTTTCACATTATTGTAGAGATCGAATATTGTGTTCTAGGCGGCTGAAACGTGAAAAACTACATAAATTGTCTACAAAAGATTGCAAAAGAAAATAAACATTCCCCACTGCTTTACATTGCTTTAAAACTGTCAATGAAATTTCTGAGCAATGCACAAAAATGGACTCTGATTGTTTTTCCCTTGCTCCTTCATTTGTTGCCCTTTCTTACACACACACACACACACACACACACACACACACACGCACACACACTTGCATGCACTACCCTACCACATATGCCGGGAGGCTAGTTGGAGCTTAGAGCTTGTCCTTGATGGGGCAGTGCCCTAATGGTGGGAGATACCTGATTGGGGGAAACTCTGCAAGCCGAGGGAAAAGTCGGCGCCGGATCTGGCCAACCAGCGAGGGAAGATCGCCATCACTTACCGCAATAAAAACCACGCACTACACTTACGAGACTAACGACTTCAGCAGTAGACGCGCCCGGAAACATCAATCAATCCAAGCAACCGCATTTCTTCGATCGCATTCATATGAGTTTATGTATCCATCCGCTAAGTCGATGGCAAGTGTCTCGGTATTCGGAAGCGACGCTCTCCCGAACACCTCGCGGATGAGGCGGTCTGGGGTCGCCAGGGCAGCCGCTGGGGCGGGAGAGGCCCTCGGGGCGTCGAGTGCGTGGGCGGACGCGTGGGCGCGCCGCGAACCTCATCTGTCTTCGCGTCACGCGCGCCGCGTTAGTCGTTCTGTAGGGCGGTTTGTTTTCGCGCCCCCCTCCCCGACCACGTTCGCGAACAAAAAGGCAACGCCCATAGATCAAAATTAATTTCGCACTCGGTGATGGCTGCACCTCACCCCCTTCCCCTCCTTCCCTCCTATCCGTATCCCCACACTGCCATATCCATATCGCTGCTTCCTTCGCATAAGTCCCCGCCTCTGACCATCACGTCGTTGTCTCTTGTTTAGTTTTTTTTAATTGAATTGAATTGCCTTATTTTACGTGGTTCTTTCTCTTTTATCTTTCCTTACCATCCTCTCCATCCCACTGCTCCCTTCCCTATCCATACTACTCCTCTCCATCCTTTTTCCCCACACCTTACTCTTCTCCTCCTCCCTCACCTCTTCTTACGCACTCCCCGTCCTTCCTCTCCTCTCCAATTATCCCCTCCATTTATATCCTTTCCATGACCTTCTTCCCTGCTCTTACTTGTACTTTAATTTCTTCTTTCCCCTCCTTCCCCATTCTATCCCTCCCAAGCATACCCCTAACTACCCGCCCCTCAACTGGCAGATTGCCAGCTTCCCTTCCCCCTCACCCTTCTTACCCACTGTCACTCACCCTGCTTTTCACATCCCTCCCCTTCTATTCCCCGTTCCAACCAGGCGGTCGTTTCCGCGTGAAAACTCGTGTACTCGCATGCTAAATAGCGGTTCACAGCAATGTGAGTTGTTGTTTTTTTTTTACTTTTTGGAAGCGAAGGCCTACCTCCTCGCCCACCCCTCGTTTCCAATTAGAGGCGACCCTCCCTTTGCCGCTGTTCGGGTCTCCGGCCGTCCACAAGCAATCAGCGCCGCAATCTATGTCATTTCGTGAACCCAGTTTGTCGGCCCCCAATGCTGATTGCGTTCTGATTCCGAGCGAGCAACACTTAGGCATCGCGTGTTGTTGAGACCTCATATAGAGGTAGAGAGGATGCAAATAGTCGTCGACAAAGAGACTGACCTCTTTGCGGTACTAAACCGTGAAATATTCGCGATTATTTGCTCATTCATTACAGTGTCTAATCGCTGACTGTCTTCAGAAAATAATATTTTAATTCAGGTTCAATGATTCTGAGAGATTATTTATTATTGTAACCATAGAAATACAGGAGAACTATACAAGACGGAAAGACGTTCCCAATTAAAAGCTTCGTAGGCTGGGGGGGGGGGGGCATCGTTTCGAGTCGTTATAATGGGGGATTTTCGACATTAGCAAAGTAGATGGGTAGACCGACGACACGGCCTGAAGGAAACTTTTGGGGGCCGAACGCCTTGATCAGTCATTTCCGTGTTATCGTTCAATAAATCGTAGGCAGATGCCGGGGTATCCGTTTCGGTTACAACCGTTGCGGTTACCGAAAGTTTCAAGACAAAATTTGGAGCCATTTTTGAGAAAATGTTGTTTTTGTAATTTTTTAAAATTGCACATATGCACGCAATATTATGCGAAAATTACTCAAATTTTCAAAACAATGACATGACCTTAATGAAAGACCTTACTATGGAGAACAAATTTTATTTGAAGGAAATATATGTATCTTTAATTTTGTAGTTGTAGGAAAAGCCCGAAAAAATTCAAACTTTTGCAATTTCCGAAAATTCAGAGTTAACAGTGAAAATTGGACCTATGCCACTGACATGAAATTACAGTACTTTCTCTTTACTACTTCCGTAGTAAGGAAAGAAAGTTAAAGGACTGAAGATGCAGCTATTTCTTGCCACAATTCTGGTTCCTATTTTTATTTTTTATTCAATTAAATTTTGTAGAATATACTGCGAATAATATTTCTGCAGACTTGACAGCTCCAGGCTGACAGGGGAGACGGGGTTCCGTTATCCAATCAGAGGCTTTAAATTTTGATGATGTCACTACAGAGTTGCCAACGTTTACTAAGAAACAAATGAAATGTAATAGCGCGAAACAACTGAAAATTGAAGAGTGCCGAGCGCCAAGAAGAGCGCCATTACTTGTTTGGTTATGCATCGTGTGTCGTTTAGTGATAAAGGCTTACTTAAAGGCTGATGTACTTATGACACGATGTATATGTGCATCCACTTTACGAGACATTTCTAATTTTTATCTTTATGCCAATTCATTCAATAGAAACCTCCTTGAAAACCTTGTACATAACAGCTAAAGTCAGTAACTTGGAAAAGACTTACAATTTTTTTTATTGTGAACGTTCTGTGAAAGGTATGTATTCAAACCAAGAATGTCTTGCTTTTAGATACTTATCTCTTATAAATCTTTCATAATAAATGCTATTCATCTTCCTTCTTAAAACGCGTCTCGCTGTACGTACTTTTCATCTGCTTTGCGCGTATTATGCAAAAATTATTCGTTTTTCCTTGCTTTGGCAGGATTATAGTGTAAGGGAATGCGATAAAAATGTGTAACAGAATTTCATCAAATAAACTATAGAGCGTCCGAGGTTAAGAATGAAGTACAGGGCCTTATGGGCTTTTCCGGTAAAGAAACATCCCCTCCGTTTTAACATTTCAAAACTGTTTTAAATCCTCATTAACGTTATTTTCCATAACAAAAATGATATTAGTAAAATTATACAGCGAATGCCATATATATTTACCACTAATCGTGGTAAATATCTGTAGAATTGATTAATTTTTGTAGGAAGGGATATGTTCGGCGGTTGGAACAGCCACCGCTGCGCTGCCACGTGCTTCGGTTGCAGTATCACACTGTGCTCAGAAAGTACGCCGCCGGTTGTTCGTTCGCCTGTGCTTCGTAGTCGTGTTAGTTTTCATATTTATGGTTTTAATCACATTAACTTTAAATGTAATTTCCTTTACTTTTCTTCATTTTGGTTTTTAGCTTGTGATAAATGTATTAATTTACAATTTTTTCAATTTAATTTATTTTTCTTTGCAAAATTTAATTTAGAATGTGTGATCCACCAACCATAAAGCGGAAGAGGGGTAAAGTGCCTCATAGTAGAGAAAAACAAATGATTGTTAATATTTATAACTATTTAAAAGGGAAGAATCCAGGGAAACCCGTACAATGGATTGCGGACGAAACAGCGGCAGCAGTCGGTGTAAGTTCAACTACTGTTTTTGCTACAAGACGAGAAGCTGCAAGTGGTACAATTAAAACTCCGAATAAAAAGAGAAAAAGTCGATGCATCCGTGTCAACAGCAGGGAAGCAAAATACGACGACTTCGTGCGAAGTGCAATCCGCAGGAAAGTGCATTCGTTTTATATGAAGAATATTCCGCCAACATTAAAAAGTATTCTTGCGGCAGTGAACAGTGACAATGATCTCCCCAATTTTAAGAAATCAAGTTTTCATCTTTTACTAAAAGAAATGGGGTTTACATATAGTAAACGAGGCAACCGGGCATTATTGATTGAACGAGAGGATATTATTTCATGGAGACATAGGTACTTGTACCAAATTAAAAAAAATTAGAAATGAAAAACGGAACATTGTCTACACTGATGAGTCGTGGATTAACCCTGGTACTTCTGTTAACAAGGAATGGCAAGACACCACTGTAAAAACATCCAGGCAAGCATTTATGTCAGGATTGTCATTCCGCTTTATGGTTTGAAGGCACCAACTTCTCGGGGTCCGCGTCTCGCTCTTGTGCACGCGGGCAATGAACATGGTTTCGTGACAGGAGCCAAGGATGTATTCCTTTGCAAAAAAAAATACGGCGGATGCACATGAAGAAATGGATGCTGACAGATACGAGAAGTACTTCGCCGAACAGCTGCTTCCAAATCTCCCTCCAAACTCTGTCATTGTTGCAGATAATGCTTCCTATCACAGTCGCAGGAAGGGAAAAAATCCCCAATATGTCGTGGAAGAAAAATAATATTAAAGATTGGCTTCGATCTCATGATATTGATTTTGAAGATCATTTTCTTAAAAGTGATTTAATAGAAATTGTGAGAACTGTTAAAGATAAATATGAAGGGTACGTAATCGATGATATGGCGACAGCTGCTGGTCACACCGTTCTCCGATTACCTCCCTATCATTGTGAACTCAACCCGATAGAGAAAGTGTGGGCTGAAGTGAAAAACTATGTTAGAATGAACAACACTGATTTTAAAATAAAAAATGTGGAACGTATCGTTCACGATGCATTCGAAAATGTAAGCGTAGAGCATTGGAGCAATTACGTTGAGGGTGTGAAAAAACTGGAAACTGAAATGTGGAAAGTTGATGAACTGCAGGATGAAATCAGTGATATTGAAATTAATCTCGATGAAAGTTCCGAGGAATCCAGCAGTGGCACAGACGATCTGGAGGGGATTGAGCCATTGCAGACGGAAGAGAACCAATATTAAGGTACGTAGTTCACAATCACTTTTCTGGTGAATGAATGTTTTGAAGTAAATATTTTTGATCGAGATTCGTACTCGATGCCTAACGGGAGCTGACTGGCCACCCTCCTGGCGCAAGGCAGCTTGATTTTCCGTGAATCAGATCAGTTTGTTCCCGTGGGCTCCGATTGTGTCGGTAATCAAAACTTATTATTTCTCTAATGATGATAATAAGGGAATAACAGATTTGACCTTTTGGGAACTGCAAATAGTCAGCTTCAGTTCCAGATGTATGAAATAATGGCGCACTTTAAAATGACTATTTCTTTGTGATTTCTTATTACACATTTCGAAGCACAAAGAATGTGAGAAACTGAACAGAAATCCTTTTACTGTGTACAGAAGTGTCGTAAGAATAGTTTTAGATTTGAGGAAAGGGAAGAAAATGCGCTTTCATAACATCAGAAAGGTTCGAGACAAACTAATTTAGCGCTAAACTAGCGCTCCGCCTCATTGCGGGATTCGTCTGCACTATCGAGCGCATAACTTTTGGTTCATACAGTACAGCAGAAAAGCGCCACGTCTGGCATCACTGTCGTCATAAGAGACTGTACTTCATTCTTAACCTCGGACGCTCTATAGAGTCATTATTACAATTCTACCAATAATACAAAAAGTTGGACGTGTATGACTCAACAGCTTATCTGACGCATGATCGAACACGTGTCTGCCGCCGAGTAAGTGGCAACATCGCTCTCCCCCACTCCCGGCTGTCAAGTCGGCAGAAGTTTAGTTCGCAGTATAGAAGAGTTCGGCTTTCAGAGATCAAGAAAAAGTTCGCAGATGTGTCTTCTTATAAATAGAAAGCTTCTCTGTATACGATGATATTTAATAAGTGTTGGGGATTGTGATGATGGTGACGATGATTAACAGAAAATTAAGTGTCACCTTCTTTAAAACTATGAATAGTTAATAAAATATATTACTTTATATATTTTTATTATAATTTATAAAATATATTACCTTGTACATTTCATCCTCATTAGTTTGCACATCAGAAGGCATATTTTTTTAATGTCATCTTTGCTTAATGTCATCTTGCTTAAAGAAAACATGTGCAGAAATCGTTAAAAGCCTTTCCATAAATCAACTGATATATCTGAAGTAGCTTTCCATAGTGAAGAAGGAAACGGAAGTCGTACCAGTTATCTGCTTGTTTTTACGCGATGTCTTCATTAGTTCATATTTGTTGTAGAAGTAGGGTGTTGGCACTCGCACACAACACCTTTGACGACTGTATTTTGAAAAATTCCCATCTCAGTGGGAAATTTCCCTGCTTTCATAAATATTCAAAAATATCAGCAATCTATCTCTTCAGTTTTGAAAGTCAGAATACAAATGTTCTTTAAATGTTATGTGAACAATTTAAAGAAATTATGCATAGAAATCGTTAAAAGAATTTCCATAAATCAACGCATGTATCTGAAATAGCTTTCCAACGCGAAGGACACGGAAATTGAACCATAGTTAACAGAAGTTTTTTTTAAACTATTGTAATAAAAGAGAAGTGTTTGATACATTTTAATCGTTTATAATATTTGATTGTGTAAAAATGGAAAATCTGGCGGATTTTCTTCGTACTAACCGGTAATTTATTTACTATGAACTTCTAACTCTAATCCTACAAAATCTTATTTTTTCATTTAATTCAATCAGTATCCTGTTTATTCGTCGAGGTCTATCCGTCGTGACATTACCTACGTAAGCATGGCCAGTTACTCCTAATTATATTAATTGAAGTCATTAAAAATCTAAAGCAAAACGTGATCATCCTGCAATGCTCATATTAATAATGTCGGCTTTCGTCACATCTGTTCAGAGTCCACTGCCTTCTTGACCGTCGAATTCCACGGAGATTCGAAATTCCATTTCAATATTGTCCAATTACACAATTAGTCATCATATTTGTAATATTCTCCTGTCCGTAAGATTTTTACTTGTCCGACTTAAAAAATTTGGACCATTAACAATGTCAACTAATTAATACCATCCGAACATGACCACGTCGGAACTCCTTCTCATTCGATCGTCACCGAGTCGGAATACCTTCTCCCTCCATCCGATCGACACCGAGGCAGTAAGGCATCAATTCAATTCAATTCAATTCAAAGTCTGTTTAACTTCTGCCTTCTTATACATAAAACGCGCTATTTCTATATTTACCTAAGATGCGCAGTATCTAAGTTTTTTGAAAGATCTCTCATATCTTTAATATGCACATTACCAGCAATTTGTAAACATTATTATATTTGTGAGTATAACTGCTTCAAATGTCTTCAAATGAAGGTTTTCAAAAACTCAAAAATTTTCTGTGAAAAAGACATTAAATTCCGCATTTTTAATAGCACTTAAACGCCATTTTCTTAAAAACGACTACAAATTTTTAAAAGAAAATTGCCATTTATGACGAGGTTTTAGTATTCTTTAATATTCTAAAATTAATCTTTCCGTTCTACCTTTAGGAAACCGAAAAATTGAGAAAATGTCAAAAAATGTCCTTTGGGCGCCGATTGATGGCAGCTGGCAACAGTATGTGGCAATTCCGAATAGCTAGCCCAGATCCAAGGAAATAGAAAACTAATACGGGAAAGTCTGTGCCATTCTGTAGCACTACTAGTTTTTAACTTTATGTGCAATGTAACGCGGTGGATCGGGTTTAGAAGTGGACCTGTTTTCAACTTTAATGTATGTGTAGAGCTCAAAGTTGATGATGGACTCCATTACAATTTCTGATGCTGAGTGCCATTTCAGCCAGAACAAAACAATATTAATAGATAAAAAGGGCAGTTTAATATTTGAATATTAAAACAGTGCTTTATAATCTACTGTTTTGTAGGTGATCAATCGGAAAAGGGTTAAGAATCTTACTTTCAGCAACAATAATATTCGTTCCATTTTAGTTTGACACATGATCAAATCGTATTGTACAGCTAATATTAAAATAAAATTCTTTGTTTGTTTTATTTATGTTACTAGGACTTTCGATGAATCGTTTTAATGTTAAATTATTTTCAATATTTGAACTTTTAATTCGGTTGCTATCCATATTTTGAAAATTTTTAGTGCATATATATGTAGTACATGTTTAGATACACGTTATGAGATATAAATTCTAGCCCCTCACACCATTCAGCAAATAAACTGAATTCACGAATTACTGGTCTTCAACTGAACAACTTCACACACCCAAAATACATAGCAAACTTAACATTTCCATAAATGACTGACTTTATTTGAAAATGCTCCATGGTTGTGACATGTCCCTTGTTTCCTTCTGTGTCACGCACTTTAGTTTTGGTATTCGCAGCTGAATGGTTGCGCAAGAGAAGCTATGACGTAACGTCTTTTGTGGAATCAAAATACACTAGTGTACCCCTGCGAGAACTCTTGCATGCTATACCCCACCCTTTTCCTTATTTTTCCATTTCCATATTAAGTCTGTGATATCTATCTATCTATCTATATATATATATATATATATATATATATATATATATAGATAGATAGATAGATAGATAGATAGATATAGATATATACACGTATATGTGTGTGTATGTGTGTGTGTTTTTTCAAGATCCTCTTATGCTCCGTCACTTGTTCTATATGTCACCTTGTAATTGATAACAATATAATACACCGTTGTCAATACAAACTTCTTATTTAACTTTATTATCGAGCAAAAAAGTACGCCCGTGTAATTCAGTCGCATAGAATATCAAGTAATTAGTAATTTCACATACTGTTCCAGATTCTACAGACACTGAACAGGTGGGGTAGAATCGAGTAGCGTCGAACCAGCAAAAATGTAACAGAATGGTCAAGAAGGTCTCGTCCTATAGATTACGGTGTGAGTAATGTTTCTTTGAGGTCTCTGGCCTCAAAATTTTAGTTTTTAAGGCCCTAGAACGCTTTGTTTAGGAGTTATTTAACGACATAGATTCAAAAAAGCCTGGCGGGTGTTGCGGGTTGCATTTTACATGAATATTTACATGCGTTTTTAAAACAAATCCTTCATATTTTTTTTAAAGTGCAATTTGACACGTCTCCGTGAAATTCTCTTTCTTTAGAGACCCCATTTATAACGATTAGTTGCGTGAGAGAGCCGGAAAGGTATACTACTGAAATAATATAGAAGACGATTACTGGAGGTTAAACTACAGTAATCCTAATAAAGAACAGATTGCAAGTGGTGACAAGTAGAGCTGTCTTCTCTGTAGTTATTGTTAGATTCATATGGAAAGAGCCTCTCACAATCGCTGGAAGATATTGAAATTTTGTTGGAAATGCTCTTTAACTACACAATGTTTTAGGAACTACTTCGGGTAATTTTACATTTTTTCTAAAGTATCAGACAATTTCCGTTTCAGTGAGGGAGTTCATAAGTTTCTTCTTAGAGATAGATATTTCAGTAGTAGTTTTTTCATAGTACTTACTTTAATTTTGCTTAAGTTTTTTTACTCATTGCTGCCATCACAAAATAAATACCTAAATTAAAAATTTACAAAATGAAGAAATATATGTGAAATAATTTTGAAATGAAATGATAAAACTACATCGTATGTTTCCATTTCTAATGACGAAAATGTCATAAACCCCATACCACAACCAACAAAAAGTTCTTCTTCGCAAAGATCTCAGCAAGCAATTTCTTAAGGCCGAGCACAGTAACACATTTTGAAAGCTTTAAGTAATCAACAGAAAGAAGTATTCTTGGTCTGTACATTTTCAGGCTCTCATAAAAGTTGCATGGAGAGATTGCTGGATCAGAAAGTTTTTCTGTGTTGTGAAGATCAGTACCAAAGTATTTAAAACATTTAGCAGCTTCAAGATCGTGTTTGCAGAGCCTCGAACTATTTTTCTCTGCTCAAACACTTCAACCGTACTTTGAACTTTTGTTTTGAGTGGTAAGCAGATCGATATTTCTTTCTTGTAAATCCAAGCTTCATTTAGACAAATCGTGAAGGGCTTCAACCATCAAGATCAAATCTAGAATGACATTTACAGAAGTTATTTTCCTATGGAGACCTTCATAAGTTTGAATGTTAATAAACTTAAATATACACCTTATAGATAATCATGTACTTTCTTCAGTAGAAAGATACTGTTACGTTGCCTAACTTTCCGAGTAGAAAAAGATCTGACCCTGCCGGATACGCTCTCATTAAAGGTGTGATTCAGTAACTTGTAGCACCCAAAATATGTTTGGTAGAGTTACTGTATATACTGCATATTTCCAAATGGTTTTTTGGCATTCTACAAGTGATGGACGATAGTAAGGTAGCACACAGGGGCGGATCCAGCCGATCATTTTAAAGAGGGCCATAATAGATTTTTGTTAAATAATAAACATTTGTTATTATATTGTATATTATTTTTGTAGTATATACGTACAGAGGCGTATCTACGGTATGGCAGACAAGGCATGTGCCATGGGCGCCATTCACAAGGGGCGCTATTTAGAGTATACCCGCTAAAACAAATAACAACAACCCTAATTTGAAGTATACTGACAGGGGCGCAAATACTATGCTTGCCATGGGCGCCTGAATATCTAGATACTCCTGTGTATACGTACATGATACTATACAATAATATTTTAAATAATTACATAATTATAACATAAATAAATATTTAAATCAATTTTGTCAAATGGCCCCCATGATCCCCCTCCTGGATCCGCCACTGGTAACACGCAATAAAGTATTTGTTCGGTAGTACTATCCTGCCAGTGAATAACGTGGTTTTGTTCGTGTGGAAAGAGGAAGGTTATTTAGGTAGACACCTTATAAAACTTTCAGACAGTAGAGAAGAAATTGAAATAAACATTAGCCTCACATGATATTTATATTCATTTTAAATATAATTCCGTTTTTTGATCTAAACTCTTCTAGTGATTGAACTCTAGTTTGAAAGGTACGTTCTTATCATTTGCTGTGACGCCGAAAGGTAGTTCGACGGCATTAACTCTTTGGTATTGCTCTCATTTTAACCACAAAAGTGACTTTACATTCAACAACTTGAAGACGCAAGTGGTGGAATATGTAAATGGTTAGATCTTATTTTGTTCTTGATTTGACAAGCATGGTTATCATAATATATAGAAAGGAACCAGGTGAGCTGAAACGCCATATGATGATTTCTCGATGTGTCAGTTCAGTGAAACCAGCAACTCGACATCGAAGGTAAATGGATGGCCCACTTTCACGGAATGTGACGTAATCGGCGCTATTCAATTTTATCATGCTTTCATTACATTCGCAGATAAACTTTTAATCATGAATAATTAATGTAAATAATACTTCTTTAAATACAAGCCATGAAGTGCACGGTTCTTGAATTCTAGTAACACATAATTTTTGGTCACCTTCTCCCCAAAATGATGTGGCTGAAATGAGTGTCAAATAACTGCTAACGTGACTGAACCGAGTTTCGCAAGGGCGTTTAGAGTAACTATTTTACTCGTGTCTGCCTGTGTCGTAAGTAACCAATGCTAAACAAGACTATATTCAAATTAAATCAATCCCAGACGCCAATCGCCGTATTATCAATTTTGCACTTCGCTGTAATAATTTTCTTTATCTTTTTGTTGTTATCCATAACTATTGTTTTAAGTCGATAATAGCGTCTAAGCATCAATAAAATATTAAAATGATTCGTTTTGGTAATGTTTCAAACTCTGAAATTGAATTAATAATTCTTTTAAAAGTCCAATAATTTGTAGGCAGACTCAAAATAACATTTTTATTTTACAAATGTCCCAACGTTTCAAAGGGACATTTAAATTGGACTGTTAAAAGAATTATTAACTTTAAAAAGGCAGTCTTTCACAAATTTATTTTAATATCTCTCTTTACATAAAGAAATCTGAAATTGAATCTATTATTAAATATTCTGTACCGAAAACAGAAAAGGAACAGAGAAAGTGTGTAGAGACAATTTTAAGAATTTTGTGAAGAAAGAAAATACAAATTGACAGCACAAACTACAAACGAAATTGCACGCATTTTGAAAGATTGAGCAACTAATGTGTGAAGATTAGATGATGGCGAGTGCAAATAATATACAATCGAAACTATGTGGAGCGTTACAGCCAAAATGAGCACAAACTTACCAAAATACTTTCATGAGTACAAACGCATGTTCAATTCATTCGAAACTGACGAATTCCGCTGCTATTTCAGCTTCTACTACGTCTTCCATTTCAAATATTTCCCTGAAATTCCAAGTCATAGAAAACTCAACTTCCTACAACTTTAATAACTGTGTTTTGAATAAATATTCTTGTAAGTACTTCTGTTACAATTGTTTTATGGAAGTTTTACTACCATAAAATTCAAACATAGTCAAAATCACTTTTTGCATTAAACTGTTATTCAAATTTTCCTTGGATATATATAATAATTTGGAGCTGAATGAAAGTTTTACACATCCATTTATATTTGTCTTTTCCATAATTCTTGTAATTTTAATTATCCATTAGATTCATGTAATGTGTTTTTCGTGAAATAATCACACTACAAATCATTTGAAGTGCTATGATTCTACGCGAGACGTAAATTTACACAGAACTTTTCTTGATATTAGTTGTGACTCATGAGAGAGAATTCGGTATTTTCCGCTGCAGATGGGATCTGGTGCAGCGACGTTTCCCAATCGATTACGTTGCCCATCAGCGCTCGCTTATCTCGACTCCGCAAACCCCAAAGGCGCGATGTTTGCCCACATTGCTTCATGTTTCGGCAAATACTTCCTGGGTGTGTGCATTGAATTCTTGGGAGCATATCATTAGCATTTTATCTAAGTATGTATGGAAATACAGTCGTACATCCATCATTCGAAAGTTTAAAGAAGAATTAATTTCCTGAAATTGGAAAGGATATTTTTATCAAAAATTATGCGTTATTATTTAATTTCAGGGGATAATATTATTTTAAGATAATTTAATTAGTATATCACCTATGTAAACTAAAAGTCTTCAGTGCGACAAGTTTCTCCTGAGAATATTTTACCTGGAAAAGGAAGTCATAAAACGTTTTCTTTGGACATGAATGTTTAACTATGCACAAGTTAAAATCTCATGTTTTCGACCTCCCAGAGTCAGTGCTCATTTCGGAATGCCCGAAAAATCTGTATTTTTCTGCCTTTTTTTAATTTCTTCTTTCAGAACTCTTGAACGTTATGTTCCGTAGAAAAATTGACATGCAACCTACAACTTTTCAAAAAAAACACGCTTTTTACTTTCCCATATACATACGTATATACGGAGTAATATGTAGTATAGGGAAAGTTATGTAATGCTAAGCAAAATCGATTTCAAGATTTTAACAGAAATTTGGCGTCCTCTGATTTGGCGTCCCCTGATTTTAACAGCGTTTTGGGGTCCCCTGATACCGAAAAAGTTTTTTTATTATTTTTTATTTTTTCAAAACGTCCGTCCGTCTGTCTGTGAACAACACTAGCGCTTAAACCATACGTGCGATTTCTTCCAAAATGAATATTCCCCAGTCAATCTGCGTCCACGCGAGACGAGGCGATATTTCAAAATCTGTCTTTAAATAACAGATTTTATTAAGGTAAAAATTTCTATCTTCAGTTCAGTTCTTGTAGGAATATCCCCTAAAAAATTGCACTTTCGCAATTTTCGAAAAATCAGGGATTTCAGCGAACATGATGCCTGCAACACTCTCTTAAGCGTACTTTACGCTATCCGAGGACAAACTTTAATAAAAAAATTGAAGTCATGTTTGAGAAAATTTTGAGAAAGTGTTGCTTCATGTAAAGTACCCTCAAAAATCAAAATATCCTGTTGAAACTCCCAAAGCCTCGAATTCGTTCAGAGTGATTCGGGAATACCAATTTTGGAGAAAATTGGCTGTTTAGGCGCTAGCTTTGACCACAAACGGACAGACAGATTGACAGTCATTTTGCCGTCAACAGATTTTTCGGTATCAAGGACCCACAAAACATGGATTCTGGCTACACCACGAATTAACTAATTTCATATTTCGACACATGATTTATTCATTTTTTCCTTTACTGCCCCCGACAATAATAGTTTTTGTGTCGAAAATTTGCCATTTTGCTTTGCATGATTACAAAACTTTCTCGTCTTACGTTCGAAAGGGCGAGAAAGTAAAAATGGTATGATTTTGAAATGTAAGAAAAAAATATTTGGCCTAAGATCTGTTAAAAATTAAATATCTATTGAAATATTAACTTCATAACTTTTATCCCGCGGATCACTAATTTCTTGTGTTTAAAAATAATTTTTAAAAAATATTTATAAAACGTTTTACATTTTATTAATATAAAATAAATCTTTTAATATTATTTAATTATAACAAAATGTAAATGGACATGTAATACTCGAAAATTCTAAAAAGTTGTTAAATGTTACTGAAATTATTAATGTTAGTTTAATTTTTTTAAATAATCCACTTTTATTCAAATTACTTCATATTTTGTTTAATTTATTCATGCCTTATTGAAATAAGTTTGTGGATTTTTGGTTTTATTATTAACAAAATAAAAGTGTAAATAATGCCTACAATTTTTTCTGGCCACCGTCGTTTTCTGTGGGAGCACCAGCGGTCTGAGGAATACTTGTTAAGCGGCCGCTGGTAAGTATAACCATTTCCTTAAAGTCAAATCTCGCGCCACCGACACATTCACGAACTTCCGTCGGCTACCGCCTGTAGCGCTCGTGTCGTTTCTCGGAACGCCAACCATCACGTGAAAGTCGCACGCCGCTGCCGATCGCGGGCGGAGGGGCGGCTGCATCAGCTGCGTCGAGCATTCCGTCGTTGACAGCGCTCTGCCGTTCGTGTAGTGCGTCCTTACGAGAGCAGCGATGTGGGGCGGCACCGCGTTGCTGCTGCTTGCCGTTACAGGCGCCGTGCATGGAAACTACCGCTACACTGAAAGCTGGCTCACCGTGCCGGTAAGTGCTCAGAATTTGCGGCTTCTGAGAAAGCAAATAACATGGTATTACTCGTAGTCACGAGCTTTAACAGAGTCTGTTTCATGGTATGATCTTCAGAGCCCTTCAGTTCCATGCGGTTTCGGTCATTCGAGCTATGACACTAGAACTTAACCTCCCTTTACTGTAGTGTACTGTACTGTGAAATCCGTTTACAGACAACTCTTAGACATCGCTTAACACAGAGATGAAAATTAAAATAAGAAACTAATTTTCAAATAAATGTCTATTTCATGTGTTTTATTCCATGTGTTGGGTTTCGTGCCCTCATAACCTTCGACCGCAGTGGAAACTGGGCTTTGTCTCGCCGTGTGTCGTCCGGGCGGACGAGGGACAAAGGAAGAGAGTAGGCCGGGAAGTCCGTTCTCGTGACGAGCTGACGGTCAGGGGCGGTGCATCGTCACGTGAGGCTGAGTGGTCCGGGCAGAGCCACTTGCGCGGATTCCGAGCAGCTGCATCGGCCCGCCACCCCCTTATCGACCCACCCGCTAGCGGCCGCTGCACCTGGCCCTCGCCGTCTGGGCCGGCCACGGAACTGCAGTGAAGGAGGCCACCCAGATGCAGTTCTGTGAACTCGTAGAGCAAGGGCTGAATCCGAAAGGATTTAGAGGTGGAGGGGAGGGGCAATTTCAATTCGGACCTTCTATAAGTAGTTTTGAAATAGTACGTTATTTACGAATCGAGTGGACAAAGTGGCATTTTAATTTTGAAG
The DNA here is from genome assembly GCA_031308135.1 of Acheta domesticus. Taxonomy (NCBI): domain Eukaryota; kingdom Metazoa; phylum Arthropoda; class Insecta; order Orthoptera; family Gryllidae; genus Acheta; species Acheta domesticus. The sequence continues at coordinate 198,532,596 of JAHLJT010002406.1, forward strand.
GGTTGCGACGCGAGACCTATAGGCCGACGGGCGTAATCCTACAAGCAAAATAAACTCTCTTATATTACGGGCCATACACTATTTTTTATACAGCCTTGCTGACTTTCCTTTTATTTTAATTCAAGTAAACATATCACATAATTGCGTTGTTACATTAAGGTCAGTAGTAGCCGATGCTATCATACGAAGCTTTTTGTTTTCTTTGTTGAATTCAGTTTGATCTGAACATCGTCTCTCTTTTAGCACTAGTGCCCCATTGAACTTCTAGTACACCATGCATGCCCTGAAAGTAACCGCTTGTGGCTGCCTAGAGAAGCATTTTTTACCCCTTGCAATGCGATCAGTGTGCGGTAATTGTAAATAAAATCAGTAAAATCACCAAAAACGTTGTGTATGGGTGGAGTCGTGGCTCCTTACCATCCCCACCCATGCACCCACAGCTGACTTGCCGAAGGCTTATGAACAGGCCCAAATCGGCGCAAGGGGAGCATGCCTTCACGTACACATCGTAAGTTTCTCGATTAAGCACATTTTTCAGGAGAGCTGAAAAAGCAGTTTAAGAGATCTGTGTCATTGCTTGGCGTCTTGACATGACAAAAATTGCAGCAGAATAATTTTCTTCACTCCCGCCAAGTGATTCACTAGTGTTGTCTGACGCATTATTAACGCATACGAAATAATGGATTACGAGAAAAGCCTTTTATATTTCAGATTTCTTGAAAAAATGAGTTCTGTTCTTAGTCGCCCCCCCCCCCGCTCTCCCCCAGTTTATTACGAAAATCTATGTTGTACCAATTTAATTTTCGGTACATTATTTTGGACTTTTGTATAAAATAAAAAATATTACGACCATTATGAAGTTTGGACCTCAAACCATGGTTATTGCTCGGTTATTACTCGTAAACCAAGTTAGGTTGCAGAAATCATAACAAAATGTGTTGATTTATGTTGTGATTTCAGCAAACTTGACTTTTTCGAACAAATGACATGAATAGTACATGCTCTGTTCACAGGCGGACGGACGATTTGAAAACACACTTCTTAGATGTCAGGGGACCCCAAAACGTTTGTTTCCGTGGAAATCTCGAAATCTGTTTTCCGCAGCATTATATAACCTCTTTACTAACTTTTTTTAACACTGTAAAAACATACGTAAACGAGAAAGTAAAAATTATCGACAGAGAAGCTTAGGACAACCAGAACTCAAGATTGCTTTTAACTTTTAAACTTACATTCAATTCAAAATGTCATTTAATATCCTTCCCTTACATCCATCGCTTATGTTTTTATTTTTGTGTCTAAATTATACAACCTTAGTCTATTAATACCTTCTGCCATACATTTCTTGCTACCCACACTCACAAATTACTGTATGGTATATGTGTGTATAAAGAATCCTCCCTAAACGTGTATTTACTAGCATTTATTTATTTATTTATTTTAGGCCGCTTTGTAACTACGTTGTCATTAGCGACCTCGGTTGCATCAGCTGTAATATTTTACTTCACTAACCTCTAGACAACCATAAGAGTGAAAGAGGGTAATGACTCTCCCATTTACGTGAGACCAATACTACTACGAGAATATGTTATCGCACGTTAATACCTGACTTAAATTGTAAACTCCATATTATAGTAATAATACAGTAGTATGTTGTCTTTTCTCCATTTTTTTAATTCCTTTTATTTCATTTATTATCTTTTTTTCTATTCTTCATTCAGCTCCTGTAGCTTGTTTGTTACCTCTTGCAACAAATACTATTTGAAATTATTGAAATTCATTATGGGAGTCACAATTAAAAATTAATAGTCACAATCAAAAATAAAACTGTTTTTAATTGCAATTCAGAAGTACAAATAACATTTTATCATTAAATGTATTGCTGTGAATAAATAACTTTATTTTGTACTAACAGTATTGGTCACGTGAAATTTTTCACGGTGCCATCAGAACTTGTTCAGTATTATTGACGTTCGGAAAATCCTGAATTTTGTTGATACGTTTTAATCGGTCGCATGACAGAGGCGATTGCTTTGTCGAGCGCACTTCCACATTGTCGTGCCAGAGCAGGAAAACTGCCTTTTCCGCAGCAGAGCACCTCTGTCCTAACGGGATGTTGCCGGCAAAATGCGAAAGAACTGATACGCGAGCTTCCTGAATTATGAAAGGACTTTCTGTAGGAAAAGAGCATGTTTCCACACAGTGTATTTATGTATTTATGAAAGTACGTAGTATGTAATTATTATATACGATTTTCCCAGTTTAAAACAACAGTTTTATCAGTATAGAAGTTTAAAAGGATCTAGGTACCTCCCACTAGCGGCACCACCAAGCCGGGACAAGCTCTACCGACAGTGATCCGACACTGGTCTCCCAATAAGTGTGGTAGTGTAGTGGATGTAAATATGTGTTAGTAAGGAGTGAGGATAGGGCAAGGAAGAGGAAGGAAAAATCACGCGCGATCTGTGGCTCGTTTGTTTGGGTGCTGATGTGGTGTTGATCGGACATACCACACAGAACTACCGATCAGAGTTGCCGGGCGCCAGAATTCTCCAGACAGCGGTTGAATTCGGCCTAGCTAAGTAGCTAGTGTCAAACATCCTGCCACCGTCGGAATTCGAACCCTAGCACCTCCCGGTCAGAGGCATTGCAGTGACATCAATTGATACACTAAGCCACATACGCCGCTTTAATTTGTTCATTAGCTATACGCACTTGTATGCTTTTCTTTTTCCCGAACATCTTAGGGATTTTTTAAAAATTACTTCATTTAGAAATATAGTGCGTAGTTATTTAGATTATTCTACATTCCCGGTGGTTTGGCTTTTGCCGTCCACGTCTTGATCATAAGGCCATAAATCTTATGACGTAATATAGAGGGGGTATTCAAAAATACAGGTTCGTAAAAATTTGCCTTTTTAACTTCCCTTCCAAACTACTCGTAAACATTAAACATCCCTCTCTCCTCGTGGTGAGTTTCATTTCCGCTGTTCTCAGTTAGTATATAAAGAAACATGCCTATTTTGGTGTAATAGGCTATCGTATATACAGGGGAGGAAACAATGAAACCTCCAAAATAAGATCTTAAGGCAATTTTAAGCATATTTTCTCTAATAAACTCCTTCGATATTTCGGATGGCTGATCCGCAATAAGCACTCAGAAGTTGATTTGAAAAAACACTTTCTACACAAAACTGCATTTCAGAAATATGCAAACACTCCAGAGAGATGTAAATTGTTTATTATTTACAAACGAAATGAATATATTTGTTCACCAAGAAAAATGTTCACAAATCAAAAAGGAACCAATTTACACCATTGCTTTTTTATTTGTGATAATTTTTCTTTGTGTAAATTTCGATGTAAAATACTCTGTGGAATAAAGTTGTCACGTATTTCAATGAATAAAGTTGTTAGATATTTCAATGAATAAAGTTGTCAGATATTTCAATGAATAAAGTTGTCAGATATTTCAATGAATAAAGTTGTCAGATATTTCAATGAATAAAGTTGTCAGATATTTCAATGAATAAAGTTGTCAGATATTTCAATGAATAAAGTTGTCAGATATTTCAATGAATAAAGTTGTCAGATATTTCAATGAATAAAGTTGTCAGATATTTCAATGAATAAAGTTGTCAGATATTTCAATGAATAAAGTTGTCAGATATTTCAATGAATAAAGTTGTCAGATATTTCAATGAATAAAGTTGTCAGATATTTCAATGAATAAAGTTGTCAGATATTTCAATGAATAAAGTTGTCTGATATTTCAATGAATAAAGTTGTCTGATATTTCAATGAATAAAGTTGTCTGATATTTCAGTGAAGATGCAAACTATTTGGACTTTCACTACCCCTAAGAAAATATGTAATATTGTGAATGCTTTCTAAAAAAATTTTAAAGATATTCCACTGCAAAAAACGTTTAGCGTTTCACCACGTTACTGTGTGAATACAACAGCTAAAAAATGTTGGTCCTGAAAAGGGTTGTAATTGAAAAGCAGATAATGTTCGTAATTAAGGACTTCAACTCTTAACGTGTATCGATCTGTATAAGTCTTCAGTGTTTGTAGTGTCGTTGGCAAGATGCCAGTGGCTCCCTCGAGAATGTGACATTGGCGGTGATTCACGCCAACCTGTATCTTGTTTACGCGTTCCGCGTACGTTTTTGTTTTAAAGAACGGAGGCAGGAGGAGCGAATGTGTTCAATGACCTCGCTTAGAATTGTTTTCTATAGACGTTTTTGACAAGACAAGAAGAGCAATGCCGTGTTAACAAACGGACCCGAAGAACAACACCCAGGGCCCCCAATGTTCAAGGTGCCCCCGTTAGTTCTTAAAAAAAATTTAACTAATTTTTTCTAAAAATAAAATAACGTGTAAAAGAGTGATGTACGATTAAACTGTACGCAAAAAAATGGCAAAATGTAGTGCTGTGTCGCGCGTCATTGATAATATTTATAATACGGAATGTTGCTGGCTCATGAGTTTAAATTTTGTATTGTACAGTTGAATAAAAAAACTACAAATTAGTCTTTTCAATGTAATTATAAACCTGTTATTATTACTTATACACATGTTTAAATTTTTTGTTTGAATGTTGTTAAATTGAAACGCTAAGAAATAATGTAAAAATATTTTTTAAATACAAAATACCATGTGAATTGATAGAAATTTCTTTATATTTTAGCATCGAAATTGGGCGTGGGGCGGAAGATCGGTGAAAGTAAGAATAGGGGGCCCTCAAATTCAATCCGGGCCAAGGGCCCACTAATGCTGTTAAAACGGCCCTGAAGAAGGACATTCATGGAGTGATGTGTTAGTTATTGCATGACACTGTCCCACAGTGATCTTAACTCGTGGCAAAGCAGAGTAGTTTTAAACTCTTTAATATTATTTTGTAGATTTCTTGAATACGCATAATATCAGATTGCCAACGAAAAATGCAGGTCATTCCAAATTCGTAACTCGCTTCTTTTCTCTGTTCATTAGGGTGATGGACAAAAATGCCATTTTCTCATTTTCAAGAGAGCATATCTTATCATTTAAAATGTGTGTGTACATGTATAATTAGTGATACACATTGTATTCACTGAAATTTAGAGGTAGTTTTTAGAAATTTAATGCGTATAATGCAAAGTGACAATTATATCTGTCAGAATTATTTGTAAATGTAAATGAAAACTAAGTTAATGCGATAAAATATGAGAATAAGTGTCTTGGGCATTTCTGTTATTTTTAGTTATAATTTGTATTGTTTATTATCTACAAAAGCTTCCTGCGTATCGGCAAAAATATGGTCATCCATTTTGGTGAGTAACGTTTAAAACAATATTTTATAAATGCAAATTAAAAATGTCTCCGCTCCCCGAATAACTGGAAATTGAGACTGGGTGGCTTTGTTGATTTGAAATGTTTGTGATTGGGGACTTTCTTTCTTTGTGGGTTTTGAAAATAGCATGGATCCCGTTTTGTTTCTGAGCGTGGAGATTGGGATGGGTTTTCCTTTTAATGGCATTTTTGAAGTTCTAGGGTACGACATAATTTACATATATTGATTATCTAGAGGGTAGTTTGGTAGTAATTAATATTATACAATTAAATTGATTTGGATATGGTGTTTATTGGAGTATTGGTGAAATGCGTTCCAGCTGCCGCGATTAAACGTGAAATGCAAGTGAATATTGTTGATTAGAAGTTAATTATTATTGTTCATGCTAATTTTAATTAATTTTGGTGGAATAAATAAATTAATATTTTTTTGATTATTAATAATGAGGCTTTGAAATATAACGATAGACTAGGATTAGATACCCTTTTATGAATTATGTAAATGAATAAATGTCAGGGTAGTAATAGTTTTGATCTTGAAACCCAAAGAATTTGGCGGTGTTTTAGTCCTTTCAGAGGAATCTGTTCTAATTGATAATACACGAGTGAGTATAATTTTTATACCCAAATGTTCCTCTCGTGGTTCTCGGGCGAGGATGTGCTTTTGCCTGAATTAGAATGCGTCGCTCCCTTCCTGGATTGGAACAGGTTTACTACGTGCTGTTCCTCCAGGATACGGATTTTTCGCTCGTGACCCGCCGTGTTGTGGCTGCGTTTTGCCGGGGCCGGTAGAACGGAGCGGGTAAAACGCTGACCTATCCTAAGCGTGTTTAGGTCTTCCCTGGCGTTATCTGCTTCGTAAACGCGCAAGGGGAGTCTGGGACCGCAGTTATTTCGTAACTTAATGTTAATTTGCAAGAAAAAATTATAGTTATTAATGTAAAATAACTAATTAATATTGAGGTGGCTTTTACTGTTCTATTAAAAAATAATACTAATAATTTACTTAATGGGGGGAAAATAAAACTATTCATTTAATTTATGTTCAGTATCGATGATCGTATGGTATACACCATAGATTAATAAGGTAACTTACTGAAAATATTAAAATAAAACACTTTCAAATTCAATATAGAAGAGAACATTTATTCATAATACTAAAAAACCTTGAACAATAAGGTTTTTAAACTGAAATAACAATCAAACGTGTAGTTAATTTCACAATTCTCAATAACGATACCTACGCAAGTCTTCACCTTTCAAATTACGTAAATCCTTCCTTTAGGTCCCATTCCATGTATAAATTCACTACATCCCCTCACCAAATATTTGAGTCCATTTTAATTTTTCGAAATACTGCCCTCAATCAAATACACCTCCAATATAACATTGCATCTCTTACATGAAATTCTCCACTTAATTTTGCCACCCTGGTTGAAGTGTTCTATTAAACATTACGTCCTCACTCAAAAACTTATATTTTCTTCCTGCTTGTTGATTTCCGTTCGTCTTCTCAAGCTGCCTACTTGACATCAAAACTTTGCCAACCTATGATTTTTCTATTCCAGTAGGTCGTGTCTACAAATTGTCTTTATCAAATATGGGCGAAATACAACACCTAATTACGACTCTTTATAATGTTAAATAGAAATTACCTTAAGGACTAAGAATATATTGTCCTTTTAAATATTCCATTCAAATTGTGTAAGCTCATGTACAGCGGGTCCCGAGTTAGTCCCGCAGAGACATGGCTGTTACCTTTTGGATGTCCCAATTACTGCGGATCGCTACCTAAGTAGGCGCGACCATGGTTCTTCCATCGACCATGGATGGCCGTAAACCGGCAGCCATGTAAGGCAGGGTGCCCACTTTCTGGAAAACATGGAAAACCTAGTGAAATAAAGGAATTTCATTGCTCTGGAAAAGTCTGGGAAAATAAGGGAATTTGTGAAATAATCGTTAGAAGTCAGAGAACATTTTGAGTTAGTTGTAATACTATATATTATTCCTTAAAAAATAGTACATTATTTTTTGCTCAGCTTCTATTTGTTGAGTTCTTTTTTAATTTGTACTTCGACGGCGAAATCAGATAGCCGACAAATGAGTTTAGGCTAGTACCTCAACTAACAAAATTGAGACCTGTACCTTTTTTCGTTTCTGCTTCAGGATGGCAAGCCACTGTTAATTAGTTAAATACAGTAATGTATGCAGTATAAATGATTTTAATGCAATAAATATTCTCTATTTTTTTACTGATACGTTATAGTTTGTTATTGCCTTCGTTACGGAGCTCAATATACTCTGCATAACTTACCTGGATCGAAAGGATCGAGGTTATTCGAGGGAAACATGAAAACAGTTGAGTGATGCTACATGTTCTCTTATGGAGGAATTAAGACAGGGAATTATGGGAGTGATATATGATAAAACAAACCGAATCAAGTTATAATCTAATTAATTAGTAAATAATTAAATCTGAATCAATAAAATTAGTTAAAAATAAAATTATGTATGCACCACGGGTGTTCACTGGTTCTAATGATCACCTCTAATGAATGCCTCTCGAACATTAGGATCCTTATTACGCCCTTGCATAAATAACTATTTTATGTTGATAGCCTGATTTACAGAATTCTTTGAACTTTCAATTGCGTTTCCTGCAAAAATCACTTGAAGGGCTTTAATCCCGGCCGCCTCAGATATTCAGTAATACAATTGTAAAATTTTAATGTTGTGTGATGCTCTTATAAATATGTCGGACCACCTAATATGAACGTACTATAAACACTGGCACTGGAAGATTCATATTCTTGACGGTTCTACTGTCTTTGGTAAAAAGATGTATATAGAACGCAAACTAAAAATGAAAACCTTAAAGTAATTTTAAAATATTATCCTAACATCATTTCTTGGGAGAAATTCTTTTCTTGTCAAATGGAAAAAAGGGAAAATTATTTCTTTTATCTTTCTAGTAAATGCTTCTTGTGAAGGTGTCTTAAATTTACCTCTAAAAAATCGTGTAACTTTCCAGACACTAAATTTCAAAGTAATCATTTATAACTGCTTGTTTAGAAAAATAGCCTCTCAAAAAGGTGCAATTAGCCCTTCGAAATTGTGGAAATACCACGGCAAAATACTTATATTTTTAAAAGGAAAATCGATAATTAGACTATCTCAAACAAATACCAACCTTTGGTTAGCACTCCAATTTCATTATATGACAAATAAATTGCTTTCGAATTCAATATTTCATTAAATGCTGTTAATAAGCACCTTGTAAGATGAAAAGGATCGGTGAAAATAAAATACTCTATTTTCTTATTTACTCTTCACCAAAAAATATTTAGAAAAACTTCGTCTCCTCTTCCAATTTTGTGGATTCGCCCGTAATAATACTATACAAATCATACCACTTCATTTGTCATCCAGGCATCGTTGTCAAAATGTGGTGTCGCGTTTCCGGAAATGTTGCCAGAATCTTAACTTGCTGTCCTGACGGAAAAACAAATCGGATACGACATGCGGCCTCAAAAATGGGGTCAAATGAGGACGGAAGCGAATCTCGCAATGCAGATTACACATGTAGTGCGTGGAAAACCTTGAAGGGGCACCTTGAAGGGTTTAATTAATTTACTTTGTTTAACCATATTTTGTCACAATACAATGCATTTCCTATATAGAGGATCACGAAAGGTGCGTAACTGTAAATTTCTTTATAGTATTTGAGTAACTTCGTGTCCGTTCGTCCGTCACTCACGGTTAGAACTGCCCTTCGACCAATCGAGACGTGAGGTGTCATTCGACGCCTTGTTTCGATTTTCATAAGCAGTTGACACTTGTGAAGGCTACATCTGTGTGAAACATTATATCTGTGAAACACCTTTCCTCTATTTCTATGTTCGTCTGTCTTGTAAGAATAAACGAATAGCTGTCCCTCTCTCGTAATTTCACTTTAGTCATTACTTTTACTCATATTTGTGAAATTTATCGATTAAAGCTATTTTATGTGTGTATCAAATTCACAATAATGTTAATAATGCTTTTAATTGATTTTATTTTAATTTGCTGAAATACAGGTGTATTTATCATGTGTATTCGTCGGTAAGGACCTTGACAATGGTAACTAATTTTCTTGAAGGAAAGCATTGTTTATTTGCCTAGAGTTTTTTAGGTCTGATCAGATTATCTCGGCGGCTATGAACATGTCTGCGACATTTTTCTGTGATACGGCGGAGCTTATTCTATAGCACAGTTGCTGATTCTTTAGAGAACTATTTCGATTGCAAACAGATCGAAAACCGAACACTTCCGGAATCTTTTCTGCGGACTGATAAAGAACATTTGTCATAGTGCAAGCAAGAAGATACGTGGGTTGTAGGATATCAAGAATTGTTTGACTGTCGTTTATAAATGGGTTTCTGAAACGAAACTGTCGCTTGTATACTCAACTAACCACTTTCAGAAAATTCTGAAGATGAGTCGAGTCGTATTCCCATAGACATTGGATAGATTATCTAATGACACACTGGAAAGAAAAACATGATTAAATATGCAAGTCTGTATAATATGGGTATTCGTGATATCTATTTTTCGATTTCTAGAACCAGTTAAATCGTATCCTCAAAATCATCAGTGATTAGAGTATAGGTGCTAAAAAAGATTGGCGAAGATTATCTTTAAACCCGTTGTTTCTTTACTCGTACTGGCAACGTACCCACTGTGCTGACAACCTGTGGGCCTCCCTGGGTCGTGTTACAGCCGGGGAGACCGGTTGGTGCAGTTGCCTTGGGCTCAAGTGTTAGTTGAAAAAACTAGAGGCTAATGATAAAGCTCGCCCAACGGAGGAATTAGGGGAGAGAAAGCTCTGATACATTAAAGGAATCGGTGTCGTGTCGTTATAAAGTGATCCGCTTGACTTATCGAGTATTTTATTCATACAAACTGTGTGAATGGCTCTCGTTACCTCAGTGGAACTCGAATTTGGATCCTTTTTCATGTGCTATCGGTTTCGCGTTCTAATCGTCTAAATCATATTACTTTTACTTATAAGGTTATACAAACTGAAGATGTAATTCTTGACTTCAGAAAAATAATTTTATTACTTTGAGAAAATAGCCGCCTATAACGGCAGTATTTTACTGAATTTTCATCAAACGAAAAATAAATTCGGGAATATCCATTTTGGAGAAAATCGGCTGAACGGTTTAGACCAGTGGTGTCACGTCTTGTACTGCTGGCTGTGGCACCGTTGCACGCCACGAGCTTCTCTGCGCAACTAGCGTCGGGAAAGGGATCTATTACGAGAAATAACTCCACCGTTTTCAATAGGGATTGCGTGCTGATGGTGGCGGGGTGATGAACTGCGTGGAGAGGCGATTTCATCGTGGCGCTCGTGGCATCGATCTTGACAAAACTGGTTTGGACTCTAGCGTTGGCCCGGACCGGACCGAACCGGACCGGACCGGACCGGACGGTTTACCTTCGATCGATTTTCCGGTATCAAGGACCCACAAAACATGGATTCTGGCTACACCTCGTGTTAGAGGAAGTTATTCTCTATATACAGAGTGTCCAGAAGCTCCCGTTACAAAAAATACCGCAAATGCTGTGTTGCACGTCATAAAGAATTGCAGGTCAATTTTTTACGAAAAATAATTTGTCTTTGAGAAAATTGAGTTTAAAAACCACTTCCGGGCGCGAAATTCAAACCGGCTGCTACTACAGACGGCGGCGTCTCCTGCGTGGAGCATTTCCTCGTTTCTCCGCGTAAACGGTGAAGCGGTCGAGAGGTGATTTTTAAACTTGGTTTTCTCAAAGACAATTTTTTTTTTCGGAAAAACTGGACCTGCATTCATCATGACGTGCAACAGAATTTGGGGTATTTTTTTGTAACGGGAGTTTTTGGACATCCTGTTTAGCAAAATGGTTTATCAACTTTTTTTCGTTACCAAGGCCTGGCAGTAAGTTTTTCTGCCGGAAATTCGCAGTTTTCCGGCGCATGATTACATAACTTTCTCTTGTTGCGAAATAAATGCGAGAAAGTAAGAAAAAAGCCTTTTTATGCGTAAACCAGGCGCCAAACACTGTTCAAATTTGTACATATGGTATGTAATTTGCGGGTTGGAAAAAGTTTGCATTTTGCGTATATTATAAAAGGCAGTCCTGAGGTCAAGGCATTACCTTACGCATCGCTTTTAAGGCTGCTCTACAATAGCCCGCGAACGGAGACAGGAACTCAAGGTACGTGCGTTTCGCATGCAATAAACGCCAAGGAAGAGGATTAGCTCTATGAACCTGTAGCGGCAAAACAGAACTTCAGGAGACAGTTGCCGAAACCGAAGCACTTCTAGCTGCGCTACTTTGTTCACTCTTTGCTTTGACATGTCAGGTTTTTTGCGTGTGCTGGTATCAAAGATCTTATAACCACACTAGATTGCTAACTCGCCCAGTCAAAGCATTGAATAAGGTGAAGCCGGTCGCCATATTAGAAACGGGCAAGAAAATGGCGGGAATTTGAATTCGAGTTGACAAGCTCATGCTCTTGAGGAAATGAATACTCAGAATTACGAACAAACATGATTATAAATAATTTATAACTCCAAATAATACCAATAATATTTATTTCATCAAAAGATTAAGTATTATATATGTTTGAACAGAATCTTTACATGTTGTTAAATAAAATCAACTTATTCAGTTGGTGTCTTTTACTGGTAGAGCAAATCTCTGCAGCAAAATGTTTGGCCTGGGAGAAAAGTCTTATTTGTGAATAACTGTCCACTATTGAATTTATGAGTTGAATTTTATGTGGAACATCAGTTACAGCAGTGGCTTTAGCGCACTGATTAGTGCCTGGGAAAGGGTTTTCATTTAAGGCGCACAACCGCTTTACCCTATGTTTCACTTCCTTAACTAAAAATGAACTGGAAGCACCTTAATTTTTTAAATGAAAAGACAACTGCTTCTCAGTTTCTACTACAGTTTTGTACACACATTCTGCAGCTGACACAAGACCACCTCTGTTTTTCACATCAACAAATCTTGTGTACTCTGCAAAATGTAACAGTGCACAACACTTTCCCTGAATAAAGCATTTACACAATTACATGTAATTCGTTTGGATAACGACCGAACAATAAAGCCACACAAGTAGTACAGCACATTGTCCGTCCGTCCGTCCGTCCGTAGTACAGCAAATTCTCACAAGGTAGGTAAATAAGGTAATGTAAGCAAGATAAGCAAACGAGCATGATAAACAGTATAATGCACAGTATGTACTTGAAAAAGTGTGTTTTTCCTCCTTTTACACGTCGGTTCGTACATCCGTACGTACAGCACGAGTTTGGCATTGCGAACTCGCTCAAAAACATTACACTACACCTTGCCTATCTCTGGCTCTTTGCTGCCGTTTTTGCCCGTTTTAAAGATGGCGCACCGGCCTCACGCTGGAAGGTCGAGTTAGCAATCTAGTGTAGTTATAAGATCTTTGGCTGGTATGAATAATGAATACTTTATCGAAAGAATATTAATTAGAAAAAGAATTCATCAGAATGAAAAAATGCAAAAACTACTACGAACTTACGGTAAATACAACTAACGAAAATTTTATCAATAAACAAACAACTCTAATGTACTTAAACGAAACATAAACGTTTATTTTGTGGGAAATTTCAATTCTGTATATTAATATGAATAGAAAACGAATTATATTGAAATAACTAAAAATAACTGAAACAATTTAACGACTTACTAAATCCTCCTTAAACCCCTAAACTCGCACATCCACGCTGTAACCTCAACTATCGCACTACACTCTCAACACCGCTGCAGCCCAGTTTCGCGCGCAGGTCGCGCGCTCAATCAGCTGGAAAGCTTCGCCGCCATTTGCTGTGCTCTCATTGGTCGAGAGGCTTTCCGTTCCCGGGCCGAGATAAATGTTGACCATCTTTCGCGTTCCCGTCGCGTTGTGAACGCCTGCCTGAGATGTCCGCCTTTCAACTTTCTTTACGTTCCCGTTCGCGTTGCCGTTCCCATTTACGGATTATTGTGGAGCGGCCTTTAGTATAGACCAGCTTGCTGGGATTCGTACAAATGGAAAATAACAAAGAATAATAGAATTTTAATAGAATTCAGGGATGGGAAGAAAAGGTTGTAATTAGGTAGGTTATAGTGACTCCTAGGGACTGACATCTTTGGTTCACTCTATCCGAGGTTCACTATAACCGATGTTGTCAAAATTAAATAGAATTTATCCACAGTGATTAATTTTATTAATATAGAGATGCAGCAAAACACATTAACAGTACTAAATGAAAACTACAATATCTTTATTTATCCTTAAAAAGTCAATTGTTTGCTTCGTACGTTTTTTTCATTAGTAATTTCTCTAGATCCTTCTCCAGAGTTCGTGCTCTCTCCATACTTCATTCTGCATTGTCTTGTGTCTCTAAGTGTCGTAATGCAGTCTTGACCGTCTTGACACCCTTCAATTTTTGTTGCATTGTTGGAAGATCGTCCCTTTCTCCGTAGGCCCTTTTGCTTGCCTTAAAACTAGGGAGCGGATTTCTATGATTGTGCATATTTTTGTCCGTTGCTACAGTACATAGCTAAATGAAATTTCTTTATATTTCATTAGAACATGTAGATTAATATGTTTGTGCATATTTGGCCGATTTTTCCTATTCGTATGCATATTCGTATAATTATAGACGCATATTTTGCATATTTCGTTAAAACAAACTATTTTAATTATTTATTATTTGCTAATTATTTATTTGTGAGCGTTGATTGATTCGAAAGAGCTTGTTACAGTTTGTTTTTTTCTATAGACGATAAAATACTTGTGCAAACGTAGAATATTTCTTGATATTATATTTTTTAAACCATCACAAGAAATACAAGACATGAGCTTCACTAAGGTGAATATTTCGTGCAATTATTTCTCCCGCGAAATAAATTAGATTAAACTAGGTTTGCACAAAAATATGTTTTCATTCCAAACATGCTTCTCCTGAATTTTATCAAGACAGGTTTATGTTAATGGGACACCGAGGGGTTATACTTTTTTCCCAAGGATGGGATTGATTTCCAGGATATTGTATTTCCTACGTTCACTATAACCGAATCTTATGTTTATTTGTAATGTAAGTGAAACGGGACCAGTGACTTAAGTTCACTATAACAGAGGGTTCACTATATCCGAGTTCACTATAACCGGAGTCGACTGTACTCTCCGATTTATCTAGAGTGACTTTTGACGTTTCATCAGCTGGGAAGCTATCCAAACGGGAAGAGTATCCAAACGGGAGCTTCGATTCCAAAAAAATAAGTCTTACCGAAGTTCGCGATTGGACTGTACGTCAGCAATGTTTTACGGCTAGACGTCTATGCGTGATGAACGCCAGCGGTTACACCGTAGATAGGATTTTCATCAAAATTTATATACTCGGATTGAGCTGGCTGAATCCTTGAATTAAAAAGATTAAACATTTTTGTGGGGTACTTTACACGTTTACATGAAAAATATTTTCAATTGTTTTTCAAAAATGGCGCCAAATTTGTTTTCAAGTTTTTGATCGAGTAGAGTAAATTGGTTTATTAAACCTGCCCGATTCCGATTTTCGTTGGATTCTCTGAATTTTCGAAAATAGCTAAGGTTCAAACTTCTTTCAGTGACTATCTACGACTACAATATTGAAGATACTTCATAACGAAATTAGTTCTTCGAATCTAATCTCAAAATAAGTTTGTATGAGAAAACAAATTTATGAAAATTCGTAGTTTTGAGTTTTTCTCGTAATTTTTCGTGCAATGAAAGCAATTATGCTTGTTTTAAATAAGTTTTTCTCAAAAATGACTGATTTGTGAAGTACCCTTAGGAAAATGGCATATGTCAAATATTTGTTGAACTCTGTGAATTTTTGAAAATTTCAAAATTTAAAAATAGCGCCAGAAATTCTGATATTCATGATCGCTAACATTAGTTTCCTTGCTACTTATTCTCGCTGTTGAAATCATTGTTCAGTAAGTTAACAGTTTCCTTCACGACCTTGTTGAAATAAAGTCAAAATGAATAAGAATGAGGTTTGGCAGAAAGGTGGCGTAAATTTTATTGCCGGGTAAAAACTGACCCAAAGATACGAATAACACTTCATCAAACAAGCGTAATTCGTGCCGTCTCGGGATCAATTAGCTATATAACCTCTCATCCTCTAGGTTGAGTACACAAGCCCCTAAGATTTCTGTGAGCGGATATTTTAAAACTACCGAAAAAAAAAACACTGCGGCAGGAATGATCCGACAATTGGTAAGATGATGGTTAAGGTTAAAATTTGATGTAATAAAAAGTGCGTTACGTCTTTTTCAGGTGGACCACTTCAGTTTCAGCAACAATGCCACCTTTAAAATGAGATACCTCATCAATGACACCTTCTGGCAACCTGAAATAAATGCCCCTATATTTTTTTACACGGGCAATGAAGGAGACATCACGATGTTTGCTGAAAACACCGTAAGTATCGCACTGCTTTCCTATGCTGTGCAAGTTGTTGTATCTAACTTTTGCTACCAATTTCACATTATGAAGTTAAGTAGCAAAGTTCGATGTGTTGACATAATCCATGTTCTAAAAACTTTTAGCATCTGCAAGTTATTGAAGTTAAACAAATATCCTGACCTGGCAAAAATGTCAAATCCGGTTATGGCCTTGATTGTGGCAGTATTTGCACACATTCGTAGAAACAGAAGTACAAAAAATTAGAATGTCTATAGTAATTCGCGCTCTGTGAAAAGGTGTATTTTTGAATTAAAAACTATTCGTGCTGAGACGTAGGTTTCATTTGAAAACATGTTTGACACTGAAGTCTGTCTCTTTCTTGAATCTTTAAATATAACGAAAAAAATGAAAGAGATTTCACAATTGATTTCTTCGTCAGAAATTAAAGTGTTATGAACAAACTTGTAGCTTGAATTGGTGGAAATATTTTACCAGGAAAGCTGTATTTAAATAGACTACAAACGTCCATTTCTTGAATTTAGTGTACACAAGTAAATGCTTGTTAATGTGCTTAGAGTATAAACTGTTTGCATTTCCCTAATCATGCGAATTCCTGAAGCCCGTAACTGAATAAATTAAACCTTTTCCTCCAAAACAAAGTATAGAGTAAATGAGGAGTATTAGGTAATTAAACTTTTGCCGGAATGTAGTCTACGAATAGGGCTTCTGGGCTATTTTTTTCAGTTTTGCCCCCCTGTCTTCTCAGTTCCATCTATTGACACATAAAAGACTATTTTTCACGTTGTTTTCAATTCTTCCGATCCCTAACATTAGAACTGAAATGACTTTAAGAATATTGCAGAAGAGTAAAACTTGGTCTTCAGGCAAATTTTCGTTGAAAAAGTTGCAGCCATATCATTTGAGCGATTCTGAATTTTTAGTGCATTTTCATGAACATTTTTTTGAGTTTTTGAAAAACTTCGTTCAAAATCATTTGAAGCACTTCTCACAAATGCAATAACGTTTACAAAACTCAAGAAACGTATATATCGACAATTGCGAGAGGCATTTAAAAAAAAATACATTTGCGCAATTTTTGGAAAATACGTTAAGGTCATAATCATTTATCTTTATCCATACAAAACATGCAAAGAAACAAAGTCGTAGCAGATTTCGAGAAAATATCGTTTGACGTTTCTGAAAATTAGAGAATATTCCAACTTCCGAGTGTCAGTCATTGAATGGCATTGGAATTTTTTGCATCGAAATGGAAAATAACCAATTTGGAATAGAATAGAAGGGCGGTCAACGCAAGAGGAAATCTGTTTTAATATTTCTAGAAACTCAAGTTCTAATATTTACTGATGAAACAAATTGCGATCGTTGCCGATACGAGAAAGAACGTGATGTTGTAGCACCACTATTATAGTTTAAAATATAAATGTTATAGTTTCTCGTAATAATTTCCATTTTCATGTACAGAATGTCAGTATCCTATGATCACCCATAACACCATCCCGGACCTAACATCCTATTCAAAGTCTGGTTTGGAACTTGATGGAAATGGCATTTATAAAGTCGTTAAATTAGTTGTAAAAAATTGAACATTTCAACAATTTGTAGGAACGCTCTAGGATTTATTATTTATATGACAGGATACTAAGAGTTTGTAGTTATACTTCAAAATACCTCTGTAAACTTAGAACATTTTTATTCTAAAACTGAACGTTTTTTTCTGAATGTTACATTGAGGTGGTTCAATATATTTTAAAATTTGAATAATAAACTAAAATATTTCATTTAACTTACAAAGAATTTGAAAATTGATAGTTGAGTCGACCATCAATATATATTTTAGAATTGTTAGAATATAAGGATGGAAATCATTATATCCATTAAATAAATGCCCAACACATTGTTTTCTCTATTATATTATTGATTTAAAAATAAAAATAATTTTTCAAAACATCAGATTTTATTTTAAAATGCAATATTTTTTAAGTTCTTAAAAACCAGTGTTATTTTTCATGTACCTAATAAATAATTTGTAAATTTGACCTGCCATCATTTAAAAATCTGTCTTTTTGATATTATACCTTAATTTTTAGGGTTTCTTGTGGGAGACGGCAAGTGATGACTTCGCTGCTCTAATTGTATTTGCTGAACATCGCTACTATGGAAAGTCTTTGCCCTTTGGAAATGAATCCTTCTCTGTAAGTGTACCCGAAGGGACTCTGATAGTAATTTTGTATAAATAATTTTCGAACTCGAGCACAAATACAATTAGTATTGAAACTGTAATTCATGCCTGGAGGATGCTTCTTTTGAAAGGCATCCCTCATTCTTTCACGAGCTTTTGGTTATTTATCGTCGCCGAATTTACTAGTTTTAATAGCGAGTATAATGTCCACAGAGTCCTGAGAAAGTTGGATATCTGACTTCACAACAAGCACTTGCAGACTATGTGGATCTGATAAATCACTTGATGGAAAATTTGACTTCACCTGTGCCTGTCATTGCGTTTGGTGGTTCTTACGGAGGCATGCTAGCTGCTTATTTCCGTATGAAGTACCCACATGTTGTCCAAGGGTAAGTACATTCTCCTGTCTGTTTCTGAACAACAACCGTACACACGATTTTCACGAAAATGAATTCGGCGATCGATCTGGCTCATGTCGCGGTTCCTCGAATTTGAAAAGAATCTCCTAATTTTGGGGAGTACTTATCAAAAATTCCCTAGGGCATTTTCAAAAGTTGGTTCGAAATTTTCTTTTTTGCTCGTCAAACAAAGATAATGGAAAAGACGAAAGTTCCATTTTCCTTAAAACCTCTGAAATTTCGAACGTTGCAGCAGTTAAATTTTTTAACTCCTCTTAGAACTATAGATTATGGACGACTTGATGTATTGTTCTTCAGTATTAATCTTTAACTAATGTCGTATACATTGCTTTCGAAATGTGTAGTATTCGCGTAATTGTAACAAATTTTAAAAAATACGTAAACTATTTTTTTTTCAAAGACTTCATTTTTTTAATTGTCAGCTTGAATAGAGCAAAGTTTGCAGACGTCAGATTTTCATTAAAACCTCTGCCATTTAAAAAATTCCATTGTTATAAACACTACATTATTAGTCCAGTTCGGTCACATTGTGACCACCGCCTCTGTTCCACGTAAATGTACAATAACCACTTATTCACAGACGGCTGTGGCAGCAGTAACGGGGGGGGTATATAAAGTGTGTCGGATGGAAGCAGAAAACAGTGCAGTACTTGTCGCAATGCAGAAACTGAGAGATTTATCGGACGTCCAAAAGGGCATGATATAATTGGCTGACGGGCCAAGGAAGGAAGCATTTCCGAAATTGCTAAGTTTGTAAAGTTTCAACTTGGCGATATCCAAAACCGGCGCCGAGGCAACCATGGGCTGTGGATGACGGGAGAGAACGACGTCTACGGAGATGTGTACGGGAGGGTATACTGCGATTTTTGTAGGAAGAGCTCTCAAGATAACTCAAATCCCATCTTCGCGATGGAATATGTCACGGCATTTCGTATAATTCACAGTCGTTCCGCTGGATTTCGCACGATCGCGACCGTATGAAGCAGTGCTTGTGATCATGCGACTTCTACCGGCAAGACCGAGAAAATGCCGTGACATATTCCATCGTGAAGATGGGATTTGAGTTATCTTGAGAGCTCTTCCTACAAAAATCGCAGTATAAGCATGCAGCTGAAGAGGAACTGACTGTTCAGAGCTACCAACAGGGTCTCAACATCCGATCAGCGAACGTTGCTGCGTGTGGGCCTCCACAGCAGGCGCCTGTGCCGTGCTGACTGCTATTCATAGGCGACGAAGGCTGGCATATGAACGCAAATACCCAACTGGACGTCTATGGAGTGGCGGTTGGTGGCCTTTCACATGAATAAAGTTTTCTGCTCCATCGTTGGCGTATACAGCGTGAAACGTCTGAACGCAAAAGCCATGCCACAATCGCCGGATGGGCCCAGACTGGAGAAGGGAACATGATGATGTGAGGAATGTTTTCGTGGCATTCCCTCGGTGATCTGTCTGGAGGAGAATTCTAGCGACCGGCTGCTCTAATCGGTAGTTTTCCGTGTTTTCTCCGATCAACACCAGACGAATGTCGGAGCAGTACCCTAACAAACGGGCCACGGACCGCGCGCGATCTTTCCTTCCTCTTCCTTGTCCTGTCCTATCCTCTCTCTCTCTCTCACACACACACACACACACACACACACACGCACAGTAACATGCACTACACCACCACACATGCCGGGAAACCGTTCGGGAGCTTAGAGCTTGCGGTGCCCCGCTGGTGGGAGATACCTGGTTGAGGGGAAAACCCCGATAGTCGAGGGTAAGTCGGCGCCGGATCTCGCCATCCAGTGGGGAAAAGATCACTGCTACCTCCCGATGAAAAATCACGCACTACACTTACGGGACCAATGACTTTGGTAGTTGACGCGCCCGAAATCACGAACAATCAATCAGCCAATAAATCCTCAGTGATCTCATTGTGGAAGGAACAAGAGATCAACACAAGTTTTCAGTCTGAGAACCGTGGTCACCCTACTTGCAGATCGTTTTTCCTCAGCAAGACTGCATCTTCCAGCAGGACAATGCAATGTGTCGTACAGTTCACAGTGGACATGCGTGGTTAAATGACCACCAATGTGAGTTTACAGTATTTCCCTGGCCACCAAACTCCCCCCTCCCATTACAACCCAATTGAGAATTTGTGGGACCATCCTGTCGCACCATGGAACCTAGTGCAGCTGGACCCGGCACTGGAATCGGCATGGCTCCACATCCCTGTGTAGGAGGTTATTCAGGAGATTTTAACAGCTGTTCACATTAACGTGACTGGACTGTGTAAATGGAGATATTTTTAATAATGAAATATGTTCTTAAGGATTAGATTTTTAAATCATTTTTGTACCCTTTGATCCAAATGTATTGTTTAGGAACTTGAAAAGTTTCCACAAATGCTTCAGAAAGTCAAAAACAGCTCCATTTTTACTTCACCTCCCTATGCTGCAGTATGTGGAGGAAAATTTCAGTATGTGCAGTATGTGGAGGAAAATTGGTATAATCTCAACAATATGATCTCGATTTTTGGTTGTAAAATCAGTGTTAAGGTTCTTTTTTGCTGTAACTTCATACACACGTCAAATTGAAATCTATTAGCACTGTTTCAGAGATGGTTAAGATTGGTGTAAGTGAAGAAGCGATAGGAGCCCGATTAACCCTTGCGAGGGCCTTGGTGTGGTCTTCATGTGCGAGCACTTGCAATAAAATTCACTCTTATTATTCAATCCTGATTTTTGCTGAGGGACGAGGAAAAAACAATTTAATTTTATACTCAAAAAATGTTGCCAAACAATATTCAAGACAAATGTTGATGTGAATTGCTTTTCACTGAGTCACAACATGCACAATTAAGTAGGGTTACTTCATAAAATTTTCTCAGACAGTGCAAGTCGCACAAAAGAACTAAGATTAGTATTTTACATTTTCTATTTATATACACAAGAAAGAGTATCCAAATTAAAGAATCATTGAGACCTGTAACTGGCCATTAATTTAATTACAAATAAAAAATATGCTATGACTTTATATTACATAATTTTTACTCCTCTATGGAGGCAAAACTATTTCTGTCCTGTATGCAAGGGAAACACTTGTGTATTGTATAAAATATTGTTTATGATTTATTTACATTCATCTTCCATTATTCAAAAAGCATATTTTTAGTCAGTGCTGAAACTGAAACTATTAGATGAAAAAATTCTAATATAATGCAAGTAGTTAATTTCTTTCAGATTTATTGAATGTATTGTATTTAATTTTAACTTTCAAGTATTATAAATACTTAGAAATGTGTACCTGTTCAATTATGTGTTGGAGGCAAAATATTACATTTCCAAAATGCAACAAAATATTTTATATACAAACAGTAGGTTACTTGTCAAATATTAACACACCTTGTTTCAAACTGGTTCAAAAATTATAAATCTTAAATTTTTATGTATTACAATATTTTGAAGAAAAGATGAGAGAATTAAGCAAGTAGTATGCAATTTGCAACTTTTTGAAAAAGTTCCATTTGCATTCTTTACTTTTTCTTTTCAGGAGCCTAAGATCCACAGTTTCCAAGTAGAAATACATATTAGAGATAATGCATTTATTCTCCCTAAAATTGTTTTAGAACTGATTATATTATTCACAAAGTATGAAGTATTTCTATGGGCAGTGATAGCACATACTCGCATTAGAAAGTCTGTAATCAAAACTTTATTAACCAGGAGTTTGTCCAGCCCAGTTGGTGACAGGTTTTTTTTAGGCCAGCTAAATAGCTGGATTGAAGCCTGGATGAGAATTCCAGAGGTCAGCTGCTTTGATGAATCATATATGTGTTTTCCTCTGATCAATTGGACAGTGTTATGCATCAACTGGCTAAGCACCATTTTTTAAAAAAATTAGATATGGATACTATCAGTTGCATTGGGCCATGTTCTAGGTGTATGCAAAATTTTGGTGCCAAATCTTTAAAAATAGCCTGATAATGAAAAATGTAAATGCCAACAGGGATTTTATGTTTCGCAACAACCGGCTATAAATTTAGATCTTCAAATCTGCTGTTCTTAATTTCTCATTATGCAGGTAAGCGCCAGATATTCTACTCATGTTTGTGTAGTTTGGAACTTCAGTAAATGAAATAATTAAATTACATTTTTAGAGCTGAAAATGTAATAAAACCTTCGAACCCAATTATCTCAAAACTTGTATGATGTCGCATAGCCAGTTGATGCATAACTGTCCAATTTTAGGCAGATACCGTAGTAGTACCTTAGATAACAGGCCAAACTGCATGTGGTTCTTCCTTCTCCATCTAGCCCTTATTCTCAATCTTTGGCCAATTCCCATTTTATTCAAGAACAAGAATACCTATAATATGATAAACATTTATAATTTTGTTTTTTGTGGTATTTTTAATTGTTAAATATACAAATATCAGTTTAAACTGCATCTCATATTTCCAGGCCATGTTTAGATTCCTTCCCAACTCCTCTTACAATGACAAAATACTACTGACATCACTTTTCAAAGCCATAACAGTATACACAAATTACACAGGCAAAACCAAGAACAAGAACAAAAGAATTGAGTGTCAGAAAAACTGTGAACAGCTGAGTCCCTCAAACAATATAAATGTGCCATGAGTTGCGATAACAAGAGCAAAAAATCCAATGAAATAAATTTTCTGATGTCCCTTTAGATGACATATATCACCTTCCATAGTTTTGTAATTGCCTAGTCAAACAAAGTACCTGTTTTATTATTTGGTTGCTAACAACCTGTAGCGAAATATTATTATGAAAACAATGAATTTCTTCTTTTTCTTCAGTGCTATTGCTGCATCAGCTCCAATCTTCCAATTTCCTGGACTAGTGCCTTGTGGAATCTTTAACATTATAGTAACTTCAGATTTCAATACCACATCACCTGAATGTATGAAATCAATTCAGAAATCTTGGAAGACAATTGATACCTTTGCAGGTTCTGGTGAGTTTTAAGTGCTTTTGCATTAAAATTTATTATATGACATAGATTATTGCAGTTATGATTTGTGCAAAAACCTCTTTTTTATTTACAGACAGTGGTCGATTATGGCTCAATAAAAATTGGAAATTATGTAAACCTATAAATAAGACAGAAGATGGTCTTACTCTGAAAGCTTGGTTATCAGATGTTTTTGTGAATTTGGCAATGGTGAATTATCCATACCCAAGTAATTTCTTGGCTCCTTTGCCAGCATACCCAATCAAGGTTGGTTGTGAGTACAAAGTAAAGTGACTGCTCTTAACATTTGTTTAGTAATTGTATGGAGTGTTGCTATAAAATACTTAAAAAATTACCAGGAATAGGCCTCATTCCTTCGATGATGATAGTATTAAGGTGTCTTCATTTCTACTAACTCGCAGAATATTTATAACATGATCAACGTTTATAATTTTGTTTTTTGTAGCATTTTAAAATGTTAAAGATATGAACATCACTTTAAATCGCATTCATATTTCCAGGCCATGTGTAGATTCCTTCCCAACTCTTCTTACAGTGACAAAATACTTTTGACATCACTTTTCAAAGCATTATCCGTGTACACAAATTACACAGGCAAAACCAAGTGTCTCGATATCCAAGAAGATGCCAGCCCTCAATTAGGAGAAAGTGGCTGGGATTTCCAGGTAACAAACTAATTGTGAAAAATGTCCAATGTATGTACTTGATGCATTTCAAAAATAGTAATAATTTCATCCCATTTCTATATTAGGCTTGTACGGAAATGGTAATGCCAATATGTTCCAATGACACACTCAGCATGTTTGAAGAAGCTGAATGGAATTTCAAAAAGTATTCTGATGGCTGTTATCAGAAATGGAAGGTTAGACCCCAACCAGATCTTGCAATAAAAAATTATGGTGGTAAAGACATTTCTGCTGCATCCAATATAGTTTTCAGGTGAGTTTTTTAATGCCTCGAATGGTTTCAAAATCGGTTTTGGTTTTGAAACTGACCCTTATTTTCCTACATTTTTAATACAATGTGTGGGTTTTTCACTTATTGCTCAAACTTTAGTTCAAACAAAGTACAAGATTGGTATTTGTTAGCTTTTGCGAGAAATGTTGGTCATAACTGAGGCACCAGATAAATCAAAATAAAATAGTATTTTTTAAAGAAATAAACCTTTTGCAAAAATGCTCAAAAACTCTCGACACTCATTGTTTACTACAAGTCACTTTTCAAAATATGAAGCCAACCTAACAAATGTAGCAAAATTATGAAGACTTTTTAAAATTTACAAGTTTTTTTTTTTATAAATTTGTTTTAAAGAACAATATTAAGTTTCTTCAGCTAATTTGTCATGATCACTTACCTTGGGTACATCATTTAAATTTTTGTTGTGATCTGTCATTCAGTCACAAATTCACTCTATTGAGCAGTGATTAAATTTAAATTTCTCACTCTTTAAGTAATGATTTTAAACAAAATTTGGATGGCTTGTACAGGATCTTAAAAGTGAAGGTTAACTGAACCAATTACTGTTTAACAGTATCAAAACAAAAACTTGTTGGATGCCGAGTCAAGCTATCCACCCTTCACTGCCTCCTTCCATAATGCTAAAATGCCTACTTCATCCACCCTACCAACTAGCTCCCCTACTCCTATGATTACATACTTCTTACTTCCTAAACTAAAGAAATACCTTAATCTTTTAACACTTGGTAATAAAAATAAAGCACTTCAATTTACAGAGAAGATTTTGGTGTATTTTCCCCAAGAATATTGAAATGATAACTTTGTATAAAAAGTCTCAAAATTCAGGAGGACTATTGAAGCATTAATTTTCGTTTTATGTAATTTGTAGAATGTAGTCAGGTTGGAAACCTTTGTCACTTCATAAAACATCACACCTAAAATGCAATGCTTAAACTGTATTTTTCTTTTTTTACAGCAATGGCTTGTTGGATCCATGGGCTGGGGGTGGAGTACTTCGCAATTACTCAGACAGTTTAGTGGCAGTACTTATCCCAGAAGGTGCCCATCACTTGGATCTGAGGGCTAAAAATCCTGCTGATCCTGCATCTGTGATTAAAGCACGAGAGTTTCATAAGCATTACATACAGCAGTGGATCAAACAGTTCTACAGGCAGCATAAAATATTTCCACATTAAAAGCACTTTAAAAATGTGCCTAAAAGTGCAGATAACCCCGCAACAAGTATTCAGGGGGAGCTTTAAAACCCTGTTATTGTTAACTGTGATCTCTTTACCCTTTTTCTTAATGCGTATGTTCTGATATTAGTCAAGGGAGCAGCAATTACAGTCTTGTGGATTAAAATCCTTTGCAGTCTTTTTTTTATAAATCTATTATTATTAACAACAAAATAATTTATTATAAATACTGTACAAAAACATATCGTGGAACATATCATGATATAATAAAGAATTCATTAAGAATCCATTGTAAACAAATTATTCTCAAAAAAAAAAAAAATCCTGAAATGTAAGTTCGTAGAACAATAACTTTACACTACATATCCATTTTATACAATTACTAAAATCTAAAAACAACACTTTCAAAGTTTGCAGATGCCAAATAATGCACCTGAACTTTAAAGTTTATTGCTTGGCACTACACAGAAACCAGAACTTCGTGGTCTTCCATACTTGTGACAAAAAGGCATCTTGAGTTTACATCCAGCACATTAAAACACTCCTTTCTCACTTCTCATGTGCACGCATGTGCTTTGTTAAGTCACGTTTCTCTGCGTATGTTCTTTTACATATTGTGCAGTGAAACCTTTTTATGTTAAGATGCCGAAGAGTATGTTCTTTAAGCTTGTCAGCTCTACTAAATGATTTGGGACAAATTTTGCACAAGTGCTCACGTTCACCAGTGTGAGTCTGAAATGCAAACATTAGAGTCAAAGTTGAATTCATACAGAAAAAAAAATATATTGAATTTATTTATTTAAAAAGAACTCTTGAAACCTATCTTTATTACGCAATTCCATTATTACATTTATACTATTGGGAAGTAGGATATTACAAAACCACTTGTGTACTTCAAAATTGCCCTAATGGCATTTAAAAAAATTAAAACTACATTTATCATGCATTGAACATTGATCTGCAGGTTACATACTAACAGTTCCGACAGGAATCAAGGTATGTGATCTGCCTAATTAAATTAATGCTTGCATAACATATGCAAGATCCAGGTAATCTAGTAAAGTGAGCATTTACCAGGAGAGACTAAAAGGGGGAACTGCTGGAATAAGTTGCCCCAGAACCTGATTTTTAAGTGGGGCCCCCATAAAGAAATAAATGTCTTCCTCTCTAATCTAAATTTAACACTAAGTTATTCCTAAAGCAAGGAGAAATGAATTTTTTATGAACTGGGGGAGGAGGGAATGTGTTGTTTAAAATTAGGCATTCTTATAATCCTGAAATCTGAGACTGACAAAAAAAAATTCTTTTCAGACCTAATTTTCTCATTAACTATTCAATTCTTTGATCATACTGGTCAGTTGAATGAAGTATTTTTTCTCTTAGTGTTAGAAAACCTTTAAAAAAACAAACTCTTGCAAAATAATTGCAATAGAAAATAGACAAAGCATTTAATCTGGTGCTTTCTCGACAAATAAAGTAGGCTCACTTATCATAATTTTCCATGTTCTCCTGATGAAAAAACATTCTTCCAACATTTGTTGGCTGTAAGAAATATTTAACAACTTTGTGTATAGTTATTTATGACTTAATAAAAGCAGAGTTGTTTTTGAACACAAATGTTTTTTTCCAACTGTTCTACATATTTATTTCTAATTCATTATCAAATTTCAGAAATGAAAGAGGAAGCTAGGGAAGATGTATATTATGACACGTTTCAGCTTGAAAGAGACAATGAATAAAGCAGTGTAAATACTATACTGTACAGCCATGTGTACTAAAAACATTAAGGGGAGTAAGGATATCAGGAGATTAAACGTACTGTATCATGGAATGTTCTGGAGTGACAATGGTAAGAGTGAAGAAACTGACCAAAAAACTAGATATTAGAGGAGAAAAGAGTTTTACTAAATGAAAAATAAGAATATCATGAACATCCCAATAGTAACCAAAGTACTAAAACACTCAACATTTTAGTATTACATGTACTCAACATTTTAGTATTACACACCTTTTCGTGATTTTTCAAATGTGAACTGCTAATAAATTTGCGAGGGCACTGACTGCAACTTAATGGCCTGGCTCCACTGTGAGTCATATAATGTTTGTTCAAATAATCTGCTCGGCTAAAAGTTTTGCCACACATCTGCAACAATCAAGAGTAATTTTATACATTCAATCTAAACATTACATTACCAGCAAACTACTCTAAATAAATCATTGAATTCTGTCAAAGATATTTTTTTTATTATTATTATTTGTAATGCATTGTTATATATATGCTTTATACATGCATTGTTAGGCTGCAGGCACATGAGCATTGGATTATGGATGTTGCGCAGCTCACTCGTGTGCCATGCCCCATTCACATCTGTAAAACTGCAATGAATGCATTTTTACATTCATTAAAGTGTGTTCATGTGTCTGTGGTCTTGTAGTTAAAATATCCATAACATTTAATGAGAAAAGCCATGTAAGTTTCACTTCCATATTTTTGTTGTTTGTAAATACTGGAGATTAAACTAAGATTTCAGTTCTCAAAGCAACCTCTCAAAATACAACTAGAAATGAATAAGCAATAGCAAAGCTTATTCCAAAAACTAAAAGAAACTTATTTTATCTATACTATTTTAATCAAAAAAATAAGTCTCACATCACAAACAGCTTCTTTTTTTCCAACATGGGTATCCATATGTCGTTTGTAGCTAAGTTTAGTCATAAATCGTCTGTTGCACAGTAAACAATTAAAGCAACCCATTCCTCCATGCTCCAGTCGACAATGTTCTTGCAAGCTTTGAATTGAGCTGAAACTCTGAAGAACATTTTGCAATAAATAATTCTTCAACTTAAGAACTTTCTCAATACTTATCACACACAGAGCAAATATATTATACAAGGGGCACCACAAGCTGATAAAATTGCCTTTAATTATCATAAAGTCGATAGAGAAATTATAAAAAAAAAAATTCAAAATTTCACCTTCACAACATTTAGCAAATTACATAAACAACAGGCTCAATTAAAGTAACTGAATGAAGTGACACCCTATTTACTTAAACCATGGGTAACAAGGAATATAAATGAACATATGATTTACCCTGGGACACATGTCGCACTGCTCCTTAGCAACATGTTTACGACTTAAGTGGACCTCCAAACTCTGAGTTGTTGAGAAAGATTTATCACAATCCTTACATTTGAATGGTTTTCTTTTCTCTTTTTCTGTTTTCACATTAACCGATGGCTTATCCGAATTGTCAGAAGCTACTACAATATGCATAACACTCAAATTGTCATTCAAAACAGTCTCTTCTTCAATGTAAGTTTTCAAAATCAGTGGATTCATATCAGTATTCAAAGATTTTATTTCCTCATTTCTTTCTTCACTCTCAACAACCAAAGTTTCACTATTATTCACTTCAATGAAACGCTCTTTACAAATATTTAAGTTTTTAGTTCTTTCACAAATTGACAAATCTCTATCAGCTACAGAATCAACAGTAATAATGTCTTCAGCATCCACTGGGCTGTTTCTAAAATTGTCTACACTATCACAAGGCAGTGCCAGTTTTTTATCATTAGTTTCTTGAATAATGGATTCAGTAGATGCAACTATATTCTCCCCAGTAATGGCAGCCAGCGTAGCAGGGTGACAAGTAACAATTATGTCCGTTGAAGTTCCATTACCATTGCTTTGCACAACAAAAGTTGCATTTTGATCTCCTTTGATATTCTCAGAAGCTTCTGGGTCTGTCCAATCAATGGCGTCTCCTGATTTTTCAAATACACAGGCTTCAACGAGAGATCCTAGTTGATCTGATACATGATGTTCATTAACATCGCTCTGCTTTACTTCAATAAATACAGAATTAAAATCAGATGGTGTTTGCACTCCAACATCAAGATAGCTTTCATGCCCAGGAATATTTGTTCTTGATAACAATGCCTGTAAGAAATTAATTTTTCAATTAAATTCCTAATAATCCCTTATAATTATGGTTTATGACTTGAATGGAAAGTTCTCATACATACCTGTAAAGTTTTCATGAACTGGTACATTAGACAATGAAATTTGATTTGCACAACAAAGTCAACAGTGGCCACTTGTAGCTGGACTGAATATGAGTTCAAAAATCCACATTCTGAGAGCTGCAACATTCAGAGTGAAAGCACAAAGCATCCTGTGACTGTTACAGTTGTAAACACAATTTTCTAGCACAAATGAGAGTACAAACCCCTTTAAAGAAAACTTCTAACGCATTTGCAAGGTCATTTAAAGAATCAATGGAACCCATATCTATTGAAAAACATTAAATCTTCAGTTATTTATTATTTCTTGCTTGACTTCAGTCACAGGTTATGTTATTCACAAACTTTATTGTATTTTATTCACTTAAAGGGACTGCTACAAACCACTTGAACGTTAATGTCACAGGGAAACACAATGAGAGTTGACTATCTTATTAAAAGTCGTTTTCTATAATCAATTGTAATATCAAAATAAACTTCCATCGTAAATCGAAAATATACTCCACGGATCACTGCCTTCTTTTTTTCTTCATTTGTTTAGCGACACCATAGCAACGGCTGTAAGACACCACTGTTACCAAATACACGGTATTCGTGCCGTGCTTATTGCTATTTTCTATAATGCTATTATCTTTTGTCTTTGCATGAATGCATACGTATGTTATTGTAAAGAAACCTTAAAAATATTTGATCCACAAACTATTTACTTTTGAACTCATTAGTTCGTGAAGTGCCGTAAAATATGACAGACGGAGTTGAAAGCAAATGACAGTATGTTGCAAGAGCTGACATTGCTGTCATGATTTTCTCTTACGTTAAATCAATACCGAAGAGAACTTGAATTCCGAGTACTTTAAATGTAAAACTGTAATTACTGAATATCTTATAAAATGCCCGTACGTATGTGACACAGCATGTTACTATTCAGTTTTCATTTTTTGAGCTTATTCTTGATAACATTTTTTTGATACTCAGTTCTTGAAATATTTATTGCATGTCACAATTTTCCCCCTTCAAGATAGTTCAATTTTATTAACTCTACACACTATTAACAAACTTTTGTAATTGCATAGAATCATCATTATTCTATAAAAAAATCTCATGACACCTCTTGCATTACATCATTTTCAGCAAATGTTATTGCCCTATTTTTCTTTTAACATTTTGATATCATGTTTTAGAAGTTATTAGATGATGGAGTGGTTGAAAATGTGAGAGTTGTCGTACGCATTCGCCCTTTGAGTGAAAAAGAAACAGAGTCAGGATATCGCCAGATTACGAATGTGGATTCTGTAAACAACAGTGTATCAGTTGAAAATCCTCAAGCAGCTGATGGGGAACCTCCTAAGATATTCACTTTTGATGCTGTTTTTGATACAGATTCAAGACAGGTAATGTATCTGAACTACATCTTATTAAGAATTCAGTGAAGTTTTCTCTTAGAGAAGAAGACAAAAGTTCTCTTCTGAGATTTCATCAACACTGTTCTTTGAGTTGCATGATTTGCATGACTAGTAAAAAATTGGAAGATATTACAGTAAAACGTCATAAGACAGTGAATCAAGAGAAAGATATTACAGCTTAATTTGGTTGAATCGATAATTTATTTTTATATAAACAAAGATGAATGTTCTTTTCTGCAGTTGGATGTTTACAATGAAACTGCCCGACCTATTGTTGACAAAGTTCTACAAGGATATAATGGAACAATTTTTGCATATGGTCAAACAGGAACTGGTAAAACGTACACAATGGAGGGCAATTGTTCAGCTCCTGAACTCAAAGGCATTATTCCCAATTCTTTTGCCCATATTTTTGGTCACATAGCAAAAGCTGAAGAACAGAAAAAGTAAGTAGAATTTTGTATAGAAATATTTTGTTCATATTTTATTTAGGCTACAGTTACTCCTTTTATAATTAATTTATATTCAACTCTTTGACTTTCTGCAGATTTCTTGTTCGTGTTGCTTACATTGAGATTTATAATGAAGAAATTCGTGACCTATTAGGAAAAGATCAGAATGTTCGTTTGGAAGTGAAGGAACGTCCAGATATTGGAGTGTATATTCGTGATCTATCTGGCTATGTAGTCAATAATGCAGATGACATGGAGCGAATTATGACTTTGGGTAAAAAGAATAGTGAGTATCATTCAAATACAATATTTGTTAATATTTCTGTTAAGCACAGTAAAACACACCTAAGATGAAACATGACATGTGATGGGAACACATTCGTGACTATTCAGAGCATTTGTTAAATGACCAATAAGTCGCATCCCATCCTGTCTACAATTCTTGCACTGGTAGTTTATCCTTTATTTTGATACTGTTGTATTTGATTTCCATGCTGATATTGAGCCAGCAATGAGAAGAATATTTATTTGGTTATAACCCATTATTCTCAGAACTATTGCTTTCTAGTTACTTATTGTAATATGCTTCAAATAAAGGAAGTTGTGGAGGGAAAATGTATGTAGAGTGAAACTGCATAGTGTTAGGTAGTATTCACATGTTAGGGTTAAAAAGATAGATGTATTGGGTAAAGAGCCTTAATTTAGTCTATAGTTGCCAACAAACAGAATGATGAAGATAGAAACAAAATTGAAGAAAAATTGATTTTATTGTGGCATTGTCATCAGCCATAAATCTTTGCAGTCAATTTAATATTTCCCCTTCACATTGTTGTGTCTTGTACAGTCTTCTTGACATCTCCACACCAAGGGTTTAATTTCTCTTATTCAGTAACTTCTCCTTCCCCTATTTCTTGTACTACCTTCTGTATTTCCTTCAATTATTATTTTCAGTAAACTTGAATTGTTTTTCAAAATATACCTCTAACAGTTTGATTATTTGTTCATATTAGGATTGTTTTGATTTTGAATTTCTTTATCATTCTCTCCATCCATGTAATTTATTTTCAATTTTTTTTAATCCAAAGCCATATTTCAATGCTCTTCAAGAACTTTTATCTTTTTCCTCATATATCAGAGCCTAGGTTATCATAGATAACACCAGATGAAGCACTTCTTTAGGCTCTTTCTTGACATCATCAAAAAGATGTCAGGCAAAAGGTACACTGTACTGTTGATTCTGTTTTTTCCCCTGTTTTGAGTATTTTAATGATGATGGAATGATGAAGGATGTGCAGGATCTTATCTTCAATTAAAACACTAGCCTACCTCTTCCACCACTGGGGTCTAGATTTGATCCTGGACAATTCTTGTGGAATTTTGGTTTGTAAAGTAAGCTTTTTGCAGGTTTTTTCAATTTCCCATTTCTTCTGGCTCTGATTCCACCATTTCTCTATCAATTACTTCTTTGATATTGTTGCTATCATCTCTTCATTAAATCATCACTCATGGACCTCTATGTCTTCAACAGTTCAAGGGCTCTTAAACCATAATCAAACAATCGATAATAAATAATACAAATAAATAAATTATTATTTATTATAAATTAATGAATTAAATCAATTAGTCGGTCAATGAATCAATCTTTAATTATCTAACATTACAAATATTGAAAAATACACTAGAACAATTTTAATTCAACTCCATATTTCATAATTTCAAAAACGTTCTTCATATATTACTCAATGGTTTGACATTTGTTAGTTTTATGCATTAGGAATGGTTGGAGCTACTGCTATGAATGCACAGAGTTCTCGATCACATGCTATCTTTACCATTACTATTGAAAATGGTGACATGGGTGATGATGGCAAACAACACATCAAGATGGGAAAACTCCATCTAGTGGATTTAGCTGTAAGTGATGAGTCAAAATATTTAAAAATATTTAATATTGAATTAGAAGTGGATAGTTTAATTTACCCTACTGAATTGCAGGGTTCAGAAAGACAGAGCAAGACTGGAGCTACTGGGCAGCGGTTTAAAGAAGCTACAAAGATCAACTTATCACTATCAGTACTTGGAAATGTCATTTCAGCATTGGTAGATGGTAAAAGTACACATATTCCTTACAGGAATTCAAAATTGACACGCCTGCTTCAGGACTCTTTGGGTGGTAATTCCAAGACTGTAATGGTAAGCAATACATACAAATTTTTAATTGATCTATTATATCTTTGGTTATATCTGATATCTATAAAATCTTTGGTTTTGTTTTCTTATTTTTTATTATGTTCCAATGCAACTGTGTTTTGAAATTGTATAAAAATTAATCAATATAAATTAATAAACATTACTTTAGGTAGCAAATGTGGGTCCGGCCGATTACAATTACGATGAAACTATCAGCACCTTACGATACGCAAGTCGTGCAAAGAACATTAAGAATCGAGCTCGTGTTAATGAAGATCCAAAAGATGCACTTCTGCGACAGTTTCAAATGGAAATTGAAGAACTCAGAAAGCAACTCGAGGATGGGACTAGTCCAGGCAGTGGTGCAGGTTAGATTGCAATTTTTTCTTTGTGAATAGTGACTATTGTCTTAAAATTTCTCTCTGTGTAACTGTGTAAAATAGTGCAGTAACTCTTTTCTAAACACATTTAGTTTCACAAAAACTATATCCAGTTTAAAGAGAGGTTCATGATATAGAAATGTTAAATATAATACTAATACAAGGACGCTCTTGGCTAATGCAAATGCTGTCTGCTTCAATCCGTGGCCAATCCAGTTGGAATTTGTGGTGAATAAAGTGAGCTTGCAGCCAGTTTTCTCAGGATTTTCCTGTTCCCTCTACCTCTTATTCCATCTGTGGATACGAGTGTGTGTGTGTTTGGGAGGGGAGGGAGAACCATAGCTCCCCTCCCCTTGTCTACATATATTTTTCATTTTATTCAAATTTAATTTCTCACATTACTACATCTGATTTTTCATCAGAAAAACTCTTATTGTCAGGCTCTGGTAGTGAAAAAGTGGGTAAAGCTCATTTCTGTATGTTGTAATTTAGTTCCTCTATTATATTGTAAATTCATCCAAGTTTTGTGCATCCATGATACCGAAAAATCAATTGACAGGAAAATGTCTGTCCCTCCATCAACACTAGCACCTCAACCTCTCAGACAATTTTCTCCAAAACTGATATTTTCTGAATTATGTTAATGAACACAAGGCTCTGTGAGTTTGAAACGGATCCTTTGATTTTTGGAGGTACTTTACATAAAGCTTCAACATTTTCAAAATTTTCTCACAAATGTCTCAGCATTGTTTATTAAACATTGTCCTTGGATAGTGTGAAGAACTCTATCCAAGGACTTTAAAAAATGGTGCAGGTCACATTTTCGTTAAAATCACTAAATTTGTGAAAATTGCAAAAATTCAAATTTTTTCATTCTTCCTACAACTACAATATTATTGAAGATGTTGATTTTTGTCCTTGAGGAAATCTGTTTTTCAAAGTTAAGTCTTGAAATAAGGTCACTTTTCAGTAATATGAATAGTCATAAACTAGTTTTGCTTGAAATATAGGCAGTTTTTGATCAATTATTTTCTCAAAAATGGCTCCAAATTCCTTTCATGTGTTTAGTAAAGGATGGTAAAAAATCCATGCTGGTCCCATTTTCAGTGAACTCCCTATGTTTTTAATTTTAAAAGTACAATATTGATGACAGAGATTTTTTCTTAAAATGTGGAGGGTGGGGAGTGATGGCACCGTGCATGATATCAGGCCATACCATGTGTAACAGTGAAACACACTGGGATGATTTTGATTTTGAATTCTGATTTTACTAGAAAAAAAATCCTTACATCTAAACTTCCCCTAATTTTACATTAGAGTGGGTGTTGACCCCAGTTGGTTGGGTGAGCTAAGTACACAATGTTCTTGTCCAACATGGATGCAAGGGACTTTCACTTTGGACCAATAACGTTTCACAGGCCACAATAAATGATGCCGTGGACCGCATGTGGCCAGCTGAATAACCCTGTACTAGGTGGTAGTAAAGCTATGTTTCTCCATGTCCATCCAATGTTTTGAAGTATTCCTGCTATCATCTTGTCAGTCTGCCTCTGTCCCTCATGTCTGCTGGTCTATAATTTAAGCCATCAATGCCTTTAGGTATCAGATACAAAAATTATCCAAAAATCTTATTCAATAAATGTATATTTTTCATGTGTTTCTCATGCTTCTTGATTCTATAGTATAGTCAGTATAGTTTTATTAAATATATTTGATTAATTCATTAATAATATATTACCATTGATTATTCAGAAGAGCCATACAGTGATGGTCTCTCAGATTCTGAAGATGAAGGCAAGGGAGATGCTGCAGCTCGCCGAAGAGCTAGACGTAGCAGACAGATGATGTCTGCTGATCAAATAGAAGATCATGAAATCACGGTATGCATAAGTCAGAATGCATCGAAAGTTAATGTTACAAAAAATATGTCAAGATCCATTCAAATAATTCTCATAAAGTTCTAAAAGAGCTTCAAATAATTAGAAACAAATTACTTTAAAAAAACAAAAGGAAACATAATGCACTACTTGTATTGTCAGAAAGTCATGTTTTCTTCTGATAAAATAAAATGCAATATTAATTGAACTATCTTGTATGTTTATGGCAGGGCTTTCCAACTGGTGGTCTGCAGGCTGCCTGCTGTATCTTTTTGTGTGGCCCATGACTGCTTTGAAAAATTTTATTATACCAACCAAATGCAATACAATTGCACAATTCATCTTATTTTTATTTAATGATATATTAATTTTCTTGTTGTATGTACATTAATCATTAAGTAAGGTGAATAAAAGTTGTATCTAATATATATTTGTTTCAGTATAAGTCTTGGTAGTTAAGGTTAAAAAAAAAAAATTCTTTAATTTCAATGTGGCCCGCAGCTTAACTAAAATTTGATATGTGGCCCATAAGCCCTTCAAAGTTGGACAGCCCTGGTTTATGGCAAAGCTTTTAGGTATTCAGGAAACTATTGTTTGCTGTGTATTTTAATACAATTGTGTATTGGTATTTATTTTATTTCTCACCTTTCACATTTTGGTGACCGAACACTTGTGAGTCACAATCTGTCACTAGCTTTTACATGAATAAGATAATGATGCCTAATTGGTGATTTGCACCCACAGGTGTGTTACAGTATTTTGTACTTGAACCTGATTTTGTGTTACCTGGATATATTTTGCCAGAATTTTACAATAGGCCAAGATATTTCCATATAGATGTGGAGACAGGGACAAATGAACTGCGATAATGCTTTTTTTGTTATATCATATAAAAATAAAAGCTTTCTTTAAAACAAGCCTTTGAAGTTGTAAACAACTAACAGTTTCTGAAATCTTTGTAAATTATACCATTTTTCAGTGAAACTAATATCAAATCTAATGTAACTCTACTAATATCAAAACCATTTTTAAACAAAATGTTTTCATAGTAATAAAATAAAATAAAAAATACAATATCACAGTGATGAAAATAGTCAACATTCTTGGGTACTGGCAAAGTTTGAATGCAGAGGATTGAAAATTCTTTTAGATGTTCATGTTCTTTCCAATAATATTTAAGTTGGGTTTTCAACTTGGAATACCTAGTTGTTACAAAGTTATGTTTTCTAAAATTATTTTCATTATATTGTTGTATTGATTAATGCACTTTATGGTAGGCTTTGAGCTTCAATCTGGTATATTTGAGTCTTGTCCTGCTTAGGAGGAGCCAATAGAAAAAGTTGAAGTAGAAAAAGAAGAAGAAATAGACCCTGAGAAGGCACAACAAATGGAGCAAGAAAAAGAGAAACATGAATATGAACTTAAGAAAACACAGTGAGTGAATTTTCAGTCGCAGTAGCTTAAGAAATGCCATGTACATAGAAATAACCAAGAACAAATGTGACTTGCCTTTCATGTGATTTGTTAATCATTTTTAATCTTTTTGTATCTATAAAGTTATAGAAAAATTAACCTATGCTCTATTAGTCAAATTTTCACTAGTGTTTTCCTTCGCTTTTTTTTTTTTAATATAAGCTTTACTTATGTTCAGAGTAAGTATTCTCAGTATATTATTGCTTGGAGTATTCACTAATACTTTCTGCAGAATGAACAATTCTTTATCGATCCAATTTCACGTTCTTTTTGGTATACTATATTTTCTATTTTCATTTTGTAGGAAAGAACATGATATGCTGCGAGAAAAATTGCAAAGTCTAGAGAAGAAGATTCTTATTGGTGGAGAAAACTTATTGGAGAAAGCTGAATTGCAAGAGCAATTATTGGAAGCATCAGCAAGAGAATTGGAGACACGACGAAGAAAAGAAGAACAGTTAAGGCAACAACTACAACAAAAGGAGGTAGTATATCTACAGTTCTATGTTAAAATTAGGTATCATTAGTGCATCTTTAAGATGCACATGCAAAAGCATAATTTTTTATTTCACTTCAAATTATTAACATACGTCACCTAGGTTTATAAAGTTGTTAATATAAATAGGTAATTAGATAAATTTATTTAAATGGCAATTGGGTATAACACAGAGCCAGCTAATTACTTAATATGGCATTATAACTAACATGCAAATTATACAATACTAATGGTAACATAAATATAATATAAAAACTGACTGATTCGTAAAACACAAAGTTACATTAAGAAAAAGAAACTTCTATAACCTAACTCTGCACTGAATGCTTGTACAATTAAGACCACACTGCACTGACACTGCACTGCGCTTCACTTCACTATGACCCTTCACTTCCTATGTTATTTCTCTGCTCTGCACTGCATGACACCTCACTTCACAACGATGTATTGTTATATAACCTATTATTATTAAGTCCCATTTACTTAGTAATACCGTAAATTAATTTCTTACACTGTTGAGTGATTTGAGAAAAGGGTTCAATGTTTTTGTAGGCAATCTATTCCATTCCATTATCATATGATTTGTGAAAGAAAATTTCCATACATCCGTTCTCTGTGGTCTTAAATTTATTTTGTGCCTGTGATTCCTCTACTGATGTATGTGGGAATGCTTAGCGGCTGATTAATTTCTTTCCAAGCTGGATTTTTTTTCAAACTGATTGGATAAGCTGGATTTCTTTCCAAACTGATTGGATGAGCTTTATACAAAGCGCAGAGTCTTGCTACTATTCGCCTGTTTTCAAGTGAATCCCACCCTGCAATTTTCCTATCCCTGAAAGTAAATCTAGCTGCCCTATGCTGAATCCTTTCCAAATTTTTACACTGCGTAATTTTGTGTTATAATCATAACTGTTGGAAAAAAATCACATCTGATGTTTGCATCATGAACTTTTTCTCTTTCTGTATATAGAAGACCTTTTCGGTTACTCTTCAATACACTGTGTACCTTTCTGGAATTCTGTTGAACATAAAATTTGAATTAGGTATGCCAAGGAAACACTTTGAAAAGTAGGACCAGAAATAGTTTTATTCTTTTGTCGTATTCTAATTCTATGTCTTATTCTTATGTCTATGTTCCTTTGTTGATGCAATCATGGTTCTTCTGAGATATATATTGAAGGAATTTCATTTGTGCTGTCTCCAATCTACACTGATCTCTTGTTTTTAGAGCCTAGGTTTCTGATCTGAAAAGAAGCATATGTTTGAATGTCATGTGTAATCACAATCTTGTTTCAATAGTCATGTCTCTGCCAAAATATTTCTTAATTATTCATTAAGATGTTTGATATTTTTTTGATTTTATTTTCTAGATCTTCTGCCCAATATTGATGGCTAGATAACAAATTTTGCTGCTACAGTAATTCTATTATTTCTCTTCCAATTACTATTGTAACTAGTCTCATTTCCTTTCTTTGAAAAGCCACTACTTCAGTGCACGGTTGGGCAAAATACTTTAAATGTATTATTTAAATTCTTTGTAAATTAGTATTGAAATTTGTACTCAAAACTAGGGTGACCAGATTTTTTATTTCATAAAACCGGACATTTCTGAAATATAGAAGAAGAAGAAAATATGGGACATGAGCTTACTAAGAAAATGTGCTTCATGTGTGACTGCACTGCTTCATTGAGACAAGTACAAATTTCTTTTTATACATAAAAAGATATATTTTAATAACCAACTTATGAACAACCTTTTGAACATGAACTTGTGGCTTCTTATTCAGGAACATCGCTTTGAACTTTATACTTATCTGAAGATTTTATATCTTGCAAGAGTATGAAATTACTTGGAAGAATTGCTATTGTAGAATTCCTTGTAACTCAGGTCTTGAAAATGAGTTTTCTAAAATTACAATTGCTGAAATAGTTTTGGTAGGAAAATGTTTTTTTCATCAATCCAAAGGGAGTTCACAGTTGGAAATACTCTTTCCACCAAAGCATTTTAATTTGGTACAGCCAGAGCAAAACAACTCACAACCATCTCTGTTTTTTCATGAATTACCTCTACTTCTAAGTGTGTGGAAGACATCACACCATTTTTTATCAATCTCTACATTACCTTTTTTCCATTCTGGATTCTTTGTTGAAATGTAAGAGCTAGAAAAGTAGTGAAGAGTAGAAAAATATGTCTACAGAGTGAGGTTATAGCCAAGAACAAAAAAATTTGACATTTTGTGTCCCATTAATATTTTGTCGGGACAACAGGTCACATAATGGGGGGGGGGGCAGTCTTGTTAAAAATGGGATGTCTGATCACCCTACTCAAAATACATTAGGTTGTGATTTCCTAAATACATACATATTTAAAATACTTGAAATACTCAAAAAACAGTAAATATTTATTTTATATTTTTTATTGAAACAATATATTATAATTGCCAATTACAATAAATTAATAATTCAGTCATTCAAATTTCTGAACAATAACTAACCATTATATTTATGTATTCTTAATGTAATTAAACTAAAATCAATGAAAGTAAACAAAAAATTTCAGGCATATCTGAATTAATTGCTCCATGAACTTTTGGATTTAAAGCAAAAATTAAATCTACAAACTTTATTTTTATGAAAGTATTTTAAATATTTCTTTTTCAAAATACTATTTTGTGTATTTAAATGTATCTCCAAATAGTTTTTCAATTACAAAATGTATTGAAGATACAAGTATTTAAATACTTCCCAACCGTGCTTCAGTGGTTTTTTAACCATAAAGATAAAATTACAAAATCACATTATTAGTTACACAAGTGCTATTAGCTTTACTATTACTATTTTTTAACTACATTAAAATGAAAACCATTATGATGTTACAGTTAAACTGGAAAAGTTTTTAAAAAAATGGATATTAAAAAATCCATTTACTCTCAATATCAGTACTCTGAAGTTCAAGATTGTTTCCTACTTCTGGTTTTTCTTTGACACTTTGCTAAAACTTAGATGGAAGGAATAAATATTATGTTTCTAATACCACCTGTGTCACTACCACCATCATAATATTATTTTAGGCTGAGCTTGTAGACATTGAAGAAAGGTACTCCACTCTTCAAGAAGAAGCTACAGGCAAAACAAAGAAACTAAAGAAAGTATTTGCTATGCTCCTTGCTGCCAAAGCAGAGCTTAGTGATTTGCAGCACGAACAGCAGCGTGAAATGGAAGGACTTTTAGATTCTGTTCGCTCTCTGACAAGAGAGTTAAAACTTCAAGAAGCTATCATTGATGCCTTCATTCCTCGGCAATACCAGGTACTAATTTATCTCCATTATTTTTTTCTTTGAATGCAGGTATACTTAAAATTGGTTTAAGAAATGAATATTTTCAAGTGTCTTAGTTGTAGTGAATTGTTTCTTATACATGAAGTTGTCCATAATAAACTCAAATTATAAACCAGATATGAAAATATCTAAACATGTTTAGATGCCTTTTGATTAAAAATGTATCAGTGCCTCAACTTAATGCATTTACAAAAATGTGTGAAGCAGTTATCAAATTACATAGGGTACTGAAGTTGTTTATCTAGTGGTCGTTGATTTATTAATAATGGAAAAAAATGTTGGCTTGGCACAAAGCATTGTTTCGATAAAAAGGATTTCACTGATGAGTGTTCAAGCATTCGAAGCAAAATGAAATGGTGTAACTCTGCCTCTACTCATATTCAATATTTTTTATTCAGGAAATGTTGGAACAGTATGTTCACTGGAACGAGGATATTGGAGAATGGCAGCTAAAATGCGTTGCTTATACTGGAAATAATATGCGTAAACAATTGTCGCTACATTCTTCTGGCCAAGGACAAGATGTGAGATTCAGTATAAAGCATGTTAAAGTTGTTGTCATATTATTATGTAATATTTATATGCTCTTTCCTAACAAACATGTTTGTATTCCTTTGTAGTACTTGCAGCCTGATCTTTCTCATGTATACTTATCTTACTCAAATGACCGTGTCACCAACTCTGTTCGGCCTGCACGGCAGTCTAGTGGACATAGAGGGAAGTCAGCCCACTCATCAAGCGTGCGCCCTGGGTCGTATCGGCATCACAGCAATACTTCATAACTCTTCTTTTTTGAGTTTTTTTGTGCCATCATCTATGAATTCTGTGATGCATGTTTATACCTTCCAAGGTATGACATATCTACAAAACTATTTTAACTTTTTCTTACAATGAGATATGTTTGTTCCATGATTATTGGTGGTACAGTAAAACTTGCTCAATGCCGAATCTCGAACGACTAGTTTCTTTTTTCTTTTCTGTTTAAGACAAGATTTTGCATTATGCAACGTAAAACTGTAGAATTTACGTGTGGCAGGACTGTGACGTTACACAGATTTCTAAATTATACACGTTCTGCATTGAGCAAGTTTTACTGTATAATATTGAACTGTGTTGTTGCTAGGGGGAACAGTGACAACTAGAGGTTGAAAAGGAATAGTTATGGGAATTGTAATAGTGGGATAGTGACCTCCTGAACTTTGTTAAGAATAAATTTATTTCATTGTTAAAAAACTAGGTCGAAATTTACTGAATAACACTGAAACTACATGTTGCTATTTGACTGAGATAAGCCAGTGGTAACTACAGTATTGGTGAAAAGATTCTTGTTAAAAAATTTCAAAGGGCATAACATGTACATAATCGGCATTTAAACAGCTTGGGGCACTAATAAGATAGATACCTGACCAGGTGACCCAGGTCCAATTCCCAGTCAGGGGGATTGAAAAATTGTAATTGTTTAGAAATTTTGTGTCCATAATGTAATCTAGTTTACAGATAAAAGGTTTATAGAAACACTAACAGAAATTTGATCTTTCTACAAAGAAAGCACCTGTTAAGTTTTCTTATATTTCTAGGAAAGATACCGTCACTGATTTAAAAGTTATGATTCTCTTGTGGACACTGATTTCTGGTATTGAAATGCTTTTTCTGTTTAGGACTGATCCAGACGCAGTGGAATCCACTGGCAAATGAAGACTGTTAATAATGAACTTGCTTGTTGAACGTTTGTGTTTGAAGAGTGAACGCACCTGTGATAGCTGCAGCACAGAGAGACATGCTTCTGCTTTAGTGTCTTGTGGTAGATTAATTGGAAAGACAAATTTGCTAGTCAGGAGAAACTGCTGCCTTATGTTTTCTTCCTAGTTGTTAATTTAATTTTCTAGCTATTTAAATTATTTATTTGAATTAATTTCTTAATCTCTGCTCAAGCACACTATTTATCATAGAAGTATTATTGTTATTGTCTGTTTTTATCATAAATACTTGTAATACAGCATTAACGT
Source organism: Acheta domesticus (assembly GCA_031308135.1). Taxonomy (NCBI): domain Eukaryota; kingdom Metazoa; phylum Arthropoda; class Insecta; order Orthoptera; family Gryllidae; genus Acheta; species Acheta domesticus. Next base: position 198,575,823 of record JAHLJT010002406.1, read on the forward strand.
TGACTTATTATCTGTATAGAAATTTACTAGTTTGAATTAACCAATAAGTTTAATTATCAAATATTAACTCTTTATTACATATCTTTTGCTCAAGTATAATTACCCTTAAAGTTTATAAGTAAACAAATTACGTTTACATGCTAAAAATTCAAAATTTTGAAATGCACAAAATATGTAGAAATTGTGGAACAGCAAATGTAAAAATTTTGAAGTGCACAAAAAAACAAAACATTATTCACTCTAAAGATATTGACTTGTACTGTTGGTGTCTTTATCAGTTTTAGTATATCACTATCTTTCAAGAGAAGAAGAATATGAAAATGTCTAACTTAAGAATACATAGTATCTTAATGTTGTGGAATAGAGCAATATTTTGTATTAATAAGTTATAATAATAATAATAATAATAATTTTATGCTTTTATCATTATTATTACTACTACTACTACTACTACTACTACAATGAAAGTGATGTGGAGCATGATAAACCTAAAAAAATCTCCAACAGTACAAGTTGAAACATTTTTATAATAAAAAAGGTTTCTTTGTATTTTTCATTTTTCATTAGACTTTAGAATGTAAAGTCCAAAATAAAGTATTATAATCTCATGCGGTAAGTTAGCAAAAGTTATGTAATAAAGAGAAATCTGGGTTAAAGTAGAGAACACAGTACACTCTTACAGAACAAACGGTGTGGCGAAGGAGAGCCTTCTCTCTGAAACTATGAAAAGCACTTTGAAATAGACGAACAAAACTTCCCAAACAGCAATTTTTTTGCTTCCATTTAAGTTGGACAGCCCTCCCAAGGAAAAGCCAAGGACCTCTCATGCTTATTTTACTCCTCATTAATCATAACCCCTTTTGCACAGAATACTTAAGTGTGAGAGGAGTTAGTAGTACCTTTCTTATAATACTTCCAACTGAAAGTCACACAACTCCTTTTACTTGACCAGCCTCATACCACTACACACAGGATGCATTAACTATATCGCAATCAATCCATGGGTTTGAATCCACTTAATCAGCCTAACACCCATTTCAGTGCAACACGAAAAACAGTTATAGTCAACATAAAATTTTTATGGTTATAAAACACAAACTGCAAAGAATGGAAGAAGCCAGAAATGGAACTGTTGAAAAGCAACATAGCTAACCACTTCCACAGCTAACCCAATACAAGTGGAGCTGCAGCATCGCATACTTTCTTGCAATATTTGTAACTTTACAATTTTTAATTCAGAGTTTAACAAAAACGCGACCTGCCCCATTTTGCTCTATCCAAGGAAAAATTTGGGGCCATTTTTGAGAATTTTTTAAAAATATTAAGGCTTTATGTAAAGCACCCCCAAAAAACCCACGTTTCAAATTCAAAGGGTCAAGTTCAGAGACACTGATTAGGGAATATCAATTTTGGAGAAAATGGTTTGAACAGTTTTGGCAATTTCATTGATCAGATATTTTGCCACCATCCAAATTTTTGGTGCTAAGGACCCACAAAACGTGGATTCTAACTACACAACATAAGAGGAAGTATTTTACTTTTAGAGCATATTTTTTTGTTATGAGAGCTCCCAAATTCTACAAGTTTTTCAGACAAAAAATCACCATCCAGCTTTGTAATACTTTCTGAAAAATTATGTTTGTATATGTTTGTATTGGAATTTTAATAATTCTCCAACTCACACTTCAACAGACAGAACAGAAATGGCACTCTGGCAACATGAAATGACAATGGACAAGGCCAATTACAAAGAATTAAAATAATTTCAGCAGTTTAATTTTTGTAACTTAAATTTGCCCATGCCTTATAATTATGTATTATGTTCCCATTTGCTTGAGTAGTCGAATCTGCCAGTTTAAATGACCAAGTTGTACCAAGTTCTCTACTTCAACCAAAATCTGTGACAAGTGATCAAATGTATCATGGACAATATCAAATTAATCCACTTGCCGAAAGCTTATTAAAATGGAAAGGATATTTGGGAACTTGCTGTACGTAAGCAGGAAAAAAAATAAGGAAAAAAGCAACAATTACAGCAATACCTTTTCTGAAATCAGCAATTTTAAACACAGACCAAAAAATTCCAGAGTGTATTACAATTAAGGGACTGATTATCCTGCAAATATCCAAGAGTCATCCATGACCTTTCACAATTTGAACATTGAATATATTGTACTTTCTGAATTTATATGGGTAATAGTGCAATATTTCACAAGGTTTGGTTGGTTAAGACTTATCTTTACAAATAACTATTGAAATTTTAATAGAAAAACAATCGCTTTATTTATGGCACAGCACTATTTACGATTCATAGATGTATATTCCAGTAGCATGTTGCACTTAAATAAAATCTCATTGATTACAATGACTTACAATTCATTCCTAAACTTCTGTATTATAAATTCAATTACATTTTCTTTTGAGGAACAATTATACTAGTCATTATACATATTCAGTCTATCTTTGTAAAAAGTTGTATAAACTACATTCAAAATCTAGAAGACAGACACAAAGAAGAAATTGACAACACTAAAAAACATTCAACTGTGTTACTGGAAGAGTGACAATCACAAAATTCATTACAAACACACATGAGCACAAAGAAAAATGTGCTAAATAACAATACAAAATGATTTTCAAATCATCTTTCTTATGAATACTGTTGAAACACAAAAACAAAAGAAACCGCTTTTCAAGAATCACTTCTGTAACATGGATGTGTATTTCAGAATGGAATCCTGCACCATGTCTGAAATATCTTTGTGATCAGTTGGATTCACAACACATTCTACTTGTGGAACTCCTCGAAATCCTAATCCCAAATCTTGCACCAATTCCAATGCTTGATGAACAAGATCTTTAGAATTTTCTTCTGTTGTTGCAGAAGGTAGTGGTGGGGGTTCTTTCTCTTTGACCATATTCAAAGCCTTTATTGCTTCACTCTGCCCCAGGGCAGAAGCTTTCTCAAAGAGCTTGTGAGCTTCTTCAGTATTACTTGGAAGACCGCCCCAACCGTGACAATAAAATACACCCAAATTGTACATTGCAGTCGGATGACCTTTATCAGATGCAGCCTGATAGTATTTGGCAGCCTAAAAATGAAATAACAATATTTTATTGTCATTTTCTGAAGAGAGTATAACCTTTTTGGGTTGATCCTGACACATACCCATCACTGAGATGGCCTCCTTAATATGTTCGTAAGTATCATACAGATAGGAATTTCCATGGCTCGTGAAGTTTTGAGATGCCCTCATATGCTTTGTCCCCGCCGCATTATAATGCCAAATTACTTTCAAAGGTAATTTTTCTCGCTTCGCTCGCCCGGATCCAAGTCACGGCGAGGCTGGGGCCTTCAGCCCTCACGTTCACTATAAACAACCTTGAGTCTATCCATCGCATAATTACCAATTCATTTTTATAAGAAATTACTTCAGTAAGCACATTATAAAAAAGCCTCTAGCAGACCTAGTATTCAAACCGCGCAGTGAATGATACTTAAGGAGGCCATGACAGCGAGGGGTACCGTACAGTCAGGATCAGCCCTTTTTGCATAAAAGAAAACATTAACTTACTTTCTTGAAATCTTGATCTGTTCCTAGCCCCATTTCATAACAGATTCCCAAGTTGTAAGAAGCAGAAGCATTGTTAAAATCACTGGCTCTGGTAAAGCGAGCTACTGCTTCATGGTGTTTCCCTTGTTGCATTAATTCAACACCAAGTCGATTGTCAATATCTCCCATTACAGAGTTTTGAGCTTCAACAAACTTTGCAGCTGCATCGTCAAGTGCCTGGAAGAAACAAAATCATGACCTTTGCTTAATTCAGCCTCTTCTAAACATAACACAAAACTGATGTAAAAAATTAAGTTTCCTATAATTCAAATGGAAATAATTTTGTATGTTACCTGTTCTGCTGTAGGTGGACCATAACTTGTGCTTGCCACGTCCTTTTTAGGAGCATAATCAATTTCAAGTTTTGCTGACTTAGGCAAAATACATGCAGGTTGGGCCCAAACTGTTTGAGTGAGAAGTTTCCAAAATCCTGAATAATTAGAATCGTAATGTGCTCTTAGTGGAATAGCATTAGCATTTGCATTTGAACTGTGGTGCCTTTCATGGTCCAGTGAATGATGTCCTGAATCCCAATCATCATCCGGTCGATTAGAAGTTTTGTGTCCACCCGTATAAGAGTGCCGTCCTGAATCCCAAACACCATCAGGTTGGTCATGAGATTTCTTAGAACGAGGGCAGACAAAATGAAAACGAGATGGATTGTTTTGAGAACCAATTTCTCGTTTCCAGTGCCATCCTTTGGGTCCTCCCCAACGTGTGGAGAAGGATGCATGTCTACTTAATGGACATTGTCGTTCTTTGTTATTTGTATGTGAATAATGGAGTCTGCATAAAGGTTGCAGTAAGTTCCAACTCGGAACTATGGCAGTGCTCTGGAAAGAAAGAAAAAAAAATATATTCAATGCTCTAAGATCAAATTAGATACGAAAAGAATTAACAACACTGACTTACCCAACCCACAGCTCCGAGCCACGAATTTCTAACGTAAGCATCATTCCATGAACGTTCATGACTTCTTTCCTCACGTTTCTCATCTGAAGCTGCAGATTTATATTTATTTTCTGAGACGTTTCGTTTATCGCAAAAGGTGTTAACCGTTGGCAAAAACTTCTCTCGAAATTTGCAAGTCGAATTTTTATCTTGTCCAGATGAATCTGTCAACGAACTGCATATTCGACGCTCAAATGTTTCTCTAACATTTCTCGTTATATATTTCCACATGTTTGCCATTTGTCGGTCAAGTGAAACCAGTTGTCAGTGATTTCACTCCATCTCGAACAGTAACTGCGCTGTTTATCTTCGCGTTAGCGTTTTACCTGCTGCGGATTTCAAGTATTATTTCACCTCTGAACACCATATTCTCAAAGCTTCGTAACGTTTCCGTCCGGAAACGCTCTGCCTGTTTACCTTCGCCCAAATCGAAATCTGTCAGCACCAATCGCTCGAAAAGGAAATATTTTCCGTATAGTCGGCCTCGTCCTCAACCACCCTTCCCCACTCACACCATTGCAAGTTCACAGCACCGCTCCCCCGCTCCGCCTCACCGCCCCGTCGCCAACCAATGTTGCGCGTCCCCTTTTTTACGCTACTCCGAACTTGCCCGAACCACGCCAGACTTGCCAATAGCAAGTCGGTACACGTTGCGCAATGTCTGTGGTCAGCACTGAAGGCAACTTCGTCACAGTAAATGTGTCAAATAATGTTTTCCTTCCACTCACATAACTGGCACAGGAATTGCAATATGCTTACAGGCAATCAGACTTTTGTGTTTAGAGGCAAAGCTATTTATATAAGGTACTCCAGCCGTTCATGTTAAAAATACACCAGCGATGTGCTGTGGTGAATGTTGGCGTTCTGATCCACGTTCGTGGAAGTAGCCACATGGAAGTTGTGACCGTAAACAAAGTGACGAGGAAGCCCAAGTCTGCGCTGTTGTGCGCTGTCTGCACCACTGCGTCGTAGCCCTAAACGTACGTGGAAAAGGAAGGGAATTGATATAAATAACAAAGGACAAGTTTTCTGAATATAATTTATAACATCTTTATTGTGTGTTGCGCTTGGAAAACACGATTACAGAAAATACAGGAATATTTCATTTATACCGTGAAAATCTGTTTTGTCTCACCAATGAAAATATTTTATGAGTGTGAAAGAAGTAGTTAGTTTCTTTTAAATAACTCATTTAGGAAGACGGAATAGTTTGTCTCGAGTGCTATGACTTATCAGGAACATCATTTTTATGATGTAGCGCACTCATCAAGAAGGTAACAACATGTACAAATCAAAATGTGGCTACCTTGCAAGACTTAAGATGCAAGAATTTAAAAACGGCTTTCAGTTCGAGTATGATTTCCTACTTATGCACTTCGTGAGTCAATGTTGGAAACCCTTGGAGTAGAATACAAGAACTTATGAAATAGAGCTAGCCAAATTAAAACAGGTTTCAGTGATTATATTTCAGACACAGGGATTAGTTTGTTTACACTACAATAGTTTGCCAGGAATTGGCTTTTATGCATACTTGAGGATTCTTCAATAGTTTTTTATATGAGAATAGACAACATCAAAAATAGAAGGAACCTTTCTTTAGGATATTCTCAAGTGCACATCAATGGTATTGTTTTCATTCTCTTAAATTTAGCCCACAAATACCTAGGCCAATTCTTTATATTCTATTCATTGCTAATGATGTTGGTGATTTTCTAAAAATCCTTTCATCAACATGCTGCCAAATCACAGAATGAACTAAAAAAATGTAAATATATTCAGCAGCAAAAAGACAAAATAGGATGTCTGGATCTTTTATGAAATTTGCAAATAGCACAAATTTGATAGTTGTAAGGTAATAGTAAGGTTTATGTTTGGTTCTTTTGTGCATAAATATTAATCTTGTTAATGTTGTCTTAATAAATGTTAATTTATTTATTTATTTGTCAAAAAAAACGTAAAAACTGTATATGACTTGTGGGGAAAGAAATTTATCTGCGCACATTTTCTTGAGAGCCAGAATTTTATTTTAAAAAAAATCGAAAAAATTAATTTAGAAAATAATTATTTTAGAAAAATAAAGATATTTGAAAAATGTTTTTTCCCGAGTTATAGAAAATCAATTTCAACTGTAAATGAACTACAAGCAAAAGGAGTGCTCAACAAAACGTGCTGATGAACAAACGTGAATTGAAGAGTGCAAGTGTAAAACAACACGATTTTGAGTTGTAAGAAGCAAGAGTACATATTTTTTAAAGTGTTTTCAACATATGAATCAGAAATTGAATTATTTGGGTACCACACTGTATTTACGATGGATGGCAAAGCCAAAAATTGTGGTATAATATAAATTACAATTATGAGGGTTGTCATCTTTTATGCCCAAGCCCTTCAAATTATAGACATCATTGCAGTGTATAGTGTGCAGTGTAGCACTTCACACTATAAGTGTTACCCAAAATGTCTTTTGCAGCCAGTTACCATTTGTTGATATTCTATACGCCATCCAACTTCCAAATGTGGCTCAGAGACGCCATCTGTGTGAAATCTCACTACAATTGGTCCAGAAGAATAACCTGTAACACAAAATAATAAAGTCCCAAAAACTCTTTTCATTTTGGATCATTGTTAAGATTTCAAGACAACAAATATACAAACTGTATCAATGAGTATTACTAATTAAAATTGAGTTTTTTATTACAAATTTGCATAGGTTTTAGCATCAATATTGATAAATTCAGCCAAAAAGATTTTTAAAAAGTATTGTTATTCTCAATTATAGTGTATGTGCTTTTAATTAGCGGGTAAGTTGCATCTGCAACACTTGTACTAAATCATTTTAATTTTTTAAGAAACACTCTGATATGGGTGCCAATGATCTCACTAGTTGAAGCACCCTCTAAGCCTAAGCAATTAATATTGCACACAAGAGGGAGTAGGCAATTTTCCCCCTGAAAGCTTGGAATGGGGTCCCATAACCCTACGTAATAAAACATTTTATTTCTGTAAACATTATCAGTTACCTACTTTTCCTGTTTTGGGGGAATTGGTACACATTTGGAAAAGAGGCTATCCAAACCATCTAGCAACCTGTAAATGGTTCATCATAAAATCAGTTGTATTTATTAATTCTATCATTTTATTACAATTTTATTCACCTTAAATTATGCTTTATTTATTTGCTAATAAAATACATCTTATGCAAATAAAATTGATTGGAAAAGGGGACCCAGAAATGTAGTTGCCCCCTCCTCTTGTTTCAGGCTGCACACTCCTGTGTTCTCAATCAACTATATTTAAGAAAGGTTGTTTATTATTTTTATTTTAACATAAAAAACAGTTAAAGATTATTGGGAGCAGGCTCCGAGTCAGGTTATTGTTGATATAATTTTTACTTTGCATGATTTGATTAAGCGATTAGTTGTTCTTGCACAATGACGTACTGAAATTCTCAAGACCCTTGGGCTCAGGGTGTCCCAGTTCCCATTTTTCAATTAAAATTGCCTCGTCGGAGCAGGCTTCTTCGGTCGACCTCACAGCTACTTAACTCAGTGTCCGGTAAGTAAAAGTTGAGAGAGAGACAACTTGGAGTAAGTCTTCCCTTCGAAAGTTTGTAGATTTTTTAGATCGCAAATTATACTTAGAGGTTCGAATTGTTAGGGAGTCTTAAGTTATCAGAATGCACGAAAAAATCATAAAAATTGCAATTTTATTGACAGAAAACTGAAGTTTTGAATATGGATTGAGAAAAAAGAATGTGCAGAATGCATGATTTCTTACTCAAATACAGAACACTCCGTTTTGGACTGTGTCAGGAGACCTATTTCCTTCCTTTCGTCTCATATGTATTGCCGTCTCTCGTCTCCACCGCTTCCTTCACTATCTTCTTCGTCTCCGTCCCATTATTCGTGTCCACGTTGTCCCCCATTTGTCTCCTTATATGACTTCTTCTTGTTCGCCTTCTCCTTGATCTCTATTTCGTCCTTTCTTATTTCTTTCTTCTCCAGCTACTCCTCGGTGTCCCAGCTAATGTTAATGCCGCATGAGATTTGCAGGAGTTACAGCAACGCGGAGCATGTTAATGCATAACCGTCAAGCAGGTTGCGTCATACAGAGTACATCAATTCAAAGCGCTTGGCTAATTCGGCCAGCTCACGTGGCCCCGCTGTACCAAAGCGAGAAATAAAAACGTTCAGAATACATATTCTTTACACTAAAATAGAACACACAGTATTGGGTTAAGTCAGGACATTTTCTATTTTCTTTCTCCCTCGTCACCTCTTTTTTTCTCCTTTTCCTTTATATCCTCATTCCTCCAGCTCATTCCCCTCATCCTTCGTCACTTTCTTTTTGATCGTCGCTTCCGTTTTTCTCTCCATCTCCGTCTGCTTCATTCTCTCTTGTTCGTATGTCGTCTGTCAGTTCTTTTCTTGTTCGTATCCACCCACATCATTGTTCTTGCCGTCTTCCTCTTCTTACTCTTGTCCGTCTTCCTTTCCTTACTGTCCGCTTTCCTCTACTTGTTCTTGCATTTCTTCGCCGTCTTCTTCATCGTCCATATTTGTTTCTTTCTTCTCCTGCTACTCCTCGATTTCGCGGATAATATTAAAGCCGCATGATAGTAGAAAAGGGGTGGCTGCAACACGGAATGTGTTTAATCATAAACGTCTAGCGGGTTGCGTCAAGCAGGGGGACGGAACAAACTTGCGCTAAATTTATTTTACCGATAAAGGGATTAAATGGAAATATTTTAGTTTGTAAATATTTCGGAATGAATTACTTCTTTATCAGACCTCTGAGAGCAGAACAATACAGCTGACCATTTAGCACTGTCCGTGCAAAAAGTTTCATGAAAAAGTTTGGACCTGCTTTTGAAAAACTACTATTAGAATTGCCTTTATTGCATGCAAAATTAATCGAAACTATACAGTCAAACAAAAAATGTGTATGTCCTCATTTAAAGACAATTTTGAACAACAGATTTTATTGAGAGGGAAAATCTCTATCTCTAATTCAGTAGTTGTAGGAAGATGCGGAAAAAATTGAACTTTTGCAATTTTCGAGAATTCATATATTTAAACGAAACTGAAACCTGCGTCAGTTTCTAAGCTATCCGAGGACAACGTTTAGTAAAAAATGGAGTCAGTTTTGAGATGGTAACGTTATTAGGTCAATAGACACAGCACACAACAGACGCTGTTTATGTTTATAAATCGAGGCTAATTATTTCATAAAATAGCCGAGGTTTATAATCGAATATTATATCCGAGGTTTGTAATCAATGAAGTCTGTTATTTGGGTTATCGGTCTTGTGTCGATCAATACTTTTCGCAATACCATATTCTTATAAGAAAAATAATATAGATAAGAAATATTTTTGCTTTTAATTCGTAGAAGTGGAATGCAATCTTCCATTTCGATTCGATTCTTCGATGCATTAGACGCGACAGTCTTTCATTTCGATTCGATTGTCGCTTGAGACGCGGTAGTTTTGTTTCTAAACACATTGAAACATGTATGATCCACATTTTAAGATGGAGGATTTTCCAGGCGATATTTCAGAAATTGCAAGTGGTGCAAGTTTCGACTTGTTACCCGTGAAAACCATGATAAGGTAGTATAAGAAAGGCACAAGAAAGAATACCAAAATTTTCAACAATATATGATCAGTTTCAGATATGCAAGGCATTTCGTAGTATTGTCCAGTTGAACCAGATCAATCGGATAATATCCATTTTGAAAATAATTCTGAGTACAAGTTAGTTTCGAGTATTGTTCATGGACGACAGACCTTTTTTTAAAAAAAATTGGGGGGTATCACGAACCCTGAAAACGCGAATTTTTCATCGAAATCTTGACGTAGACTTTTTTGCATTACAAAACTCTTTCATTCATTCATGAGAAAGTAAAGCTAGAGAAAATCTTAATTAATAATTTATAACATTTTCATTTACATTAACACTAATTTAAAACAGTACCATCAAATTATACGATTTGAAATTAAGTTGTACATTTTTGTCACCCTTAGAATAGTGTCGCTGGACGAGACCTCCTCTTCCCGCGAACAGTGGCGTATGCCGTGGGCCACCGGGGCTTCCGGCGGTAGCCCGTGAAAATTACGAGAACAAAAATATGTCAAGATAAATCATATTAAATATAATTATAGACCACATTATTTTTCAGAGACACATTTTTCAAGATTCTGTATAATCTGTTCTATTGAGATCTGTATTAAATCACTCGGCCGTCGACGCATCACTCCTCTTAAGAGGTGGCTACGCAGAAGAAACCACTGGCACCCAGCGGCACTCACAGCGAGCGTTCTTTGCATGGTATCTCTTACCGGTAAGATGCAGGCCAGCCAAGGGCTCAGTGTGCCGATTTCCCGAGCGGTGTCTTGACACGCTCCAAGCCGTTGGGAGGCAGTGAATAGTACACGTAAACGTATAGAGTAAATTAGATGTGCGTTTTTAAGCAAGACATATATGTTTAGTGGTGATTGTACATATACATAATAGATTATATTGAGTGTGTTTTATGTGTTAAAATTGCAATATATTACGTATACGATAGTATCAAAGTTAACTATTGTCAATTTGATAAGATACTTTAAAAAATGTCACAGCAAACACACATAAACACGTTTAGTGGTTTATATATATATATATATATATATATATATATAATTATTATAAAATAACATATAATATTGTACAATATAAATAATAAATAATTTTATATAGTAAAAATAGAAACACTACATAATTGCAGATTATGTATAGTTATATAGTCAAAGATTATTTTTAAAGTAAGCGGTAGCCCAGGGCATGAAAACAGTATACGCCACTGCGCGTGAAACTACTTAGATGTTGAGAGTGTCTACGGGAGGAGGTGGCTCAGGGCTAGGTCGAATTCAGCCACTGTACGGAGAATTCTAGTTGCTGGCTGCTCTGATCGATAGTTTCTCCGACCAACGCCAGGTGAATGCGGGAGCAGTACCCTAACAAACGGGCCACGAACCTCGCGCGATCTTTCCTTCCTCTTCCTTGTTCCTATTTTAACCCCCTACATACACACATACGCATAGGCACTACACTACCACATATGCTGGGAGACCGGTCGGAAAGTTATAGCTTGTCCCGGCTGGGGAGATGTCCCGCTGGTGGCAATACATAGTTGGGAAAAACACCGCGGTTGGTCGGCGCCGTATCTCGCCATCCAGAGGGGGAAGATCTCGAGGAAAACATATGCACCACACTTACGGGACTAACGGCCCTAGAAGTTGACGCGCCCGGAATCACTAATCAATCACTCAGCGAGAGCATCCGGATTCTAGTAAGCGGTACATTTTCCATTATGCTCTTGCACGTAATCAGTGAACGTTCTCTTCCAATGGCACTGCATCCTAAGGTCCGATTAAATTAAGAAGGTGATTGACATTTGTGAGTGGAGGGGAGCGACGTGGCCAGGTCGCAAACCACTGAGCACGTGTTACCGGGACACGAAAACAAACACTTCAAAAAATACGTGTAAAAGTGTAAAAAATACGACAAAAGCCTAACCTCAACGCAACTCATCACAACACAGTACACATTGCGCGCGCAGCACAGGCAGAAACGCGGGCGGCGCGGCGGCAGGGAAGTCGCTGTGCGATGCTCAAATGTTCCCCGTGTTCGGCAGTGGCAACTGAGCGACCTGACACGTCACGTTTTGTCTCTCTGGTTGGCAGCTGCCATGGAAACGGGAGAGGCGTCCTGACGTCACACAGAACTGTCAATCACCTTCTTAATTTAATCGGACCTTAAATTGAAGCTTTGGCCGAAGATCAGAGTTCTTGCAGAACGTTCGGGGCCATAGAACATGGAAACGTGGGATCAACCATCGCCCAACCATGTGGTTGGGATGGAAATATATAGGGAAGGAAGGATCGCGCGCGGTCAATTGCTCGTTGCTTTAAGGAACTGCTCCTGTAATTGGTAAGAGGAAACGACACAAACGACCGGTCAGAGTAACCGCCTTCTATCGTTGTAGTGGTTGGCTTCAACCCGTGTACGTCGCTTTGCTGTCGAAATTCCACTGCTAATGAAACTCGAAACCTAGGACCTCCCGCTTCTCTAAGCCTATTTTTGACTCGGAACTACTACATACCCTATCACTCCCGGCAATTAGTGAATGCTGTGTTTTATATAAATACTGAAACCACGATTATTACTACATAAACGTAGAAGTGCATATACAATTTTATTTGTCGAGAAACAGCTTCTCTTTATTATTGAAAAAGAAAATAGACAAAATATTTAAATCAGTACTAGCTTTTAAAATATTAAAATAATGATACAAATTAATTTTATTTAATCACATCTGTCCCAACATTGTGCACCATAATTGGTATTACAATGCTGATCAACACTTGGTTTGATTACAAATTGTGCTTTAAGGTATTTACTTCCTATATAATTAAGTACTACATGAATCTTAAATGCTCTCTATTAGGAGAAATACATACTTGTCACAGGTGAAGACACTGTAGAATTATCAATAGGATCAAGGGTATACCCCGAACGCAATCTTTCGATATTTTCCGCAATTGCCAACCCTGATAATGCATTCCCACAGAATTTGTCAGCTGTCGAGTAAGAAAAGTCTTCATCAGGTTCATCCATTTCGTCTTCTGTGTGTAATCCGGGCATTGTCGGTCCGTCATATCTTCCTCCAGGTATATGCACGTAGTCGTGAGTTGTCAAGTCACAACTTGTGGTCCCTGCTCTCCCCACTCCATCTGCCAATTCAGCTCCTGAAAAACTCAAAAATATATTTTGTGTTTAAATTTTAAATACGTGTATTAAAATATACATCGAAGACACAAGTTTAATTATTTTTGTTTAACTCGGAAAGCAGGAGTGTCTAAATCAGGGGTTCTTATCCCTTTTATTGCATGGACCCCTCGGAAAAGAATGGTTTGCTTCATTGAACTCCTCACATTTAACTTTCTGCATTCTAGTACGTAGTACAGAGAGTTATATAATTCAGCTAACAATGATGAGTTTTGAGCACAAAAACTCATTGTATTTGGGACATTTATACCGAATAAAGGATATTGATTTGTTCTGTATGAGGTAAATTACTTCCTTCAGAAGTGAGAATCCTCATTCGAATCTTGACACAAAACTATCGTTAGTCGACTATCGTTAAGTTTCATTAATTTCTTCTAGAGTGCCTAGAGTAATTTAAAGGAGGGCTTAAGAAGACTTCCCTCCACCTCCCCTACCCCCTCTCCTCCACTTCCCGTCACCCCTCCCGCCGCGTTCTCTACTTTAACCGCTATCTTAATTATACCGATAAGTCGCCAGTTCATATTTAGCTTTTGACCCCCAGTCGACCCCTTTATCATTATTGGCTTCTTTAAAATATAATCGATCCTCAAGGGAACTGTTGGGAACTCCTGATCTAAACGGAACGCGTTCACCTGAGGGTTGTATTACTAGTTGTTGCAATTTTGCGAAAGTATTTTTTTAATGGTCTCTTAATGAAAATTTGAACCCGAGAAAATTTCGGTGACTTTTATCTCTCATTCATTATCATTGGAACCACTAGGCGTTCTTAACTCCACTCTACTCACCCTCTGCTGAATTTATAACAATAACTGCATCTTCTGGCTGTGTAAATACAACACGACATGTATTTGGTGATCTTCTAATGCAGACTGCGTAATCCAGATTTGTTTGATAGTGGCCCCCACCACCAGCATAGTTGAAACTTTCTAATACCCCTTTCATTTCTGTATGATACTGCAGACATCCAGGTGGCGCTGTAATTGTTTATATTTATAAAAAAATACACTAAACTTGGATGAAACAATCATTCCATTAATTGTTCGTACCTGCCAGTTCTGGGGTTTCCTTGCAATCAACTTGAGTGATGCGAATTCGCCAGTGATACGGCTTTCCGCCTGATGTCATAACCATCAGGGAAACAGATGTGCTACCTGTGTATGTAGCATCCACTGGCACATAAACTGCAATATTCCAATATTTTATGTTAAAGATACATTTTGAATACTTCCTTAAAAATAGGAGATACCAGCAAAAAAACATCAACGTACAGTGTTGACCATGATTTTCACCACACAACTCACTGATTCCAATGCCATTGGGGAGGGATGTCATTGCTATAAATCTATCATTGCGACATATTCCCATGTGACGATGTGGTGCTGCCAAAGAAAATTGTTCAAGATCCAACCTGAAGGAAATAATTATGTTTATACACTACGTTTAAGTCAACAAGTTTCTAAAAATAACTTCATCTTATTCGTGGTTTTATGAACAAAGAAAAAAATCATTTAACGTGCAAAAGCTCGTGCAAAAAGATGTTAAAAAATTAACAAATAAAATGGATCGCATATCGCGGAATATTAAGCCTAAGTCCGGGGGTCAGTGACATGAACAGTCTAGACGATTGGGGCTCTTAAGAGTCAAGAAGCGTGCGTCACGAGTCATGGGATTCGGTACACGAAAGTATAATTGAAAATAGATATTTGCGATTAATAGTTATTTACGACTTAAGAAGTGTGAGATATCTTCTTGGAAATAGAGATTGGATAATCATCAAACGAGGACGCTAGGCTGTTTGATAACCAATCAAGTACTGTATTAACTTGTTACTATACAAATGTAATACGTTTTATCCATGTAAAATTTGTTTTATCTTTTGTAAAATTTCAAAAGAACTGTAATTTTCGTTTAAATTTCACTATTCACGCTGTGAAAGATGACATACTGAGGTCGATAGAAGTTAGTTGGAGGTAATGGGTAAAATCTCAAAAGAACTAAGTTTCGTTTAAATTTCAGTATTCGTTCTGCGAAAGATGACATATTGATGTCGAAAGAAGTTAATTGGAGGTCGTGGGTTTGTTTTATTATTATTTACATTACGAAACTAATTATTGTTGTTAATAGTGGGCAATGGAATATTAGAACTCTTGTATCGTAATAACTCTTCTTTCAACAGTGATCTCAGTTTCATTGTGTTTGATTTTACTCAATAAAAGTGTATAATAATTTATTGCCATTATTTTAAAACTCGCGGAAATAAAATTGTGAGTTATTGCATAAACTTTACAATTAATTTGGAAATCTTCCTCTAATTATTGCTAATGGTATTTTTATGTTTTACTTATTTTTCATTTTACGATTTATTAATAATAGATTAAGCCTATTGAAAACAAAATATTTAATAAAAAAATGTATGTGAATGATCCACAGATTTGCAGACAGGAAACTTTAAATATAAACTCGACGTTAAAATAGGTAATATTTATTGATAAAGTATTTTCGATAAGTAAGGAATAATTAAGTTAACCTTCCAGCGGGCGCGCGTAAAAGTTTCAAACCAGCAGGCGCGTGTCGTATATTTTACGGTATTCAATGACTCTTGAATAAATCAAAGAAATTGTAGAACAATGCAATTTTATGTTGCATTATAATATCTAAGAATGCTATTTACTACCAAAAACATATCTGTGAATAAATATTCGTATTTAGTATCAGAAAGATCTTGTTCCTATCCAGTATCGAGCTGATACTTGCCTATATTTTCAACATTCATGTCACTATCACTATCCAATTCATGATCTTCCTCCCGCTCAGACAGCTCTTGTAGACTATTCTGAATTTCATTCTTATCAATTCTTTCTCTGGATATTTTTCAAAAAATTTCGTTGAAGACAAATTATAAAACATTTTTTTAGAACAACAGCAGGCGTGAAGTTTACGTCACTACGTATTTATCCCGAATAGAGCGTTACAAAAATTAATATTGCGTGCAAACTAAACAGTTGCTGCAGGAATACATCACAAAAGATACCTGAAAAGAATACCACGAATGCAGAAGTCTTTGCCAACTATGAGTTGACAGGGAATAAAAAAAAATTCCTTTTGTCGTAAAATTTACGACCGCACGCCTGCTGGAAGGTTAAAATATTTTTTTAGGAAAGTCACCATGAACAAACACCACTATTAATAAGAATATATAATTTGTTCATTAAATACATGATTCTATGCCTTTAATTACATGTTTAAATATTATATTGACGTAAAAAAATAAAGCAAACGTACTCTTTGATAAAATATGTACATATTCTTCAACTACTTGTGGGGGGACGGAATTTCAGTTTTGTCGGGCTCCCGAAATTGTCTAGCTAGGGCATTACCGGAGATTTTTTGCTAAAAATTTTGCTACAGTACCGGCAGCATGCAAACGACTCTGACAGTTCTCT
This sequence comes from Acheta domesticus, assembly GCA_031308135.1. Taxonomy (NCBI): domain Eukaryota; kingdom Metazoa; phylum Arthropoda; class Insecta; order Orthoptera; family Gryllidae; genus Acheta; species Acheta domesticus. The sequence goes on from JAHLJT010002406.1 coordinate 198,592,662, forward strand.
CTCCCCGTGCTGTGTGATGACCTGGTACGTCATGTGACCTCTGAAGCAATCAGCTTGCGAAGATTTGTTTACTTTCTTACAGCCAGGGTTCAGCGTTGTCGCTCGTTTGACTCACACGAAATCGCGGAGGCGATAAGGTTCGGCTCTGGCGAAAGTTATGAACATGATATCGAGACGTGTCATAGCTTGTCAGTAAGTGTTAATGTTTTGAGAAACAAACAGGCAACAGCGCATTGAATTGTCAGTCGCTTATACACTGCCGGTGACAATCCTATTTTTGAGCATCAATTCGAAAAAATATGGAAGTAAACACAAAGCCTTACCGTAACTGGCAAACATTTTTGTTCGTGACGTCAATTCGGAAGTCACAGAACGAGGTTCCGGAGTCCTGGTTTGGGTAACTGGGATTCACAAAGTAGGACATTGCGTGAGTTGTCACATTGCGGCAGCTCTTCTCCACTGGAAAAGTGACATAGAGTCAAAAGCTCGAGACATGTTTAAGTAGTACTTTGTAGGTAATTTTATGTTACACAGTTTTCCTCAAAATTAGATCTTTAAAACATTTCACTGTTTCTTAAATATTATTAGTATTTGTGTAATTTCGAGATGAAATGTAGAATGAATCACAAGAATATTAGAATGTAGAATGTGATCACAAGAATATTACAATTTTTAACCTGTACATTTTGATACTAAGTGGTCTGCGTCAAGGACCACTTCAACAACGAATTTCTGGGGGAGAGAAAGGAGAAACTCAATAGATTAAAATTATCTTGGAGTCCCCTCCAAAATGTTGGAAAACGAAAGACCTGAAATGCATTTTGAGCCATTTTGAATACCTCCGACCACATAATTCAATATTTATTTATCTTACAAGGGGCTAAAATTGACCCTTAGATGCAAATTAGTTCATTATTCAAGAACCTGGTAGAGAGAGTACAAAGTGCCTCTTTAGCAAAGTGTTTTACATAACGTTCTATCTATTATTTATTACCGTTTTAAGATTTTGACGTTATCTAAATGTAGCCCTGAATGATTGATGGTATTACATTGACTTTGTCAGTGTCCATTATTACATAGGATGTGATAATGAGTCATTCAATATATTCCGAATACATAAGTAAATATCACTTATTTCGAATTATACGAATATAGCACGACCCTAAATAAATATCACACATTCTGTATTCCTCTGCCTTAAAAAATAGAATACTGATGAATTGCCTTACACTCTCTTCATAACTACTTCCCTATTTTCTCCTTGGTTCATGTCTCCTCTGGCACTCCTTGGCTACTTTTATAACAGCACACACCTATGTGTGTTTGACGTTTGTTATTGACACAATAGTCACATCGCGTCTGCCTCCACTGCTCCAACCTTTTATTTAGCACCATAACAGTTAAAAAGTGTGTATGACCTACTATGGGAAGAAGTGTATGTTTTCTTCAATTCTGGGATCCCTACCCTTAGTAAGGGTCCCTTACCCACATACAAGTTGAATTCTGAATATAGATGCAAATGAGCGTTTTTGGCAGTAATTGTTAAGAAAATATTCACTCCAGTGTAATACACTTCTAGGAAAACCTAGATGGATGAAACGTACTTACCCTACCCCGCTCCTCCAAGCATTCACTCTTACCAATGCCATTCATTAAATCTTCGAATATTGATTTTTCAGCAATTATAACATACGGATTTTCATTTTCCATTATATTAGTAAAATATGCACAAAATTATCCTCTTATTGCACAATTGCTTTTAAAATGTGCAATTAGTTAAATTTGGATAAATTCAGACTTTTTGACTCTATCGTACAAAGTATAAAACAGTATGGCTAAGAAACATGGGAATTAAGGAAAAGAGAAAGAGAAAAGTTAATGAGTTAACAAATGGATTTTTTGAGAAGTCGTGGAGTAAATAAAATGGAACATATTAGAAATGAAATTAGTAAGCGAATGCAGGTTCAAAAATCAATCACAGATGAATTGGAAACACGAAGGCTGAAAAGGTTCGGTCATGTGAAAAGGCTTGATTGTGGAAGACGGCCCAGAAAGGTTTGTGGGTGGTTTCCTTTAGAAAGAGGTCTAGAAGAGAACGACTGGAACGATAGAGCGTTGTGGGGGTTGGGATGCGAGAGACGACCGCAAGAGCTATAAAATACTCGCAAGAAGAAGAAGACAAATAAATGAAACAAAATTCTCCAACTCTGAAAAGAAAAATATTCTCCAAATTGGTGATTCCATTGGCTACCCCGTTAAATTCGAATAATTCATGTCAACCAATCATCCAGTTTTGAACTGTTCGAAACACTAAACTATCTTCGTTTTTCTCGCGTTTTTCTTTCTCTGTGCTTCTCGTTTACTTCTCTTTTCGAATACATAAAAATTAGAGTAACGCCTTGTTTCTTTTCTATTAATAATAATTGACAGAATAATATTTCTATCTCGACTCTGGATAAAAATAATTTCCACCCAAAAAATCCTCAAAAATCCTCAAACATTTATGCTACCCATTTTTTCTCCACATCGAAAAAAAAACCCCATTTTGGGGACAAACTTCCTCAATCACCCAGCATATATTTATTGGACTAACTCGATATAATTTCGGCTCAAGCCGATATAATTTGGGGATGGGGCAGGAGGGTTAAGCCTCTAATAACACTAGCCCCGATTTTGTGAAAGAAAGGTCGTATGAAGGAAAAAGCAATTAAATTGTTCTTCAAATCTTTGGTGCGTTTAATTTGCTTAAGATAATTTATGTAAAAAGTTTATTATGAAGTATGAAAATTATACGAGTTTACACAAATTTAGTAATGCAAAACATAGACAATATTTAAATTTTAATCAATTATTTTCTCAAAGACGACTCCAAAGTTTTCTTTAATTTGTTTCCTGGTTGAAGCAAAGAACGGTAAAGAAAGTGGCGCTAGTCCAGATTTCGGTGCACTGTCTGTATTTTCAAAAATTTCAAATAAAATTAGAAATTGTAAATTTGAATTTAAATCGCTTGGTGTGACGCGCTGACCGTTCACACACGCGATTTCAATTTCTTCGAATTCTTATCATTGTTGCCAGCCGTGATGATCGTATGATGTAGATAATATTGTTATGAAAGGAAATATATTTAATGAAGATAATAGATTTAAATTAGAACTAACAAAAACATTTTAGTTTAAGAAGTTATGATCGCTGTTTACGTTGGTAAAACTTACAAATATCTGGGCATTGAACAATGTAACACCATCTCGAACGACACAATGAAAGAGAATTCTCAGGAAGTATTACAAAAGAGAGACACTTGTCCTGCAGTCCACTCTAAACTCCAGGAATAAAATAGCGGCAATAAGTAGTTTGGCAATGCCTGTAGTCGCATAGTTTCCGACTAGTGGACTGGACTGAACAAGAAATCCGAATCATGGATCTAAAAAACAGAAGACTGCTTGCAATGCATCATGTCTCCCATCCTCGAGCTGATGAACGTAAAGAAGAAGGAAGAAGCCTCAGACAATTTGAAGCCTCCTGGCACAATGCAATTGTCGATTGGGAAAGTATGTAGCAACCATCAAGATGACCCACTAATGAGGCAGGTCATGAAATCTGACCGAAGGAGGAAAACAGGCATTGTAAATGCAGCAAAAAGCATTGCGAACAAGACTATGCAAGACACGCAAAATAACACAGACACTGAACTTCTGATGCTACTTAACATGTTTAAAGAAATCGTAGAGACAAACCATTCCATGAACAATACCTAAAAGGAATGGGCAATTCAGATCAATATAGATCAATCATTTATGTGGCTTCAAAGGGGAAGATTGAAGCCAGAATTGGAAGTACTTGTAATAGCTGCCCAAGATCAGGCCTTGAGAAAACGACATTATGATAAAGCTGTTTTCTCCGAGACGATAAATGCCGCATTTGCTAGGAACAACAGTGATCATATCATCTCAGCTTGTCCAATTCTAGCAAAGACCATATACTTGAAAAGATACGACAGGGAGTGTAGTTGTCTCTACTGGCAGATCTGTACCGCCCTCGAAGTTCCTAATACATGCCCCAAGTGGTATGAATACTCACCAAAACCGTTGATGTCTGTCGGTCTGTGTACAATATTGTATGACCAACAAATTCAAATTGATCGCACGATAGCGGCAAACAAACCAGATATAGTTATCCGGAATTTTGAGAAAAAATCGTGACTACTTGTAGACGTTGCTATGCCATGCGATCAAAACGTCGCATCCAAGGAGGCTGAGAAATGTCTTAAATACAAAAGTTTGGAAATCGAGATCGGCCGAATGTGGGGCGTAAAAGTACAGGTGGTCTTAATAGTTATCGGGGCTCTGGGATTTGTTCTGTAAAATTTGTGCTAGAACGTGGCTAAACTCCCTGGTCATTCAAAAGACTGGGAAGTGCAATAAATCGCTTTATTTGGAACAGCCCACATTTTGCGCACTGTATTGTAGAGGCATCGACAGTCCCTAGATTTAGTCCTTAGTAAGCTGGTTGCATCCCGGAGTAGAATTTATAATCAACTGACTCGTAACATGTCTAGTCGTGGATTAGAGGAATTATAATAATAATAATAATAATAATAATAATAATAATAATAATAATAATAATAATAATAATTTATCATTGCGTGTGGGCGTACGCTCGGTGGCAGGTTAATGAACTGAGAAAGTACAAAAATAAAAATTAAGAGAAACAATACACGCAAATATTAAAAAAGGTAAGCAATACAAGTAAACAATCAAATATAAAATAAAACCACAAATAGAAATAGAAGAAGTATAGAAAAAAATTAAAATATACAATATAATACATGCGAGTAAATATAGTGTCTAATTATACAAAAAATATAAATGGTATTTACTTTAGCTGAGTAATTTGCGTCAAAGACAAAATGGCTGAATCATCTTACCTAAACAGCAAACCCCTTCGCCGTTGTCACAGGAGGCGAGACTCATTCCTCCCATGTTTTCGCAGTCTTCTTTAGTGTAGCAGATGCCTGTTGTTCCGTCAGGTGAATCGCATAAATGGTGATCTAGGCGAGACGATGCGGCGTTGTTGTTGTTGTTGTTGTTGTTCTTATTGCTATTGTTTTTATTTAAATTATTTGCATTCAGATTGACCTGCGGCAGCTGAAAAAGTTGATTATACAGAAGTAAATCTGAAACAAAAAGTTTTAATAAGATGCATGAAAATCAAGACAGAAAATAAATTTAGAATTAAATTAAAAATACTTTTATAGATCCACAAAACTGCTGAGAAGAATTGAAAATCATTGTAAAATATAAATTACATTTCGCACTTTGTCGCGTTTTAAGTTGATACCGAATGGTTTTGCAATAAAAAAGCTGTTTCTAGCATTTTATTTTTTAATGTCCATAATTTTAATGTCCATACTTAGAAGAGTGATATCAGCATAATTAAAATGACCTTTTAATTATGCTGATATCACTCTTATAAGTATTTCATTTTATTATTTATATGTGAAGTTCTCTCAATCGTCTTAGATGGTAGTTCCAATACTGTTAGATACAGTAACATAATACAGTGCATAAATACTGAAACACTTAGAAATGCAGAAAATAAGTTGAAAACTTTATGTTGTCAAGCTAAAGAACAAAAAATACCTTAGAAGGAATTTGTTTTTGGAAATCGATGATGATCCTGATAAGGAAAGTTTTCGAGATGGCATGTTCTGAGGTATCAATTTATATTCTTGGCTGTCCGGGATGAGCCGCGTCTCAGTCGGTTTTGCTGACGTTTCGGCCATCTTGCTGTGGCCTTCTTCAGAGCTATACTGCTGAAGAAGGCCACAGCAAGATGGCCGAAACGTCAGTAAAACCGACTGAGACGCGGCTCATCCCGGACAGCCAAGAACATAATGACTCCGGCCGCGGAAGCCTACGAATCTACATGTATCAATTTATAGCCCATTTCCCGGAAGTTGATGTTTTAGTACTAATTTTGTACTGGATGAAGTGTTTTCTCAGCTTACATTTATAATAGGTAACTCAAAGTTTCAGGAGTTGTCTGCGAAGTTATCTGCGTTTACTAAAATCATTTTTTCTTATTAGCTTAGTATTATTCATTCAGCGATCTTTATTTACTAGAAAACGTGGTAAAAATCGCATTACGGCAAATTATTTATATTTACAATAACAATAAACGTGTTTAAAATCGTTTTAATTTTCAGTTTTATATATGTTTCCTGTAAAAATGTCATACATTTTAACTTAAATACACTATTAGCATTTTACTCAAGCTTTTAACTAGGGTGGGGTATTCCGTATTCTCTTAATGATAGCACGCTGTAAAGACACGAATACATCAAACGGCGAGCGTTTTGGAGTTGCACACCGGATTTTGCCGAAACTAGTACTGACGAGAAACACGATCCCTCACAGAAGTCTAAGGGTTATCTTCGAATTCACGAGAAAAAGAGGATTGTACAACTGGCGCAAATTTAATCAAAATTTGCGTCACAATTAATATTGACAAATTTACGAATGTATCATGGATTAAACACGTGAGACTTAAGTCGTCGCCATTCTGTATGTCGTGCAGAATATAGTGACCGACAATGGGAAAGTTGAAGGAGGAAATGGAAGAGGTAGCAAAGCTAATCAATAGTTTTATTATGGAGCTTCATTTTACATGAAACTGTGCATTAGGCCTATTAAATTCGGGGTTTTGAATAATTTTAATATTTCGAAATTTTCTAAAATGTTCAATTTGTTGCCTTTATTTTCTAAGTGGAGAATTTTGGATGGGTATCATGGTCGAAAGAGTGATTTTCTTGAATTAGATGGTTGCCAAATGTGGAATTCTTTAATTTCAGTCTCCAAGATCAAAGGTGACTCTACAAGAAAACGTTGTACCTGTTTGTCCTATTTTAATATACTTTGTGGTTGATACCTCTTCGATCCTTAATTAATTGATTTACCACAATATCACTGCTGCCACCAGGGAACACATTGATTTTTCTTCGATACTTCCTACAGAGCGGTCAAGCACTTACAAAGAAAATATTTCATTAGTAGGAAGCAGCTTTCTCTTCTTCGTTTCGCCACTTAAACATCAAAACACGGAAGTAGACTATATAATGCAGTAGCATTGCAATAATGACTGGAATGAACTGGAATGGTCGTGCCCCCATGAGCAATATTTATTAGTGTAATTACTTTATATTATTAGTCCTTATTCGTCTGAGAAATAGGTATTACATAATTACGGCTTACAGGCTAATTTAACATTACGCTCCGTGAAGCCATGGAAGTTAAGCAACTCGAGATTTCTGAACAGGTGACCGTAGGAACCCCGGTTACGGGATAAAAAGCATTGACTGACGGCGCCGTTATGTTACGAGAGAAAAGACAAAACTGAACGGATAAGTTCTCTAGATATATACTATACGCTCATTGCCCAAAAGGGCTAAAAATCGTGTCGCGAAAGAAAACAACCCTATAAAGTAAGTGTGCTACGTGTTTTTATATTTGGCACATTGAATCAATTCTTATAATAACCTTACATTGACATTTTTTGTTATCGTTTTTAGATGGCATGAAGACGGCGACTCTCATTTT